>CM042688.1:337230342-337864153 GCA_023614405.1 Avena insularis
TGTCATTGGATGTGTGTTCTTCTCACAAACCACACATGGATCCACCAGTGTTAATGCATGCATGTCTTTTTTCATGAACCACAGCTAGAGTCATTGCATGTCTGTTCTTTCCACAAACCACATATGGATCCACCCGTATTATTGCATGTGTGATCTTTTCATGAACTACAGCTAGAGTCATTGCATGTCAGTTCTTCTCACAAACCACATAGGGATCCACCAGTGTGATTGCATGTGTGTTCTTTCCATGAACCTTAGCTAGAGTCATTGCATGTCAGTTCTTCTCACAAACCACATAGGGATCCACCAGTATCATTGCGTGTTTGTTCTTTTCATGAACCACACCCAGTGTGATCGCATGTCTGTTCCTCTAAACAAACCACACATGGATCCACCTAGTGTGATTGCATGTCTATTCTTTTCACAAACCACACATGGATCCACCAGTGTCATTGCATGTGTGTTCTTTTCATGAACCACACATGGATCCACCTAGTGTTATTGCATGTCTGTTCTTTTCACAAACCGCACATGGATCTACCAGTGTCATTGCATGTCTGTTCTTTTCATGAACCACAACTAGAGTCATTGCATGTCTGTTCTTTCCACAAACCACACATGGATCCACCCAGTGTCATAGCATGTCTGTTCCTTCCATAAACCACATATGGATCCACCAGTGTCATGGCATGTTTGTTCCTCTAAACAAACCACACATGGATCCACCCAGTGTCATTGCATGTCTGTTCCTTCCACAAACCACATATGGATCCACCAGTGTCATTGCATGTGTGTTCTTTTCATGAACCATAGCTAGAGTCATTGCATGTCAGTTCTTCTCACAAACCACATAAGGATCCACTAGTGTCATTGCATGTCTGTTCTTTTCATAAACGACACCCAGTGTGATTGCATGTGTGTTCTTTCCACAAACCACACATGGATCCACCAGTGTCATTGCATGTGTGTTCTTTTCATGAACCACACCCAAAGGTCATTGATGTGTGTTCTTCTCATGGATCACACATGGATCCACCAGTGTCATTGGATGTATGTTCTTTTCATGAACCACAGCTAGAGTCATTGCATGTGTCTTCTTCTAAACAAACCACACATGGATCCACCAGTGTCATTGCATGTCTGTTCTTTTCATGAACCACACCCAGTGTCATTGCATGTCTGTTCTTTCCAAACCACACATGGATACAGCCATGATTGGATGTGTTCTTTTCATGAACCACACCTAGTGTCATTGATGTGTGATCTTCTCACAAACCACACACGGATCCACCAAAGGTCATTGTATGTCCTTCTTTTCATGAACCACAACTAGAGTCATTGCATGTCTGATCTTTCCACAAACCACATATGGATCCACCAGTGTCATTGCATGTGTGTTATTTTCATGAACCACAACTAGAGTCATAGCATGTCAGTTGTTCTCACAAACCACATAGGGATCCACCAGTGTGATTGCATGTGTGTTCTTTTCATGAACCACAGCTAGAGTCATTACATGTCAGTTCTTCTCACAAACCACATAGGGATCCACCAGTGTGATTGCATGTCTGTTCTTTTTAGGAACCACTCCCAGTGTGATTGCATGTCTGTTCCTCTAAACAAACCACACATGGATCCACCTAGTGTGATTGCATGTCTATTCTTTTCACACACCACACATGGATCCACCAATGTCATTGCATGTGTGTTCTTTTCATGAACCACACATGGATCCACCTAGTGTGATTGCATGTCTGTTCTTTTCACAAACCACACATGGATCCACCAGTGTCATGTCTATTCTTTTCATGAACCACAGCTAGAGTCATTGCATGTCTATTCTTTCCACAAACCACATATGGATACACCAGTGTCATTGCATTTGTGTTCTTTTCATGAACCACAGCTAGGGTCATTGCATGTCAGTTCTTCTCACAAACCACATAAGAATCCACTAGTGTCATTGCATGTGTTTCTTTTTCATGAACCACACCCAGGGATTGCATGTGTGTTCTTTCCACAAACCACACATGGATCCACCAGTGTCATTGCATGTGTGTTCTTTTCATGAACCACACCCAGTGTCATTGGATGTGTGTTCTTCTCATGAACCACACATGGATCCACCAGTGTCATTGGATGCATGTTCTTTTCATGAACCATAGCTAGAGTCATTGCATGTGTATTCTTCTAAACAAACCACACATGGATCCACCAGTGTCATTGCATGTATGTTCTTTTCATGAACCACACCTAGTGTCATTGCATGTTTGTTCTTTTCATGAACCACACCCAGTGTCATTGCATGTCTGTTCTTTCCACAAACCAAACATGGATACAGCCAGTGCCATTGGATGTGTGTTCTTTTCGTGAACCACACCTAGTGTCATTGGATGTGTGGTCTTCTCAGAAACCACACATGGATCCACCAGTGTCATTGTATGTCTGTTCTTTTCAGGAACCATAGCTAGAGTCATTGCATGCCCGATCTTTCCACAAACCACATACGGATCCACCAGTGTCATGGCATGTGTGTTCTTTTCATGAACCACAACTAGAGTCATTGCATGTCAGTTGTTCTCACAAACCACATAGGGATCCACCAGTGTGATTGCATGTGTGTTCTTTTCATGAACCACAGCTAGAGTCATTGCATGTCAGTTCTTCTCACAAACCACATAGGGATCAACCAGTGTGATTGCATGTCTGTTCTTTTTAGGAACCACTCTCAGTGTGATTGCATGTCTGTTCCTCTTAACAAACCACACATGGATCTACCTAGTGTGATTGCATGTCTGTTCTTTTCACACACCAACCATGGATCCACCAGTGTCATTGCATGTGTGTTCTTTTCATGAACCACACATGGATCCACCTAGTGTGATTGCATGTCCTTTTTCACAAACCACACATGGATCCACCAAAGGTCATTGCATGTCTATTATTTTCATGAACCACAGCTAGAGTCATTGCATGTCCTGCTCCTTCCACAAACCACATATGGATACACCAAAGGTCATTGCATGTGTGTTCTTTTCATGAACTACAGCTAGAGTCATTGCATGTCAGTTCTTCTCACAAACCACATAGGGATCCACTAGTGTGATTGCATGTGTGTTCTTTTCATGAACCACAGCTAGAGTCATTGCATGTCAATTCTTTTCACAAACCACATAGGGATCCACTAGTGTGATTGCATGTCTGTTCTTTTCATGAACCACACCCAGTGTCATTGCATGTCTGTTCCTGTAAACAAACCACACATGGATCCACCCAGTGTCATTGCATGTCTGTTCCTTCCACAAACCACATATGGATCCACCAGTGTCATTGCATGTGTGTTCTTTTCATGAACCATAGCTAGAGACATTGCATGTCAGTTCTTCTCACAAACCACATAAGGATCCACTAGTGTCATTGCATGTTCGTTATTTTCATGAACCACACCCAATGTGATTGCATGTGTGTTCTTTCCACAAACCACACATGGATCCACCAATGTCATTGCATGTGTGTTCTTTTCATGAACCACACCTAGTGTCACTAGATGTGTGTTCTTCTCATGAACCACACATGGATCCACTAGTGTCATTGGATGTATATTCTTTTCATGAACCACAGCTAGAGTCATTGCATGTGTGTTCTTCTAAACAAACCACACATGGATCCACCAGTGTCATTGCATGTCTGTTATTTTCATGAACCACACCCAGTGTCATCGCATGTCTGTTCTTTCCACAAACCACACATGGATACAACCAGTGCCATTGTATGTGTGTTCTTTTCATGAACCACACATAGTGTCATTGGATGTGTGTTCTTCTCACAAACCACACATGGATCCACCAGTGTTAATGCATGTCTGTTCTTTTCATGAACCACAGCTAGAGTCATTGCATGTCTGTTCTTTCCACAAACCACATATGGTTCCACCCATGTCATTGCATGTGTGATCTTTTCATGAACTACAGCTAGAGTCATTGCATGTCAGTTCTTCTCACAAACCACATAGGGATCCACCTGTGTGATTGCATGTGTGTTCTTTCCATGAACCATAGCTAGAGTCATTGCATGTCAGTTCTTCTCACAAACCACATAGGGATCCACCAGTGTCATTGCATGTTTGTTCTATTCATGAACCACACCCAGTGTGATTGCATGTCTGTTCCTCTAAACAAACCACATATGGATCCACCTAGTGTGATTGCATGTCTATTCTTTTCACAAACCACACCTGGATCCACAAGTGTCATTGCATGTGTGTTCTTTTAATGAACCACAGATGGATCCACCTAGTGTGATTGTTTGTCTATTCTTTTCACAAACCACACATGGATCCACCAGTGTCATTGCATGTCTGTTCTTTTCATGAGCCACAGCTAGAGTCATTGCATGTTTATTAATTCCACAAACCACATATGGATCCACCTGTCTCGTTGCATGTGTGTTCTTTTCATGAACCACAGCTAGAGTCATTGCATGTCAGTTCTTCTCACAAGCCACATAGGGATCCACCAGTGTGATTGCATGTGTGTTCTTTTCATGAACCACACATGGATCCACCTAGTGTGATTGCATGTCTGTTCTTTTCACAAACCACACATGGATCCACCAGTGTCATTGCATGTCTATTCTTTTCATGAACCACAGCTAGAGTCATTGCATGTCTGTTCTTGCCACAAACCACATATGGATCCACCAGTGTCATTGCATGTGTGTTCTTTTCATGAACCACAGCTAGAGTCATTGCATGTCAGTTCTTCTCACAAACTACATAGGGATCCACCAGGTGATTGCATGTGTGTTCTTTTCATGAACCACAGCTAGAGTCATTGCATGTTAGTTCTTCTCACAAACCACATAGGGATCCACCAGTGTGATTGCATGTCTGGTCTTTTCATGAACCACACCCAGTGTCATTGCATGTCTGTTCCTCTAAACAAACCACACATGGATCCACCCAGTGTAATTGCATGTCTGTTCCTTCCATAAACCACATATGGATCCACCAGTGTCATTGCATGTGTGTTCTTTTCATGAACCATAGCTAGAGTCATTGCATGTCAGTTCTTGTCACAAACCACATAAGGATCCACTAGTGTCATTGCATGTTTGTTCTTTTCATGAACCACACCCAGTGTGATTTCATGTGTGTTCTTTCCACAAACCACACATGGATCCACCAATGTCATTACATGTGTGTTCTTTTGATAAACCACACCTAGTGTCATTGGATGTGTGTTCTTCTCATGAACCACAACTAGAGTCATTGCATGTGTGTTCTTCTAAACAAACCACACATGGATCCACCAGTGTCATTGCATGTCTGTTCTTTTCATGAACCATTGCTAGAGTCATTGCATGTCAGTTCTTTCCACAAACCACAAATGGATCCACCAGTGTCATTGCATGTCTGTTATTTTCATGAACCACACCTAGTGTCATTGGATGTGTGTTCTTCTCACAAACCACACATGGATCCACCAGTGTTAATGCATGTCTGTTCTTTTCATGAACCACAGCTAGAGTCATTGCATGTCTGTTCTTTCCACAAACCACATATGGATCCACCCGTATTATTGCATGTGTGATCTTTTCATGAACTACAGCTAGAGTCATTGCATGTCAGTTCTTCTCACAAACCACATAGGGATCCACCAGTGTGATTGCATGTGTGTTCTTTCCATGAACCTTAGCTAGAGTCATTGCATGTCAGTTCTTCTCACAAACCACATAGGGATCCACCAAGATTATTATGGTTTGTTCTTTTCATGAACCACACCCAGTGTGATCGCATGTCTGTTCCTCTAAACAAACCACACATGGATCCACCTAGTGTGATTGCATGTCTATTCTTTTCACAAACCACACATGGATCCACCAGTGTCATTGCATGTGTGTTCTTTTCATGAACCACACATGGATCCACCTAGTGTTATTGCATGTCTGTTCTTTTCACAAACCGCACATGGATCTACCAGTGTCATTGCATGTCTGTTCTTTTCATGAACCACAACTAGAGTCATTGCATGTCTGTTCTTTCCACAAACCACATATGGATCCACCAGTGTCATTGCATGTGTGTTCTTTTCATGAACCACAACTAGAGTCATTGCATGTCAGTTCTTCTCACAAACCACATAGGGACCCACCAGTGTGATTGCATGTGTGTTCTTTTCATGAACCACAGCTAGAGTCATTGCATGTCAGTTCTTCTCACAAACCACATAGGGATCCACCAGTGTGATTGCATGTCTGTTCTTTTCATGAACCACACCCAGTGTCATTGCATGTTTGTTCCTCTAAACAAATCACACATGGATCCACCCAGTGTCATTGCATGTCTGTTCCTTCCACAAACCACATATGGATCCACAAGTGTCATTGCATGTGTGTTCTTTTCATGAACCATAGCTAGAGTCATTGCATGTCAGTTCTTCTCACAAAGCACATAAGGATCCACTAGTTTCATTGCATGTCTGTTCTTTTCATGAACCACACCGAGTGTGATTGCATGTGTGTTCTTTCCACAAACCACACATGGATCCACCAGTGTCATTGCATGTGTGTTCTTTTCATAAACCACACCCGGTGTCATTGGATGTGTGTTCTTCTCATGAACCACACATGGATCCACCAGTGTCATTGGATGTGTGTTCTTTTCATGAACCACAACTAGAGTCATTGCATGTGTGTTCTTCTAAACAAACCACACATGGATTCACTAGTGTCATTGCATGTCTGTTCTTATCATTAACCACACCTAGTGTCATTGCATGTCTGTTCTTTCCACAAACCACACATGGATACAGCCAGTGCCATTGGATGTGTGTTCTTTTCATGAACCACACCTAGTGTCATTGGATGTGTGTTCTTCTCACAAACCACACATGGATCCACCAGTGTCATTGCATGTCTATTCTTTTCATGAACCATAGGTAGAGTCATTGCATGTCTGTTCTTTCCACAAACCACATATGGATCCACCAGTGTCATTGCATGTGTGTTATGAACCACAGCTAGAGTCATTGCATGTCAGTTCTTCTCACAAACCACATGGGTCCGCCTAGTGTGATAGCATGTCTGTTTTATTCTTTGAGAAACCCCAAATGGATCCACTAGTGTAATTGCATGTCGCGTTCTTTTTCTGAACCACAGCTGGGGTATTGCATGTGTGTTCTTCTAAACAAATCACGCAAGGATCAACCAGTGCCATTGCATGTGTGTTCTTTTCATGAACCACATGATCATTGCATGTGTGTTCTTCTCAAAACCACATATGGATCCACCAGTCATTGCATGTGTTCTTTTCATGAACCACAACTAGAGTCATTGCATGTGTGTTCTTCTCACAAACCACAGATGGATCCACCAGTGTCATTGCATGTGTGTTCTTTTCATGAACCATGGATCCACCAGTGTCATTGCATGTGTGTTCTTCAAACAAACCACACATGGATCCACCAAGTGTCATTGCATGTGTGTTCTTTCATGAACCACATCCAAGAGTGTCATTGCATGTCTGTTTTCTCACAAACCACACATGGATCCACCAGTGTCATTGCATGTGTGTTCTTTTCATGAACCACAACTAGAGTCATTGCATGTGTGTTCTTCTCTCAAACCACATATGGATCCACCCGTGTCATTGCATGTGTGTCTTTCATGAACCACACCCAAAGGTCATTGCATGTGTTCTTCAAACAAAACCACACATGGATCCACCTAGTCATGTTGCATGTATGTTCTTTCTTCATGAACCACACATAAGGATCCACAGTGTCATTGCATGTGTGTTCTTTTCATGAACCATACCAGAGTCATTGCATGTGTGCTTCTTCACAAACCACACATGGATCCACCTAGTGTCATTGCATGTCTGTTTCTTTTCATGAACCACACCTAGTGTCATTGCATGTGTGTTCTTCTCACAAACCACATGGATCCACCAAAGGTCATTGTATGTGTGTTCTTCTCATGAACCACTAGATCATTGCATGATGTCTGTTCTTCTCAAACCACACATGGATCCACCAGTCATTGCATGTGTCTTTTCATGAACTACACAATCCACGTGTCATGTCATGTTTTTCACAAACCACATGGATCCACAAGTGTCATTGCATGTGTTCTTCTCATAAACCACAAAAATTAACTAAGATTTAGCCACCACTTAAAATAATAGGATCATGTGGACACATATTCACCACTTAAAATATGGGATCATGTGGGACACACTACACTTAAAATATGGGATCATGTGGACACATGTCATCACCACATATTCTAACATGTGGGAATGTAATTTAAGGGTTGGATCATAACTATTTTGGTTTAAGTTCATTATTTAATGATTTAAAGTGACTAGAAATGCCTATATAGCATTATTTTGGTACTAGTCCAAAGTCACTGCATGTAAATCCAAATATTATTACATATTCAGATAGGTATGATGAAATGTGATTTTTGAGAGTTGGAATCAACTCAAAAGCTAACTTGGTTGTTTTTATAAAAATGTTGCAAGGTGCAAAAGCTTATGTTTTATTATTTTTACTAGGAGAGATATCTAACTCTAAATGAATTAAATCCAACGAACTTGGATAGATAATTTCAATACCTTTCAGGCAAAATTGGTGTCATGCAATTTAGATTTGTCAAACTCCCAGAATTGATTTTTAAACTAGTGGACAGAAACTAGATTAACTCTAAATAGAAAAAACTAAATTTGAACTTTCACACGCGCGGGAACTAACTAGGCCAGCCCAGCTACACACAACACGTGCAGCGGGCTGCCTGACAGGCGGGCTCCACCGGTCAGTGGCACAACCTAACCGAAATGGTATCTAGCATCCTGGGCCACACGATCTAAAGACGATCCAACGGTGGTGAGTCATCATCGATGACGGATCACTCCGACGAGAACGTGCCCTAGCCGTGGTGGTGGGGGTCGATTGGGGGCATACCAGGGCTCTAGCAAGGTCAGCGAGGTGGGAAAATTGGCTGGTAGACGACGCCGAGGCGAGGCGAGGCGCGGTTGGGGCAGAGCTTGGGGTGCTCTAAATCGCCAACGCCCTTCTCCTACTGCTGCGGCGGCTTCGGCTTCAATTCCAGCGAGGCAAGGCTCGAGCGGCTTCGGCGAGGGGTGGGTAAGAATCAGTGAGAGGTGAGGAGTGTGGGACTGTGGAGAAATGGTGCTGGGGTGGCCGCTTTATATAGGGTCGACGAGGAGGCAGAGCGGGCGATGGTGAGGTCATCGGCGACGACGCTGCGGGGCTCTCTCGGCATGGGCGAGGGCGGCGTTGGATGCTCTGTTCTCTGGTGGTCCTCTGAGGCTCAAAGGCGTGGCAAGGCAAGGTATCTACTGGTCGGGAGCATGCGATGAAGTGCGCGCAGACGGCAGTGTTCGACGCTGCTCCTCCGGTCTTTTGGTCGCGAGGCGGCAAACGACGATGTCTGGGTGGTTGTTGGGCCTGCTGTGGCTGCTGACATGCAAGGATAGAGCTAGGTGTGGTCTGTGCGGCTCTGGCGGGCGCGGCACTCCAGGGTGATCGGCATGTCGGACAGCGGCAAGGGCGCGAGCAATTGAGGCTTGTCCTCCGCTCGTTTTTGGTCGGGGGCTGGTCGAGGCGAAGCAGTGTGATGGCGCCTGTCTCCCAGCAAGCGAAGGAGAGTGCGGGACGGGCTGGAGCGAGCGGTCCGTTGTCGATATGCGGCGAGGCTTCGGGCGGTGAGCTACTAGAGCAGACATTGGCGAGGGAGAGAGGGTTAGGGCCAGGGTTCTAGCTGGGGGAACCAGGGAACCAAGTTAGGCCCAAATGGTGACCAAAACTACTGCTCACTATAGTGTTTTAGGATTTGCAAGATTTGTGCCTGCCACCTGCTCGACATAATGGCCGCAAGAAGCAAAAATTTGAATTTTGGGTTCAAATTGTTTGAGTGATCTCCACTAGTACTAGGTAGTCTCTGGTTGCAAGGGTTTTTAAAATGGAGTTCAATTGGATGGTTTTTGAGATAGGGGTGATCTAGGCATATGCATTGAATTCAATTTTAAACTGTCATTTAAAATAAGTATTTGAATGTTTTTAGCAGATCACAAAGTGGGCCTTGGTACCTCATTATGTGTACTAGCAAGGGTGCAAAGATCCAGAATTATTTCTGTTTGGAAATGAGTGCTAGGAACACTCAAAGTAGTGTAGTGGATTAAAATGACCAAAATAACCATTCCTCATTTTTAATTGTTTTTTATTTGATTTTCTTTGGGATTTGCTTGGGAATGATTTAGATGATGTTTAATTTACCATAGAAACATTTTACAACCAATGGATCAATAAATGGTGATCATTCACAAAGATTTCAAAATTAAGGCCTTTCTTATATTCATACTTAAATACTTTAAACAGAAAAAGGTTTTGTTAACCCTAAATTTAATGATTTGGATCTTGATAAGCTTGGATTAAAGTTTTGGGATGTTACACATAGGGATCCACCAGTGTGATTGCATGTGTGTTCTTTTCATGAACCACAGCTAGAGTCATTGCATGTCAGTTCTTCTCACAAACCACATAGGGATCCACCAGTGTCATTGCATGTTTGTTCTTTTCATGAACCACACCCAGTGTGATTGCATGTCTGTTCCTCTAAACAAACCACACATGGATCCACCTAGTGTGATTGCATGTCTATTCTTTTCACAAACCACACATGGATCCACTAGTGTCATTGCATGTGTGTTCTTTTCATGAACCACACATGGATCCACCTAGTGTGATTGCATGTCTATTATTTTCACAAACCACACATGGATCCACCAGTGTCATTGCATGTATGTTCTTTTGATGAACCACAGCTAGAGTCATTGCATGTTTGTTCTTTCCACAACCACATATGGATCCACCTGTCTCATTGCATGTGTGTTCTTTTCATGAACCACAGCTAGATTCATTGCATGTCAGTTCTTCTCACAAAAAAATAGGGATCCACCAGTGTGATTGCATGTGTGTTCTTTTCATGAACCACAGCTAGAGTCATTGCATGTCAATTCTTCTCACAAACCACATAGGGATCCACCAGTGTGATTGCATGTCTGTTCTTTTCATGAACCACACCAAGTGTCATTGCATGTTTGTTCCTCTAAACAAGCCACACATGGATCCACCCAGTGTCATTGCATGTCTGTTCCTTCCACAAACCACATATGGATCCACTAGTGTCATTGCATGTGTGTTCTTTTCATGAACCATAGCTAGAGTCATTGCATGTCAGTTCTTATTACAAACCACATAAGGATCGACTAGTGTCATTGCATGTCTGTTCTTTTCATGAACCACACCGAGTGTGATTGCATGTGTGTTCTTTCCACAAACCACACATGGATCCACCAGTGTCATTGCATGTTTGTTCTTTTCATGAACCACACCCAGTGCCATTGGATGTGTGTTCTTTTTATGAACCACACCCAGTGTCATTGGATGTGTGTTCTTATGACAAACCACACATGGATCCACCAGTGTCATTGCATGTCTATTCTTTCATAAACCACACATGGATCCACCTAGTGTGATTGCATGTATGTTCTTTTCACAAACCACACATGGATCCACCAGTGTCATTGCATGTGTGTTCTTTTCATGAACCATAGCTAGAGTCATTGCATGTCAGTTCTTCTCACAAACCACATAGGGATCCACCAGTGTCATTGCATGTTTGTTCTTTTCATGAACCACACCCAGTGTGATTGCATGTCTGTTCCTCTAAACAAACCACACATGGATCCACCTAGTGTGATTGCATGTCTATTCTTTTCACAAACCACACATGGATCCACTAGTGTCATTGCATGTGTGTTCTTTTCATGAACCACACATGGATCCACCTAGTGTGATTGCATGTCTATTATTTTCACAAACCACACATGGATCCACCAGTGTCATTGCATGTCTGTTCTTTTGATGAACCACAGCTAGAGTCATTGCATGTTTGTTCTTTCCACAAACCACATATGGATCCACCTGTCTCATTGCATGTGTGTTCTTTCAATGAACCACAGCTAGATTCATTGCATGTCAGTTCTTCTCACAAAAAAATAGGGATCCACCAGTGTGATTGCATGTGTGTTCTTTTCATGAACCACAGCTGGAGTCATTGCATGTCAATTCTTCTCACAAACCACATAGGGATCCACCAGTGTGATTGCATGTCTGTTCTTTTCATGAACCACACCAAGTGTCATTGCATGTTTGTTCCTCTAAACAAGCCACACATGGATCCACCCAGTGTCATTGCATGTCTGTTCCTTCCACAAACCACATATGGATCCACTAGTGTCATTGCATGTGTGTTCTTTTCATGAACCATAGCTAGAGTCATTGCATGTCAGTTCTTATTACAAACCACATAAGGATCGACTAGTGTCATTGCATGTCTGTTCTTTTCATGAACCACACCGAGTGTGATTGCATGTGTGTTCTTTCCACAAACCACACATGGATCCACCAGTGTCATTGCATGTTTGTTCTTTTCATGAACCACACCCAGTGCCATTGGATGTGTGTTCTTTTTATGAACCACACCCAGTGTCATTGGATGTGTGTTCTTATGACAAACCACACATGGATCCACCAGTGTCATTGCATGTCTATTCTTTCATAAACCACACATGGATCCACCTAGTGTGATTGCATGTATGTTCTTTTCACAAACCACACATGGATCCACCAGTGTCATTGCATGTGTGTTCTTTTCATGAACCATAGCTAGAGTCATTGCATGTCAGTTCTTCTCACAAACCACATAGGGATCCACCAGTGTCATTGCATGTTTGTTCTTTTCATGAACCACACCCAGTGTGATTGCATGTCTGTTCCTCTAAACAAACCACACATGGATCCACCTAGTGTGATTGCATGTCTATTCTTTTCACAAACCACACATGGATCCACTAGTGTCATTGCATGTGTGTTCTTTTCATGAACCACACATGGATCCACCTAGTGTGATTGCATGTCTATTATTTTCACAAACCACACATGGATCCACCAGTGTCATTGCATGTCTGTTCTTTTGATGAACCACAGCTAGAGTCATTGCATGTTTGTTCTTTCCACAAACCACATATGGATCCACCTGTCTCATTGCATGTGTGTTCTTTCAATGAACCACAGCTAGATTCATTGCATGTCAGTTCTTCTCACAAAAAATAGGGATCCACCAGTGTGATTGCATGTGTGTTCTTTTCATGAACCACACCGAGTCGTGCATGTCAATTCTTCTCACAAACCACATAGGGATCCACCAGTGTGATTGCATGTCTGTTCTTTTCATGAACCACACCAAGTGTCATTGCATGTTTGTTCCTCTAAACAAGCCACACATGGATCCACCCAGTGTCATTGCATGTCTGTTCCTTCCACAAACCACATATGGATCCACTAGTGTCATTGCATGTGTGTTCTTTTCATGAACCATAGCTAGAGTCATTGCATGTCAGTTCTTATTACAAACCACATAAGGATCGACTAGAGTCATTGAATGTACGTTTCTTTTCATGAACCACACCGAGTGTGATTGCATGTGTGTTCTTTCCACAAACCACACATGGATCCACCAGTGTCATTGCATGTTTGTTCTTTTCATGAACCACACCCAGTGCCATTGGATGTGTGTTCTTTTTATGAACCACACCCAGTGTCATTGGATGTGTGTTCTTATGACAAACCACACATGGATCCACCAGTGTCATTGCATGTCTGTTCTTTCATAAACCACACATGGATCCACCTAGTGTGATTGCATGTATGTTCTTTTCACAAACCACACATGGATCCACCAGTGTCATTGCATGTGTGTTCTTTTCATGAACCATAGCTAGAGTCATTGCATGTCAGTTCTTCTCACAAACCACATAGGGATCCACCAATGTCATTACATGTCTGTTCTTTTTATGAACCACACCCAGTGTCATTGCATGTCTGTTCCTCTAAACAAACCACACATGGATCCACCTAGTGTGATTGCATGTCTGTTCTTTTCACAAACCACACATGGATCCACTAGTGTCATTGGATGTGTGTTCTTTTCATGAACCGCAGCAAGATCCACCAGTGTCATTGGATGTGTGTTCTTTTCATGAACCACACCTAGTGCCATTGGATGTGTGTTCTTTTCATGAACCACACCTAGTGTCATTGGATGTGTGTTCTTCTCACAAACCACACATGGATCCACCAGTGTCATTCCATGTCTGTTCTTTTCATGAACCACACATGGATCCACCCAGTGTGATTGCATGTTTGTTCTTTTCACAAACCACATATGGATCCACCAATGCCATTGCATGTATGATCTTTTCATGAACCACACCCAGTATCATTGCATGTCTGTTCGTCTCATAAACCACATATGGATCCTAACTTAGGAGAGCCATAACCTTAGCCCCCAATGGGTGGCCGTTAGACCGAGTCTTCTAGAAGGCACGCCCTAACACAGTTGTTCTGCTTGATGATTGTTACATACCGTTCGATCGGTGCACTTGGACGATTCGGATGGTCTTCGTGAGAGCGATCCGCGAGTAGGCTATTCTGCGGCATGATTGGCCACGCTTGCTCTGGACAAACTGGCAACACTAGGTGCTCCCCTGTTGCGAGTGTCACAACTCACGAGTTCAGTGGGCCATATCCCAGTGTCACGTCCCCATTACTTCTCTTCCTCCCCGTACTTCTCTTCCTTCCCCTCAAAGCCACTTCCCCCACTTCACTCCCATCCTACCGTAGCCGCAAGCCAACGGCGCCGCCATCCCAAGGAGAGACGGCGAGGAAACGCGTCGTGCTGACAGGGATGGTGATTTTGATGTGAGTCGTCTCATCTATATCTCTAACATCTATGGCCAGTTATCTATTTTTGAGCTAGATCTACTCTGTTTACTCATGCGCGTATGATGTGTTAGGCCAACCAGACGATGTATGACTCCGACTATCACAGTTTAGTGGATGAAGACAGTCCTCTGCTATGTAGACATGGACATGTGCCCGCTAAATTGTAGCGTTCGAAGGACGAAACACAGGCAGGAGGTTTCTATGGTGTCAAGGACATCGTGCAATGATGCAAGGCGAAAGTTGCGGTGTTGTCAAATGGGTAGATCCAGATTGGCCCAAATCGATGCAGAAAACGCCGGACAAACTATGGGATATGACTGTTGAGTTGAAAGAATTCGTAGTCAGCTCACTTCTTGACAGTGTTGAGATGAAGCTATGGGACCCAGTTGACACAACCAGGCTTAACCGAGATCTCAGGAGGGTGCAAGACAAGGTTAGCAAAGTCAAGAAGGAGAGGGACGTGGCGTTGGCCTTGAAGGCTAAAGCAAAGCAAGAACTGACACAAGCAAGGAATGATCTTCACCAGGCCAAAGTCCTGCAGTTCACAACTACGAGTATTGACAAGTGCATGACAAAAAATACAGAGAAACAATTGAAGCTGTGCAAGGAAGATGCTAAAAGGAAGGAGCAGACGAATCGATCCTTGCTCTCGCAGGAAGATGCGCATCGGGATAAGATTAGGAAGATCAAGGAGACTTGTCATAACTAGTTCTATTTAGCTTGAGCTCCATGCCTTTTTAAGTTGTAATAGTAGTACTTGTTGACCTAGCGGTCTGAACTAGTGGTCCCGGAGTCCTGGGAGGAAAAAATTGCTCTCCCGTTAGTCTGTCTTAACCCTGCATCACTTCCTTTTGTCTGATCATGGTGGTATTCTGACATTGGTGGTTTGTTTAAACGTAATATATGTGGATTGTGCCGCATGCAAATGGCATAGCCACAATTTATAAAGTGGAAGCATGTACACCCGGTTAATGGAGATCTGGGAGCTTTGCCAGACGCAGGGGATGCAGGAGCAGGGAGGTGGTGAGATAGACGTGCTCGAGTGTCTGGGAACTATCGGTTGCCATTGCTGTTTATGTTGCCACATCGTTGTGTAGCATCTAAAATAAGTTTATGCTTCGTGGAGTGTGGCAGCTTAAATAATTTATTTCTGTGCCACTTACATTCCGTCATATTTGGAGACCTCCTGCCCCTCAGCAATCGTGGAACAGGTGCTATGTGTTTTCAGATAGCAGTGACACAATCACAATTTTGGATTCAACTACTGACTCAGGCGTTTCCAAACCCTAAGTCACTTTACATTTTACTCAAAGAACGTGGGTAGATTGTTTCGCCCAGCAACGTGCCACACACAGAGCTCCCGAATTTAACAGAATTACATATATAGGTTCAAGTTCAACACATTACTATGCATCTTCATTGCCAGCAGCCTTCTTCCGCAGCCTGGGTGCCAAGCCTTCACATGCACTGGCTTCTTCATTTCCTGCCTTCTTCCTCTTCCTCGGTGCCAATTTTCTTAGCTTCACGTACTCTGCATCGCCGGGACAATGGGCACCAGAATCATGTCCAGCATCATCTTTCCACTCGTTTTTAATTTCTTTAGGCAGAAAAATGACTGACCCGGCAGTCATGTTTCTAACCTTGTGGAGCTTCCTGTCAAAGAAATAAGACTGTTGCATAACTGCCCAATATCTACAGAGTAAATGAAACAAAAATTACAATTCAGCACAAACATGCGAACCCCAGAGACTTTTGCTTACCAGGAGTTAATTCGGTTCGAGCGTCCACCCTGTCCAAGAATAGAAGGGTGACTCCCAGTTGCAGCAGCTTCCACATCCAGTACATCACAATTCAGCTCAAACATGCAATCCAAAGCATACCTTTTCATCAACCCAATTAGCTGATTGTCACACATTAGAGGAACCATGATGCCACGTTCATACATGAAGCTAGACTTTGTAGTCTTCTTCGGCCATAATTCATCGTGATTACGCAGAGCAGTAACCAACCAGATATAGTGCAGATCTGCGCATGCGCTTCTTCCATTGTGATACAATGGTGTCCGTACCACTTGCCCTTAGAGTCGTACCTGAAGAGGACTACTGTGACTAGGTAAGGGTGGTCCGCAGAGATCCCACTTGACAGAAAACTGTGGACAAAATATGTTTGTCAGTGTTGGGATAACAAACAATTTGAGGTTCAGTAGCCAGCTAGAAGTTATAATTAGTGCGAATAGCAAAGAGAAGGGTAGCTCACCCTCTTGTAGCCAGAACTTTTTCTTCCTTGGTAGTAGGATCTGCCATCCTCTGAGCTGCTCGACTCGTCAGCGGCGGAGGTGGGCTAGAGCCTCACAACGGAGGCTACGACATGCGCCATTGGAGATCAGGATCAGCGACTGGGCGCAGCAACTTGGCGCTAGAAGTCAAATGTCCGAAGGGATCGTCCTGCCTGGAGGGTGGATTCCGACACCGCCGGTGCTAGGGGAAAGGTGGGAATGGATTTGTGAAATTGGTCAACGCATCCAATCCACTTAGCTACTCGATTTGCCTAAGAGGTTGCCGCGTTGGCGCTCGCATCACGGACAGATGACCGACATGAGGGTCTCGACCGTCTACTTCACGGGGCAGTTTAACAGAATGTTTGAATTTGGCAGGGGTGAGATGAGTTTGCCTTGAAATGGCCCCTCCCAGTAGTTGGCAGCCCAACATTTCGAAACGCGTCAATTTCAGGCAACTTAGGTACTGCCATGCGCTGGCCTACGAACTTTGGTACCGCAGACGAACAGGCCCACCACCGCTAGGGTTCCCCGCACCATCGGGCCTGACTAGAGGAAGACGATGCAAGGGAACCATCGATCTGCCTTAGATCCGACAAACCAAAATCCTCAGACGGGTTGGATCGCCTCAAATGTCTTGACCAATGGTCCGCTTGATTGCTCTCTCCTGCGAAGCTCGCCCGGCATCGATGAATAAGGGCGTTGTGGCCCATTTCCCTCTAGATTCCTAGCCCAACACCCCTTTTCTTTAAACAATATCCTCAGATCTATTAAATAAGCATGTCAGTTTAAATACAAAACAAAATGGAAAATGCCTAAAAATGCCCATATCCAAATTTTTACATGCTCTATAGTGTTTTCTCTAACAGGCTGCACCAAACTTTTGACCCAGTTTTAATTGTTTATTTTCTAGTTTTTAAATTACTAGAAAGTACCTAAAATACTCATTAGATCCTTCAGGTAATTTCACCACTCGAAATGGATTGAAGTCTTTTTGTACTATAAGTTATATCTGATACCCTGCATGTCTCTTTGGACACACCTTAAAATTCTTCCTAGATTGCCTGCAGAAAAATAATAAAAACAGAGCATATATGTTTTTAGAAATTTTTCTAGGTCAATCCACACTATATTTTGAGTTCAATATAACTCTCAGAGATGTGGTACACTAAGGCATACCAAACCCTAAGAAATATGGATTTATTGAGCCTTGGTGGATTTTTAAGGAATTAAAAACTTCTAACAATAGTTGTTTAACCTAGGAAAATCCTTCTTGTAGTTATATTCCTCTGAAAATAGTAATTCCAATTTCTACTGAAAGGTATTGAATATACCTATCATATGTATTTGGATTGATATCAAAATCCCCTTTATATTAAATCTGGTGAAAAGACAAACCCCTTCCAGAATGGACTTTGGGAATTTCCCAAGGGCATTTCGGTAAATATTTTGAGGTGATTCCAACTCTCAGAAAATCAAAAAATCAAATAGATGAAAAACTCCCCGAGGACAAATTTATTTGAGGTCCATATCTTTTCTGGTGATTTATTAACCTAAACTAGGGTTTTTTCCACTAAAATATTCATAACTAAATAAAGAAAATTGATAAAATCATGAAACCACTTTTGTTGGCCTTGTTATTTCAATACCTATCTGTTTATATCATTTTTGTGCATTCATAACATACATACCCAATACTTAGTTCCAAACCCCTCTATTAAGTGATTTTGGCAAACAAATCTTAAATGAAAGTTCATAAATGCAAATAAAGTTATTCCAATTGCTTGGAGCTCAATCCACCAAAACCTACTGAAGTTAGTAATGTGTTGCATGTTTCCTCGCTGTACTGAATTGGTGAGTGCATGCCTTGTGTTGATTGTGGCTCTGTTTGCTTGCATGTATCCTCTCTGACAATGATAGTTGCGATTATATCAAAGACCAGAAGAAGATGGTTATTACTTGGTTATTATGGTTTTCTAAGAAGAAGTCCAGGGACATATATTGCCAGATTGCTGATCTCAGGCAAGCCACCTTCTTGCTCATAAGATTTGTCCTACTTTTTTTACATATGCATGTCTTACCTACTGTTTTATTAAATCTGCATTGTTTTATTATATGGTGATCTATACTTGGTAGTGGCTTGGCTCCTCCAAACCATTACACATTTGTACTACTAATTACAACCCCCTTTGGTCATACCTACTTGTCCTGTGTATGATAGTTGGTGTATAACACCATACCCCTTTGGAGACCCCAATTTAGCCGAAGCAAAGCTATAGGATGGGAAGATCCCAGATAAGTCTTACAAAATGTTTTATGATAAAACCTTGGTGATGTTTGACCTACAAGAGAAGTTTGAGAAAGGAAAAAGGTTTTGTTTTAAAAAATGCTGAAGGAAAGATGGAGGAAAAAGGTTTACAAAAACGCACCAGGTTCTTTGCAGTTTTGCCAAAACAATTAACCCGTGCAACCACATTACTCCTAGATGGGAAGGGGCTAGACTCGAAGTTTGTTTACTATGGTATGAGTTGCCTCAGAACTACTACATGAGATTTCAATCTCTGGAGGTTGGGTCTTCTCCTGTAACGGTCCATGTGAAGCATTGATCCGGAGGAGAAACAAATGATCGGCGGACCGCCATGCGTTACTATGAGCCTCTCATTGAAAGTGCACACTTTGTGCAGTGAAAAGGCGCTCCGGTTGGTCCTTGGTACCCGACGTCCCGATGCTGAGGGGAACAACTCATAGGGTAGGCACCTATACTGGAGTGGGCATCCTTAGGGTCTTGATCGGTTACTCGACCCATGATCCGTAGGGGATCAGGGCAGGGTACTCGGATGGTGTGGGAAAAGCGTACAACTTCTATAGAGTGTAAATCTATTCGAATAGGTCATCAAAAGTTGGGAAGGTTGCTATAGAGCAGTGCTGGTTTTGATTTGAAAAAGGATTTCATAAATGTAATGGCTTTGGAAATGTTTTGACCATGGGATGGTCGGAAAGGGAGGAAAGGAGTTTGGTCATGGGATGACTGGAAGGAAGAAACGAATGGGTGACCCAATCCTTGTTTTTTCCAAAACTTTTCAAAAAGGTTTCCAAAATCTTTTGCAAAAGTTTTCAACAAAGATATGTAGATGTTATATCTATAAGAGAAGCTATTTTAGAAAATAACCTTTCTTGGAGCCCTCCTACTACCACAGCCATATTGCATATTCTCTTGTTATTATTTTTCTCTTAAGATGGTTTGCAAGTACATTCAAAGTACTCACTGGCATTGTCTCTGGCTATTAACTTGGTCAGATATCAAGAAGAAGGTGAAGATTGACAACTATGCGAGATAGGACATTCTCCTAGTCATTTGCCTGTAGGTTAAGGCATGGCTCGGGATCTACTCTTTCATAAAGTTTCGCTGATGATGACTAAGGTAGCCATAATGGAAATTAAGGTATGACTTGTATCCACTTAAGTAATGGATGTTTACTTTGATACTTGTCAGTTATGTGCCATGACAAACTAATCATGGGATCGTGGTGTATGCATAACAGGGATTCTCGGAGGATTAATTCGGGGGCTGCACACCAATTTTGGCCATTTTTTCACGGATTTGAGGCCCCAAGGCGTGGATTTCCAATTGAGAATACAAGCAAGTTCGAGCAGTAGGCCCTCGACCCTCGAGTCTCTGGCCCTGAATCCTGGAGTCTTTGGCCCCGAAGCCCGGAGTCTCCGGCCCTAACGCCTGTTTTTGAATAGTTTTGCCTCCTCTCTGTTTTCGTTATTTTACCTTTGTTGTTTGTGTTTTGTGTGCGTGTCAACAAGTAACAGCAAGCTTCCGCAACACCTTCCGCACTCGTCGACACCACGTAACTCAAGATCCTCCTGCACCACCAACCGCAAGTACATCATCAATAACTAAGATAAAACTTGCGTCACCTTGTTAACCCCATATGTTCCATTGTGTATACCTAACCCACAAGAGTGCATCATCTTGTGTTTTCTTGAGGATTGTGCACTTGTCCTTGAATAGTGATAGTGTAAGATAAAAGAAAGAGTGACTTGGTAGCATTGTGGGAGAGAAAAAATAAAAAAAGAGAAAAGAAACGAAAGAAAAAGATACAAAGAAAAATAAAAGTAGTCTCCCATAGCATACGAGAGTCTCAAGATTGTAAGAAAGAGAAATAAGAGCGCCCAAGTCTAGTTCACAAATCCATTGCTCATTTTTGTCTTTGCAAATGGGCCATCGTCTCTCCTTGCATTGGCACGACAACCGAGCGTAGTTTTTGATACAACATTTTGTTTGCTCATTTTCATAGTCGTGCTAATCCCAATAATCTCCATGAGTGTACATAGTCGTAGGTTCCCGTCACCTTTTGAGTTGACCTTTTTTCCTTTGACTTGAGTTTTGTTGGATTTTACCCACTTTTGACTATCTTTTTGTTTGATTGTTTCGTTGACAATCCACCATCCTAACCTTCCACATAAAGCTTTTGAGAGTTTTAGTTCTTATATAGTTTGATCTTTCTTTGCGATTTCACTTTTCAAGTTTATAGTTCTCACGTGTGGCTACTAGTTTGATACAATCCTAAAGGTGAGGTAAAAGGCTAACCCCCACCACATATTACCTTCCATATAGAATCCTTGTTTGTCTTGCATTATGGATAGGCATGGTGAGACAAGCCAACCACCTCTCCAAGAAGAAGAAGAAGGACCGTACACGCAAGCGAGCCACTTCATCATTCGACAAGAGTTTCGTGAATGTTGCCATGCCCTTGAGATGCTCCAAGGCAAGTAATTCAGAGAAACTCAAATGGAGTTCAAGAGAATCGACAACAACTTCAAGGATCTTTATAAAGATATGATGGCCATGCACCACCACTTTACCAATCAAAACGAAGCACTCCAACGTTCGCTAGCCGAGCTCGCTCGAAACACACAGTCGCGTTCCCACACACCAAGTTCTTTAAGGCACCATTCGAGTGCATCAAGCTCGTTACACCAATGTTCTCCTCATCGATAGGACCCTCATGCAAGTGATCCAAGACGCAATGAAGCCCTCGTGCCTGAACACGTGAGCTCATTACGATATGTACCTTCTCAGTCGCACACTGCAACATAAAGCTATGATGGTGATTTCTCCTCAATACCACAAGCAAGGCAAGAAGAACATGATCATCATGCAAGAGCACTAGTGATCCAACAAGAGAAACCACGTGAAGAACCTTGAGTGGAACCTCAAGTTCATAGTCAACACCCGCAATACCTTCACTCAACAACAAGTGATGACTCCAATTTGAAAGAACAAGCTCATCATCGAACTGAAGCTCTTGAAGACCCTCATCATCGTCATCACCGTCATGAATGGTAATGCCGACACCATGGTCACCATGGAGAGCCTACTCAACCTCACCAAGACATGGAGCGTCAAATTGCACATGTTGAGCAACACCATCCACCTCAAGAGGATCAAGACCATGATCTTCCTCGTGGGGCCCAAGTGCCTCAACCTCGTCAACAACCGTGACATGATCCTCCTCAACCACCTCAACCATGCCAAGAGCAAGCTCTCCAACAACGTTGTTAGGAACAAGTTCCACCTCCTCCAAATGCGGCTCAACAACCTCAAGAGCAACAACAATGTCACCAAGCTCGTAGCATTGATTGCATGGAAGATGGAGACCATCAACATCATGGAAACCCTCACTACGGTGACCACAATGAGGAAGAAACTTTTGGCAAGCTCAAGTTCACCATGCCCAAGTTCACAAGTTCCAATGATCCCAAAGAATATCTCCGCATGCTCAAGTTCACCATGCCCAAGTTCAATATGCTCAAGTTCACCATGGGCACTAAAAGTTAACAAAATCTTCCGCATGCACAACTATAGTGAGAGAAGATGGTAGCCATGGATTCTCTTGAGTTTGATGATTATGCCAACCTTTGGTGGGAACAAGTCCAAGTTGCTCGAGAAGCAAGAAGAGCGCCCCCAATAAACACTTGGCAAGATATGAAGGATCATATGAGATCATGTATTGTTCCTTTGCACTACACGCTCGACCTCTACAACAATCTTAAAATGCTGAACCAAGGAACAAAAATCATGGAAGAGTACTTCAAGCAAATGGAGCTAAACATGATCCGTGCCAAAATTGAAGATCGCGAGGAGCAAACCATGGCATGCTTCGTCATTGGCTTGAACCATCCAATCAACGCATCGTCGAGTTCCAAAAGTACAACAACATGGTTGAGCTTGTGCATAATGCAACAAAGACCGAACATCAAGTGCAAGAGGACATCAAATACAACAATCCCAAGACGTATTTCACCTACAAGCAAGCTCCAACCACTACACCAACAACCATTAAAAGAAGATCCTCAAGTTCCTCCAAGCCTCCTTTCAAGGCCACACCTCCTCAAGGAAAACCGCCCCAAGTGGCAAGCAATCTTTGGATGACCCACCATTCGACAGACAATGCTACAAGTGTGGAGGCAAATGACACAAGTCATTCAAATGTGGCAATACCAAATACTTGTTCATTCATTACAATGGTGACGATCAATACTTGAGTGAAGATGAATATGATTCAAGAGTCAAGGAAGCACTCACAAGGAAAAAAGTTGGAGATGACCAAGAACTCCTGATGTGTGAGTATGACGCAAGTCCTTCGGTTGTCGACACAAGAATCAAGACTACTCAAGCCCAAGAGAATGAAGATCAAAGATCCAACAGCTTCCAAACATGTGCCAACATCAATGGGAAATCCATTAAAGTTATCATCGATGAAGGGAGCTTCCACAACCTTGCAAGCACTGAGTTATGCGAAAAGATCAACCTCACCCTCCATAGACACAAGAACCCCTACCATGTCCAATGTATAAATGACTAAGGGTCCATGAAGATCAAGAACACCGTCTCGGTAACATTCTCAATTGGCCATAAAAAGACATGATGGAGTGTGACGTGGTTCCCATGATGGTATGACATATGTTTCTTGGTAGACTGTTGCAATACGACAAAGGTGCTCTACATGATGACCACACAAAGGTGTATACCTTCAGGTGGCTTTACAAGACATTTGTTTTGCAACTGATGACTCCTAGCAAAATAATTGCGCATAATGCAAAGGCTTTAGCGAGGGTGCAAACCACAAAACCAACTTGTGAGAAGAGTGGTGAGCGAGAGAACCACCATATAGAGAGTGAGATCCACAAGCCAAATTCGAGTGGCAAAACTAAGGGTGTTCTTCTTGACACCAAAAGTGAGATGAGAGAAGTGAGGAATAACCCATCGATCTTGCAGTATGTACTCATTTGCAAATGTAGCGCAAGGAAATAATGACTTAACCAATGTTCCTCCCGCTTTGATGGCTATTTTGCAGGAATTCAAGGATGTGTTTCCCGAAGATCTCCCACATGTACTACCTCGTACCCGGTGCACCTCTACCAAACCGTGTTGCTTACTGCATGAACCTTGAAGAGACGAAGTAGATCGAATGCCAAATTAACCACCTCGTCTCCAAAGGTTTGATCCAAGTAAGCACAAGTCCAAGTGCAATACCCGTGATTCTTGTTATGAAAACGGATGATACGTTACGGTTATGCATGGACTACCGTCCAATCAATGCTATCACTGTTGGGGATATACTTTCCGAGTATCCTCACAGTCCTTGCTGACCAGGGTGGCCCTCTTCGGGTTAGAGATTTGCTTCACGGGCGGCCTAGTCAGGGAGAAGAGACGGAGTCCAATCCGGATACGGGAAGGCCCAGAAGACTTACCGACTTAGGCCCATAGTGTTATTTGTAGTTCAAGATGTACTCTATAACCGACTCTCAGTCGTAGCCGGATAGATCTCTCCTGTAAACCCTAGGCCGGATATCTATATCAGCCGTCCTAGGGAGAGCCTTTAGGGCACTCTCAATAGTCTACAATCTCAACTCGAACAGGCGAACCCTTGTAACCCATATTCTGGCTCTGCCATATTACTGGATTGGTAGCAGGAGTAGGATCCGTCCAAAGCCGGCGGATTCGAACCTGGGTAAACTTGTGTGATCACCGTCCTGGAACACCATATGTCTCACACCCCTCTCTTCCGCACGCCTCGAGGACCCACTCATGGCGTACTTGTCATCAATCCGATGATAGTTGGCGCCCACCGTGGGGCAAGTGAGCTTCAGATCTGCGTTCCGAGTGGAATCTGCAAGAATCAGAATCGGCGAGACTATTGCTATCGGTCGCGTCCTCTACGCTAGTGACAATCCCTCTCATCGTTCTCGACGAGACCTGGATTCCGGCTAGGGAGGCTGTGACTACGTACACCGTCATGTCTTTTGGTGAGATCGATGTTTACATCGGTTTTGCTGAACCTGTCCCACCCACCACAGCGGTGATGATAGAGGTAGAGGAAATTTCTAGGTCCCCTTTGTCCGCGGAGGCGGCAGAGTTCCGGATCTCAGGAAACCCTAATCCCACCCAGCCCGCACGAGTTGCGGAGATAGTGGAGAAATCTGATCCTGAGGCAGACCTGGCGGTCCAAGTTGAATCTGGAGTGGGTCTCCTTGGAGAAGCCAAATCCCAGATCGACCCACCCGCTGAAGCGAAATCCAGGAGGAGCATAGCAACGACACTGATTCCGGCTCTGATGACGCCGGGACCGACAAGCCTTTCCTGAGATACACGCTAAGACGCATGATGATGCAAAACTCTGGCGTAGATGAAATCCTCGAGACCATCAAACGTTTTGACGAGGCCGATCGCGAGAGCCGCAGGTACCTCAAGAAACACGCGTTGCACTTCGTCGGATATGTGGGATCCGGATCCGGCTCTGCCGATGCCGGAGGTGATTGGAACAAACGCCGATGTACCCGCATCCTCGGATGAATCGATGACGTCAGCAGATTTCCGAAAGTTCACCGCGGAATATGAAGAGGAGTATAACTCCAAAGCTGCAGAGGAAGGAGAAGCCATGGATGAAGGATCCGAGGAACACTCTCCCAAAGCGCAGGATGACATGGAAGTCGAAGATAATCCCGAGGTCCAGATGTCCGAAAGTACCGATTAGAGCTTGACTCCGGGAAACGTACCCAAAGCCGTCTTTGCTACCGGCGCTGCCAAGAAGGCAAAGAAGAAGAACAAGAAGAACAAGACCCCGACAAAAGATCCTCCGGGAGAGTAGGTGATTGCCGAGGAATACGAGGAAGACTCGGATGGAGCGCTTATCCTAGACGAGCCCAAAAAAGAAGAATCGGTGGATGGACACATGATCACTGAAGGTGCGTGTAAACTCATCGATGCTGCATTAACCACACCTATTCCTACTGCTGCAGAACTTACTGCTGATGAACTAGACGAGAGGGCACATGCCCTAGAAGCGCGTCGTCAAGTACTCCTCGATGAAGCCAAAAACATTGAGGAGGAAAAGAAACGCATGGCATCTGCGGAGAAGTACAACTCCAGGCAATACCAGAAGACCAGGAAACTCATACTAATGACAACCAATTCCCACAAATTCACGCCGTCCTTTTCGGAGAAGAAATGGGGAAGCCTCAGAAAGATAGCAAAGGGGATTGGGTGTATCCAACCCTAGTACAGAACACCGTTGTGGCCCTAGAAATTCTGTCGGCTAATCCAGGCCTAGAGCAGATCTGGTTGGGCATCAAATTACTCAACAAGGGACTGGAGCAGCAAAAGGTCGCCATGTCCAGAAGTCAAAAGCTGGTCTCCGATTCCGACCAGTGTCGTACACAGCCGGCATGGGCTAACGTAAGACCCCAGCGCGTGTTCCGATCACCGGGGGGACAATTACTCAAGAACCGGATCTTCGGGACAACACCACAAAGTTGCCCGTGACTAGAGTAACGTTAACCCAGTTGCGGAGCAAGAGGCAATTGCTGCACTGAATCCGAGGAACCCGTCCCGGCGAGAGTCGAAAGACCGCAGGGACGATGATAAAGAGAAACGTCGGGAGGAGGATTGACAAAGAATGCCACCTCCTAGACATGCAAGCCGTCCGGATGACGGGCGAAGGAACGACGGACACCATGCCGAGACAAGCCGGCAGGGGGATTATCACAATGAAGACCCTCCCTAGAACCGGAATAATGATGCTCCGGACGGAGGCCGGCAATCAGCCGGAAATAACCCAGCTGCTCCACCCTCTCCGCAAGTAGCCATCACAACAGCTCCCAAGGAGTCCAAGGAGGGCGTTGTGGTGGAGGAGGTGGTGGCAAAAGCCGAAGTCCGGCTCCAAGGCACCACAGCCACAACCGACACTCGAGACGATCTCTATCCCCGAACGATGCAAGGCACAGGATCAACTCCAATATAGAGGCGCGGCGCTACGAAAATGATGATATATACATGGGCCCAAAGTGCTTCGGACCACGCATAAGAGCTACAAGATTCCCGGAAGGATTTGCTCGGCCAGATATCCAAGCCTACGACATATCCAAGCCTACGACAGCATTGCTCGGCCAGATATCTGGCTACAGGATTTCTTCCAAGCTTGTTGCATTGCCAAAGGCGGAAATAGCCTGGTCGCAACCCGATATCTCCCACTCATATTGTGGAAGACGGCAAGATCATGGCTCAATGAACTTCCGGAGAACACCATCCATAACTGGTATGACATGCAAAGTGCGTTCTTCCGGAATTTCGAAGGCACATACCGGAGGCCTTGTACGGTTGGAGACCTATAGGGTTGCACCCAGAAAGCCGGAGAAACTTGCCGGGATTACCTTGGACGATGGATTGACACCAAGAACTCTTGTGAAGGAGTAAATGACCAAACTGCGATTGAAGCTTTCATTGCAGGTCTCCCAATAGGTTTACTACGTCATCGCTTGAAGTGTGACAAAGTCACTGACTTGGGAGAGATTATAGAAACAGCGAGCAAGTATGCAGATGCCAACGACGATGCAGAGGGATTACTCAACGCCCTGGTTGTGCCATAGTCGGCAAAACAACCAAAGCAACAAGCTCAGAAGCGCAAGAATACCTCGGAAGAGAAACCCAACACGGAAACGGTAGTGGTCACTGCTACTTTCAGGTCTGGAGGACGAGGAGGACGTGGCGGAGGCCGCGGGCGCGGCCGTGGGACTTCAAGAGTTCAAGGTAGAGGAGACCAACAACCGGGCAAAACCTACTCTTGGGCCGACATTGCTAATAACCCATGTGTGCATCACTTAGACGCCAATGGGGGCTCGTCCCACACCAACGCCGAGTGTCATTTCAAAGACGACATTAAAAGAGATGATACCGCGGGCTACAAAGCAAAGCGTAAGGAGGGAAATAAGAATCCCGAAAAAGATAAAGAGACCAAGGAAGATTCTAACATGGAGGAAGCTGATGCTTCAAATCCCAAGCTGGAAGGGAAGAAAAATTTTCCGACCAAGAAAGACACTTATGTCACCTTCCTCGAATCTCAACCAACAAAGGTCAAAAAGGCAGTGCTACATGAGCTCAATGCAACCGTTCCGGCTGTCCCCCAATTCCTGGACTGGTCGGAAGTGGCAATCACATTTGACCGTGTTGATCATCCGCCTAAGCTACACAGGCAAGGAAAATACACCTTAATCGTCAATCCACTTATTGATGGTTATGGTTTCTCCAAGACTCTCATGGACGGTGGCAGCAGTATTAATATTCTGTATGTAGAAACGCTATGCCGGATGAAGATCTCAGAGATCCAGCTGAACCACAGCTCTGTGATCTTTCACGGGGTTGTCCCAGGAAGACAAGCAAATTCCCTGGGAGAAATCACTTTGGATGTTACCTTTGGAAGTCCAAAGAACTATCAGACGGAGGCACTTTCCTTCGAAGTGGTCCCGTTCAAGAGAGCGTACCACGCTATATTCGGACGTCCGGCTTACTGGGCTTTTATGGCTCCTCCGTGTTACATTTACAATATGATGAAAATTCTAGGTCCAACAGCGTAATCACCATCAGGGAGACCCGAAGAAAGCGTGAGAGTGCGAGGATGGAAATGCCGCCTTTGCTGAAGCCGTGTTGCACGCCCAGGAGTACCAGGAGATCAAGAAGAGCATGGATCCGTCCGAGATGCCCGCAACAAAGAAGGATGTGACAAAGCCGAATCCGGAGTTCAAGGCATCAGAAGAGACGAAGAATACGCTGTTGAAGGATGATGACCCCTCCAAGGTGACCCAGATAGGCGTAGGCCTATATAGTGCATAGGAAAGCGAGCTCGTCAAGTTCCTCAAAGCAAATCAAGATATCTTCGCATGGCAGCCATCTGACATGACCGGAGTACCTAGGGAACTTGCCGAGCACTCTTTAAATGTAAAACCGAACGCTAAACCCGTCAAACAGTCCTTACGACGTTTCGGCGATGAAAAGCGTAAGGCAATAGCTAAGGAACTAGCACGGCTCGAGTTAGCTGGATTCATAGAAGAGGCCATCCACACTGAGTGGTCGGCCAATCCTGTAATGGTCCCTTAAAAGGACACCACTGATTTAAGGATGTGTATTGATTATACTGCCTTGAACAAGGCTTGTCCAAAGATCCGTTTTCTCTGCCTAGGATTGATCAAGTCATCGATTCTACGGCAGGCTCAGAACTCCTCTGTTTTCTCGACGCATATTCCGGTTATCACCAAATCCGGATGAAGGAATCTGACAAAGTCAAAACTTCATTCATAACCCCCTTCAGAACCTTCTGTTTTGTTACGATGCCCTTTGGGCTGAAGAACGCAGGAGCTACGTACCAGCGCACAATGCAGCGTTGCCTCCACGACCAAATCGGACACAATGTACATGCATATGTGGACGATATTGCGGTGATGTCCAAAAAGAAGGAAACACTGATTTCTGACTTGGAGGAAATGTTCACCAATCTACGAAAATAGAACATAATACTTAATCCGAAGAAATGCTTCTTTGGTATCCTGGCCAGAAAATTGTTAGGTTTCATCGTGTCCCAAAGAGGCATAGAGGTGAACCGAGACAAAATCAAGGCTATACTCAATATTTCCAGGACAACTCGCCTGAAGGACGTACAAAGACTAACTGGTTGCATCGCTGCAGTCAGTCGGTTTGTAAGCCAGCTCGGTGAAAGAGTCGCACCATTATACAAACTCCTAAAAAAGACCAAGGATTTTGTATGGACCGACGAATCTGAAGCTGCACTACAAGACCTAAAGAAAGTACTCTCATCTGCTCCTATCCTTGCTGCACCGGAACCACATGAACCGATGTTGCTTTATCTTGCTGCGACAAATAAAGTCGTCAGTATCATCATGGTAGTGGAGAGACCGGAGAAAATCAGGAACACTTGGTGCAACGCCCGACTTATTTTGTCAGCAAGGTCCTAACAAAATCAAAACAACGGTATCCGCACTATCAAAAGCTGTCTTATGGTGTTTTCTTAGCATCTCGTAAGCTACGACACTATTTTCAAGAGCATCCAATTACCGTGGTGAGCACCGCTCCCATGAGGGATATAATCAACAACAGTGACAACATAGGACGCGTCGCCAAATGGGGCATAGAGCTTTCAACTTTCGATATTGAGTACAAACCTCGGACAGCAATCAAATCCCAAATCCTTGCCGACTTTGTTGCTGATTGGATAGAGACGAAGGAGAATATGACCCTCCCTGAGTTGGAATATTGGACCCTATACTTTGATGGGTCTAAGGCTTGCGGGGGCTCGGGGGCTGGCGTGGCGCTCAAATCACCCCAAGGAGATAAACTTCTATACATGTTGCAGATCCACTTCACAACGACAAACAATATTGCCGAGTATGAAGCACTGCTACACGGAATCCGGATTGCTAAGGATATCGGCATCCGACGTTTGATGTGTTATGGAGATTCGGATCTTGTTGTTCAGCAAGTGTCGGATATTTGTAATGCAAATAAACACATGGCAGCATATAAGGCTGTCGTGGATGATTTATCTAAATCGTTTGAAGGGTTTGAGGTTCCACACATCCCTTGATTAGAAAATGAGGAAGCAGATGCATTATCTCGAATAGGCTCTGCACGGAAAGAGGACCCGGATGGCGCTTTTTTAGAGCACGTCAAAGTTCCCTCAATAAAGGGAGTAGATGAGGAATATCCGACCAAATCCGACTCACCTCTAATAGCAGTTCTGGCTGTAATTCCCAGCTAGACTCAACCCTACCTTGATTATCTCGTAGATGGCAAATTACCCGAAGACGAGGTTCTAAGCCGACAGATTATCCGACGAGCGAAAGCCTATACTATAGTTAAAGGTGAGCTCTATAAGCGGAGTGTGTCTGGGGTCTTTCAGCGCTGCGTATCTCTGGAAGAAGGAGTGGAAATCTTAAGAGAAATCCACGAAGGCGAGTGTGGTCACCACGCTATAGCCAAATCTTTAGTGGCAAAAGCTTTTCGACACGGTTTTTTCTGGCTTACAGCTCAGGAAGATGCCGAACGGCTAGTCAAGACGTGCAAAGGCTGCCAAAAGTACGCCAATCAAGCTCACGTTCCAGCTGATCAGCTGCGAACAATACCTATAACATGGCCTTTTGCGGTCTAGGGGCTTGATATGGTAGGACCATTTAGACGTGCTCCAAGTGGATTTACTCACCTCTTAGTGATGGTGGATAAATTCACCAAATGGATTGAGGCTAAACCCGTCACTAGTTGTGATGGAGCAACAGCCAAAAGATTTGTCGAGGATGTTATAATCCGGTATGGTTATCCACATAGTATTATCACGGGAAACGGGAGTAATTTCTCTATGAGAGAATTGGCCGAATTCTGCAATGAACAAAATGTCCGGCTTGACATTGCGTGAGTCGCACATCCACAGGCTAACGGAGAAGTCGAAAGGGCAAATGGTTTAATCCTACAGGGCCTAAAACCAAGACTTGAAGCACCACTACGACGTGCTGCGGGGGCTTGGGCAGAGGAATTACCCTCTGTAATATGGAGTTTACGAACAACTCCGAACAGGTCAACCGGATAGACACCTTTCTTCTTGGTCTATGGCGTAGAAGCAGTTCTTCCTAGTGATTTGATTCATATTTCTCCTAGAGTGGCCGCGTATATCGAAGAATATGCCAAGATTTCTCGACAAAATGATCTCGACTTAGTCGAAGAAGTTCGTGTCGTTGCTGAAATGAGATCAATAGCCTATCAGCAGAAGTTATGCAAGTATCACAGCCGGAGAGTCCAAAACAGATCTTTCAATAAAGGCGATTTGGTTCTCCGGCTTGTGCAATAAAGAAAGCACAAACTTTCCCCAATATGGGAAGGGCCCTTTTTTGTTAGTCGAGTATTGCACAATGGTTCATACTACTTAACTGACATGAGGACAGTCAAAGAAAGACCAGCTACTAAGAAGAGAAAGAGAGCTGGAGGCAGTACAAATCCAGATGAGTTAGACAGACCATCAAATATTGCTCAGCTGCATCCCTTTTATTCTTAGTTTATCCTTCTTTGTAATCATACATATGTACATGTTCTGTGAGAAATAAAAGTCTTGGTTGCCTCAAGTTTTTTCTGAGAAGTTTTTACCATCTTATTTCCGAATGATCATGTCATAGTCGAAAATCTCAGAATACTTGAAAGTACTTTATGCTCATGTTTGTTCTGGTTTAGATTTCCGATTCTAAAAATGCTATCTTCGGGTATAACTCTAAAGTTTCTAGTCTATACTTTGGTTATTTGTCTGATTGCCGGATGCGGGCATTTTCTGAGTATTGAATTGTTGGTACTAGAAGCCAGCTTTGTTTCCAAGTTTAAACTGGTTTAGCAATTGAGCTCCGTTGCTCGGCAAAGTTTCCGTACAGAAGGTTTAGCCATCTCATGAAAGGGACGAGGTGGAAAGCCAGATAAACGATAAGTATAGATGAAAAAGTATAAGTGCTTATGTAAACATTTCAGGCACACAAAAATTTAAAGCCAAAAGTGCTGAATAGATTAAAAGCTTAGCACTAGCAAAATTATAGTACTGCATATTTATAGACCCATAATGTTTCTCGGAATAATACATTTGTTTCTGGTAATTTATGATGCGGGAGAGGAGGTAGGAGCTGCCGGCTCACTGGATGCATCGGCCTCGGTTTGATAACACTCCGAGATGTTCAGATCCGATACGGTCTGTTCATCATCGCAAAATTCAGCTGCTTCTTCTAGAGCCGGGGGCGGTGTATCCACGTGAGTGAAGAAGGGAGTGTCGTAGCTGGTTAAGTCATCCACGTGACACCCATATCTGGTGTAGGAGTCCATGATGGCCTTGATATCTTGCTCCTGGCCGTCTGCATCCACCTTACAGTACCCTCTGGTCACTTGCCATATCTCCATGTTTCCATGGTGGCTCATGACCATGGTGAGAGCGTTCTGCGCCGTGGATCGCGTGTAGGACATGTTCCAGTCCCAGACGAGCTACGACATCTCCTTAGCCTCGTCTCGCACCTGAAAGTCAGACATGCGATGGATGTCCGGAACCTTGAGAGCTTCGCCAATATCCTCAATGGATTGGCGGAAGTCATGAAGTAGATCACCGACTTGGGTAAGCTGGTGGGTGCGAGGCTCGGCAGAGGTGGAGTCCGTCAAGTTCAGAGGACCTATACACATAACACAAAAACGGTTAAGTCAAATCCGACATCGAAAGAGTCGAAGAATAAAGACAAGTCAGAAAGATGGAAACATACCGAATATGACGTCATCAACTTTGGTCTTCTCTTCTCGAAGACTCCGGAGTTCAGCCTGGAGCGCCTTGGAAAGATCCTTCTCTCTGCAAAGCTCATTGTTGAGATCCGAGATTTTCTGATCATGAAAAGCAATCTTACGATCATGTTCATCAGTAGCCATGGAGGAGGATTCAAGAATTTGAGCAATGCTCTTCTCATGATCTGCCTTGATCTTATCCAGCTCTTGGCGAAGTTCTTTATTCTCCACCACCAGGGTTTTGAGGTTCTTGGCCTCTTTTATCATATCACAGGACTGTTTTACCAGTGCTGTAAGTCAAAAAAGAACAACAGTTCAGCAAAAAATATTCGACTATGAAAACACAATACAAAGTTTGAGTTTCAGAATGTTTACCATCGGCCTCATCCTTGGAAACCTTCAGCTCAGCATTTTCAAGTCGGAGAGCTCTGCTCTCTCTCCGCTTGTTGCAGATGTTCTTCAACAAATCCTAGTTATATGAATTAACTTTCTGTAAGTCAGAATACCTAGTCAGAAGTCTACTGAAGACTCAGGCTAATATTGTTACTAATATCAGCACGAGCCTTGGGGCCTACACTAGTTCATTCTTTGGCATCCTAAGGAAGCATAAACTCAGATTGTATATCCTACTTCATGCTTGGGGGCTAGAGGATATGATGTAAAGTACAATAAAGAAAATTGTGAGTTGGAATTCCGACTTACATGATGTTCATGTGTGAGCTTGCTCAGACACATGTTCACCTCGGTGGTAACCTTCTCGTCTAGGGTGAGTGGAATAACCGGAGGTGGTGGAAGCACACCAGCTCTAAGTCCCTCGTCGTGAAGGCGGACTTGTTCAAGAAGGTCGGAGTACTTGATGTCCTCCGCTTCTTGTGCTTCTTCTTCGGCAGAGAGATTTCGGCTCTCCAGGCATTGCCGAGCCAGAAGCTGGATTTCTTCTACAGATTTCTGAGACAAGCCAAATTTGGCAAGTCCCAGATTGTTCAGGAGGTTTTCGGCAAAGGTCTCTGCCGAGGGATCATTACCCAAAGAGGGTTCACCCTTATCTAAACCTGAGCCACCCGTGGTGGCGTCAGTCTGCGACTCAAGGGTCGCTGGCCCCGTAGGAGGAGCCGGATCTTCTGTGACAACCGGCAAAGGAATGATCACGGGCGTTGCGGAAGGTTGAGGAGCAGGAGTCGGAGGAGCCGCAGCAGGAGAGGCCATAGTCAGCTTCGTCTGCCGCAAGGGCTTCGAAGAAGTTCCCTTTCCCTTTCCCTTTCCCTTGATGAGCTTCTTAGCTCTGAGAGTGTAATAGAATGGAAAACATTATATCTCGGAAGAAAATTTGAGTAAGGTACAAAGGCGGAAGTTGTGTTGAAAGTTACCTCTTTATGACTGGCACCTCCTTTATGCTAACAGCCACTGTCGGAGCTTTGCGCTTCCTGGGCACAACGTCCGGCAGTGGGACCAGTTCCCCGTCCTGAGAAAACTCTAGAGGATATCCCTCGATAGGAGCTAGCTCCGACTCGGGGAGATCGGCAAGCTGAAAAGAAGAAAGTATCTCAGTATTGCAAAAATAACTTAAAAGGTGAAACACATAAAAGGGTTTATTATTGAAGCTTACCGGAACTACAGGGTCTTTCGCTGTACGCATGTCCAGAGACAAGTCTGGAATCTTTCTTTCAATCCGCCCCTTGATCAGCTATTTGATCTGGCTTATGTAATCCTGTGGCTTTAAAGCCTTAGGACTGATGCATAGGGAATCATTCTTCGACGCCGTGATGGAGTGCATCAGACGGTCGCCGTGGTATTTGAGAGGCTGGATCCGGCATGCGACCCAACACTGGACCAGGTCAGATCCTTTCAAGCCCTTGTGTTTTATCATGTATTCGATCCGCCTCTTAGCGAGGATCAGATCGTCACTGAGAGCCGGAGGAGCCTCGTCCCAAGATGGAAGGGCCGTGGCGGCTCCGTCGATGAAAGCTGGCAAAGCAGTAGCTTTGCCGGGAGCAGGAATGTCCTTATGATAAAAGAAAGTGGCCGGCCATTGTTTTACCGACTCACTAGCAGAAATGTGAGGATAACTACGCTCACGTCTAACAGAAAGGCTAATAGTGATGGAGTTTCTCTGGACATGAAAGTAATACCGGAACAAAGTAAGACTTGGCCTAATGCCGATATACCCCTCGCATAAAGCTGCGTAAGAAATCATGTCTAAGATGGAGTTCGGGGGAAGATGATGGAGCTGAACGCCATAGTGATCAATCACCTCGGAAAATAATTCCGATGGAGGGAAAGACAAACCTCTGTCGAGGTGGGTGCCGAAGTGTACCCGCTCGCCAGCTTGCGGGTTGGGGATGGTTTCTTCGAAGCCACTCCGCCAGTCGCCGGCGCGGAGGAGACCTTCATTCTCCATGCCATGGAGCTTCTCGGCGTCGAGGAGACACGAGATCCAAACCCCACGGTTGCTCTCTTTTTCCGCTGTCACTGCCGCCATCGCTGCCGCTACAAAGCTAGCCAAGCCGGAAGATGAAAAAGAAGTCATTTCTCCGGTGCGCCGCTGACCTTGGATGGGCGGAGCTAGGAATTCGGGAGATGGGAGAGCTCTGTGCGCGAGGAAGAAGTGGAGGAGAAGGAACGACAAGGGAACATGTGAAGATGAGAGAGAGGATCCTCACCCCTTATAACCACCTACCCATGCCAAGATTCATGCAAATGGCACTGTGTAAACGCCACGTGTCGTGGAAGGAGCTAGGAAGGACCCACGCGATGATTACGTCGCCTCGATCTCCGCGTACGCATTGAAACGGCGCCTCTGTTCCGCGAATGACGGACCCACCAACGGTCGTGCTGACAGGATGTTTGTCAGATGACGTGACTTGACCATGACGAGTGTCAGATGACGTCAGAGACCAAGTTCCGACTTAGTTTGAATATCAAGCCGGAAAAATCAAATAATGTACTGATATGTCCGACTTATTTTGAGACCCGGATCATATCTTTTGTTTTGAAGTTTTAGGAACCCTTCAAGATTCTACAAGCCGAAGATCAAGCTAGAAGATGAAGAATCCGACTTTAGATCTTGGAGGCTTCCGGGGGCTGCTGTTGGGGATATACTTTCCGGGTATCCTCACAGTCCTTGCTGACCAGGGTGGCCTACTTCGGGTTAGAGATTTGCTTCACGATCGGCCCACTCAGGGAGAAGAGGCGGAGTCTAATCCGGCTACAGGAAGGCCCAAAAGACTTACCGACTTAGGCCCATAGTGTTATTTATAGTTCAAGATGTACTTTGTAACCGACGCTCAGTCGTAGCCGGATAGATCTCTCCTGTAAACCCTAGGCCGGATATCTATATAAGCCGTTCTAGGGAGAGCCTTTAGGGCACCCTCAATAGTCTACAATCTCAACTCGCACAGGCGAACCCTTGGAACCCATATTCCGGCTCTCCCGTATTACTAGATTGCTAGCAAGAGTAGGATCCATCCAAAGCCGGCGGATTCGAACCTGGGTAAACTTGTGTGCTCACCGTCCTAGAATACCATACGTCTCACACCCCTCTCTTCCGCACGCCTCAAGTACCCCCTCATGGCGTACTTGTCATTAATCCGATCACAATCATCGTGTGTTATCGACATCACATACCATGTCCTGATGACATGGTTGATGAATTGAGTGGAGACATGATTTTCATGAAAATTGATCTTCATAGTGATTACCATCAAATACGCATGGCGGAAGGTGATGAGTGGAAAACATCCTTAAAGACCAAACTTGGTCTGATAAGGACATCATATGAGGACATCCCATCTATTGATACAACCGCTATACCTACGGCTACACAAATACAAGGCCTATAACTCGATCTCGTGCCAAACAACTTAACTATCAGGTACTTTTGTTTCTTGCAACTATTTCTCACATACATGAGAATATGATGCTGCCTAAATTAGATGTGTTTGTTACTCTTAGGAATGATGGACCTAGCATGGACGAGAGGGACAAGCATTGGAGCATGATCATGCATGGAGATGGCAGCAAGCATGTGAGGATTGAAGAGGACGCCGCAAGTGGAGATTTCACAAAACTTTGAAGCCACCGTAATGATGATTGAAGACATGGACGAAATATTCAAGAATTATACTTCATAGATATGTCCATAGCTTAATACGGTTCTACGTCACCTTTATTTTGGGCCAGGTCCATGTTATTTTTTGCAGGAATTAAATAATCCAATTTTTAGAGTCCGTATTTGAGGAGAAAAGGCCTTCTAGGGTTTGGTTCGGCCACCATACCTATGGCTGGCTGAAGCCCCCACCTTTTCCTCCTTAAATACCCCATAGTTATCACTTTTATACTCAGATTTTATTTATACTAAAAGTTAGCCATCATTGCAATTTTGCCAAGGCTTGGGTGTTGCAGAGACCTCCTGTAGTTTGCACCTATTTAGGATCCCACCTTATTCAATAAATCTTTCATCTTTACTCGCAATATCTTGATTGCAATATTAGTTCTTACTTGTTCTCGATTTCAGATAGGAATTAAGACCCTCACTAGTGAGGCTAATCGTTCTTCTGCAAGATCGGTAACCTCTAGGAGATTGTCCCAGCGATTGGATTGGTGCTCATTATTGCACGTATAGTCAGATCGTCAAGCCCTAACTCCACCCAAATCGACTTATCACATCTCATCAAAAGATCAGACACCTTTGCCCTATCAAGTGGTATCAGAGCTTACAAAGAAGGATCAATTGATGCGCCGCTGAATGAACTTACAAAGAAGGATGTGCCCTTTGTTTGGGGTGATGCACAACAAGAAGCCTTCATGATATTGAAAGATAAGTTAACACATGCTCCATTGCTCCAACTTCCTGATTTTAATAAGACTATTGAGCTCGAATGTGATGCTAGTGGAATAGGTTTGGGAGGTGTGGTATTACAAGAGGGAATACCTTTTGCATATTTTAGTGAAAAATTAAGTGGGGCTAGATGAAATATTTTACTTATGATAAATAATTATATGTGCTGGTTCGGACATTAGAAACTTGGCAACACGATTTATGTCCAAAATAATTTGTTATGCATTCTCATCATGAATCTTTGAAGCATATTCATAGTCAAGCTAAGATGAATCGTCACCATGCAAAGTGGGTTGAATTTATTGAGTCTTTTCCTTATGTTATCAAACACAAAAAGGGTAAAGATAATGTTATTGATGATGCTTTGGTGCGTCGTTATACTTTGTTATCTCAACTTGTGATGAGGACATCCCTACTGACTTGCTATATCCAACTCCTAATGAAGTTGTCAATGTTACTGCCAAGACCAAGTCCAATGAGATAAGGATTGGACCTATTACTCAAGCTCGTGCCAAACTACTTGAACAACAAGTGAATTCACTCCTAAATGAATCTGGTGTTTTTATTGATGAGAACTTTAGACTAACTAGGTTCATTGAGGAAACAAGCATGGCATGAGGAGGAGAAGGGTTGCTACAAGAGGAGCCTGACGTGATGGTAATCCAAGGATGCACGAGGGAGGAGTGGGAGGCAGGCGAACGGGACGAGGAAAAGATCATCAAGAAGGTCGCGAAGAAATACAAGAAAACCGGATTGTCTGGCGCACACTACCCAAACAATCCGGTACACCTCGAGACGCACCAAGGTGGCTGCTAGTTAGAGACCCAAATTGGAAGCCACCCGGAATCGAGCCGAAAACTCTGAAGTTTTTGACAGGACCGGACTATCCCGTATCTACCACCCAGAGTGTCTGGCCCGACCGGAATGTCCGGTCCATATGGACCAGAATGTCTGGCCGCCGACGGATCTGTTCCGAAACGGTTATATCAGTTTGAGTCATTTACGACTTATTTTCGGTTTCTAGTCATCCCATACACTCATATAAGCCCTAGGACGCCTCTTTAGCTCAGTTTAGACCATGTTTAAAGTAAACCCTAGATCCATTGAGTTGCTACTTGCAATTAATTGAACCCCAACACCAATTCATATCGATTTGGTGTATTTTCTACTATCAATCAAGTTCGATTAGTTGTTACATTGGGAATTAGCCAATTGGAAGTTTTGTGTGATCTGTTGTTCATTGGGAATTAGAACATTGCATTACAGCTTTGTGGCCAGCGGCTACATGCACAAGTATGTGAAGTTGCGAATATCTTCAAGGGTTGAGAACTGTCGCATTGGCAACATGAATTCATCGAGAGGTTCGCGAGCGTCATACAAGTTATCTCCACCAAGTATCATCATTTGCCACCCTCGCTTACTGAGAAGATCGGGCCACCCCATATCATCTTAGTATCAGATAAGCATCCACAAATCCATCCATAGTTTAGTGTGTTTCATCCTATACAGAAAAATCCATACAAAAATATCAGGGTTAGTCTGGGCCATAGCCTAGATTGCATCAGAGTTGAGTCATAGTTGTTGGTCGTTTTCGTGTATTTGATCCGATCTCTTCCACTACAAGTCACAATGTCTAGGTTTTCATTGTTATTTTTGTTTGTTCTTCGTTTTCAAGTCGTTCATCATCGTTTTCCTCTAGTTTTAAATCTACTTATTAGAGTCCACATAGTGTACCTTTGTGTTTAACTTAGCTATAGCCTTTCTACAACATCTGTGCCTAGCAACGTACCTACAAGACTAGTTGCTTTACTCTACATGCTGCCCATTAGGGTGGGATCCTGAATAGGTACAAAGTACATGAGGTATCCGCGGCACTCAAGCCTTGGCAAAGTTGCAATGATGGATAATTTTTAATCTAAAAAAATTCGAGTCTAAAAGTGACGGCTATGGTGTTCTTTAAGGAGGAAAAGGTGGGGGTTCCGGTCAGCCATAGGAATGGTGGCCGAACCAAACCCTAGAAGGCCCTTACTCTTGAAATACGGACTCTAAAAAGTATCTTATTTAATTCCTACAAAAATAACATGGGCCTAGCCCAAAATAAAGGTGACACAACACCATATTAAGCTATGGACGAATCTATGAAGTGTAATTCTTGAATATTTCGTCCAAGTCTTCAATTATCATTATGGTGGCTTCAAAGTTATAAAATCTCCACTTGCGACGTCCTCTTTAATCCTCACATGCTTGCTGCCATCTCCATGCACGATCATGCTCCAATGCTTATCCCTATCATCCATGCTAGGTCCATCCTTCCTAAGATAACAAACACATCTGACTTAGGAAACATCATATTCTCATGTATGTGAGGAATAGTTCCAAGAAACGAAAGTATCTGATAGTTAAGTTGTTTGGCATGAGCTCGAGTGATTAGTCCTTGTATTTGTGTAGCTGTAGGTACAACTGTTGTATCAATAGGGGCGATTTCCTCATCAGAATGGTTTGAGGCTGCTAGTGGAGAAACAACAACACCCACATGCTGAGGATGATAATGCCAGCATCAATGATGATAATATGGTTGCTGCGTGTGCATTTGGCAATGGTCATGGTGATGGCCACAGAGGCCATGGTGGTGCTCATGGAGGCCATGGGCGTGGATTTTCCCCCGTTGGTGCTCAACATTTTCCCCTACATGTAGCTGCACCGCCTAATGATGGATTCGGTATGCCCAAATTCTCCATACCCAGATTTGAGGGAGGCCCTGATGTTCAAGAGTACCTCACCTGGGAGATAAAGAAAGATAAATTATGGCACTTACATGATTATACTGAAGACAGCAAGATCAAGCTTTCTAGTTCCAAGTTTGATGGTTATGCATTACGATGGTGGTGGGATAGTATTGTTCGAGCAAGGCTAGAAGATGGTGATCCGCCTATCATGATGCAGCCTATCCTACGGACGTCCTTACATCTACACCACCAATTCCCCCAACTGGATCAATGACTCATGCTCGAGCCAAACTCCTACAAGATAAGGTTAACTCGCTCCTCTCCTCGTGTGACTTTGATACATCCTTGGATGGCTTGCTACTTCATGCAACTACTCTATGCATTATTGGCTATGAAGCTCCAATGCACCGCCATGCCCCCACGGATGAAGTACAAGGATCTGGACGAGAAGAAGACATTGCTCAGGACGAAGCCCCGGAGTCGCCGGCCCTGAAGCCCATAGTCTCTAGCCTAGACACCGGACCAGTCTCCAGACCCCTACTTGGAGCATTCAGTAGAACTCCACGGAGTCCCCAATGGAGAGCAACATCCACCCTAGAGTCTCTGACCCAGCTACCCTAGAGTCTCCGGCATACAACCCAGAATCTCCACCCCAGAACTCCGAACAAGACTCCGGACCCTGCCTGGAGCTCTCTATATGTCGTCCCGTAGTCTGCCCTGGAGACCGTGCTCCACCCTGGAGTCTCTGTCCTTCGCACCCCGGAGTCTCCAGTGTAAGTGTGACAGGCATGTGAAAGCCTTTGGACCTTCAGCCCATGTAACCCCAAATCCATTTAGACTTTACCCTTTTATGCCTAAAGTAACCTTGAACTAGTGGCTGGCCAATAAATATCCCCCACCTCTATTGTAAACCCTAGACTAGATATTGGAATTAGAAGACACCCTTTTGGATATCCCTAATTCTTGTCTCATGGTACTTTGCTAAAGGAGCACCAAATATCCCCCCACCTTGTTGGAGTTTGCATCGTGCCTCCCTCATTGTACAAGGCCTTGGCATCGAAGCCCTTTGCCAAGATGTCAAGATCTCACCAAGACTCCCACTTGCTGTGCTAGTTTGAGAGAGAGATCTTCGCCCGACACCGATCCTAGGGATTGCACCGAACCAGTCGCCACCGGCGTGAGCTATTGGCTTGTATCGTGTCTTTGCATGAGTGTGTTCATCGAGTTCTTCGTGCATGAGTACGTAGTTTTCATCCCCTTCCTCCTCCCCTCACACCTCCCTCTTGATTTCCACAAGAATTCGTGAAAGATTGGGCACCACAAGGTTAGCCCTCAACATATTGGTATCAAAAGCTTTGTTGCTCACGAATTTCCCCACTAATTGTTCTTATATCCACCATAAACTAGTAAATCCCCAAAAAGAGCCCCAAATTTGCCTTTGGATCGATCTCTTTATTTGGAGTGTCATTTGTGGTTTTGATCTGACCAAATCTTGTCTTAGGTGTTGGTTTAGCTTTACCCTGCGTTTTCCCATTCCAATTTGGCCATTTTTTCGCAGATTTGAGCCCCAAGGCATGGAATTCCGCTCAAGAACACGAGTTGTTTGAGCAGAAAACCCGACCCCGGAGTCTCCGGCCTCAGACCCCGGAGTCTCCAGCCCTGGAAGCCAATTTTAACATTTTTCGCCTCTTTTTCTATTTTGGCTAATTTCCCTCTTGTTGTTCATGTCCCGTGTGCGTGTCAGCAACTAACAACAGGCTTCTGCATCATTAACACCATATGTGCTCATCAACACCACGACACCCGAACATCCTCCCGCACCACCGACCACAAGTTCATCATCACCAATGAAGGTATAACTTGTGTCACCTTGTTAAACCATATGTTTCTTTGTGTGTACCTATCCCACGAGAGTGGCTCATCTTGTGTTTGCTTGAGAATTGTGCATTTGTCCTTGGATAGTGAGAGTGCAAGAGCAATAGCAAGAGTGACTAGGTCACGTCAAGGGAGAGCAAAAACAGAAACAAAAGAAAAAGAGAAAAAACATACAAAGAAAAGAAAAATAGTCTCCCATAGCAAAAGAGAGTCTGAAGCTTGTAAGCAAGAGAGAAATAAGAGCGCCCAAGGCAAGTGCACAAATCCGTTTCTCATTTTTCTCTTTGCAAATGGGTCACCGTCTCTCCTTGCATTGGCACGACAACCGAGCTTAGTCTTCGTTAGGACGTTTTGTTGCTGATTTTCATTGTTGTGTCAATCCTAATAATCTCCACGTGTGTGTATAGTCGTAGGTTCCAAATTTTTGAGTTTTTTACATTTACCTTTGACTCGAGTTTGTTTGATTTTACCCAATTTTTACTATCCCTTTTCTTTTGATTGGTTCTTTGGCATTCCAAAACTCTAACCTTCCACCAAAAGCTTTTGAGAGTTTTAGTTCTTTGTTTAGTGTGAGGTTTCTTTCCGATTTCACTTTGCAAGCTAATTGTTCTCTCTTGTGGCTGCTAGTTCGGTGCAATCCCCAAGGTGAGGTAAATGGCTAACACCCACCACATATTACCTTCCATATACAATCCACTTTTGTCTTGAATGATGGATAGGCACCGTGGGTCAATCCAACCTCCGCCCCAAGGTGAAGACGAAGGCCCATACATGACGTGGTCAAGCCACTACATCATCCGCTATAAGTTTCATGAATGTTGCAATGCTCTCGAGTCGCGCCAAGATGAAAAATTTGGTGAAACTCAAGCCAAATTCAAGAGCATCGACAACCGCTCGATGGCCTACAACAACAAATGCATGATATGTGGCAAGGCTTCTACAACCTTCAAATCAAGGGACAAGGGCCATGTACATCAACTTCGCCAACCAAAATGAAGCACTACAAAGGTCGATGGCCGAGCTCGCACGTAACACAAGACCGCGTTCATGCACATCAAGCTCTTCAAACTCGTCGTGTCATCATTCTCCTCTTCATAAAGACACTCATGCAAGTGCTCCAAGATGCAATGACCCCCTGTGGTTGAAGATGGAAGTTCTTCGGACAATGTACCGTCACCACGGCACACTGCAATGTATATCTATGATGGTGATTTCTCTTCAAGGCCCCAAGCAAGGCGAGAAGGACACCATCATCACGCAAGAGCACTAGTGATCCAACAATAACAACCACAAGGGGAACCTAGAGTACAACCGCAAGTCCACCGCCATCACCCACAAAACATACTTGACATAACAAGTGATGACTCCAACTTCGAGGAACAAGCTCGTCAGCGACATGAAGCTTTCCAAGATCCCCCTCTTCGTCATTGCCGTCATGAATGTCCACACCGCCACCATGGCCACCATAACGAGCCTCCTCCACAACATCAAGACATGGAGCAGTGCATGGTACATGTGGAGCGCCGCCAACCACATCAAGAGGATCGAGACCATGAGCGTCAACAAGAGTCCCATGTTCCTAACCCGCATCACCAACCAAGGGACAAACCTCCTTTTTGTCAAAAACCATGTCAACAGGCTCCACATCCTCATCATCATCATGATTCCAAGTGCCTCCTCCTCGTAAACAACCGTGCCAAGAGAAATAGCAAGCTCCCCAACAACATCGCGAGAATCAAGTTCTGCCACCTCCAAATGTGGCTCCTCAATCGCAAGTACATCAACAAGGTCACCAAGCTCGTCACAATGATTGCATGGAAGATGAAGACCGTCACCATCAAGGCAATAATCGCTACCATGACCGCAATGATGAAGTTGGAAAGCTCAATTTCATGATGCCCAAGTTCTCTGGTTCAAATGATCCTGAAGAGTACCTCTTATGGGCACTCAAGGTCGACAAGATCTTCCGTATGTACAACAGGAGTGATGAGAAGATGGTTGCCATGGTTTTGCTTGAGTTTGATGATTGCGTTAACCTTTGATGGGAGAAAGTTCAAGGTGCTCGTGACAAAAGAGAAGAGCCTCCAATCACAACTTGGCATGACATGAAGGCTCATATGAGATCCCGCTTTGTCCCTACGCACTACACGCATGACCTCTTCAACAAGCTACAATCGCTTAGTCAAGGAACAAAGACCGTGGAAGAGTACTTCAAGCAAATGGAGCTCAACATGATCCGCACCAACATTGACGAGTGCGAAGAGCAAACTATGGTACATTTCCTCATCGGCTTGAACCATACAATCAAGCACATTGTCGAGTTCCAAAAGTACAACACCATGGTTGAGCTTGTGCACATTGCAACAAAAGACGAGCGTCAAGTACAAGAGGACATCAAGTACAACAACCCCAAGATGTACTTAACCTACAAGCAAGCTTCAACCGCTACACCAACAACCTTCAATGGAAGCTCCTCAAGTACCTCCAAGCCTTCCTTCAAGCCCACACTTCCTCAAGGAAAACCGCCCCAAGTGGGAAGTATACAAAGGATGACCCGACATTCAATGTCGAATGCTACAAGTGTGGAGGAAAAGGACACATACACTTGTGGAAAAAATAAAGTATTGTTCATCCATGACAATGGTGATGAGGAATACTTGAGTGAAGATAAATTCGATGCAAGATTCAAAGAAGCAATGACAAGGAGACATGTGGAGGATGACCAAGAGCTCCTCATGTGTGAATATTACGCAAGTCCATCGCTTTTCGTCACAAGGATCTTGAATACTCAAGTCCAAGAACATGAAGATCAAATATCCAACATCTTCCAAACACATGTCGGCATCAATGGGATATCTATCAAAGTGATCATCGATGGAGGGAGTTGCCACAACCTTCCAAGCAACAAGTTGTGTGAGAAGCTCAACCTCACCCTCCATCCTCACAAGCACCCCTACCATGTCCAATGGCTAAGTGGCCAAGAGTCTATGAAGATCAAGCACACCATCTTGATAACATTCTCAATTGGCCCATATAAAGACATGGTGTAGTGTGATGTATTCCCAATGACGGTTTGCCACATGTTGCTTGGTCGACCATGGCAATTCAGCAAAGGTTATCTACATGATGGTTGCACATATGTATACACCTTCAAATGGCTTAACAAGACATGTGTCTTGCAACTGATGACTCTTAGCCAAATAATTGCGGACAATGCAAAGGCTTTAGCGAGGGAGCAAACCACAACAACACCTTGTGAGAAGAGTAGTGAGCAAGAGAACCACCATATAGCGAGTAAGAGCCACAAGCCTAACTCGAGTGGAAAAACTAAGAGTGTCCTTCTTGCCACCAAAAGTGAGACGAGGTACGTGAGGAATAACCCATACATCATGCACTATGTCCTCATTTGCGAGGGACTAGTGCAAGGAACTAATGACTTGACAAATATTCCTCCCTCTTTGATGGCTATTTTACAGGAATTCAAGGATGTGTTTCCTGAAGAGCTTCCTCATGGACTACCTCCTCTTAGCAGAATCGATCGTCGTATCGACCTCTGATGAGGACATCCCTACTGATTTGCTATCTCCAACTCCTAATGAAGTTGTCAATGTTGCTGCCAAGACCCAGTCCAGTGAGATCAGGATTGGACCTATTACGAGAGGTCGTGCCAAGCTACTTGAACTACATGTGAATTTATTCCTAATCGAGTGTGATGTTTTTATTGATGAAAAGTTTATACTGCCTAAGTCTTTGCACTTATGTATGATCAGGTTCGTTGAAGAGACAAGCATGGCGCGAGGAGGAGAAGGGCTGATGCAACGTGATGACCATCCAAGGATGCACGAGGGAGGAGCAGGAGGCAGGCGCACGGAGCTAGGAGAAGATCATCAAGAAAGACACGAAGGAAACCAAGAAGACCGGAGTGTTCGGCCAATTTCACCCGGATAGCCTGGACTACCCAGAAATGCGACAAGGTGGTAGCCATTCAGTATACCAAATCAAAAGCCACCCGGAAACGACATGGAAACTCTAAAGTTTCTGCCAGGACCGGAGTGTCCGGCGCACTCCACCCGGAGTGTCCGTGTTGAATATAATGTTCTACCGTCACGTATGTAACATCTCTTGTGTGTAACCATTTCTCCTAGTCATAGGTTAGACTAGATCCAACTACCTACACGTGCGACACCTTAGCCCACGATCGGTTCTACCGAATATATGTAATCTGTAACAACCTCTGTAATCGGTTGTTGAGTTTCAATTCAGCTTGGTATCAGAGCTCAGCACTCCACTTCCTCCCCAACTCCGGCGGCCATGGCTTCGTCCACCGGCCTGCCAATCCCTCCCATCAACCCTCTAGATTCAGATCCTCAAACCCATCTCCAACAACGCCCACAAATGCAACGAGCCTCGCCAACTCCCCAGATCTCCGATCCCCTCAACTTTGGTGGCTTCTCTGAATCTCTGTTGATTGTCAGCATGCCGGACGCCAAAGTGTCTACCACCACACCCTCGGCCATCTTCCCCTCCCACCCAATTCTCCCTATCCACATCGACACCTATGTCAAATTCCAAGTCGATTCGAGCGGCGCAACCTTCCCAAAGTGGTGACAAATCCTAACCTACCTTCGGACCATGTACCAAGTCATGGATCATGTGACCGAGGGCACCACTCCATGCGTTCCCGATGCCACCTGGCGCACCGTCGACATCCACTTCAACCTCTGGTTCATGGCAACACTCTCTGACGATCTCCATTGCCTCGTTCGAGGCCCCGATGGTCTGGCCCTGACCACATGGACACGGCTACACCGCTTATTCCATGAAAATGAGACGTCGCGGTACATCTTCCTCAACAAGGCCTACCGCACCTCTCCGCACGGCGACATGACCGTGGCTGCATATGCCAGCACACTACAGTCCCTTGCGGATGACTTGGCGGTGATCGGGTGCCCCATCGTTGATCGTGACCTCGCCCTCACCTTCTTGGAAGGGGTCGGAGAGGCCTTCAAACTGCAATCGGAGATCCACAAGGTTGCGGTCCCTCTGCCCACCTTTGGGGACTGCTTCTCCTCCATCCATCTCGCTGAGGTATCCAATGCCTCCCACCAGCAGGATGTAGGCTCTACTACGTTCATTGCCCATGGAGGTGGCCACCGTAGCATAGGCGGGGGCTAGTCCAGCGGCGGGTAACCCCGCCTGCCTGGTGTGAGCTCAAACTACCAGGGGAAGAACCCCATTCCCGGTTTCAACGGGTACGGGCATGGTAGCCAGGGCACACCCATTGGCAACAACGGCCAGCATCAGCCGGGCAGTGGCGATGGCCGGGGTCGTGGGCATACCGCTGGATACGGAAACAGCGGACGTGGTGGTGGTATCTTCTTCCACAGGCGCGATTGTGGTGGCGGCGACTCTTCCTCGACCCCTTGGATCTAGTACTTTGCACCCTGGGTGCGCCCTTCCCACCAGCCCGGGCTCCTTGGGTGCCACCAAACGATTCCGGGGTCCTTGGCCCCCACCCTGGCGCCCACTCCATTACCTACCCCATTCTCTACACCGACCCATAACAGCCTTAGCAGTACCATCAACCAAGGCCCCAGCAGTACTTGCAACACCTCCCTCCTTACTCCTACGACCATGCTGCAATGATTAACGGCGCCACCAGCAACTCCGGGTGAATCACCCCGAGTGGATAATGGACTCTGGCACCTCGTCCCACGTCACAGGTAAGCCAAGTAACTTAACCACTTCTCATTCTTCGCTAGGGCGTAATTCTTGGCATATCACTATTGGTGACATGTCTCATATTCCCATTATTGTGGTAGGTTCTGTCCAAATATCTATTCTCCCTTTTCATCTTCAAAATGTCCTAGTCTCACTAGATATTGTCAAGAACCTTATCTATGTTAGCCAGTTTACCCACGACAACTTTGTATCCATTGAATTTGACCCATTTGGTTTCTCTGTGAAGGATCTAGCAACCAAGACACTTCTTCTTCGTGCTCCAATAGTGATGGCCACCTCTACCCCTTCTTTGGAGCAATGGACTGCATCCCCACGGCTCTTACCACCACCACCGACGATTTGTGGCATCGGCGACTTGGGCATCCTAGCAATACATCTCTTTCTAAAATTACCTATGATTTTCTTTCATCATGTAATAATTATACCACTGAAGCTTCCGCTAGTCCATCTACCATTGGCGAGGCGTGCCAACTTGGTCGCCAACCTTGCCTACCATTCCCTACGTCCTCCTCTCATACCTCCGCTGCATTTCAACTCATACATTATGACTTGTGGACCTCTCCCATACTTAGTTTTTCGGGTTACAAATATTACCTCATTATCTTAGATGATTTCTGACATTACTCCTGGACTTTTCCTTTGTGAAATAAATCTGACACATATGCCATGTTGCAGCACTTCTTGTAGTTTGTTCTCACTCAATTTAGTACCACAATTTGTTGTTTGCAATGTGATAATGGCGGGGAGTTTCTCACTAGTATGCTGCGTAATTTTTTGCCACACGTGGTGTTTCCTTCCGCCTCTCATGTCCTCACACGTCTCTGCAAAACGACAAGGCCGAATGGCTTCTTCGTACAACCAACGACATCATCCGCACCCTCCTTGTCCAAGCCAACTTACCACTTCCGTTTTGGGTAGAAGCTCTACAAACCACCACCCATCTCCTCAACCGTCGCCCATCCCACGCCATCCACTTCGACACGCCTCATTTTTGCCTCTTCAGAGTCCATCCCTCATACGATCACCTTCATGTTTTTGGATGCCTATGTTTTCCTAACCTTCACGCCACTACACCACACAAATTGTCCCCTCGCTCGGTATGGTGCATTTTCTAGGCTACCCACGTGAACACAAAGGACATCGCTATCTCGACTTAGAAACTAGTCGCATAATTGTTTCATATCATGTTATATTTTATGAGTCGAAATTTCCTTATTTTTCCGTGGCCACAGATCAGGTCCCCGCAGAAAATCCGGCTCCAATCCCGCCAACCAGCCAAATTGTCTCGGGATTCCATGTCACGCCTACCTCGTACCCACCAGCCGCTCCGTGCGCTCCACCTGCACCGACCGAATCCGCCCTAGGATCCGCACCACCCGACCTAGTCCCACCTGTGCGCGCGCCCCACCTCGCCTAACCTCCCGCTCCACTTGCCTGCCGCCATGCCACCCACGCGGAGCCCGCGCGCCCCCGCCCCATCCACCGAGTCCACAATGTTGTCACCATCGCGCAGTCCCCCCACCACCAATGCCCCACCACATCACCCTCTACCACGAAAATCAAAACTAGTAGCTCCCCCCAAAACCCACACCAAATGGTAACATGTAGTAAAGTAGGTTATTTCATTCCTGAACAACAATTGTCTTTGCACACTTCCGCTCCATCCACAATTTCTCCTCTTCCTTCGACTTACCACTCCACACTCAAAGACCCCAACTGGCATGCTACTATGCATGATGAATTTACTGCTCTAATGCAGAATGACACTTGGTATTTAGTTCATCGTCCCGCAGGTATTAATGTGGTGACCGACAAATGGACATTCCGCCATAAGATGAATTCTGATGGCACTCTCGCTCGGTACAAGGCCCGCTATTTAGTCTGTGGCTTCATGCAACAGCATGGATTGACTATGGGGAGACATTCAGCCCCGTGGTGAAACCTACAACCATCCGCACCGTTTTCATTCTTGCCACCACTCAAAACTGGCCTATTCATCAAATGGATGTCAAGAATGCCTTCCTCCATGGACATCTCGAAGAAATAGTGTACTGTGAGCAACCCTCTGGCTTTCTTGACTCCACTCTCCCCTGGCATGTGTGTCGGTTGTATAATGTAGGGGTTCCGTGTATGAAAACAATAAATTTTACTCTACGCCCTTGAACCCCTGAAGCTGCCAGGACCTATCTGTTAGTAATACAGTAATGGGAGGAGCTTTTCGCGAACTTACCCTCGAAGACCGAAAAGCATTGTCAACACTCAGGAGAGCATGGTTGATGTAGACGAGCCGAAGCCGACCTCAAGGTCATGATGAAGTCCTTGCGCTCCTTGGCTCCAATGACTTGAGTGCCTCAAGTGCGACACCTCGCGGGGAGTTCACATGTCCGGTGCCTAACGATGACTCCCGCTTCCCCGATCTAGCAATAGTTGCGGAAGTAGAGCTCCCGGATCCGAATCCCGCAGCACGACGGCACTCTGTGGTGAAGATGTCTCTCGCTCGCGCAGTCCAGACTTGGGACCACGGTCACGAGAGAGAGAGAGGGGGAGAGAGAAAATATCAATTAGAGGTCCTCCCAAAAGTGGGGAGACCTTTATTGATTATTGGTGTATTTGAATTGGCCAAATACCCCCAATATATATGGGGGGAGGGGAGGGGAGGTACTACCTCCCGGGGTGGGACTAAAGGAGAGGAGGGGGAGGGGTGGCACCGCCGGCCACCCCCATGGGCCCCGCGCGGGGGGACTGGCCCACTAGGGCGTCGGCCACCCCTTGGCCCCTTCTCCCACTCTCCTTTCCCCTAATGGGCCCTCTCCCTCTGGAAATTGGCCCATTAAGCCTTTGACCATTAAAATTGATTTTCTCTTTATTTAAATAATTATGAATAAATGATTAAATCAATATTTAACATTCATTCACACATTATTCAATCTCCGAGGCTATGGAACACCTTCCACCTCCACTCCGAACATCCTCCGGACTTACCGAAACCCTTCCGGTTTTCTCCTTACTCTTCTTCGGTGATTCCACCGATCCTATAAACATTCTCTAAGCATCATCAAGCCCTTAAGCATGATACCCCATGGTTCAGGAAAACTCCAGACATGGTCGGGACACTCCCGCACCAATGATCGATAGAGGGACTTGGATGGCCATGTGACCCCTATGCGTTCCACGAAGATCTTTCGTCGTTTGAACCGGGACAGTCGTGTCTTATTCCCTTTGTCACTCGATACTTGCATTGCCCGAGGTCTAATCAATGACATCACCATGTCGTGTTCAATCTCGTTACTGAACAATGCTACTTGACTCGTTTTGATAAGTGATATCCCCATGATCGAATCACACGCTGCGCAGCTATTGGATATAACTTCTCCGAGTGGGCCCTTGAGTATCTTCACATCACATGGACGGACAAATCCTGCTCTTGACATATATTGCCTCTACGATTTCCTCCGAGTACCTGAACACACCTTTATAACCACCGTATTACCAGATGGCGTTTGATGCTATCTAAGCACTTAGGTTGGGTATTGGTTCATCATCTCATTCTCAGAATGAGATGACCTCATTTCCAACTGGTATAAATGCCACATGATCAGGAAACTTGATCATCTGTTGACCAATGAACTAGTGACTAGAGTTTCACTAGGAACCCTTGGTTGTTTGTATATCACACGTGTATTGATGTTTCCACTCAATACAGTTATAGCATGATATAAAACTTAATCATAAACTATATGAAATATGATAATAGTCCTTACCACTATTTGTCTCTAGGGCATATTTCCAACAGTCTCCCACTTGCACTAGAGTACAAATACACTAGCTGCATTTGTTCTCAATCATTGGCACCATATATCCGGCACCCTAAACATGCTTGCTCATGGAAGAGGTTGAGTCTTGGGTCTGTACTTTAAAGTCCCAAATCCTTTGCAACTTACTAATGTCACCTGGATTGACATTAATACTCTATCATCACATGATAGCTTCTATGTGTATGCATTGTCACTATGGCAGCAGAACGAGGCCTGATTCCAGGAGCCTACAGTGACGTTAGATCAACCTAGAGGGCTTTCTCATGGGCACTGTGCCCTGGGACACATCATTCTACGTTAAAAGCGAACTATCCCCACCATAACATTATACTACACTTTAGATGGTACCCTTATCTATTATTATAAATGTATTCATCGAAACACTAGTGCACTCTGTGCAACTTTCGATGTCTTTGTTCACCTCGATTCCTACTTGACTTTAACTGGTATCTACAAGAGTTTCCAACATATTCCCTTATAACATAACCCTTTATGTTTTAAGATATGTCATCCTTTATGGATTTGGAAAACATGTCTACAGTTCTCTATTAGACACTGCGGACAAAAACTTAGCTCAACGCTCTGTGATTCAAACTTAATCACTTTCAAATGTTCCTTATTTGGATCACATATTATGCTAAGTTATCATCATGGTTTAGAACCTATGTCTCAACATAGTGGATGACGATCATCCTTTTCTTTCTTTCAACCATTGACGTTAAACTTAATACTATTCCTAACTTGAGTCATTAAGAACTAGTTCCTTAATTAACTTATATTCTGAAACTCCTTTCAGAATCTCTTAAGGAATACTACATAATATCATAATACACCTATTATAAACTTCTACATATTATAAATCATTATTGATAAGTATTTGCGCTTTCATTCTTAACATGTTTAAGAATTACTCCTATAAGCTCCCACTCAGAATATGTTCCTACATATTTTAATTTCAGAGTTATATTGCTCCCACTTAAAAATATGTCAATCACATATTGTTTCAGGAAGACTTTCATAGCTCCCGCTCAATTTTATGCAAATTGCATATCCACTCACTATTTTGAACAACTTCAAAATCTTTTGATCAAATATCAAACTTGGAGATTCACTATGAGATACTAATACTGTTACTAATTTTAAATCCTCAGACATTCAGCACACATGAATCAAATTCATCTGAATTTTTCCAATACTTGACAAATTGTGCTTTTTGTCATTCACCCCCTCTTTCCATTATGGCTTTGCAGTCATTTGGGAAAATACTCCTTTTACTTGTGAGATTCAGCAACGAATTGCTTTCTAATCTCAAGAGAAGTTTGCTTCTAGGATTTCTCAAAATTTAGTTTACCATTATTTCCTTAGTAGTTCGTAGGTATGTCATATTCCAATAATCATGACAAATGATTCTCAAATGTCTCCATGCAAGATATGGATTACATTTTGAATCCTACTTAATGTAGTGAAAACACTAGTGGGGAAAACACAATGATCAGTATCATTGATTCGTTCCTTCTGTGAAGAGAATCGTTTAGGAACGTTGTCCGTTGCGCTTCTCAACACTCTGATGCAGGGTTTTGAATCCTCATCATGTTTCTCACTATATTCCATTTGCTCTATAATCGAGAAACGTCACTAAAAGTGAGCTTTCTCAAGAATGTACCAAAATCCAAGCAATACGAATCTTGCTTTCCATTTGGTTTCAGCTATGGGTTTCGTATTCAAAGTTTTCCAATGAATACTCTACAAGGACTTATTCGCTATTGTTTTGGTTATATCGAATAACCCCAAAACTTTCACGATTTCTAATGGTTTACCAATTCTAATTGAGTGCTAACTATTTCTAACTAATGGTCTCTACATCTACACTACAATGATTTATTTGGTGCCTTCCATTCAACCCCTTTGATATCTAATATCACATTGTGATGCTTTGCATTTTGACGTTTCAAAATGCTTTGCATTTAACAATTTCTTTTATGCCATATTTATAAATTTTAATTTCATTACTATTGATCAAATCATAGTAATTAGATTCTCTTTTATCTTTATACCCTTTTATTGATGAAACACTTTGATCAAATCAAATAGTTTCATACTTATGTTTCCTTTGGTAAACTTCTTTACACATTTAAACAATCATTCAATGATAATTACCATTTTCGTTAAAACACAATACATCGAATGTGTATTAACTTTTAACAATTCTTTAAACACATTGTATTCAAGTAATACACGGTGTTCAAGTTATTTTGGCTAACTTAGGCATGATATATATGTGATAAGAAATCGAATGACTTTCACATATTATCACATAACTTTGAATTTAAACAATGGTTTCATTCATTAATGAATATATCATTTAGTTGGGTATTTTAAACAAGGCATTTTAATATTTTACAAATGTTCATGCATTATCAATTAGCTTCAAACAACAAGGATAATTCACACATAATCAAACAAGATATGAACATGAATAGAAATCATTCATAAAAGTAGAACAACTATTTGTTACAAACTCATATGAATAACCGTCTCACGAAGTGTGAGACACACTAAAGAAGTTCACAATCTCTTGATTACAATAATCATCCTAAAACATAAACTAAATGATAAATGTCGAGGGAGAGTGTCGTCGGCCGTCATCATCATGCTCGCCATCAACACGGAACGTCACCTCCTCTCCAGCAAGCACCTCTCATGCAGAAGGACCTGTTTTCAGCAAAATAGAACAAGTATCAGATATACTTAACACTGCAAATGTGTTTGCAAGATTATAACATTTATAAAGTTGTATATCAAATATATACCTTTGTCGTTGATGACCTGAGCGACATCTGTTTCAACCAACACATTCCTGAGATGTGTCATGAACCGGTGGAACTCCATTGTTTCCACGTCGCCCCTCATTACGCAAGTCCTGACTTGTGCTTGGTAGCTTGGTGGTAGCGACCGCAGCATAGCGGCATTTGCAAAAGAGCCCGTTATCCAGATGTCCAGGAAGTATGCAGGCCTCATGTACACATCATGCATGTGCTCCAAGTGGTCGTCTAGTGATGAGTTCTCCTTCATCTTAATGGAGAGGAAGTCTCCCATCAGCTCATGCTCCCAAATGCGTGTCTGCTCCACGAAATGTGTCCTAAGCTGTAGCATCACTGAACGAGGGTTGACATCACCCACGAAAGGCCACAGCTCATCCACCATTCCGAAACGCATTACAACTGAAATATAGGAGGCCATCTCCCGATGGAGATAACGGTCTTTCCGCTCCTCTAGGGTCTCTAGTTCAGTGGACTGATCCAAATCCATCCCGTCGAGTATGTAGTCGACCATGTCGTTTTCGCTAAGGAGAACATGGAGACTTGCAACCTATATGGAGAAGTTTGATCCATCTAATCTGAGCTTCTCTCCTTCTAACCAATCAATCATCAATACGAAAGGTCCCATCTACATTTATAATTGCAAAAGGAATTTAGACTAAGTTTATAATTAAATGAGTTAATAATAACTCCACTCAGAAACACCTATCCCCATAAGGGTTCCTAGTGATAACACGAACCCTATCAGCCACATCTCCCCCGATCATCACGGCCATCAATGTGGGTTCAAGGCTGGACGCTAAACGTCGGTCACATCATTCATACGACTCGTGCTCAATCTTTTGACCATCCGTATTCCGAGGCCATGTCTGTACATGCTAGGCTCGCCAACTCAACCTTAGTGTATTCACTATGCAACATGGCTTACACCCACTGTATGCGAACGTAGATATGTCTGACACCCGATCATCACGGCCTGCCTCATACCAAAGAACTTTCTTGGTGGTGCACACTAAGGGGGAATACAATCGTTGGTAATTTTAACAAGGATCATCTTATTAGGCTACCGTCGAGTATCTAATACTATCACACAATAAGACATACAAATAATAACATTGAATGTAAATGCTATGTGATATGGTCCTTCACATTGTGATCTCCATCTGCCGTCAGCGGGTTCCGGTGCCAGGGTTCCGGCGCCGTAGACACCAGGGTACCGGTGTCTTCCCGGTGTGGTAGTTCGTCACCTCCATGACTATCTACTACTATGTAACAAAAGGTAATCACTTTACCTTTGCCACAACCATATCACAAAGCAACGCCCCCTGCAAAACAAAGGTAGACACCTCTACTTTGTCTTTGCATGTTTTACGTGGCTGAATGGGCTTTTGCACAAAAAACGTTCTTACGTATGAACTTTTAGCACAACGCTGATCAAGTAGTTGTCTCTACTACACCCCTTTCGGGGCCCTCTGTTGCAAATGGTATACCAACTAATGCGAGAGAGACAAACACCGCCCTAAGCCACTTTATACGGTACAAGCCGTATGTCAAGCATGGATCAGTCTCGCGAATGAACGCGTAAAGTCAGTTGGGGGCCGCTTCATCAAGCATTACTGCGGTATACACAAGTACACATGGGAGGGTAACAACTAAAAGATCAATGCCCACACGCTACATCTCGTGTGTTCTTCCTGTACTAGCATTACTATGCATAGATCTAGCTCTGATACCACTGTAGGGTTTCCGCGTATGAAAACAATAAATTTTACTCTACAACCCTGAACCCCTGAAGCTGCCAGGACCTATCTATTAGTAATACAGTAACGGGAGGAGATTTTCGTGAACTTACCCTCGAAGACCGAAAAGCATTGTCAACGCTCAGGAGAGCGTGGTTGATGTAGACGAGCCGAAGCCGACCTCAAGGTCGTGATGAAGTCCTTGTGCTCCTTGGCTCCAACGAATTGAGTGCCTCAAGTGCAACACCTCATGGGGAGTTACACACGTCCGGTGCCTGACGGTGACTCCCGCTTCCCTGATCCAGCAGAAGTTGCGGAAGTAGAGCTCCCGGATCCGAATCCCGTAGCGCGACGGTGCTCCGCGGTGAAGTTGTCTCTCGCTCGCGTAGTCTAGACTTGGGACCACGGTCACGAGAGAGAGAGAGAGGGGGAGAGAGAAAATATCAATTAGAGGTCCTCCCAAAAGTGTGGAGACCTTTATTGATTATTGGTGTATTTGAATTGGCCAAATACCCCCCACTATATATAGGGGGAGGGGAGGTACTACCTCCCTCAAAGTCCAGGGGTGGGACTAAAGGAGAGGATGGGGGAGGGGTGGCACCACCGGCCACCCCCATGGGCCCCGCGTGGGGGGGCTGGCCTACTAGGGCGCCGGCCACCCCTTGGCCCCTTCTCCCTCTCTCCTTTCCCCTAGTGGGCCCTCTTCCTCCGGAAATTGGCCCATTAAGCCTTTGACCATTAAAATTTATTTTCTCTTTATTTAAATAATTATGAATAAATGATTAAATCAACATTTAACATTCATTCACACATTATTCAATCTCCGTGTCTATGGAACACCTTCCACCTCCACTCCGGACATCCTCCGGACTTACCGAAACCCTTCAGGTTTTCTCCCTACTCTTCTTCGGTGATTCCACCGATCCTATAAACACTCTCTAAGCATTATGAAGCCATTAACCGTGATACCCCACGGTTCGGGAACACTCCAGGCATGGTCGGGACACTCCCGCACCAATGATCGACAGAGGGACCTAGATGTCCATGTGACCCCTATGCGTTCCACGAAGATCTTTTGTCGTTTGAACCGGGACAGTCGTGTCTTATTCCCTTTGTCACTCGATACTTGCATTGCCCGAGATCTGATCAATGACATCACCATGTCGTGTTCAATATCGTTCCTGAACAATGCTACTTGACTCGTTCCGACAAGTGATATCCCCGTGATCGAATCACACGCTGCGCAACTATTGGATATAACTTCTCCGAGTGGGCCCTTGAGTATCTTCCCGTCACATGGACAGACAAATCCCGCTCATGACATATATTGCCTCTATGGTTTCCTCCGAGTACCTGAACACACCTTTATAACCACCGTATTACCAGATGGTGTTTGATTCTATCTAAGCACTCTCGGGAGACAGTGATTGATATAGCCTCATGGTCTAAGTAATAGTCTACGAGGATCCATTTCTAATCATCGTAACTTGAACTTCGTGACATGATCGGGTCACGATGTTTAGGTTGGGTATTGGTTCATCATCTCATTCTCAGAATGAGATGACCTCATTTCCAACTGGCATAAATGCCACATGATCAGGAAACTTGATCATCTGTTGACCAATGAACCAGTGACTAGAGTTTCACTGGGAACCCTTGGTTGTTTCTATATCACACGTGTATTGATGTTTACACTCAATACAATTATAGCATGATATAAAACTTAATCATAAACTATATGAAATATGATAATAGTCCTTACTACTATTTGTCTCTAGGGCATATTTCCAACACATAAATCCCTCTACAGTCTCAAACAAGCCCCACACACATGGTTCCATCGCTTCACCCACTTCATCACATCCATTGGATATTTGGACTCAAAATGTGATTCTTCACTCTTCATTCTCTAGCACGACAACTCCACTGCCTATTTGTTGCTGTATGTGGATGACATTAGTCTCACTGCCAACACTACCACTCTCCTCAACCACATCATTCCCTCTCTTAGCCATGAGTTTTCCATGAGTGATCTTGGTGACATCCACCATTTTCTTGGCATTAATGTTCATCGCACACATGACAGCCTATTTTTGTCACAGAAACACAATGCCTTGGAGATTTTGGATAGTGCTCACATTCTAAATTGTCATCCTATCTCGACTCCCATTGACACTGGAGCCAAGTTTTATGCCATGGATGGTTCTCCCTTTTTAGATCCAAGCCTCTACAGGAGTATTGTCGGGGCTCTCTAGTACCCCACTATTACTCGGCCAAATATTTCTTATGCTGTGCAGCAGGTGTGCTTGTTTATGCATGCCCCTCGGGACATCCATTATTAATTGATCAAGCACATTATAAGGTATCTCAAGGGCACATATCATCTTGGTCTTCAGCTCCACCGGTCCTCCTCCATGGACCTCACTGCATACTCCGATGCGGATTAGGCGGGATGTCCCGACACACGTAAGTCCACTTCAGGCTTCTATGTCTTCCTCGACAATAACTTGGTGTCATGGTCGTCTCATTGCCAGAACACCATTTCCCACTCCAGTGTAGAGGCCAAGTACAGGGAAGTTGCAAACTGCATCACTGATTCCTGTTGGTTATGCCAACTACTTTAGGAGCTCCATCATCCTCGCTCACGCGCCATGGTGGTCTACTATGACAACGTGTCCACTATGTACATGACCACAAATCTAGTGCATCATCAGCGCACCAAGCATATCGAGATTGATCTCCACTTTGTTCGTGATCGAGTTTCCCTTGGTGAGGCGCGAGTTCTCCATGTCCCTCCTAGCTCTTTTGTTCGTTGACAATTTCACAAAGGGGCTACCGACAGTTGTTTTTGAGGAGTTCCGGTCCAGCCTGAACATCACCGCTAGCATGGTTCTAGCTGCGGGGGGTGTTAAATATAATGTTGTATTGTCACGTATGTAACATCTCCTATGTGTAACCGTTTCTCCTAGTCATAGGTTAGACTAGATCCCACTACCTACACGTGCAGCACCTCAGCCCACATTCGGTTCTACCGATTATATGTAATCTATAACAACCTCTGTAATCAGTTGTTGAGTTTCAATTCAGCTGTCCAGCCTGACCGGAATGTCTGGAGCATTCCCACCGGAATGTCCAGCTACCGACCGAATCTGGTCCGAGTCAGCTTGTATCACTTTGAATAGAACACATTTCTATTTCATTTTCTAGTTGTTCCAGCCGCCCTTATAAGCCCTGGAATGCCCCCTTAGCTCAGTTTGGACCATGTTTAAGTGAACCCTAAATTTGTTGAGTTTCTACTTGCTTCCAACTGAACCCCTACACCAGTTCGTATCAATCTAGTGTATTTGCTACTATCAATCAAGTGTGATTAGTTGATCCATTTGGATTTATCCAATTGCAAGTTTTGTGTGACGTGTTGTTGCATTGGGATTTAGAAAATTGCAAACCGCTTTGTGGTTAGCGGCTACGTGCGCAAGTGTGTGAAGTTGCGAATATCTACAAGGGTTGAGAGTTGTTGCATTGACATCTGGGATCAATCGAGAGGTTCGTGAGCATCATACAAGTTATCTCCACTAATTATCATCATCTACCACCCCCGCTTACTGAGAAGATCGGGCCACCCCTTCTCATCTTGGTATCGGGTTTCCAGCGTTGCCCTGGTAAGCATCCACAAACACATCCATAGTTTAGTTGTGTTTCGTCCTATACAGAAAAAAGGCATGCAAAAGTATTAGGGTTAGGGTTTGTCTTTTCCATAGCCTAGATTACATCAGAGTTGAGTCTTAGTTGTTGGTCATTGTCGTGTCTTTGATCTGGTCTCTTCTAGTACAAGTCCTAGTGTCTAGGTTTTCGTTGTTATTTTTGTTTGTTCTTTGTTTTTTAGTTGTTCTTCATCGTTTTCCGCTTAGTTTACTTTTACATATCCGAGTCCACATAGCGTACCTTTGTTTCAACTTAGCTACAACCTTTCTATAGCATCTGTGCCTAGGAACATACCTACGAGACTAGTTGCTTTGCTCTGAACAGGCTGCGCATTACGGTTTTCAAGTGCAAAAGTTTCGGCCAAAAATAGCCTAGACAATCCGGCCAATTTTCCCTGCACTATCCGCCTGCCCCGGAATATCCGGCCGATGTACACCGGAGTATCCAACCCAGTTTGTTCGATAGTGTTGCATTATTTTACTGCATTGTGTCATATAGTTGAAAAATCAGAAAAAAGAGAAAAGAGAAAAATAATTAGAAAAAAGAGATATAAAAGTGCCAGAAGAGATATATCAAAGTTGTTTGGGGGCCTAGTTTCACATTAGTACTCGTAGATTGAGAAATCTTGTGCCTATTATATTTTGAGCTATAACTAGCGTCTCTCTTGTACATTGCAGTATTCCTGTTCATAAGTTGATGTGCCACGTTTATCTCCATGTGTGTATTTCCTTGGGTCTTTGTCACACAATCAACACTATGATTTTCTTTGTTATAGTTAGGTATCCATACCTACAGCTCCACTACATACTCCTGCATTGACGTGTGATTGTTCTTATACCCTCGGTATTCGCTTCATCATATCCGTGCACGTGTCGTTTATCCAAGTTGGTAAGCTTTTACTAATTCACTTTGGAACGGTAAGATTTCCTTTTCTTACAATTGTGAGTGAGCCACCAAATTTTGTTTTTTGATTTCATGCACTAATCTACTAATCATGTCTTCTAGTGAATCTCATGTGATGCAGAAAAAGGATGATGATACTAACATTACGTGGCGAGACTAATAAGAATTGTGAGATCACTTATAAGGGATAGTTACTCGGACAACAGATAGACTTGCAAAACATATGCAGTCCCCACAAATGCAAGTGGACGATACTGCTGCAATAAAAATCAAAACACAAGTAACTACAATTCAAATAAGTATACAAGCTTTAACAGAGTCTATAAATGGTTTAAGGATGTTAGTGCAACAACAACATCCACCAGCTGAGGATGATGATGCCAGTATCAATGATGGCAATTTGGCCGCTGCCCCTGTGGTTCGCAATGGTCGTGGTGATGGCCCTATAGGCCATGGTGGTTCTCATGGAGGCCACGGACGTGGATTTTCCCTAGTTGGTTCTCAACATAACTCTCTACCTGCACCTGCACAACCCGATGATGGATTGGGTAAGCCCAAATTTTCCATAACCAGATATGAGGGAGGACCTGATATTGAAGAGTACCTCACCTGGGAGCTAAAGATAGAGAAATTATGGTGCTTACATGACTACACGGAAGATAGAAATATCAAGATTGGTAGTCCCGAGTTTTATTATTATGCATTGCGATGGTGGGATGTCATTATATGAGCAAGGCACGAAGATGGTGATCCACCCATCGTTAGTTGGCGCACCATGAAGGAGGTTATGCGAGCTTGTTTTGTTCTGCCAACTTATTTGCGTTACGTGTTCGACAAGTAACAACAAGTAAATCAAGGGTTTGAGACTGTTGATGAACATTACATGGAGACAGAGATGCTTCTACAACGATCCAGAGTACATGAGTCTATTAAGATGACCATGCAGCGTTTTCTCCATGGACTAAAGTTTAACATCAAGAGTATTGTTCGGCACCATCAGTATCATGATATGAATGAGTTGTTACATCATGCACGTGAGGCTAAAGCACATTTTGCCAAAGAAGCTCTATTCAAAGCTCGTTCTACAACAGGTGGATGTTTTTCCTCTTAGACTAGTTCGTATGAACCTACATCTAGTGCAAGTATTGTTGATCGTCCATGTACATCTACAAGACCGACTTCCAATGTGTCCAACACAAAGAAACCAACTTCTGCAGTGAGTGGTTCAGGCTCTAATATGTCTACAACACGTAATAGGGACATGGAGTGTCATACATGTGGCGGCAAGGGTCACTTCAAGAGGGATTGTCCAAATAAAAAGGTGATGCTTATTAATGAACACGATGAGTATGAGACGGGAGATGATGCTGATCCGAATGCTTTGGATGATGATGATGGTTACATGAGTGATGGAGTTGATGCATTTCCATCCACCGCCACTACTATTGTTTGTACTCCATGAGTACTCATTGTTTCTTCTAGTTCGCAAAGTCAGTGATGCAATTTGTTCCAAACAAAGGCACCTGTTGGTCCAAACAAATCTTGCAAGGTAATCATTGATGCTATAAGTTGTCGCAATTTAGCAAGCAAGGAGTTATGTGCCAAGCTAAAGCTGAAATATCTGCCACACCCTCATTCGTATTATATTCAATGGTTAAGTGATAATAGTGAGATGAAGGTTAGTCACATGGTGCTTGTTGATTTTGAGATAGGACCATACAAGGATTCCATTGACTTTGATGTGGTTCCTATGATGGTTTGTCATTTGGTATTGGGTCAACTATTGCTATTTGATCATTCCGTGCAACACAATGGAAGAGCAAATACATATCACTTGGAGTTCAATGGCAGAAAAATCAATTTGCAACCTATGTCACCACAAGACACTATGAATGAATCTCATCAGAAAACTGAAGTTAATTTGGAGGATGCACATACATTAGTTGATAGGAGAGAGAATGTAATAGTAGTGAGTGATATAACAAAAAGTGAGAGAGTGCCCAATTTGCTTATATTAGCCACCAAGGAAGACATGAGAGAATTTAGTGAGGATCCTACAGTCGTGCCTCTTGTGCTCATGTACAAGGGTGAGGTTTTAGTTTCTAATGATATGTCCCCACTTTCTCTTGGTGTTTCTAATGTGTTACAGGAATTCAGCGATGTGTTTCCGGAGGAGGTACCTGCAGGTTTGCCACCATTGCAAGGTATTGAGCATCAAATTGACTTGATTCAGGAGCATTGTTACCCAACCGTGCACCATATCATACAAATCCCGAAGAGATGAAGGAAATTCAGAAACAAGTACAAGCGCTTCTCAACAGTTATATCCGTGTGAGCTTAAGTCCTTGTGATGTTCTTGTTATTTTAGTTCCTAAGAAAGATGGTACTTGGCGCATGTGTGTAGATTATAGAGCTATAAACAACATCACTATTCGATATCATCATCCTATTCCACAGTTGGAAGATATGTTAGATGAATTGATTGGTGCTATTATTTTATCTAAAACTGATTTGCATAGTGGTTATCATCAAATTAGGATGAAGGGATTAATGGAAAACTACCTTTAAGACTAAGTTTGGTTTATATGAGTGGTTAGTAATGCCTTTTGGTTTAACTAATGAACCTAGTACTTTCATGAGATTAATGAACCATGTCTTAAGGAATTTTATTGGCAAGTTATTGGTTGTGTATTTTGATGACATATTAATCTATAGCCATAATGAACATGAGCATAGTGATCATATTAGACAAGTCTTACAAGTGTTACGAGATGATAAGCTATATGGTTATTTTTAAAAGTGTACATTTTGTAAAGATAAGGTCATATTTCTAGGATATGTTGTCTCTAAACATGGAGTAGAAGTAGATAAATCTAAAATTGAAGCAATTCAAAATTGGCCTACACCAATGAACATGAGTCAAGTATGTGAAAGACTTTAGTCCTATTGCTAGCTAGTTTATATAGACATTTTGTGAAATACTTTAGTACTATTGCTGGACCTTTGAATGAATTAACTAAGAAAGTGTACCTTTTGAGTGGGGCATTGCCCAAGATCATTCTTTTGATGAACTGAAATGATTGTTAACTTCGACACCTTTGCTTGCACTACCAGATTTTTCTAAGCAATTTGAGATTGAATGTGATGCTAGTGGCATAGAATTGGTGATATGTTGATGCAATAGGGTCATCCTATTGCATATTTTCCTTAGGAAATTTTTGGTACAAAGTTAAATTATCCTATCTATGATAAAGAATTACATGCGCTTGTTAGAGTTCTTGAGGTTTGGCAACATTATTTGTGGCTAAAGGAATTTATAATACATTTGATCATGAAGCTTTTAAATACCTGAAAGCTCAATCTAACTTGCATAGGCATCTTGCAAAGTGGGTTGAGTTCATTGAGTCTTTTCCATACATCATTAAACATAAGAAGAGAAAAGATAATGTTGTTGTTGATGCTCTATCTAGGAAGAATATATTATTAACACAACTAGATATTAAAATTCCTGGTTTAGAGACTTTATGTGATTTGTATGCAACTGATCATGATTTTGCTGTACCATATCGTTTGTGTTCTATTGGGAGCGCATGGGATAAATTTCACATCCATGATGGGTATTTGTTTCATGCTAACAAACTATGTGTTCTGGAGTCGTATGTGCGTTTACTATTGCTATAAGAATCACATGCTAGAGGATTGATCGGTCACTTTGGGCGTGAGAACATGCTACTCATGCTCGCTGATCATTTTTATTGGCCTAAGATGAGGCGTGATGTGGACAGGTTTATCAAGAGATGCATTACTTGCAACAAGTCAAAGTCCAAGTTGAAGCCTCACAATTTGTATAGGCCATTACCTGCACCTACTACACCATGGGAAGATATAAGAATGGATTTTGTATTAGGTTTTCCTAGAACTAAAAGAGGCCATGATTCAATTTTTGTGGTAGTGGATAGATTCTCTAAAATGTCACACTTTATTGCCTGCCACAAAAGCGATGATGCGTCGCATATTGCTAACCTGTTTTTTAGGGACATCGTGCGTCTACATGGAGTACCAAAGACGATTGTTTCTAACCATGACGTGAAGTTCATGAGCTACTTGTAGAAGACACTTTGGACAAGCTGGAAACGAAGTTACTATTCAGCACTACTTGTCATCCCCAAACTGATGGTCAAACAGAGGTGGTGAACCGAACACTATCGACATTGCTGAGAGCTATGATCAAGAAGAATCTTACTGAATGGGAGGAGTGTTTGCCGCATGTGGAGTTTTCTTATAATCGGGCGGTTCACTCTACCACACAGTTTGTCCTTTTGAGGTGGTCCATGGTTTCAAACCCATTACACCACTTGATTTGCTGCCTCTTCCTATCCAAGAGAGAGTCCACATGGAAGCATCAAAGAGAGCAGATTTTGTGAGGAAGATACATGTGAAGACTAAAGAGGCTATTTTAAAGAAGGGCAAGAACAATGCTGAAAGACATAACACAAAGTGTAAGGAGGTGTTGTTTCAGCCTGGAGATATGGTTTGGGTACACTTTCGCAAGGATAGATTTACGGAGTTGCGTAAATCCAAGTTACTTCCATGTGGTGCTGGTCCTTACAAAGTGTTTGACAAGATCAATAATAATGCTTACAAGATAGATATTCCTCAAGATGTATTTGGAGGTGTCAGTGCTAGTTTCAATGTTGCTGATTTGACACCATACGATGGGGAAGACTGTGGATCATCAAGGTCGACGCCTTTTAAAGGGGGGAGATGATGAGGACATCCCTACTGATTTGCTATCTCCTACTCCTAATGAAGTTTTTGATGTTGCTGCCAAGACCAAGTCCAATGAGATCAGGATTGGACCTATTACTAGAGCTCGTGCCAAGATACTTGAACAACATGTGAATTTATTCCTAAACGAGCGTGATGTTTTTATTGATGAGAATTTTATACTTCCTAAGTATTTGCACTCATGTTTGATGGGGTTCGTTGAAGAGACAATGTAACATCTCAAAAATATTAAACAAGCTTATCAATATCTAATCACCCAAGATTAGGGTTAACAAAAACTTTTACTCCTAAACCCATATGAGTGCATGTGTGATTTCTATTAATGTATGAATTCTTGCATTTTACATGTTTTATTGCTATAAATGATAAGGATTAGTTTAAAGATGAATACCACATCATCTAGGTCAATTCCAAACAAAATCAAATAAAAAGAACATCAAAGATGAAGCATATGAGCATATGGTCACTTTTGCCAAAGTTAACCACTAGCCTACTTGGGGTATCTCTAATAAAAGATTTCCAATAGAAACAATTTTAATTCGTTCCTCCCCTTGCTAGAATAAGTAAAAATGAACCCAAGCAAACTTTACAATTTTACAGAAATAAAGTTTAAATTGAATCAAGTGTAGGTTCATAGATCACCATTTTGCAAAAACCACTCAAACCACCACCACTTTACAATCCCTAGCAACCAGAGAGACTCAAGCATGTGACCAACACATCCACCAAAATTCATTCAATTTTTTAATATTTATCTCATGCGGCCATTTGATCGAACACCTAGCAGACAGAGTACAGACCACCAACTATCTACTATTTGTGATCACTCAATTGCTCACCAATTGTACTGCAATCAACCTCAGTAACTCACCCACAATCACCCTAGTACCTAGCCGTGCAATGGAGCAGCTCTCCTTCATCGTTGCACCAGTGCAATGTCGTACCCGAGCATGTCCATGCCGGTCGACCATGGACAAGACGCCACATCCCGCGCCGCCCGCTCCCACGACCACGAGAAGACAGGCGTGACCTCACCGCACCTCTGTGTCCATCCCTTGACCAACGACGATCAGTGGAGAGACCAGAGATGTCGCGCCCATTTAACACGCAGCCATGCCGAGCGCATGCCAGAGCACCGAAGCCGTCTCGCTCTCTCCGCGTGTACCCGCACTCGCCGCGTCACCAGCCACCTCCCAGACACGACCATTCGCAGCCGCATGCCCCGTGACCACCGTACTCTATGACGAACACTGTCGTACCCGCACAGAGAACGGACCTCTCCCGACCGACTGAGACCGCCCCTTGTCACGCCATCACGTGCGTGACGATCGCAGTAGTCCACCGTGTCGACCCATGCCCCCCGCCATGCCTATCGCGACCTGTAGCAGCATTATCGGTGAGCCCGAGCCATGCCGCCCTGCCTCTCTCGCTGGTGTATAAATAGGAGCCTCCCCAGACCTCAAACGGCACACCATTTCACTCCCCACACTCTCAGAAACATCCCCGACCCTTCCCGGAGCAAGGCGAGCACCACATCTCCGGAATTTGGCTGGAGCCCGTCGCTGCAGTGAAGGAAGGGCGCCGTCAATTAGAGCCACCCCAGGAGCCACCGCGACCACCGTTCGACTCACCATCGTCTACCAGCCCATTCGCCCCCATCACCGGACCTAGCTGGAGCCCTGGTAAGCCTCCGATGACCCCCACCGTGCCGCTAGGTTTTGAATCCCTCGCGAGCGGTTCGCCGTAGACGATGAACCTCAGCCTTAGATCTTGTTCTAATCGTAGCGCTAAGAATTGCTGATACCGCTTCGTTGAGATAGATCCGCTGACGCGTGGGACCAACCTGTCAGCAGCCCGCTTCACGCACGTTGTGCAGTTGGGCCAGCCCAGTTTTGTTCCTGTGCATAGCCCAGTGATTCAAACTTAGTTTTTCTATTTAATTCAACATCCTATTATATAGCGGTATTAAAATTTGAATTCAAAGAGTTGTACTAAACCAAGTTGCATTATTCCAATTTTTTAGAAAGGTAATGAAAATATCTAATCACTCCCGTTCGATTCAAACCATTTCAAATTGTAGATCACCTATAGTAAAAATAACAAGACAGAGACTTTTACCACTTCAAACATTTTTATAAAATCAACCATAAATGCTTTTGAGTTGATTCCAACTCTCAAAAATCACATTTGCCATGCTCTACATGAATATGTAAAAGGATTTTGTTTTACAGATATTAAACATCGATTAGTATTAAAAGAATGCTATATAGGCATTTCTAGTCACTTTAATATTATTAAATAGTAATATTAAATCTTGTAATATATGACCACCACTTTAAATCACATTCCCAAGTATTGGAATATGTGGTGATGACATGTGTCAATATGATCCCATATTTTAATTGGAGAATATTAAATCTTAAGTAGTTTTCAATGAGTAGAAATTACTTTTCCCAAAATAAGTTAAATAACAATGTGCCATTATTTCATGTGACAATTAGGATGATGCTAGATCATCTAGTGTGAGCCTTTGTGTGCAAAATAGAAGTAGTTAAGTGTTGTTTGGTGATTGTGTACCTCGTGTGTATTTATAGACGCTAGTACCGACCCGGGCTACGACGAGGAGGTGTACTTTGAGGAAAAAGAAGAGAACTTCAACGACTGCACCCAACAAGGCAAGCTATCAGTGCAAGCTAACTAATGCAAGATGCACTAGGCTTGCTTGGTTATGCAACTTCGATTACACCCATCCCAAGTTTTACTTGCAAGCTTTACTTTTCCTTTTACTAAAGTTTTCTTACCTAGTTACTGAATTGTGATTAGTGGAAACTAGGATGGATACCATCAAGATCATAGAACTAGTCTTGGACACTTATACTAGATTATCACCCCTCAATAGTGATATCCTCAATACTAGTGGCTAGTGCTAAGCTAAAACTTGATCACTTTAGATGAAAACACTTGGTGAAAATGATTATCAAAACCTTGGAATGATGATTCATATTGAAATGTTTTGACATGTGTTATGAAACACAATGGTTTGATGATGAAACTGAATGAGGCATGAGCCTGGACTTTGATAAAAACTGATGGTTGGGTTCGGATGCGATATCATTCCAATTTTAGCATACAACCACAATACAAGAGTTGGGTAGGGATTAACTGGAAGTTTATATGTCTTAGTATCGGTTCCCTTGCGGAAGAGGTTGAGCTGGGGCTATCTCGTGAATATGAATGTCCACCTATGTAGTTCTCGGGATGGCAGTTGGCCATGGCTGGGAGGCCAAACTCATAGGGGAAGTGCCTATACTAGGGTGTGTAATTGAAAGGTTAGGATTGATTATCCGCATACCAAGTATGATGATTCAGGGTTATCCCTGACGGATGTATAGATTCTTGTGGTGAAAGTGTACCACCTCTGTAGAGTGTCAAATTATTCGAATAGCTATGTCCGCAGTTATGGACAGTTGGCATGGCCATACTACTCCGTTGTCAAATGTTTGTTTTCAAAATGACTTGTGACTTGAAAAATGACTTTGACTTGACCACAACAGAGTTGTGGACATGAAAATTGGGTTCCTGATGCACTCGACGATCGACGTAGAGCTCGTTGGGAACCCCAAGAGGAAGGTATGATGAGTACAGCAGAAAGTTTTCCCTCAGTTATGAAACCAAGGTTTAATCGAACCAGTAGGAGCAAGGAAACACCCTAAAGGTGTTACTAGCTGAGCTTTGTATGCACTACCGGTGCTAGTAGCAACGTGGAGACCTGCACAACACAACCATAGAACTTTGTCCCCAACTTGCGATGAGGTTGTCAATCTCACAGTGTTTTGCGGAAAACAAAGGATTAAACGTATCGAATGGAAAGAAGAAAAAGTTTGCAGAAAGTAAACACAAAGTAGTAAAGGATTATAGATTGTATGTAAAGAAAAAGGACCGGGATCCATAGTTCACTAGAGATGGCTCTCCTTAGATAAATAACATGCTGGGTGAACAAATTACAGCGGGGCAATTGACAAACACCGAGAAAGCAATACTTGCATATACTAATCATCTTGACTCCTTTGAGACTTGATTGGGCATTACAACATAATACATAGACCGCCATCCAACTGCATCTATGACTAATAATCCACCTTCAGGTTATCATCCGAACCTCCTCCAGTATTAAGTTGCAAGCAACAAATTATTGCTTTACGAACTGCGTGTAAGGTAAACAATACAATTGTTCTATGAACAAAGGATTGTTGTTTTCTCCCTAGTAGCAACAGCACATCTAGTACATTAGATATTTCTGTCACTTCACCAGATTACCAGAGGCATGAACCCACTATCGAGCATAAATACTAACTCTTGGAGTTGCTAGCATCTACTTGGCCAAGATAGCTATTAACAACGGAAAGCATGCAAGATCTCAAATAACAAAGACATGATAGAATCAATAATCAATCTGAAATATCATCTCAATATCCATCGGATCCCCACAAACACAACATGTATGGATTAAAAATAGATGATCTTGATCATGAACGGAGCTCACAAGATCTAAACATGAAAGCACAAAGGAGGAGAAACCAGCCATCTAGCTACTACATGGATCCGTAGTCCAAGGATGAACTACTCTCGCATCACACCGGAGGCTTCCATGGTGATGAAGAGGGCCTCCAGGGTGAATTCCCCTCTCCAGCAGGGTGCTGGGAAGAGCTTCAGATCCCTCCCGATCTAGGGATGGAGATGACAGCGGCTATAGACTCTTTCGTGGATTTTTGATCGGGTACCTAGGGTTTTCATCCCGAGGGCAACTTATAGGCGGAAGGAGAGGCCGAGGGGGTGTTGGGGTCGGACCACCCCAGACCCCTGGCCTGGCCACAGCCACAGCCGCCGTGGTTTGGCCCCTGGCCCCTCTCCGTCTCGTATTCTGGCACTTGATCCCTTTCGGAAAAATAGGCACCTTGGCTTTTGTCCCGTCCAATTCCGAGAATATTCATTTTCTGACTTTCCTGGAACCAAAAACAGTAGAAAACAGGCAGCTGGCACTGTGGCTCTTGTTAATAGGTTAGTCCAAGAAATCATATGAAAAGTACTCCAAAGTTGGAACAAAACACAAGAAAGTGGATAAAACCAAGCATGGAACATCAAAAATTATAGATACATTTGCAATGTATCAACATCCCCAAGCTTAACTCCTGCTCGTCCTCGAGTAGGTAAGTGATAAAAAAAATTGAGGTGACATGCACCATCAAAGACTTGATCAAAGTATTTGCAAAACATCAAAGCTAGGATCAGAGTACTTCAATCATAACATGAAAGACAAAGTTCTAGCAATAAGCAAAGAGACTATGATGCAACATGAAAAGGAACAAACAAAAGAATCATGAATAACAATGCTTTGCAAGACGTTTGTTTGTTTCACATAAAGAAAACATAGCATAATAGTATTCAGCTTGTCCCTCAATAGAGTAGCAAATATAAATGCATGGGACACCTTCAAAGTTCAAAAGGGTGACTAGATACAATAGTTTCAAACAAGCAATAACAAGTTATGCATCAATCAACTAGTCTTGGGACAATGCACATAGAACTAAGAATGGCCACTATGCTCTCAAAGTAGGTGCATAAAGTTAGAAGTTGGAGACTCAATATAATGGTGGAAGAAAGACCTTTTGTAAAAGGAAGTAGGGATTCAAGTCTCATAAAGAGCTTCCAAAAATTATGGTACTTATAGCTTTCAGCTCTCATTGCCCCTATCATAAGCATCTTGAAGGTGATTAAGGTTAAAGTGACACAACAAAGAGGATATGCTTGACAAGTTAGAAACCGAAATCTCATGCCCCTTACTTACGAAGACCGATCCTCATGCTACTCAACTTTAGTCACGAGTAAGCTCTTGTCATTGTAAGTATATGTGTATCATTAAGAACCGCCAACGGGGTACCCCTTGTACATGATACGGGAGCTTTCCCATACTCAAAATGACAAGGCAAGCAGACAATGAGCATCTCAGCAATCTTTTTATTTCCTATTTGCATAGGTTTTCATTGAGTATGCTTCATAGAGTGCTCATTATGGTGATGCTGCAAGTTTCCACCATGATTAGGCATGGCTTAGGCTAGCGGACCAGGCGTTTCTCTAACACACATACAAACTCCATGATCTTACAAGTTCCACTTTTATTTCACACCGCCGGGATCCGTAAGCAAAAGAACATAATATCAACGGGGTACAAAGTACAAGTGCAATGTTGAAAGCGTTCCCCATGGTACATGCTTCTGCTAATTTCAACTTATAAAGCGCAAGAATATACGCAACAAAGAAAGACCCAATGGTTCAAGTTTATTAGAGGCAATAAAGTAAAGTGTGCCATCAAGTTCGTGAGAGCTTTAATCACTAGTTTTCTCATAACAAGTGGAAGGTAAACAAAAGCATGAATATACTTGGAATAGCATAAGCTAGTAGGTAGGTATGGTGGACTCTTTGGAATAACTTGGTTTAGGGAGTTGGATGCATGAGTGGAACTCATACTTTCTGGTGGAGGCTAGCAAAAGACTGGGAGCGACAAACTAAGAGAGCAATAATGGCCATAATCATGCAGAGCGACAAAACAACATTGGTCAAAGCATAAAGTGATACTACAAGTTGAAAACTAAAGGATCATAAAGGCTATGGTGACTTGTGAAAGTCATAACATGGTGTAAGCATGCGCCAAGTCAACCCAAATAACGCATCAAAGGAGAATACCACTATGCTATCCTTTAATATGCTAAAACAACGCATGATTCATCCAAGGCACATTAAGCAATCTCAATTGTTTATAAAAAGTCATGCTATAGTAAAGAATACTAAGCATAAAGCCAAAACAATATCAAGCATGGCATGACAAAGCATAGGCCACAGTCAAAAACGAGCTCTTTTTACCACATAAGCATGAATTTCCTACTCTTTTCCAAACCAAACCAAACCAAACTAATTGCAAACCAATGTATGAAAGAGGGGGTCCAACCAACTTATTCAGAAAACTAAGCAAACCGAGCAAACTAAAAACCAAAACGAAAACAAAAAGGAAGACGCTCCAAGAACAACACAATTGTGCATGAAACAATAAAAATGAAGCGTTTGGAAGAAACCTGGAATTTTTATTGATGAAGAAGGGGATGCCTTGGGCATCCCCAAGCTTTGACGCTTGCACTTCTTGGATATTTCATGGGGTGACACACGTGGCATCCCCAAGATTGATTTTTAGTCCATTCTTCATCTCATTACTCATTTCCTTCCATACACCTGAAAATTTTCCTTCATACAAAACTTCACACAATCTCATTTGCAATATTAGTGCACTTAAGATAAATAAGTATCAAGGTTCAGTTCTAACACCAAATAAACTTCCATTAGAACACTATATACTGTAGAACTTCCCTCAAAAAGCTCAATTCCCCAAAAGAACTCAAGAAGGAACTAACAAGAAGCAAATGCAGGAAATGGCAGAAATCTGTCAAAACAGACCAGCAGGTAAAGACGAATTTTTTCGAAGACTTTCTGTTGCTCAAATCAAACAGTTTTGAACTAACGAAAGTTAGATAACAACCTGGGTCAGAAGCACAAACAATTACAGCTCAATCCGACGTACAGAACTCTCTCAGGAATTTTTACGGTGAAGCACAGAAATCTGTTCCGGGACAGCAACTTTCCCAATCATTACTTCACTCTCATTAGAGGTTACTCTTGGCACAAAAAGCAAATAAAAAGGATAAGGAGTGGTTATTACTGAAGTAATAACTTCCAAGACTCATCTAAAACTCTTGGGTTATCTCCTAACAAGTACTTTTCTTTAACGCCTTTAAGTTAGGCATAAGAAGCAAAGAAAGAATCAAGTGTTCTCAAATGAAGAAGCATTAAGACCAAATTTTGTTTTCATAGGAGAAGCAAAAGAAATCTTCTCTCTTTTTAGGGAAGTGTTCTATACCTTTCTTGAGTGGGAGTTGATATTTAATGGTTCCTTCTTTCATATCAATGATGGCACCAACAGTTCTAAGAAAAGGTCTTCCCAAAGTAATAGGACAAGAAGCATTGTATTCAACATCCAAAACATAGAAATCAACGGGGATATAGGAATCATTAACCATAATAAGAACATCATTAAGACTCTCCATGAGTTTCTTTTTAGCATTATCATCAAGTGGGACATTCAAATAACAATCTTCAAGAGGAGGCAAATCAAGCATATCATAAATCCTTCTAGGCATAATAGAAACACTATTATCAAGATCACACAAAGCTTTGAAATCAAAGTCATTCACTTTCATATTAATGATGGGTTCCCAACCATCCTCTTGTTTTATAGGAATAGAAGCTTTGTGTTTCATATTTTCTTCCTTAATCTTTATGAGAGCATCGGTAATGTGTTTTGTAAAGGCCATGTTCATAGCACTAGCATTAGGACTTTTAGCAAGCTTTTGTAGGAACTTAATAACTTCAGAGATGTTGCAACCATCAAGATCAAAATCAACTTTATCTTCTAAAGTAGTAGAGCTATTACTAGCCTCAACACTAATGGTGGTGATAGTAGAAACACTAATGTTTCTAGCAATTTCATCTTCTCTTTCCCACTTAGCATGTAATTCAGCTAATAGTCTAACATTTTCATCAATTCTTACTTGTATGGCATTAGTAGTTGCAAAGGGATTCTCATTAGTTTTAGGTTTAGCAGCCATTTTATTCAAAGAAGATTGAGCTTCAGCCAAAGATGCTATATTTCTTTCAGCATTAGAGAGTTTTTCCTCAATAGTTTTATTGAAAGCAGTTTGTTTACTAATAAAATCTTTAAGCATAACTTCAAGTTCAGAGGGAGCAATCTTATTATTGTTGTAAGAATTTCCATAAGCATTACCATTGTTGGGAGGATAAGGTTTATAATTGTTGTTACCAAAATTGTTCCTATAAGCATTATTACCATAAGCATTGTTGCCAAAGTTGTTATTTCTTACGAAGTTCACATCAACTTGCTCTTCTTGAGCAACCAAAGAGGCTAAAGGAACATTATTTGGATCAATATGGGCTTTCCCATTAACAAGCATAGACATAATAATATCAATATTATCACTCAAGGAGGAGGTTTCTTCAACAAAATTTACCTTCTTACCTTGTGGAGATCTCTCAGTATGCCATTCAGAATAATTAACCATCATATTATCCAATAGTTTTGTTGTAGCACCCAAAGTGATGGTCATAAAGGTACCTTCAGCAGCTGAATCCAATAGGTTCCTTGAAGAATAGTTCAATCCTGCATAAAAAGTTTGGATGATCATCCAAGCAGTCAGTCCATGAGTGGGACAATTCTTTACCAAAGATTTCATTCTTTCCCAAGCTTGAGCAACATGCTCATTATCAAGTTGTTTAAACTTCATTATTTCGCTTCTCATGGATATAATCTTAGCAGGCGGATAGTATTTTCCAATAAAAGCATCTTTGCACTTAGTCCAAGAATCAATACTATTCCTAGTTAAGGAATTCAACCATTCTTTAGCTTTTCCTCTCAAAGAGAAAGGAAACAGTTTCAGCATAATAATGTCACCATCTATATCCTTATGCTTTTGCATCTCACAAAGTTCGACAAAGTTATTTAGATGGGAAGCAGCATCTTCGTTACCAATACCAGAAAATTGTTCTCTCATAACAAGATTGAGCAAGGCAGGTTTTATCTCAAAGAAAGTATTTTCAGCCACAGGTGGAGCAATATGTGTGCTCATAAAATCTTTGTTGTTGGTGCTAGTGAAGTCACACAACTTAGTGTTTTCAAGAGTAGTCATTTTTTGGGTTTTCAAATAAGAAAGCAAACAAGTAAAACTAATTTTTTTGTGTTTTTGATAACAAAACAAGAAAACAAAGAAAAAAGAAACAAAGCAAAACAAAAACAACAAAGTAAAGAGATTGGTTATGAGGGACTCCTCTTGTGAAGATGTCCTTGACTCCTTGGCAACGACGCCAGAAAAGATCTTGATGCACTCGACGATCGACGTAGAGCTCGTTGGGAACCCCAAGAGGAAGGTATGTTGAGTACAGCAGAAAGTTTTCCCTTAGTTATGAAACCAAGGTTTAATCGAACCAGTAGGAGCAAGGAAACACCCCAAAGGTGTTACTAGCTGAGCTTTGGCAGGGCGCACTATCGGTGCTAGTAGCAACGTGGAGACCTGCACAACACAACCACAGAACTTTGTCCCCAACTTGCGATGAGGTTGTCAATCTCACCGTGTTTTGCGGAAAACAAAGGATTAAATGTATTGAATGGAAAGAAGTAAAAGTTTGTAGAAAGTAAACACAAAGCAGTAAAGGATTATAGATTGTATGTAAAGAAAAAGGACCAGGATCCATAGTTCACTAGAGGTGGATCTCCTTAGATAAATAACATGCTGGGTGAACAAATTACAGCAGGGCAATTGACAAACACCGAGAAAACAATACATGCATATACTAATCATCTTGACTCCTTTGAGACTTGATTGGGCATTACAACATAATACATAGACCGCCATCCAACTGCATCTATGACTAATAATCCACCTTCAGGTTATCATCCAACCCCTCTAGTATTAAGTTGCAAGCAACAGATTATTGCTTTATTTAACTGCGTGTAAGGTAAACAATACAATTGTTCTATGAACAAAGGATTGTTGTTTTCCCTAGTAGCAACAGACATCTAGTACCTTAGAGATTTCTGTCACTTCCCAGATTACGAGGCATGAACCCACTATCGAGCATAAATACTAACTCTTGGAGTTGCTAGCATCTACTTGGCCAAGATAGCTACTAACAACGGAAAGCATGCAAGATCTCAAATAACAAAGACATGATAGAATCAATAATCAATCTGAAATAGCATCTCAATATCCATCGGATCCCAAACACAACATGTATGGATTACAAATAGATGATCTTGATCATGAGCAGACTCACAAGATCTAAACATGAAAGCACAAAGGAGGAGAAACCAGACATCTAGCTACTACATGGATCCGTAGTCCAAGGATGAACTACTCACGCATCACACCGGAGGCTTGCATGGTGATGAAGAAGGCCTCGTGGTGAATTCCCTCTCCGTGGTGCCGGAAGAGCTTGGATCCCTCCCGATCTAGGGATGGAGATGACGGCACTCTGAGACTCTTCGTGGATTTTTGATCGGTACCTAGGGTTTTCGTCGAGGGAAACTTATAGGCGGAAGGAGAGGCGATGGGGTCTTGGGGTCGGCGGACCACCCTGGCCTTGGGCCAGGCCTGGCAGCCAGTGGTGTGGCTGCCCCGGCCCTCTCCATCTCGTATTCTGGCACTTGGTCCCTGCCGGAAAAATAAGCACTTTGGCTTTTGTCCCGTCCAATTTCGAGAATATTCATTTTCTGACTTTCCTGGAACCAAAAACAGCAGAAAAGCAGTAGCAATTGTGGCTCTTGTTAATAGGTTAGTCCAAGAAATCATATGAAAAGTACTCCAAAGTTGGAACAAAACAAAAGAAAGTGGATAAAACCAACCATGGAACATCAAAAATTATAGATACATTTGCAATATATCAGTTCCCACTTAAGTAATGTAAAGAACTAAATGAGGTCTTTAATCTTAAAGTCCTTATGGAATAAACCTGGATTTTTGCAACCAAACCTAGAGCTTAAGATTCCTACTAGTTTTACCTTACTTATACTAGTGATAGTTTGCGAGTACTTAAAGAGTACTCATGGCTTTGTCCCTGGCTATTCCTATGGCCACACTATTAGGAGGACTACCCGAAAGATGGACAACATGAGTTCTATGATAACTAGGATCATCTCCCATCGTCAGCATTGCCTGTGACCATCAAGATGGGTCTACTATGTTATATTTCTGCTGCTCTGATTTGTATTAAGACTTGATCATGAGATCAACTATTTGTAAGACTATTATGGTTTGTAATGGATGATGTACTGTGGTACCAATTCTGTTATGTCTCGCCAAAATGGTAATCCTGGGATTGCGATGTATGGCATAATAGGCATCTGGACATAAAAATCCGGGTGTCGACAAGTTGGTATCAGAGCCATCCTGACCATAGGAGACCCTAGTTAGAATGGACGTCCGAAAAACCTATTTTCAAAACAAAGTAATTGAGTATTTATGAAAACTTATTCTCACTCTTACCCTTGAGATTCTTTAAAAAAGGAGTTCACATGTTCCTCAAAACTCTTACAATTATACATAAAAATTGACACACTTGATCACCCCACTAACTTACTCATCTTAATTGCTTATAGATGGAGGTCAAATATAGCAAGTTCTACCAGTTGGGCAATGGAGGACAGCTCATCTTTGAGAGGGATTTGGATCAGCTCTCGGGGTATCTTGGACGCCCGCACCCAGAGTTCTTCAGAGCACAGCTCAATGATCAATAAGGAGGGGAACTACAATGGCTGATAGTTGCAGATCTGAGAGGCAAAATGGAGCCACCTCTTTCAGAGAAGATTCAGTTCAGCGTAAGTGAGAACAACTGGTTAGACGGTCTAGCTAGGGCAATGTAGGATGCACTTTCTTGTCTGTGTGCCCAAAACATCAACCAGATCAACGACACCCGTTTTGCCCACTATGCAAGACGTGAATCTACGGGACAACCTTTGGCCATGCCAGCACATCCGGAGTTGAAGCATCACATGGACCACATGGCCTTCATGCTGCATGAGACTCAGAAGGAGTTGGACAACACCCGTGCCTACACCAACCAGAACCATGTTGAAGCCACTGAGAGGAAGCAAACCCTCGCCATCCTTGCCAAGGAGCGCAAGTCACTCCATCGCCAGCGTGACAAGAAGGATCGCATCATCGCCCGTCTTTGTCAGTAGATAGCCACCCTAGAGGAGACTATCCACGACCAGGAGATCCAGCTGGAGGAGAAGGAGGAGGAAGGTGAAGATATCCATGGTGATATTCACTCTTACATCAGTGATGATGATGACTATCTGGAGGACGTCGCCATGGAGGACCACACTGATGAGGATGACGCAGACTTCATTGATGGCGAGGAGCCTGACAGTCCTGATGATGAGTAGTCTGTAGTGACCCAGCATACCACTTCATGATGTAGTACACTGTAGTCGTTGACATAACACCAATTGTCGTGGTATTAACCATGGCAGATGCTACAGGATAGCTTACATAGAGGAAAGGGCAAGGCGACGTAAGAGAATTCAGGAGCGAGATTGGCACACGATGTACCCTGGTTCATGTCCCCTCGATGGAGGATCGCTATGTCCTGCTGTCAATACAGTATATGATCATAGATTGGTTTACATGGAGCCGCCAAAGGCAGAGGGGGATACTAGATCTAATATGACGTGAGAGAGCCACCCTCAAAGGGTGCCCCTGGTGGCTTATATATGCAGCCAGTTAGGGCTTACAAGTGTGCTAATGGGCTTTGTATTGGAGTCGCCATCTTGGTCCTTCAGTCAGCAAGTCATCTGGGTTCAGCACGCGCTAGTCGCCGTATTTGGTGAGTTGATCCGCCTAGGGTTAGGCTTCAGTCGGCTCGCTCCAGCTGGCGACTCCGCTTCATGGGCATACCCTGATTGGTATTCCCCCATCAGTAGTCCCCGAGCGCGTTAGGGACTCGACGATGACGTCAAGCTGCCGAATCGGCGCAGGTGATTCCAGGGTGGAGTCGATGGTGAGTCATTGGCGATCTCCTGAAATAAAGAAATAGCTCATAAAGTAGCCCAATCGCCAAGGCGAGTCGATGCATCGGGCGAGTCATCGAGTGTGGCGAGTACGTGAGGACGAGTCCGCGATGGCGAGTCCCCGAGCGTGTTGAGTACGCGAGGGCGAGTCCACGGTGGCGAGTCCCCGAGCGTGTTGAGTACACGAGTACGCCAGAAGCGAAGTCCAGTGGTGGCGAAGTCCGAGCGTGGCGAGTACGCAAGGGCGAGTCCGCAGTGGCGAGTCCCCGAGCATGTTGAGTACACGAGGGCGAGTCCGCGGTGGAGAGTCCCTAAGCGTGGCGAGTCCGCGAGGGTGAGTCCGCGGTGGTGAGTCCCCGAGCGTGTTGGATACGCGAGGGCGAGTCCACGGTGGCGAGTCCCTGAGCGTGTTGAGTACGCGAGGGCGAATCCGCGGTGGCGAGTCCCCGAGTGTGTTGAATACGGTAGGGCGAGTCTGCAGTGGCGAGTCCCCGAGATTGGCAAGTACGCGAGGGCAAGTCTGCGGTGGCGAGTCCCCGAGCGTGGCGAGTTTGCGAGGGAGAGTCCGCGGTGGCGAGTCCCGGAGTGTATCGAGTATGCAAGGGAGAGTCCGCGGTGGCAAGTCCCCGAGCGTATCGAGCCACGGTCGTGGAACCACGCGCACACGCAGTATGCCTAGGAGTAGTCCTCGAGGCTCGAGTTGTCTCGTAGAGGCGACTTGAGGCTCTTTAGAGATGCATATTCTGAAAATAGTACTGGTTGTTGCCGAGCATGGTGAGTCCGCGTGGGGAGAGTTCGCGGTAAGCGAGTCCGTGAGCGGAGAGTCCCCGAGTGTGACGAGTCCACGATGATTGCGAGTCCATGAGGGGAGAGTCCCCGAGTGTGGCGAGTCTGCGATGATTGCGAGTCCGCGATGACGTTGATTGCGCTATTTTTGTTAGCGAGTCTCTCATCTTGGCCCGGGGGGGGGGGGGGGTAGTCGCATGGCGAATCCAAAGATGGCTCTCGGCTTAGCGTTCTTTCTGGACGATCCGAGGCTTGGTTTGCGAGTCCTCGTCCGCAGTACTTGGCCGTGCGAGTCATACTGTCTAAGGTTGTTGAGGACATGGTGTTGTTTGTGTAGCACTGCCATTTGTCTTGGCCTAGAAGGCTAGTCGAGCAAGACGACTCCAATGATGGCTCTCGGTTAGCGTTTTTCGTGGATGATCTAAGGCTTGGTTTGCGAGACCTCGTACGCACTACTTGGCCATTGCGAGTCACTCTTTCAAAGGTTGACAAAGGCGAATTGATTTTTTCCCGGGAAGAGACACCCAGTGGTGAGTCTATGCAGCGTGGCATATGACCCTCTCTGGCGACTCAGACGATGAAGGTCCCTTAGTAGTCGTGGCGTACGCATTCGACGTAGCCAGAAAGAGTTGATACGGTGGACACGGGGTCGACGCGGCGGAAGTATGGTCGCGCTTTGGCGAAGTCGACGCAGCGGACACAAAGTCGATGCGGCGGACGTATGGTCGCGCTATGGTGAAGTCGACGCGGCGAACACGGGGTCGACGCGGCGGACGGAGGCCGCACTATGGCGAAGTCGACACGGCGGACATGGGGGTCGACGCGGCGGATGTAGGTCGCGCTAGGGCGAAGTCGACGGGACGGACATGGGGTCGACGCGGCGGACGGAGGCCGCGCTATGACGAAGTCGACGCGGCGGACACGGGGGTCGACGCGGTGGATGTAGGTCGCGCTAGGGCGAAGTCGACGCGGAGGACACGGGGTCGACACAGCGGATGTAGGTCGCGCTAGGGCGAAGTCGACACGGCGGACACGTTTAATTTGTAAGTTCTCCAATTAGATCTTGGACTCAGTGATTGCTCGAGACTTGCATAACAAATAAAACACATACGGTGTAGTGAGTCAGTCCAAATAAAATAATTAATAAGAGAGAGGAAGCCCTGATTGCATTAAAAAAACCATTAGGCATTTGCTGCTTTTGTTTGGATGAACTCCGATCTTTTATCGGACGCACTGGTGCGGGAGTGCGCTGTGAGTAGAGAACGCGAGTCGACCGCACTCACGTCAACGATTGCAATTCCACTGATCCCAGATGCCAACTTGGTACTTCTCGTACTTGCACACACAAAGGGATCGGTAGTAGATATGAAAGATAAAACAGAATAAACAGAAGAAGGTTTCGTGAAAAATTATTATTCTATCTTATGTATGGATCATATAGCTCCATATGCCTCCTGTGGCTGTGCTGGTCTTGCTAGGCACCGATCAAATCGATTGCTCATTTATATACCAATACTCATGTGTAGATCTAAATAAAATAATCACTAGAAAGGCGATCAATGAGAGAAGGGATTTAATTAAACTTAGATGTCATAAAGAACAGACAGGCCGCGCATGATTGCCTGACCGAGCTTCATCAGGTCGACCTCCTGTTGGACGGCAATCGGTCGGAACCGGCTCATGTGATTCGGTCGGTGCTAATGGTGAGGGATCCCTCCCGGCTTATCAAATCCAAGCGCTGCTTGCCCCATGGTGGGCGCCAACTGTCGTGGTATTAACCACGACAGATGCTACAGGGTAGCTTAGGTAGAGAAAAGGGCAAGGCAACGTAGGAGAATCCGGGAGCGAGATTGGCACACGATGTACCCAGGTTCACGTCCCCTCGATGGAGGATCGCTACGTCCTACTATCAATCCAGTATATGATCATATATTGGTTTACATGAAGCCACCAGAGGCGGAGGGGAAGACTAGATCTAATATGACGTGAGAGAGCCCGCCTCAAAGGGTGTCCTCTTGGGTTTACAAGTGTGCTAATGGGCTTTGTATTGGAGTCGCCATCTTGGGCCTTCAGTCCGCAAGTCATCTAGGTCCAGCACACGCTAGTCGCCATATTTGGCGAGTCGATCGGCCTAGGGTTAGGCTTCAGTCGGCTCGCTCCAGCTGGCGACTCCCCTTCATGGGCATACCCCGATTGGTATTCCCCCATCACCAATGAAACACTGTTCACTAGTATTACATCCCTCAGAGTGGTACAACACAAACACAGCAGGTCCAAGATATGACTATAGGTTACAACTCGACTCTTCCCAAGAAGAACCAGAAATAACAACTTCGGACTATCTGGCTAAAAGGACTAATATCTAAACCATAAGGCTTGCAATTGCTACTAATGCAATGCTCTACAGAAGTAGGTTTTATGGCTACAGTATCTACTCCTATCTAAACAGAGACTTCGTCTTCACTTCAGCTGATGTATATGTTGACTTCATTGACTTTATTGAAGAACTTGAGCTGTCGATGATGGTTTCTTGAGCAGAAATTGATGTTGACGTCGTCTTCAACGGCTTAAAACCTAGCAAGGTTTAAGAAGGTACATTTGAGTACGAGCGTACTCAGCAAGTTCACTAAAAAGGAGTGTAGAATGCACTATCTCTACAGCCACAGACCATAGGTCATAGGCAATGCAGGTTTTCGTAAACATTTCTTCAAAGATTGCTTTTATTCTGAAAACTATGCCCGACAGCCTTCATAGGTTGACCAGAACCTTCGTGGGGTTCCTTTCCTGCCGGGTTCGTAGCTCCTTCCTGGAACATGGAGTAACATGTCACAATTCTTACACTCTGCAGAGGTGCGTCACTTTTCCCACAAGAGACCTTAGCTTTGTTGCACATACGAGTTGCATTCTCGTCCACACTTCCCTAGTGTGGGGCCCATTCTAAGATCCAAGCCAATCACTGCCCTCTCCGTTACCCCGCATGAAGACTGATACATTGCAAATGTATCTATAATTTTTGATGTTCCATGCTTGGTTTTATCTACTTTCTTATGTTTTGTTCCAACTTTGGAGTACTTTTTATACACTTTCCTAGACTAACCTATTAACAAGATGCCACAGTGCCAGTTGCCTATTTTCTGCTGTTTTGGGTTCCAGGAAAGTTAGAAAATCAATATTCTCGGAATTGGACTGGACAAAACCCAAAGTTGATATTTTCCCGGAAGATTGACGGAGCCAGAAGGAGACACGAAGGGGGGCCACAGGGTGGCCACACCCCCCTTGGTGCGGGCCAGCCCAGGCTGCGCCAGGGCATGGTGTGGGCCCCTGGCTAGCCACCGACCTTGCCTCCTTCGCCTATATATTCCTCCCGAGGCAGAAACCCTAAATCGTCAATCAGAAATCCATGAAAAGTTCCATAGCGCCGCCGCCATCGAAGGGAGATTCGGGGGACAGAAAGTCTCTGTTCCGACACCCTGCCGGGACGGGGAATTGCCCCCGAAGCCATCTCCATCAATCTCCACCACCATCTCCATCACCATTGCTGATTCCCATGATGAGGAGGGAGTAGTTGTCTCTCGAGGCTAAGGGTTCTACCGGTAGCTATGTGTAGTGACCTTGGATCGGTAAGGATCCTAAGTCCCTGTGATTAACATGCTAGTCCCTGGATCAATAGCTAGCACTCACAGTCGATGAATATCATGTAAAACACAAAGTCTTTATTACACGGAGAATCCAGAGTATGGAATTATTACAAAAGTTGCTTAGCATTATGCTAGCTCAAATAACAGTGGAAACATAAAAGCAGCATGAGTCCATCAACGCCCAGGCTTGTCGAGTGTAGACCCGCGATCCCTACGCACCTTTCAATCTTCGGATTCTGCACATAAGACATGCAGCCAACAAGTTGGGTCAATACTTTGAATGTATTGGCAAATTACACCAAGGAGAGAAAAGTCTATCTCTACATGCAAGGCTGGTATAGGCTGTAGAGTTCATTTGCTCAAAGCTAGTTTTCTTAAGTAGAGAGAAGAAGAGAGGATTGTCCTACTTTGTAAACATTTTCTTTGATAAAATAAGGTCGAGTGGCACACGAGGATATTACGCACCAAGTGTCCAAACAACCAAACACTTGGATATTACGCACCAAGCGTCACTTGGATATTACACACCAAGTTCCCAAATTCCCACCCATTAGCGATATTACGCACACCATGGGGTTTTAAAACTTTGTTTTAGAAAAGAGAGAGGAAGATCCTTCAGAGGCCCCATCCTTCAGACGCTCATTGTTGTTCTGTTACCGTGAACACGGCTGATCGATCAGATTGCAATACTCTCGAGAGTTTGTGCACTTTACCCACAATCCACGATCAAGTCCTTTTACGGACAAGACCATGGCGAGGCTTTCCCTTAGTAGCCCCTCTACCTTCCGGATCCAACCGTGCCAAGAATCCTCCAAATGTTGGTACCTAGGTGAGGTTTCCCACTAAGTACTAGGCCAAGACAGAGCCCATAATGTATTGTGGTTGCACTGGAAGCTTCTGAATTCTGAAACATGGCAGACTTCTTTGATTCTGGTAGTCCTCCACCAAAATCACACTCGTTGACCCGACAACCATTCCTCCCAGAAGAAAACTTAGTTTTATTTTGAAGTGGATTTGAGAAGAAAAGTTTGCTCTAGAGAGCCTTTATACTTAGAAAAATTCTTTGTCTTTCGAACCCCCCAACGGTACTTTGTATATATAGCATAGCAAGCAATACTTAGCAAAAACAGGGGTAACCTATTGGGATGGGAAATCCTAAGTATAGAGCTACTCATGGCATACTACAAAATCATCGCACTTGCAAAACAATACTAAGGAAAAATTCTACTAGATCATCCTACACATGCATACTACAGAATTTTGAAGACCATATGCATAGAATCAAAACTGGGACAAAAGTTATGAACAAGTGGTGTAACTTGCGTTGATCCGAGCAGCACTCTACATAATAGCACTCCTTAGCGCACTCCGAGCAATCTAACAAATCACAAACATAGATCTCGATCACAACTTGTTCAAAGCATACACAAAGGAAAACATGCATGCATGCAACATGGTAATTTATGCAAGGTTGGTTTAAATTTATCAAGGTAGCAAGTTTGTGTTGTGATAGTGTAAGGGTGTCACTAGGGTTTATTTCCAAGGGTTTAGATCTAATTTGAATCACTAAAACAAATCCTAGGATTATAAGGAGATCAACCATCTAGTTAGCCCCAAGCTAGATCTAATGACCCTAAGCAAGGCTCAATGATTTGGATCAGTAGGTATTGTGGAAACAAAGCTATAGCAACAAGAATCAAATAGAATAGAATTTTAATTATTTTTCTATAGATTAAACCCTCTAATCCAATGATTAAAATCTACACCCAAAAAATTACAGCAAACCTGCAATATTATTACAGATTTGGATTCTACATAAAATTAGGAATCCAACGGTATATTATAAGCTAAATTTGGCCAAATATTCATTTTTTTATGAATTTCGCAAGATTAAAATCAAATCTGCAACAGATCTAAAAGGGGCTTGCCAAGTGGCAGCTCCTGGATGGCCCAACAGCAAGGCGTGGCCTTGGTGGAGAAGTGGCGAGCTGACGTGGCCGCCACGCGGCGCGATACCACTGGCGCATACCCCTTCGGGTTGTATCTAATCTGAACCACAGATTGCAAATCGGACGGAAGAGGTGGTTCGGCGACTTACGGTTTGCGACGACGGTGGCGGTGGGCGGCGGCGGTGTCGGTGGCGACGGCGGCGGCGCTCGGGTGCACTTCAAGGAAGAAGGATCTGCCGCTGGTGCTCGTATCCTCCTCACGGTCCCGTCTGTCGCCTTGATTTCGTCCCTCTCTTCCTCTAACGGCGGCAGCTTCTCCCAGCTCCGTGGCGAGCGACGATGGCATCATGCGGCAGACAATGGGCAAGGCAGGTGAGGCGAACCAGTCGAACGTAGGGATCATCCCAGGGAGAAGAACAGGTGGAGGGGAAGCTCGGCATTGGCGCAACTCACCTGGTTGGCGGCGGCTTGTACCAGCGGAATCGGGGAAACTTTTAGGGTTTTGCGAACCTGGGAACGAAGGGGGTGGTCGTGCGGCTGGCCTATATACACGGCCCGGGGGAGTCCTGGCCGGACACGGGGGGCAAAGGTCGTGGCCGACGGGGACTCTGTCCCGTTCGCGTTGGGGAGAGGAGGGGGATGACAGGTGGGGTAGGGCTGTCAAGGGCGAGAGGAAAGGTGGTAATGGCCAGGCGGGTAGTTCCTGCTGGGCGATGGGCGGTGGGTTGGTGTGGCGAGCCGGCCCAGCTAGGGTTAGCTATTGGCCCTTTCTCTTTTTTTTGTTTAACAATTTTCCCTTTTTCTGTTTTAGTAAAACTCTTCTAGCTTTTGCAAACTAAGTCCAAAAGTGATGAATCTTGTCTCTAAATTTTCATAAAAATGAGGTGGTCAACTTAGGCCATAGATTAATGTTTTACAAGGTTCTTTAGGGGGTCATGCTACTACAACAAGGGTGCTAACTTATGGGAATAAGAAATAGGTTTTTTAAATGGGTTTAATGTGTTAGGATTTTGTTGTTGCAATAATTTTCAAATGTAGGATGCAATGATGCAAGGATGATGCATGACACTAATATCACCCTAATAGAATCTGGGATGTTACAAACCTACCCCCCTTAAGAAGAATCTCGTCCTCGAGATTCGGGTTGGCTAGCAAATAGGTGTGGGTGTTCTGCCTTCAAGTCTTCTTCACGCTCCCACGTAGCTTCTTCCTCGGAGTGGTGGTTCCATTGTACCTTGCAGAACCTTATAGTCTTGGTGCGGGTAATCCTTTCATTGCTTCCAGATTCGATGGGTTTTTCCTTGTAGGTAAGGTCATTCTCCAATTGAACCTCGTCTAGGGGAACGGTGTCTCTTAGCGGTGTTTCAGCCATCTCCGGGTGACACTTCTTTAGTTGCGACACATGAAACACATCATGAACAGTCAGTCCTTCCGGTAGCTCCAACTGATAAGCAACTTCTCCTCTACGGGCCAAAACCTTATACGGTCCTATGAATCGTGGGTCTAACTTGCCCTTGATTCCGAACCTCTTAACTCCACGTAGGGGTGAAACTCGGAGATACGCACGGTCCCCTATTTCATAAGCCACATCTCTGCGTTTGGAATCAGCGTAGCTCTTCTGTCGAGATTGGGCTACCTTTAGCCTATCCTGAATCTGCCGCACCTTTTCTTCGGCATCCTTTATCAAGTCAGGTCCAAAAAGACTGCGTTCTCCAACTCCATTCCATAGCAATGGAGTCCTACACTTCCTGCCATATAGAACTTCAAACGGAGCCATCTTGATACTTGTCTAGTAGTTGTTGTATGAGAACTCAGCATATGGCAGGTTATCGTCCCAACTAGACCCATAGTCTAGTGCGCAAGCTCTCAACATATCCTCCAAAATTTGATTCACCCTTTCTGTTTGGCCATCTGTTTGAGGGTGGAAGGCAGTACTGAATTCTAGTTGGGTCCCAAGAGACTCATGTAGTTGTCGCCAGAACTTTGAAGTAAACTGGGTGCCTCTGTCTGACACAATTCCCTTGGGAACACCATGTAGGCTTACAATCCTTGACATGTATATCTTAGCAAGCTTAGCACTTGTATATGTGGTCTTTACGGGGATGAAGTGAGCCACCTTGGTGAAGTGGTCCACCACTACCCAGATAGAATCAAATCCAGAACGAGTTCGGGGTAATCCCGTGATGAAATCCATGCCTACCTTGTCCCACTTCCAGTCGGGTATAGGTAGTGGTTGTAGTAATCCTGCTGGTTTCTGATGCTCGGCTTTAACTCTGTTGCACACATCACACAGAGAAATATACTCTGCAATATCTCTCTTTAGGTTATTCCACCAGAACCTATCCTTCACATCCATGTACATCTTTGTGTTGCCTGGATGAATTGAGTATGGCGAATCATGAGCTTCTTGTAAAATCAACTTCCTGATATCGGGGTCATTGGGAACGCACAAACGCTTCCCATACCAGAGGGTTCCTTGTTTGTCTGCATTAAATTCTTTAGTCTTTCCTTCATTTATCCTGACTCTTATTTCTTCCAACTCTTTATCCCCCTTTTGTGCTTCTTGGATCCTTTCTTGGAAGGTGGACACTATTTCCATAGTCGCTACGTGTCCTTTCGGGACTATCTCTAGCCTGAGGTCCCTGAATTGCTTGCGTAAATCCTCTTGAAGTTACCTGCGGTAAGTCCATTTACATATACCTTACGACTTAAGGCATCAGCCACCACGTTTGCCCTTCCGGGGTGGTACTGTAAATCCAAGTCATAATCCTTTATTAGCTCAAGCCATCTTCGTTGTCTCATATTCAACTCCTTTTGGGTGAAGATGTACTTCAAACTTTTATGATCTGTGAACACATCACAATGTTTGCCCATGAGGTAGTGTCTCCATACCTTGAGTGCATGAACCACAGATGCAAGTTCCAAATCATGCGTGGGATAATTGTGTTCGTGGTTCTTAAGTTGTCGGGAGGCATAGGATACCACTTTCCCGTCCTGCATCAATACACTTCCAAGTCCTAGTCGAGAAGCGTCGCAATAGACTTGAAAATCCTTCTGGATACCAGGCAGACACAGAACTGGTGCCGTTATCAGGCGTTTCTTCAATTCTTGAAAACTTGCTTCACATGCCTCGGTCCATAGGAATTTCTTTTCCTTCTTTAATAGTTCCGTCATGGGTTTTGCTATCTTAGAAAAAATTTCGATGAACCTACGGTAATATCCTGCGAGGCCCAAGAAACTTCTAATATCTCCCACATTATTGGGTGACTCCCATTCCGTCACGGAAGCTACCTTGCTAGGATCTACGGCAACTCCTTTAGCTGACACAACATGACCAAGGAATCCCACTTCCTTTAACTAGAACTCGCACTTGCTGAACTTGGCATACAACTTGTGTTCTCTTAGTTTCTCCATAATAAGGCGCAGATGTTTCTCATGTTCCTTCTCATCCTTTGAGTATATGAGTATATCATCTATGAATACTACGATAAACTTGTCCAAGTATTCCATGAACACCTTGTTCATCATGGTCATGAAGTATGCTGGGGCATTGGTTAGACCAAAAGACATCATGGTGTACTCATACAATCCGTATCTTGTGGTGAATGCTGTCTTGGGCACATCCTGTTCTCGAATCTTTAGCTGAAAATAGCCCGATCGTAGATCGATCTTTGAGAACACACTGGCTCCTTTTAGCTGGTCAAACAGGTCATTGATGTTGGGCAGAGGATACTTATTCTTAATTGTCACTTCGTTCAACGAGCGGTAGTCCACAACCAGCCTCTTGGTCTTATCCTTCTTTTCCACAAATAGGACGGGTGCTCCCCAAGATGACGCGCTGGGTTGAATGAACCCCTTGTCCAATTGTTCCCTAAGCTGTTTCTTGAGTTCCTTTAACTCGTCCACATCCATCTTGTATGGTCTCTTAGCTATCGGCCCCGTGCCTGGCATTAAGTCAATGAGAAACTCGATATCACGGTCGGGTGGCATTCCGGGTAGCTCTTCTGGGAAGACATCTGGGTATTCCTTTATAATTTGTACCTCCTCCAAGCTAACCCCCTTAAGAGAGTTCACCATGACTTCTTTGAGTGCAAAGTTCGACTTGATACGAATCCTCTTCCCTTCCGGCGTTGTGAGCACGACAGTTCTCTTGGCACAATCTATGACTCCTTCATATTCGGTCATCCAATTCATGCCCAAGATTATGTCTAATCCTTGTGATTCTAGAACTACTAGACTGGTGGGAAAAATGTGTGTCCCAAACCTTAGTTCTAAATCCCGGCAACCGGAGTTTGCCACTATTTATCCCCCAAGAGAACTTACCCTTAGAGGAAAGTTTATAGTCTCCGTTGGTATCTTGCCTCTTTCCACAAATACCCTTGATATGAATGAATGCGATGCACCGGTATCCAAAAGAACAACTGCGGGAATAGAATTGAGTTTGAACTTACCAATCACAGAGTCTGGCGCCTCACAAGCATCCTCCATAGAAACATGATTCATCGTGGGTTTGACAAAAGGATTTGGCTTCTTCCCGTTCCCATTGCCATGGTTGTGTCCATTTCCATTCCCATTACCATTGCCATTCTTCCTCTCGAGGCAAGAGGTTGCATAGTGCCCTGTCTTGTTGCACTTAAAGCATGTCACCTCACTGAGATCCTTTCCATTGCCGCCATTGCCATTGCGGTTTTTGTGCCCATTGTGTTTGTGGCCACCATGGTTATGACCGTTATGGTTGTGTCCATTATTGTTATAAGGTGGTGGTGAGGAATTGCGCTTATACAGTGCAGAACAGTGTTTGTGAGGGTTGGACTTCCTCTTGCGATTTTCTATGCTCTTCCTCTTTGATTCAACCACAATGGCTCTGTCCAAGAGTTCCTGAAAGTTGTCAAATTTCTGAGCCACAAGCTGAATGGATATCTCATCGTTGAGCCCTCTTAAGAACTCCTCCTGTCTCTTGGCATCAGTGGAAACATCATCGGGTGCATAACGGGCTAGCTTATTGAAAAGCTCACCATACTTGGTGACAGAACGGTGCAGCTGGTGTAGGTCGCGAAACTCGCGCGTCTTTAGAGCCATGACACCAGCAGCCACATGATGAGTGCGAAAAGCTAACTCAAACTGTTCCCAAGTGATAGCATTCTGCAGCAGGTCCTTCAAGCTGGTGACATACGGCGGCACTTGCTGCACGGTGTCTAGCTTCTTGTTGATCGTGATGCCGGTCATCAGCGATGATTGGTTCGATCTTGCTAGTGAAGGTAGGTGGGTTCAGCCTCAAAAACCGAGTCAAGCGATCCTGTTGAGGAGGTGGCGGAGGTGGTGGTGGCGGGTTGTTGTTGTTCGCATGTTCGAGTGAGTAGTTGAATCAGCTGGTTACGAGTGGCCAAAAGTTCTGCTATTTACGGCGGGATTTGAGATCCGCACGTCTTGGCATCTGTGGGGTTTAAGAGAGTAGTTAAGAAAAAGACAGAAAGACTAAGTAGTAAACTCCTACCCTTATGAAAAACACACCAAGCACACAAGGCACACAAGGCATAACACCACAGATTTAGCACAGGAAACAACCAAATTTAACTAAACCAGACTTGTCTTGATATTTATTACATTTGCGAATAACGTTCTACTACAGAATTAAAGGTGGTCCAACTATTACACATCTTCCATGCCTTCCTCTTCCTCGTCCTCGAACGAGTAGCCTTCTTGCTCTAGAGTTGTCTTGTACAACTCCATCTCCTTTGTGGTGGCTTCAAGCTTCTCTTGGAGGTCCTTTATCTCATCCTGTAGCTCCTTGGTAGTGGCTTCCAGCTGCTCCTGAAGACCCTCCTTCTCGCTTTGTAGCTCCTCCACTAAACTTGACTTCATTGCGGCTTCAAGTTGCTTTGCCAAGTCCCTCTTGGAAGCACTCACATCATCGATTATTTTGCAAAGGCCTTCAGTTTGCACTTCATCTCCATCGATCTGCTGTTTGAGTTCCCTAATTCTCTTGTTTTTATTTATCACCCTCTTTTCTTGGTTAGCGAACTTCTTCTCTTGGTCCTAAAATTTTATCTCTTGGAGCTTCATTGCCTCCTCCTGCTGCTTGATCATTTCTTCCTTCTCCTTGATGAGGGCGCATAGCTCGTCATTCTTCAACATCTCGAGGAAGGTACCCTTCTCAAGGTCATGGATGTGGCACTCCAAGTCTTGATATTGTGTTCTTCGGCGCTTGGTAGAAGTTCTTTCCTCAAAGGTTAACTCCATGGGAATTCCTTCCTCATCTCGTCTTCCAAAGAGGCCGCCGCAGTGTCCTTGGAGAGCTTCATTATGACGTCCACATAGGCGACCAATGAGTTGCTGCAAGCTAAGGCTAAGGGCCTTCTCCTTGGAATCGCTAACAATGTGTATTGCTATGTCTTCCTCCGGGTTCTTGCCTCGCTCTTTTCCTGGTTGAATGACCTTGACTCCCCAACAGCCGTCCTTGTGGAGTTTCTTCATTGTGCTCCCTTGGATTGTTGGGAGAGGAAGGTCCAAACGTGTGAGTAGATCCATGAGGCATCCTCCAAAGCGAAGGGGCTCGATGTCCGCGACGGTGTCGTAGAGGAAGCTTGTCATCTTTGAGTTAGAAGAATGAGGGTTAGATACTTAAACAAGTAGAGGAAAGCAGATACTAGAGGTGCGGAAAATAACTTAGTAGAAACAAGTAAGGCACTAAAGTTAGAGGTGGTTCCAATCCTAGGGTCACGTCCTACAGGCAACGATGTGCTCTGATACCATATGTAGTGACCTTGGATCGGTAAGGATCCTAAGTCCCTGTGATTAACATGCTAGTCCCTGGATCAATAGCTAGCACTCACAGTCGATGAATATCATGTAAAACACAAAGTCTTTATTACACGGAGAATCCAGAGTAAGGAATTATTACAAAAGTTGCTTAGCATTATGCTAGCTCAAATAACAGCGGAAACATAAAAGCAGCATGAGTCCATCAACGCCCAGGCTTGTCGAGTGTAGACCCGCGATCCCTACGCACCTTTCAATCTTCAGATTCTGCACATAAGACGTGCAGCCAACAAGTTGGGTCAATACTTTGAATGTATTGGCAAATTACACCAAGGAGAGAAAAGTCTATCTCTACATGCAAGGCTGGTATAGGCTGTAGAGTTCATTTGCTCAAAGCTAGTTTTATTAAGTAGAGAGAAGAAGAGAGGATTGTCCTACTTTGTAAACATTTGCTTTAGTAAAATAAGGTCGAGTGGCACACGAGGATATTACGCACCAAGTGTCCAAACAACCAAACACTTGGATATTAAGCACCAAGCGTCACTTGGATATTACACACCAAGTTCCCAAATTCCCACCCATTAGCGATATTACGCACGCCATGGGGTTTTAAAACTTTGTTTTAGAAAAGAGAGAGGAAGATCCTTCAGAGGCCCCATCCTTCAGACGCTCATTGTTGTTCTATTACCGTGAACACGGCTGATCGATCAGATTGCAATACTCTCGAGAGTTTGTGCACTTTACGCACAATCCACGATCAAGTCCTTTTACGGACAAGACCATGGCGAGGCTTTCCCTTAGTAGCCCCTCTACCTTCTGGATCCAACCGTGCCAAGAATCCTCCAAATGTTGGTACCCAGGTGAGGTTTCCCACTAAGTACTAGGCCAAGACAGAGCCCATAATGTATTGTGGTTGCCTTTGGAAGCTTCAATTCTGAAACATGGCGGACTTCTTTGATTCTGGGCCGTCCTCCACCAAAATCACACTCGTTGACCCGACAACCATTCCGCCCAGAAGAAAACTTAGTTTTATTTTGAAGTGGATTTGAGAAGAAAAGTTTGCTCTAGAGAGCCTTTATACTTAGAAAAATTCTTTGTCTTTCGAACCCCCCAACGGTACTTTGTATATATAGCATAGCAAGCAATACTTAGCAAAAATAGGGGTAACCTATTGGGATGGGAAATCCTAAGTATAGAGCTACTCATGGCATACTACAAAATCATCGCACTTGCAAAACAATACTAAGGAAAAATTCTACTAGATCATCCTACACATGCATACTACAGAATTTTGAAGACCATATGCATAGAATCAAAACTAGGACAAAAGTTATGAACAAGTGGTGTAACTTTCCTTGATCCGAGCAGCACTCTACACAATAGCACTCCTTAGCGCACTCCGAGCAATCTAACGAATCACAAACATAGATCTGATCACAACTTGTTCAAAGCATACACAAAGGAAAACATGCATGCATGCAACATGGTAATTTATGCAAGGTTGGTTTAAATTTATCAAGGTAGCAAGTTTGTGTTGTGATAGTGTAAGGGTGTCACTAGGGTTTATTTTTAAGGGTTTAGATCTAATTTGAATCACTAAAACAAATCCTAGGATTATAAGGAGATCAACCATCTAGTTAGCCCCAAGCTAGATCTAATGACCCTAAGCAAGGCTCAATGATTTGGATCAGTAGGTATTGTGGAAACAAAGCTATAGCAACAAGAATCAAATAGAATAGAATTTTAATTATTTTTCTATAGATTAAACCCTCTAATCCAATGATTAAAATCTACACCCAAAACATTACAGCAAACCTGCAATATTATTACAGATTTGGATTCTACATAAAATTAGGAATCCAACGGTATATTATAAGCTAAATTTGGCCAAATATTCAATTTTTTATGAATTTCGCAAGATTAAAATCAAATCTGCAACAGATCTAAAAGGGGCTTGCCAAGTGGCAGCTCCTGGATGGCCCAGCTGGCAACGGGGGGGGGGGGGGGGCGACGCGGCGCAGCGCGGGTGGAGAAGTGGCGAGCTGACGTGGCCGCCACGCGGCACGATACCACTGGCGCATACCCCTTCGGGTTGTATCTAATCTGAACCGCAGATTGCAAATCGGACGGAGGAGGTGGCTCGGCGACTTACAGTTTGCGACGACGGTGGCGGTGGGCGGCGGCGGTGTCGGTGGCGACGGCGGCGGCGCTCGGGTGCACTTCAAGGAAGAAGGATCTGCCGCTGGTGCTCGTCTCCTCCTCGCGGTCCCGTCTGTCGCCTTGATTTCGTCCCTCTCTTCCTCTAACGACGGCGCTGGCAGCTTCTCTCCCGCAGCTCCGGCGAGCGATTGGCGATGGCACGCTGCGGCAGACAATGGGCAAGGCAGGTGAGGCGAACCAGTCGAACGTAGGGATCATCCCAGGGAGAAGAACAGGTGGAGGGGAAGCTCGGCATTGGCGCAACTCACCTGGTCAGCGGCGGCTTGTACCAGCGGAATCGGGGAAACTTTTAGCGTTTTGCGAACCTGGGAACGGAGGGGGTGGTCGTGCGGCTGGCATATATACACGGCCCGGGGAGTCCTGGCCGGACACGGGAGGGGCAGAGGTCGTGACGGGACTCTCTGTTCTGCGTTAGGGAGAGGAGGGATGCCAGTGGGGTAGGGTCGATGGCGAGAGGAAAGGTGGTAAGCCGGGTGCAGGTTCCCTACTCTGGCGATGGGGGCTGGCTGGCGAGCCGGCCCAGCTAGGGTTAGCTGTTGGCCCTTTCTCTTTTTTTTTGTTTAACAATTTTCCCTTTTTCTGTTTTAGTAAAACTCTTCTAGCTTTTGCAAACTAAGTCCAAAAGTGATGAATCTTGTCTCTAAATTTTCATAAAAATGAGGTGGTCAACTTAGGCCATAGATTAATGTTTTACAAGGTTCTTTAGGGGGTCATGCTACTACAACAAGGGTGCTAACTTATGGGAATAAGAAATAGGGTTTTTAAATGGGTTTAATGTGTTAGGATTTTGTTGTTGCAATAATTTTCAAATGTAGGATGCAATGATGCAAGGATGATGCATGACACTAATATCACCCTAATAGAATCTGGGATGTTACACTATGTGTTCATCTCTCTCTCTATGCATGATCTTATTGAGATCATGAGCTTGTAATCTATAGATCTACCTTGATACTCAAGTGCTTTAATAGATCTCTGCTCTCCCCATGTGTGTGAAAGTGACAGCGTGCACACCATGGTGGCACTTAGGCTAGAGCTTACAAATACTTGTTATGAGTTATATTTGGAGTTGGATGTTTCTATGAAATTGTGGTGTTTGTTGGAACCATCTAGTACTCAAGTGATAGTGTGGGGTTATCTAGATGGGAAAGGCTTACTTTGAGGTGTGCTATTATAGCCCTACCAAGGATTAGAGTGTCCAACCGGAGAACATATTTATATTAGAGTGTCCAACCGGAGAGTAATTAAAAGTATGATCCCTAGGCCTTGTTTCTAAGCACTGAAACACCGTTTGCTATTAGATCTATTACATGTTTGCTTGCTTCTATCTTTATTTCAGTTTTACTTTAGTCTTTTCCACGCCATCAAGCTATTTTCTATCACCGTTACCACTTATAATTATCTATACCACTTGTATTTCACTATCTCTTCACCGAACTACTGCACCTATACACCTAACAAGTGTATTGGGTGTGTTGGGGACACAAGAGACTTCTTGTATCTTGATTGCAGGGTTGCTTGAGAGGGGATACCTTTGACCACTTCCTCCCTGAGTTCGATAAACCTTGGGTGATCCACTTAAGGGAAAACTTGCTGCTGTTCTACAAACCTCTGCACTTGTAGGCCCAACAACTGTCTACAAGAATAGAAGTGCGTAGACATCAAAGACACGATCCCCCGAGACGGACTACCACTGTTACTCTTTGGGTAGCCTCTCAGAGACTCTGTAAGCAGCTCTGTCTTGCAACCACCATCAGTTATGGTGAGCTTACACCAAGACAGCTATGGACTGATAATCTAGACACCTAGCTCACGGGGAACTAAGGGTTCCTACCCATGTGCTGGATTCTAACCCACGAGAATCAACAGCCTCACAATAAGGTCATCCGTCCATGCGAAAGGAAGAAGATGCAGCTGACTTCTCCGTCCCATTCCAAATCTCATGGTTGACGCGTAATATACGATGCTAGAATCACTGGCGATATTGGTTGTTAAGTCCAAGATGATACATTAATGTACAATGGCATTTCCCTTGCCAGTTATGATAGATTAGCTGATCACCCTGGATCAGTAACCGATATTTCTAGTTAATTTTGAAAATAGTGTTTTTGACCTTTTTGAAATGCAGGTGATGACACATTTGAGTTACAAGCATAGGAATTAATCAAAGGACATGAGTAAGTTGTGAACTTGCCTTTTGTAATTGCAAGATTATGCAATCACGGTCTTCAAGACAATAGAAGATCCAAATTCTGTAAATAGCATCATTGGTCCGGTAAGGACTAATGTTTAAAGAAGCAAGATGCAACGATGCATAAGTAATGTAATGCAATTTGATAAATGTGAATCCCCGAAATAATCATATCTGATCTAGGGTTTAGAAATTGGTGATGAGTTCTTAGGAATGTGTTGCACTTTTATTTCAGCTTCACACATGTGTTTCCTGTTACGGCTTGTGAGAATGTGTGAAACAATATGTAGATAATACAAGTAATATGCAATATTAAAGCACTCAATGGGTCATGGTATCTAAAATATTTCCTAAACAAGATTAAGAATCAATTAGAGCTTTTTAAAAAGTGTTCAGGGATTACTTTTAATGTTTATTAAAAGAATAACTTTTGAGGAAAAAATTCCTTTACAAAGTAAAAAGCATTTATACCTAAAGCTAACACTTTAAGGTTCCTTTCTAATTATAGTTACTAAAAAGGAAAGCATTACTAGATTTGAATAACCTCAACACGTGGAGACTTATATGTCTTGGATAAGGTATTAAATTATATGTGGTTCACTTCTTAATGTTTTATAAATATGGTATAGAGTATTATTGCTTTTATAGAAGTAGTGTTTTCTTAAATCTATAAGTGAATAGGATCACTTACTTATTTTAGAAGCAATGCTTATTTTTATAATCATGGGAATGGCAACATGTTAAATACTTAGAAACTTTGTTTAGCTTTTAAAGTGGGTTCCCAAACTTGTAAAGGAATTAGTATTTGAATGTTAATGATTTTATAATTGATAAACTATTTTTGGAGAGTAAAACTTACTTAATTTTAAATGGTAGTTTTAGTAAGTACAACTTAAAATTATTAGACTTATCTTAGCTCACTTAAGCATCAATTGAACTTGTTATTACATTTTCTAGACTCTAAACAAATAATGGTAAATACAATAGTTAATGCTTATATATTTTTAATAAATTAAAATAGAAGAAAAGAGTTTAAATAAGATTTATTAGACCTTTACCTTTTATTTGACTTCAATTAAGAAAGTTGATATTTTAAAAGCATAGATTGTATTTTTGTGAGCATTTTGGTATATTATAAATACTTTTATGATTTATAAATAATAAGATATGATTTTATAAGTTTTATCACTTTATAAACACTTAATAAATAATAATATTTATCTAAGTGATACGAAAAATTTATGAAACAAGTTTGTAAATGTAGATTTTGTTTTTCTAAGAATTTTGGTATATTATTTATATTTTTCTCATTTACCAATATTAAATTATGAATTTTCAAAGTATTATTACTTATAAAATCTTTATTAAATAAAAACTATTTAAATATTTAACACAATAATGTTTTTTAATAAAGTAAAATTATAAATTTTATTTTTATGAATATTTTGATATATTATATATATTTTTCTGAATTATAAAACAAAAGATATTCAATTAATAAGATTTAATCATTTTCTAATTAAATTGTAAATAGGAAAATACTTTTTATACCTATTCAGAACCTACCCTTTGTCACAGACAAGTGGGGCCAGGCCATGTTGGATGCCACCTATGCGTGGACCGGTCAATGGTGACATCGCCCTGATGTCAGCGCTGCGGTTAAACTTTTCTATACTTATCTACTCCTAGCCCATAGACATTGGCGGGTAGGGTCTCCACCACGTCATTAGCTACATCAGCAAAGACCAAGTCAAAACAACCTGATCGCCTTTGCTGATGCCACCTGACCGGAGAGATGACGTCACGCTGTTGGAGCACGACGGCGATGCTGGTGTATGGCTCTAGAGGCACTATCGAAGGGTGTATTCGATAGTGGGGAGCATGATTAACCTATCTAGGGCGGCGCCACTTGGTTAAGGTCACCGGGATAGCCTTCGAGATGGTAAATGGCGGCGGTGGTGACTGGTATACGGTGGTAGGGGGATGCATAATGAGATAGTGGAAACGAATGGCACTAAAAGATTTAGGACCTCACCCCGGTGGTGACGGTGGCGACGGCGAGGCCAAAGGTGGTCGGTGGCGATGACATGGAGGGTGACGGACCTCATCAGAGTCGAGGAAGAAGACGTCGAGGGGCTCGATTCTGTGAACCCTAGTTCGATTCCTCAGGCTGGCAAACATAAAAGATCATGGCGAAGCTCCTAGGATACTCTTCCGGTCATGGGGCGACTCGGAGCGAAGGTGATTTGGGGTGGCCGAGAGCTAGGGTTTCGACCATGTGGGAGAGGAGACAGAGAGAGCTTCAGAAAGGGAGGGGAGTGAGGATGAGGACGGATGGGAGATGTCTCAGTGTCGTTCTTATCCTCGGCCAGGACGGCGGCAAGTATCTGGGCGGTTGGTTCCTGCTGACCCCGGTGATTGGCATCCAGCGGCAGCGCGATCCTCCAGCGAGCTGCATGTGTGCGTCGCAGTGACGATATCGGCATTTTTCCAGAAAACCCCCTACCGTTTCTAGGAACTAACCCGCAGTCCATCCTCGGTCCCACCTATCAGTGAGAATGAGAGGGAACTTGGGCTGTCGTTATTGGGCTTTGGCTGAGTGTGCGGTTTATTGCTGATGCTGCTCGCGAGCAACACATAGTGTAGGAAAAGAGTGGGCTATGGGCCGGTCCCGCTGGCTGTTCTTCTACTTTTTCTTTTTCTGTTTCTATTTTCTATTTTTATATAATCTTTTCAAATATGGTTTTCTCAAGATTCAAAGTATCCAGAAATTTTATAAATTATAAAGATCATTGTAGAGATTAGCTATAACCAATTCCTATACAATTTAAATTGTGTTTTCAAAATTCATAACTTTATGAAGGTTTAGTTATTGAATAGCAATTAAATAGTATGGTTAAGAACTAGGGTTTTAGAGATTATTTCTTATTTAAAGACCTTATAAAATGATCTTTACTTCCACTTAATCAATATAATGGTAATGGTTTAAAATGGTTAATGAGGTAAGTATATAATTATATTCATTCTTATGCTCATTAATACATATACAACATAATGCATTAAACCTCGTGGTTTGAAATATGATAATTTGAATTTCATGGTTCTCTATATTTGGTGGTTTCTCCCATTCCATCCCTACTTAGTTTGTGGGGTTTAGAACTACTATAAAACAAGCTTGGTTAAGTTATTATGCATGGATATCAATCATTAACGAGGAAATGGAAATGTTCATTTCCACACAATGGACAAGAGTTTTTTGGGAAGGTTTAATAATAGAATCATATTCCATTATGAATATGGGCAAAGATCAAGGTTTTGGGATACTACTTCTAAATCTATGAGTAGGTTTGATATCTCAACATAGAGTGAGATATTGTAATTACTTATTAATGTGATCCTGATAGTTCTACCATTTTATGTTTCTATTAGGGTTTAAGACAATAAGGTGGACAAGGCTTCCATCTATAAACACTCATCTGGTTCTCTAATTATCTCCTGGAAGCTTTAATTGTCCAAGAGTATTGTTCAATGGTTACCTAGGAATAGGAAATGGTTTCTAAAGAATCCTTTCCTTAATACCTCACTAAGCTTATCTTTAGATAAGGAATTCCTTTCCTAAATATATTCTATAAATCTCTCGTCTTTTAATCACAAAGATCACATCTTCCTGAATAAGTCAATCATCTGACTCCACCATGTCCATCAACATATGATGACATGGTCATGCCACTTCAACATTACTCCTTCATTCTTCGTATAGTATATATAACTTCCATTTCTAAACTACTCTTGAGGAAGTCATCAATGCAGTTGTTTCTAACTCCATCGATAAATTCCTTCATATTTACCTTGCATTTACTTCTAAGGCTTGCAAGATTACAATCCTCTCATATCACATGTGATATCAATCCTTTGGAATAGGTATGGTACTACTCTCCACAATACAAGTTTCTTCTTGTATTAGCTTGATTAATCTACTATGCCTCCAACTACTCCATATATTCATGTTGCATACTTCATCATACTCTAGCTTGACTTCTCATGTTCAAGCTAGATGATTCAGCTTACTAGGCTTTACCTAGTTTGGTAAACTCACAAGTCTTCTTCAACACCTAGTCATCTATTCTCAAGTGACTTCAAATTAATGACCACCATCATTTGATAAACTAAGCTTAGGATTCTAATTGTCTGATCAAGATCTATACTCAACTAAGTAGTAGGCTTGTACTAGTCTCTCTATAGGATTATCTTGGTAAGAAAACTTACTTTAGGTTTATACCTTCTTGGCTTAACAAGATTATTATTTGATACACAAATACTACTAGCTTTCTCATGGCTCCTCAATTACTAGCTTAACTCTTGGGTTTAGGTATTGCTTCTAGTTAACTCATGAGTGAGTTAACTCCTCCAACATCAAATGGTTTTGATCACCATTAAGGATCTCATTACATTGATGATGGCATACTTCACCATAGCTAGTTCCTCCTTCTAACTAACTTACTTAAAATCTTTGAAAGGTCAATATAATAGGTCAAAGGCTATGAGTCAATAAGTGTTAGGTCAAGAATTGATCACACACATTGATGATCAATGGACACTAGGACTTGGTTAAATAGGATTGTCATCTATTAACATTACACCAAGGGCATGTGATGTACGGTCTTAGCTTGACTTCCCTTTCTACTCTATTTGTGATAAGAGTTAATGTTTAAGAACTACCATGATACCCATGGTAGGAATAACTATAGTAAACAAGTGTTTCTAGATTTAGTTATAGAGTTTTCTTTACTTAAGTCATATACTTAACTTGGGATACAGGCTTTATGGTAGATAATACCTTGATATCATTTTTAGAATATTAAGTCTTCACCTTTGAGTTGTTTTGCAGGAAATACCATGTAATGATCTCTAGAAGATCAAGTACTCCTTATTAAGTAGTGTGTTGTGACTTAGTTTTATTACATTTGATCTACCCTTAGATCAAATTATATTACCCAAAGATAAGGTTTTAGAAAAGGTCATATTGAAACTTATCACAGTCAACTTGATGATCTACTTCAGTTCCACCAAGTTAAGAGAAGTTTCAATCACTTTGAAAAGTTTTATTTAAAAGCGCGAAAATTATCCAGATTTTCTATGCATGAATGCAATGCACAAACCTGTGTTCAACTTATTTCTAAGCTCTAATGCTAGGGTGCTAAATTGTCGCACCTGAGCACTATCGTAGGTGTGAGTTGTATTCGGTCCAATTGTATCGTAGCTTCACAGAACAAGTGCACAGCAAGCACACAGGCAGGACACACACCAACATGCATGTGGTGTGTTGTCAACCTCACAGCACAGCCCCAAACTCACAAAACCACAAGAACAGCCGTGGAGAGGCACTAGTGCATCACTCCACTGTTTGCACACAAGAACAACCAGCCTAGATAGCAGTTTATCAAGCACATCAGCCAAACCAAACCACCAAGGATCAACCAAACATCACCAGGATGGTGACATAAGGAGGGGAAAGGATCAGGTGAACAGCAAGGCCAAGTCTAGGAGCTAGGAGGAGCAGGCTAGCTCAAGGACAAATCTCCTAAAACCATCTGCTTTCTTAGTTGTGGTGTGTGTTTGTATTGTGTGCTTGGAATGAGTGAATGAGAAAAGGTTATTAGTTTCAAAACCTTAGTCATGCTCAAAGTTTAAATCTTTTAAAACATACCAATAAACCATAGAAAATTTCCCTCTGGTCTTATGATCTATCTCAATCTTCAGATGACTCACGGAAACCCTGGTGGAAGCAGCTCATCTCGGGATCCAATGCTGCAGATTCTGCAGATGTTAGTTTCGGATCGTTAAGCCGGTAGAGCAGAACGTCAAGCCAATCTAGCCACTCTTCAACAGATAGCCTAGATGGCACTTACCAATCAAGGCCATGGAAACCAAGATCACCATGGATCCAAACTCAAGAACTTTAAAAACACCAATCCTCCCATGTTTAGCAAATCAGAGGAGCCCTTAGATGCTGATGACTGGCTGCAAACAATGGAAAAGAACTTAGAAGTGGAAGGATTAGATGCCAATGAGAAGGTACTGCTTGCCACCCACTATCTGGCAGGCTATGAAAGATCATGGTGGAACAACACCTGTACCATGAATGGAGGTCATATGATGACTTGGGAGGAATTCAAACTCAAGTTCAGCAGGACCCATGTGCCCCCAGGTTTGATCAAGAGGATGAGAGATGAATTCAGGGAGCTGAAGCATGGAAGAATGATTGTGGTAGAGTACCGTGAAAAATATCTATCGCTGGCTAGGTATGCCCCTGATGAGATTGACAATGAAGCAAAGAAAAATGAGAGATTCTTGAATGGCCTGCATGATCAGATGCAAACAATGCTAGTCAACATTCCCTTAGATGACCTCGAAGCTTCAGTGGATTCTGCTATCCAGATGGAAGGAAAGATCAACCAAGCTAGTGAGAACCGTAAGCATCATATGATGCACCAACCTAGACCCCACCATACCCGGAAGTATCGCCCCAACCTATCTACAGGATTTGCACCAAGGAACAACAGACCACCTATGTCCCGTCTGAACTATCCCAATCGTGGCAGAGGAAACCCGAGGCCCGGAGGCCACAACAACCACAACAACAACCCTGACAACCCCAATAACTTCAACCATGCACCGCCAAGGTCCAACAATAGCAATAACAACAACAACAATACTACCCCAAGGACTAGAAGCAATGTTGTGCCTGTCGCAGGGAAAGACAAGTCAATGATCACTTGCTTTGAATGCAGAGTCACGGGTTACTACTCCAACGAGTGCCCCAAGAAGCTCGCCACAGCAACCAATGTCACTACACCTTCCCAGCAGCAATGCCGTGTCCAGCCTAGAAAGAGATTTGCCCCAGGACACCTACACAACCGTACCGGCCGTCTATTCCACGTGAATGCTGAAGAAGCCCAGGAAGTGCCAGAAGTCGTGCTGGGTATGTTTTCGGTTAACTCAGTATTAGCAAGAGTGTTGTTTGATTCTGGGGAATCGCACTCGTTTGTTACAGAAGAATTTGCATGCACTATTAAGATTCAACCAACAAATGTGAAGCATGTTATGATAGTTCAAATACCTGGTTCAACCACCAATGCTAGAAAACTTTGCAAGGTCGTACCTATCAGAATCCATGGGATAGATTTTTATGCCAATCTAATAGTACTTGGAACCAAATGTTTGGAAATAGTACTAGCAATGGATTGGATGTTGAAACATCAAGGATTAATCGACTGTGCCAAGAAAGCCATAACCATGACCAGTAGCACCGTAGTATCAGTAGAACATGTATCTGAGACGCTACCCTGTCAATTAAAGTGCAACAAGAGTTTAGCCAAAACCACCATTGACCAAGTCAGAGTAGTCTGTGAATACCCCCGACGTGTTCCCAGATGAATTGCCCGGTATGCCCCTAGATCAGGATATCAAGTTTGTCATTGAACTAGTTCCTGGAACTGGACCCATAGATCAAAGGCCATATAGTATGAACCCATCTAAACTAGTGGAGCTAAAGAAGCAACTTGATGATATGCTGGGAAAAGGTTTGATACAACCAAGTGTAGCGCCATGGAGATCACCTATTTTGTTTGTGGATAAGAAGGATGGTGCCAACCATTTGTGTACAGATTATCGGAAGCTGAATGACGTCACCATCAAGAACAAGTACCCACTGCCGAAGATAGAAGATTTGTTTGACCAACTGACTGGTGCCAGAGTGTTTTCTAAGATTGATCTTGGAACTGGTTATCATAAATTGAAGATCCGTGCAATGGATATTCCAAAGACCACCTTCAACACCAGATATGGATTGTATGAGTACAATGTCATGTCTTTTGGATTAACCAATGCCCCCGCTTATTTCATGAACCTCATGAATAAGACTTTTATGAACTTCCTGGATAAGTTTGTTGTTGTTTTTATCGATGACATTCTGATCTACTCCAAGTCAGAAGAAGACCATGAACTGCACCTAAGAACCATCCTTGAAACCCTTAGAGAGCATCAGTTGTATGCCAATTTTAGCAAATGTGAGTTCTGGTTAAAGAAAGTAGGATTCCTAGGCCATATCTTGTCAATAGGCGGAGTTGCTGTCGATCCCACCAAGATTAAGGATGTCGAAGAATGGAAAGCCCCAACCACCCAAACCGAATTCCGTGCATTTCTTGGATTAGCCGGATATTACAACAAGTTTGTTGAAGGATTTTCGAGCATCGCAAGACCGATAACTCAGTTGTTGAAGAAAGATAAGAAATTTGAATGGACCGACAAATGTGAAGCAAGTTTTCAGGATCTTAAGAAGAGATTGATTTGAGCCCCAATTTTGATCATGCCGGATATCAAGAAGCCTTTTGATGTATATTGTGATGCATCCAAGATTGGACTCGGATGTGTGTTGATGCAAGAAGGAAAAGTCATATCCTATCTGTCCAGACAGTTGAAGCAACATGAGCAGAACTATCCTACCCATGACTTAGAACTGGCAGTCGTAGTTTTAGCCTTGAAGACATGGCGTCATTACCTCATGGGTAACCACTATGAGATTTATTCGGATCACAAGAGTCTGAAGTATATTTTCACCCAGAAGGAGCTGAATATGAGGCAAAGGAGATGGATAGAGTTAATCAAGGATTATGACCTTGACATCCACTATCACCCCGGCAAGGCCAATGTGGTAGCGGATGCTCTTTATAGATTGCCATGTAGACCAACTACCATGATTAAGGAGGACCAGCCAAGTTTTCATGAGGAGTTGGAAAATTTTAGAATGGAACTAGTTAGCGAAGGATTTCTAGCTAGCATAGAACTTGAACCCACTTTGATCAGTCAGATAAAGGAAGCCCAGAAAGGAAACGCAAGTATTGATGGAATCAAGCGTCATATCGGTACAGGGAAGGTACCCGAATTCACCGAAGATGAAGAAGGAGTTATGTGGTATAAGGGACGTATCTGTGTTCTAGCAGATTTAGAGTTGAAACAAGTCATTATGCAGGAAGGCCACGATACTCTTTATTCTATCCACCCAGGAGGAACCAAGATGTATCAGGATGTGAAGGAGCAATTTTGGTGGCACAAAATGAAGAGATTAGTCGAAAGCTACATAGCCAAGTGTGACATCTGTCAGAGAGTCAAAGCGGAACATCAGCGATCCGCAGGACTTTTGCAACCATTACATATTCTGGAATGGAAGTGGGACTCTGTTGGAATGGATTTCATCACATATTTGCCTACATCTAGTAGGGGAAATGACTCTATTTGGGTCATAGTGGATAGACTGTCCAACGTAGCTCATTTCATACCATTCAAGACTACCTATCAAAGCTTGAAGCTAGCGGAGTTGTACATTGCTAGAATAGTCAGTCTGCATGGAACCCCCAAGACCATTGTTTCGGATCGAGGCACCTAGTTCACCTCAAGTTTCTGGAAGAAAGTTCAGGAAGGATTAGGGACCAAACTAAACTTCAGCACAGCTTATTACCCGCAAACCAATGGACAAACAGAAGATATGTTGAGAGCCTATGTACTAGAATATGGATCTAAATGGGAAGATGTAACATCCTAACATCCCAAAACTTTAATAAAAGTGATCAAGATCCAAATCACCCAATTTAGGGTTAACAAAAACTTTTTCCATTTAAAATAATTAAGCATTTATATGTGTGTTGGATTTAAATAGGAGTTGTTTTGAAATGCCATGTTTGTTTGTTCTAATGGTTGTAAAATGATTCTAAGATGAATGCCACATCATCTAGATAATTCCCAAGCAAAAAACCAAAGAAAAAGAAATCAAATACAATTAATAATGGAAATGGTCACTTTTGCCATTTTAATCAACTAGCCCACTTTGGGTATTCCTATCACTCAATTTCCAACAGAAACAATTGTGGATCTTTGCACCTCTTGCTAGTACAAGTAGTGATGTACCAAAGCCCACTTTGTGATCTTCCAAAAACATTCAAACTCTAAATTTAAAAGACATTTGAAAATGGAATCTCGTTCATATGTATAGATCACCCTTTTTCAAAAACCATCCAAATGAACTCCATTTAAAAATCCCAAGCAACCAGAGATGCTTAAGCATGTGACAATCAACTCCACCAAATTTCATTTCAAAATTCCAAACTTGATTTCTTTCGGCCATTTGTCAAACACTTGGTGTGCACAAATCAAACAAAAATCAAAAACACTAGTGTGAGTAGTATTCTAGCCAAACTTGTCTCCCACATTGCAACCACAACCTCTCCCGTGCATCCCCTACCCTTTTCTAGCCCAGCCAACCACTTTGTCCACGACCAAATGGGCATGGCCATTAATGCCGAGCACCTTGCGGACCCTCACCGGCGACAGCATGCCCCTAGTGCCGCCAGCCTCGCCCACCTTTCCCAACGCGTCGCCCGTGCACCACTCCCTCCTCCAGGCCAGTCCCAGCTTGAAGACAGAGAGAGGAGGAGCCAGGAACCGCCGTGCCCGAAACGTGTCTGCCATGCCGACGCCGCCCGCAGAGCACGCACGGTCGCCGCTCAACCAGACCCTACCTTGCTCTCGCCGCCCACCTACATGATCACCATCGCCCCAGGAAGCTACCAGACATGCCCATTTTCCCGACCATCACCCGTAGATGCCGGTCGCCGTGAAACTCGCCATTGGCAGAGACAGCGTGCATGCTGCGCCACTCACTTCTCCCGACCACAATTCACTACACGCGCACCGCCATGACGACCGCCAGGGAACCGTCCACCATCCTAGCCCACTGCCAACAACTCTACCTCGTTGTGCCATCGTCTTCGACGAGCTCCGCCCATGCCTCACTGCACCCCTCGCCCTGCTATAAAAAGAGCACCTCCCAGCACCGTTTCCTCACACCATCTCCATCCACTCCCCCTCAGAGAACTCCCAGAGCCCCACCGGAGCAAGCCGTAGCCCGTAGTGCCCCAATTTCGCCGGAGTCTGCCGCGGAAGGAGGAGAAGGGTGCTAGTGATCCAGGCCATCTCCCGGGACGCCACCGGTACCAGGAGAACCGTTGTCGTCTCCTTGTTCGTTTGCCCACCTCACTGCACTCGCTGGAGCACCGGTACGCCCCCACTACACCCTCACCGACCGTGCTAGGGTTCATCCCCGTCGAGAACTGTTCCGGCAAGGACGATAGATGTGAGCCATTGATCCAGGATCTAATCCTGCGGCCACCATCCTCCCATACAGATTCGGCAACTCCTGTCCCACTGACAGGTGGGGACCTCACTTAAAACCAGCCCGGGCGCTGCGTGGAGTAAAGTGGGCCGGCCCACTTATTTCCCGCGCGACCCATTTAATTCAAATAAATCCTTTTCTATTTTAGCTGAGACTTAGTTATGTCCTTTAGTTTGAAAATCAATTTAGGGAGTTCTACAAATCCAAATTGAGTGATTCCAATTTTGTTGGAGAGCTAATTAAAATCTCTATCCAAGCCCGTTGGATTTAAATCATTTAGAGTTATAGATCTCTCCCAGATAAAATAAAAAGACAGAAGCTTTTTCACGTTCAAACATTTTTATAAAATCAACCAAAATAGCTTTTGAGTTGATTCAAACTCTCAAAAATCACATTTAACCATACCTATCTGAATATGTAATAATATTAAGGTTTGCATGCAGTGACTTTGGACTAGTACCAAAATAATGCTATATAGGAATTTCTAGTCACTTTAAATCATTAAATATTAAACTTAAACTTATTGAAATGTGATTCAACCTTTAAATCACATTCCCATATATTCGAATATGTGGTGATAACATGTGTCCAATCATCCCATATTTTAATTGGAGAATATTAAATCTTAGTTAATTTCAATGAGAAGAAATTACTTTTCTCAAATAAAATAAATGAAACTAGTTCATTAAACCTTGTAATGTTTGTGATGATAATAGATCATCAAATCTGTGCCTTAGTGTGCTAAGCATTGCCTTTGACACTAAAGATGGAGCCCACCGCTATGCTATTTATTCTGCTGCTTGTTTATACTAAGACTGGATCATGAGATCCTTTATTTGTGTAAGACCTTATTATGGTTTGTAATGGATGATGTACTGTGATATCCAATCTGTTATGTCTCACAAAAATGGTAATCCTAGGATTGTGATGTATGGCATAACAGACATCTGGGATTAAAAATCCGGGTGTTGACAAGTTGGTATCAGAGCCATCCTGACCATAGGAGACCCTAGTTAGAATGGACGTCCGAACAAAAACTTAGTTTCAAAACCAAAGTGAGTATTTGTGAAAATCTATTTCCTCTCTTACCCTTGGGATTCTTTCTCTCAAAAAAATACACGTTCCTAAAAAAACTCTTACATTACTACATAAATTTTTGACACACTTGATCACTTCACTAACTTTCTCATCCTAAATTCTTATAGATGGAAGTTCAGTAAAGAAAGTTCTACCAGTTAGGCAATGGAGGCCAACTGATCTTCGAGAGCGATCTTGATTCTCTGTCTGAGTACTTGGAGTGCCCACATCTGGAATTCTTTGGAGCTCAACTACCTGGTCCACCAGGAGGAGACTTACAATGGCTAGTAGTAGCTGATCTTTGAGCCATGTTAGAAGCACCAATGTCCGAGAAGATTCATTTCTCCGTGAGAGAGAGTAACTGGCTAGATGGATTAGCCAGGGTAATGCATGAAGCTCTCGCTCGTCTCCGTGCACAGAATGTCAACCTAATCCAAGGAACCCGCTTTGCCCACTATGCAAGGTGTGATTCTATGGGAATACCGCTAGAGATTCCCAGTCACCCGGAGTTGAAGCGTCAAGTGGAGAACCTCGACTTCCTACTGTACGACAGACAGAAGGGATTGGATAAGTTTAGAGAGTTCGCCAACCACAACCTCGCCATTTCCGCCAGAAGGCCCAGACTTTCTCACTGCTAGTCAAGGATCGTCAGTCTCTTCGTCGTCAATGCACAAAGAAGGATCGCACCCTCGACCGTCTTCGCAAGAAGGTGGCCGACCTCGAGAATACCATCAAGGAGCAAGAAGCTCAGCTTGCAGCAAAAGAAGAAGAAGAGGAAGGTGAAGACATCCAAGGGGATATTCACTCGTACCTTAGAAATGATGATGATTATCTGGAGGATGATGCTATGGACTTCTACACCGATGATGATGACTCCGACTTCATCGATGATGAGTAGATGCACTAGAGCACTATCGTAGGAGTGAGGAGTATCGGTCTCATTGTATCGTAGCTTACAGAATGGTTCTTAAAACCATCTGTTTTCCTTTGATGTTGTGGTGTGTGTGTGTTTGTATCGTGTGCTTTGCTTGAATGAATGAAAAGAAGTTAGTTGCAAAACCTGAGTCAAACTCAAAGTTTTAGCTTTGAAACCAAAACCATGAACCTTAGAACTTTCCCTCTTATCCCTTTATCTATCTCAATCTTCAGATGACTCGTGGAAACCAAGGAGGGAGCAGCTCATCGCAAGACCCAATGCTGCAGATTATGCAGACTCTCATTGCAGACCGTGAAGCTAGCAGGGCAGAGTGCCAAGCAAATCTAGCCACCCTGCAGCAGATCGCCCAGATGGCTCACAACAGTCAGAACCATGGAAATCAGGATCATCATGGATCCAAACTCAAAAGCTTCCAGAATACCAATCCCGCAATCTTTAGCAAGTCTGAAGACCCACTGGATGCGGATGACCCACAGACGGTACGATATATGGGAGTATGGAAGGGGAAATGATTCAGGAAGTGAGGTAGGGATGATTCGGGGGGAAGTGTGGTACTCATCCGGGGAGAAGTAAGACCATATGGATGATGCGCTTGGTTGAATCAAACCTTTCTCCAGCATAGCATCCAACTGTTTCTTCAGTTCCACTAACTCTGAGGGGTTCATGCTATAGGGTCTCTGAGCTATGGGACCGGTTCAGGAGATTAGTTCAATAATGAACTCAATATCCCTATCCGGGGGCATACCGGGCAATTCATCTGGGAATACGTCGGGGTATTCACAGACTACTCTGACTTGGTCTATGGTGGGTAGGGCTAGACTCTTGTTGCACTTGAATTGACAAGGCAAGGTTTCAGATATATACTCTACTGATACTCCAGAGCTACTGGTCATGGTGATGGCTTTCTTGGCATAGTCTATCAATCCTTTATGCTTCGACATCCAATCCATTCCTAGTACTACTTCCAAACCTTTGGTTCCAAGTACTATTAGATTGGCATAAAAATCTATCCCATGTATTCTGATAGGCACAACTTTGCAAATTTTTCTAGCTTTTTTTGTTGAACCAGGTATTTGAACTATCATGACATGCTTCAAGTTGGTTGGGTGAATCTTACTAGTGCATGCAAATTCTTCGGTGACAAATGAGTGCGATGCTCCAGAATCAAACAACACTCTTGCTAAAACTGAGTTGACAGAAAACATACCTAGCACTACATCTGGCGCTTCTTGGGTTTCATCGGCATTCATGTGGAAGAGACGGCCGTTGCGGTTGTGAGGGTTCCCTGGGGCGAATCTTCTTCCGGGCTGAACATGACGCTGTTGTTGAGCTGGGGCATTCACATTGGTAGTGGCGGCAATCTTCTTGGGACACTCATTGGAGTAGTGACCCTTCACTCCACACTCGAAACAAGTAATCTGAGACTTGTCTTTTGCTGCCACGGGCACAGTATTGCTTCTAGTTCTGGGTGCAGTGTTGTTGTTGTTGTGCTTGGGAGGTGCACGGTTGAAATTGCTGGAGTTGCCGGGGTGGTTGTTGTTTCCTACGGACTTCACATTTCCTCCGCTACGGTTGGGGTAGCTTGGGTGAGACATTGGGGGTCGATTGTTCCGAGGGGCATATCCGGTAGACGGGTTAGGACCGTACTTCTGGTGACTGCTGGATCCAGCTTGGTGCATCATCCGACGTTTGTGGTTGTCGTTTGCTTGATTAATCTTCCCTTCCATCTGAATGGTAGAGTCGACTAGATCTTCGAGATCCTCGAAACGGATGTTGACGAGAACCGTCTGCATCTCATCATGCAGTCCGTTCAGGAATCTCTCCTTCTTCTTGGCCTCTGTGTTGATCTCATCAGGTGCATACCTGGCGAGGGACAAGAATCTATCATGGTACTCCACTACAGTCATTCTGCCTTGCTTTAACTCTCTAAATTCATCTCTCATTCTGGTGACTAGACCCTGTGGCACGTGGGTGCGGCTGAACTTGACTTTGAAGGCTTCCCATGTCATCACTTGACCACGGTTCATTATGCGGGTGTTGTTCCACCAAGCTCTTGCATCTCCGGCAAAATAGTGGGTGGCAAACAGAACTTTCTCGTTTGCATCCACTCCGGCGACTTCTAAGTTGTTCTCCATTGTCTGCAACCAGTCATCAGCATCTAGTGGGTCTTCAGACTTGCTAAAGATTGGGGGATTGGTATTCTGGAAGTTTTTGAGTTTGGATCCATGATTATCCTGATTTCCATGGTTCTGATTGTTGTGAGCCATCTGGGCGATCTGCTGCAGTGTGGCTAGATTTATTTAGCGCTCTGCCCTGCTAGCTTCACGGTCTGCAATGAGCGTCTATAGAATCTGCAGCATTGGGTCTTGCAATGAGGTGTCCCTCCTTTGTTTCCACGAGTCATCTGAAGATTGAGATAGATAACGGGGTAAGAGGGAAAGTTCTAAGGTTCATGGTTTTGGTTTGAAAGCTAAAACTTTGAGTTTGACTCAGGTTTTGCAACTAACTTCTTTTCATTCATTCAACCAAAGCACACGATACAAACACATACACACCACAACATCAAAGGAAAACAGATGGTTTTAAGAACCATTCTGTAAGCTAAGATACAATGGGACCGATACTCCTCACTCCTACGATAGTGCTCTAGTGCATCTACTCATCATCGATGAAGTCGGAGTCATCATCGTCGGTGTAGAAGTCCATAGCATCATCCTCTAGATAGTCATCATCATTGTTGAGGTAGGAGTGAATATCCCCTTGGATGTCTTCACCTTCCCCTTCTTCTTCTTTTGCTACAAGCTGAGCTTCTTGCTCCTTGATGGTCTTCTCGAGGTCGGCCACCTTCTTGCATAGACGGTCGATGGTGCGATCCTTCTTTGCGTGTTGACGGCGAAGAGACTGACGATCCTTGACTAGCAGTGAGAAAGTCTGAGCCTTCTGGGCGGCAATGGCAAGGTTGTGGTTGGCGAACTCTCTGGCATTGTCCAATTCCTTCTGTCTGTCATACAGCAGGAAGTCGAGGTTCTCCACTTGACGCTTCAACTCCGGGTGACTTGGCATCTCTAGCGGCATTCCTGTAGAATCACGCCTTGCATAGTGAGCAAAGCGGGTTCCTTGGATTAGGTTGACATTTTGTGCGCAAAGACAAGCGAGAGCTTCATGCATTGCTCTGGCTAATCCATCTAGCCAGTTATTCTCTCTCATGGAGAACTGAATCTTCTCGGACATTGGTGCTTCCATCTTGCCTCGAAGATCAGCAACTACTAGCCATTGTAAATCTCCTCCTGGTGGACCAGGGAGTTGAGCTCCAAAGAATTTTGGATGCGAGTGCTCCAAGTACTCAAATAGTGAATCAAGATCCCTCTCGAAGATCAGTTGGCCTCCGTTGCCCAACTGGTACAACTTGCAGTACTGAACTTCCATCTATAAGAATTTAGGATGAGAAAGTTAGTGAAGTGATCAAGTGTGTCAAAATTTTATGTAGTAATATAAGAATTTTTGAGGAACATGTATTTTTTTGAGAGAAAGAATCCCAAGGGTAAGAGAGGAATTAGATTTTCACAAATACTCACTTTGGTTTTGAAACTAAGTTTTTGTTCGGACGTCCATTCTAACTAGGGTCTCCTATGGTCAAGATGTGTGAGATCCAGGAACATGGCTTAATAGGATTGATAGGATACCCATATCAACAAGTTGCAACTTCTTTTCCGGAAGCTCATTCGAAAAGAACTCTAAGGTTAAGAGTGCTTGGCCTAGAGCAATTCTAGGATGGGTGACCGACCAGGAAATGGGTAACCGGGTGTGCACGAGTGAGGACAAAGTGCGTAGAAAAGACTAGTGTTGGTTTGTGGGGCCAGTCTAGATATCCTATTAAGCTGCCAGGAGTGACACCCCCCGGGCCCAGGAGTGGGCGGGGTGTTACAAGTGGTATTAGAGCCCACCCTTGCGATTACACGGGTGTGTGCGGGTCAGTGGCGGGACATGTGGAGCATGGCGCGTGTGGCCCGGAGTGGGACACGGCATGGCACATGTGCCAGCACTGGACGCACAGACGCGTGCCAAGAGGGAACGTTCCTGGGGTGTGCTTGATCGATGAGGGCATCGATCTTCTAAAGGGTGGGTGTATGTGAGATCCAGGCACATGGCTTAATAGGATTGATAGGATACCCATATCAACAAGTTGCAACTTCTTTTCCGGAAGCTCATTCGAAAAGAACTCTAAGGTTAAGCGTGCTTGGCCTAGAGCAATTCTAGGATGGGTGACCGACCGGGAAATGGGTAACCGGGTGTGCACGAGTGAGGACAAAGTGGGTAGAAAAGACTAGTGTTGGTCTGTGGGGCCAGTCTAGATATCCTATTAAGCTGCCAGGAGTGACACCCCCCGGGCCCAGGAGTGGACGGGGTGTTACAGGATGGCTCTGATACCAACTTGTCAACACCCGGATTTTTAATCCCAGATGCCCGTTATGCCATACATCACAATCCCAGGATTACCATTTTTGCGAGACATAATAGATTGGATATCACAGTACATCATCCATTACAAACCATAATAAGGTCTTACACAAATAAAGGATCTCATGATCCAGTCTTAGTACAAACAAGTAGCGGAATAAATAGTGTAGCGGTGGGCTCCATCTTTAGTGTCACAGGCAATGCTGACAATGGGAGATGATCCTAGTTGTCGTAGACGTCCTGTTGTCCTCCTTTAGGGTAGTCCTCATAGTCTGGCCATGGGAATAACCAGGGACAAAAGCCATGAGTACTCTTTAAGTACTCGCAAACTATCACTAACAAGTAAGATAGTTCTAGTAGGAATGCTAAGTTCTAAGTTTATTTGTAAAATAAGTTTGAAACCTAAGCTGAGTTCAGAAACAAATAAAGATAAAATAAAGTTTGAAATCACCTAAGTGGGAACTTAGTTGTCATAGTCACAACTCTGTTGTGGTCAAGTCATGTCACAATTCATTTCATAAGTCATTTTGAAAACATCTGAAAACGAAACAGTATGGCCACTCCAACTGTCCATAACCACGGATGCGGCTATTCGAATAGTTTGACACTCTGTAGAGGTGGTACACTTTCACCACAAAATTCGATACATCTGTCATGCATAACCCTATGCAGATAATCAAACATAACCTTCCTTTACACACTCTAGTATAAGCACCTCTCGTTGTCCTGCCATCTTCGTCGCCGCGCCTCGTACGAGGAGCTACGCAAGGGCATGCAAAGCTCGTTCAGCATCAAGCGCGAGAGTATAAGGGCGATGCCTCCCCACCGCTGTCCTGGTGCAGCCGCCGCCTTGCCACTGTAACTTGTCGTTGTTGCCGCACCAACGCCCTCGTCCTTCTCCGTCAGAGAACCTCACCACCGACCTTCCCACGATGAGCAACTCGCCCTCCCCTGCACTCCTTCCCCTTGCACGTCGCTGCAGTCGCCGCATCTTACCGCCCTTGACGCACGACTTAGCGCCTAGCGCGCAAGACGCACGCCTTAGCATCGCAGCCCTGCACCTCTCTCATCACCTCGTTCCGGACACTTTCCCGCCTACCTGGTTCATCTCGGACACTACCCTGCACATCCCTGCGAAGAAGGTACTGCCCTCTTTGTATAACACCAGGCCACACTCAGATCCATGCCTTGTAACTCTCAGAATCGACCTCCGAAGTCAGGTTGTTATCTCTGTCTCTGATGTTGTTTTCCTCCGTCAGTGTTTTCAGTTTCAGCACACGCGCATCAGTGTTATTCCTCTATGTTCCTGACAGCATTCCGTCCGTTCCATTCCATCTCCGGGAAAACCATTCATTGCATACTATTCTTTGAACATTCAGCTACATCCTGCTTTGTACCATGCCCAATTCGGAGCTTCGAGCTGCTCGGAATCGTCATCAGAAGATCATCATTTTTCATTGCCGCGCACTGTCGTTTCTTCAGAAATTCAGGTTCAGAGTTACAACAACGTTTTTTTTTCTGCATCTTCCCGAGCACGTTGATCTCACATACCGTGGTCGCTGTCTTAATTCATCATACACATCAAGACCAGGTGGTACCATGAGTAGATCGACTCCTTCAGCACACAAGATCATGCTCGGACGCCTTCGTTTTCTTCCTGTCTTTTTTACTGTTTCTTTAATCTGTAACCTGCCAGCCAAAGTTCAGTAAAATGCAATGGCACCTCACGAACGCGTTCGCGCACACGCACACACCCAGCTGTTGTTGATGCCCTCAGTGCATGCACACCAAAACTGGCCAAAGTCTTCAGCTGCGTCTCCACCCGCGCGCGCATGCCAGCTAGTACCCGCGTGCGTGTATCCATTCAAATCAGCTGGCGCATTGTTTTTGCTGAATGTCTTTTGATTCAGCTGCTAACATGTCTTCTTACCTAGGCAGCTTTGCACGACACTATTTTCTTTTGTCTAGTTAAAATGTTTTGCACCTTTCTTTTATGCTAACATGACTTGAACTGGGCGCCTATACTGGTGTGTCCAAGGATCAAATTCTCTCTGTCTAGTTAAAGTGCACCCGTTCTTATTATCTTAAATCTCTGCAATTTTTGGCCTACATGGTCTAAGTACTGAATTGCTTCAATAGACAGAACAATACCACAGTGGCATGCTCCCTATAATTGTAACCTGTCGAACCATCACTAACACTGACACAGTTATATCCCAACACTTTTTATTCATCGTCTTGCTAGTTTTGTTTCTCCAAAATGATGTTTAAATGCATATCTTTTATTTGATAATTTCAACTAATACATATAATATATGTTTCTAGATCAGAAAAATGTCAGAAATTGAAATATGCTATCCAAAATAATTTGTGAGCAAGTTAAAATTTCGAAATGATTTAAAATACCATGTAATGCCTTTATCTTAAATAAATCATAACTTTATTTTCATAATTCCAAATTTGACAAATAAAGTAAGGAAAGTAAAGCTTGTAAATATAACTTGGAGTAGGTATAAGTCAAATGGTATAACCCAAGTATGCCTAATGCATCTTGCTTAGGTTAACTTGCATCTAGTGATGGCTTGCAAGTAATCACTTGCATGGTTAAATTGTATAATGCTAGCTTGCTAACAATAGCTTGCATTGTTAATGATGGATTGCCTAGGTTGGTGTAGTGGTTGAAATTCTCCTCTTCTTCTTCGGGGTAGAACTCTCCTCCTCGTAGACTTGGTCGGTACTATCGTCTATAAATACATAGGGAATACACAATCCCCAAACAATACTTAACTAGTCTACTTATCACACTAAGGCACATATTTGATGATTTATTATCATCACAAACATCACAAGGTTTAATGAACTAGTTTCATTCACTTTATTTGAGAAAAGTAATTTCTACTCATTGAAATTAACTAAGATTTAATATTCTCCAATTAAAATATGGGATCATGTGGACACATGTCATCAGCACATACTCTAATACATGGGAATGTGATTTAAATGTTGGATCACATTTTAATAAGTTTAAGTTTATTATTTAATGATTTAAAGTGACTAGAAATGCCTATATAGCATTATTTTGGTACTAGTCCAAAGTCACTGTATGCAAACCTTAATATTATTACATATTCAGATAGGTATGGTTAAATGTGATTTTTGATAGTTGGAATCAACTCAAAAGCTAATTTGGTTGATTTTAGAAAAATGGTTGAATGTGAAAAAGCTTTTGTCTTGTTATTTTATCTAGGAGAGATCTATAACTCTAAATTTTTTAAATCCAACAGTCTTGGATAGAGATTTTTATTACCTTTCCAAAAAAATTGGAATCACTCAATTTGGATTTGTAGAACTCCCTGAAGTGATTTTCAAACTAAAGGACAGAACTAAGTTTAAGTCTAAAAAGAAAAATCTAAATTTGAATCACAGGGCCAGCGAGGGAACACTAACGGGCCATCCTAGTTTCACTCCGCGGCGCTGAGGACTGCTGACAGGGGGTCCCGCTTGTTAGTGGCTCATTAAACGCGAAGCGGTACGGGGTAGTGCGGACCGTAGGATTAGAGCTAGCATCTACGGCTGGGGTTTATCATCGACGACGGACTCGTCGCCAGCAAGGGGGAACCCTAACGGCTCAGTGGGGGTGCGGCGAGGGCGTACCAGGGCTCCAGAGAGTGCGGCAAGGTGGGCAAATGAACGAGGAGGGACAGCGAGCTCAGGCGAAGTCGCGGCAGCTCCGGGGGTGGACAAAATCGACGGCGCCTCCTCCTCTCAAGGCGGCTATCTCGGCGAATTCGGCAGCTGGCTACTCGAGCTGCTCCGATGAGAGGTGGGGAAAGATCAGTGGAGAGAGGGGAGTGTGAGAGTGTGAAGAATTGGTGTTGGGAGGCTCCCTTATATAGGCCCGGTGAGGCGGCAGAGAGGTGTGGGCGGAGCTTGTCGGTGACGACGGCACAGGGGGATATCGGCAAGGTCAAGATAGGTGGACGGTGGGCGGTTCCCTAGCAGTTAGCTATGGTGTAATGGCGGTGCTAGGGGCGGTGGATTGCGGTCGGGAGCGTCGCGCGCTCTGAGAGACAGAGGCGGTGCTCGACGTGGTTCCCGGCGACTGTGGGTCGCGCGGAGGGGTAAGGGCGTATCTAGCGGGTTGAGATGGTCAAGGCGGAGCAGTGCGCGCCGTCTGGGGTCGAGGCGCGGCGTGTGGCGTGCTCGGCGACGACGCTCTAGCGTGCGCTGGCGCGGCGCAGAGACTTAGTGCGGGGCTTGGCCTCGGTGATCCAGGGGTTGTCTGTGGCCGTGGGGTGGACCGTGGGCGGCAGTGAGGTCAGGCCTCCCTTCCTGGAGCGGCGGAGAGGGGCTGGTGGTCTGCTGTGAGCTGCACATGATCGACCGGCGAGCATGGCGTCGGGGTGGCGTGGTACTGGCGCTAGGGACTAGGGGATGTGTTGGTTTCGGCCTGGTTAGAGCTAGGAGGGACAGAGGGAGTAAATGGGGTGCAATGGGGGTGGCAATCCCCTGTAGAAATAGTGAATTGACTACTGTGTTGGTTCTGTGCCTGCCAAGTGTTCGACCAAATGGCCGCATGACACAAAGATTTGAATTTTTCAGAGATTTTTGGTGTGGTGGTTTGTCACATGCTTAAGCATCTCTGGTTGCTAGGATTTGTCAAATGGAGTTCATTTGGATGGTTTTTGAAAAAGGGTGATCTATACATATGAACTAGATTCCATTTTCAAATGTCTTTTAAATTTAGAGTTTGAAAGGTTTTGGAAGATCACAAAGTGGGCCTTGGCACATCACTACTTGTACTAGCAAGGGGTGCAAAGATCCACATTTGTTTCTGTTGGAAAATGAGTGATAGGAATACCCAAAGTGGGTTAGTTGATTAAAATGGCAAAAGTGACCATTTCCATTATTAATTGTATTTGATTTCTTTTTCTTTGGTTTTTGCTTGGGAATGATCTAGATGATGTGGCATTCATCTTAGAATCATTTTACAACCATTAGAACAAACAATCATGGGATTCTAAAACAATTCTTCTTTAATGCAACACACATATGCATACTTTAATATTTTAAATGGAAAAAGTTTTTGTTAACCCTAAATTGGGTGATTTGGATCTTGATATATTGGATTAAAGTTTTGGGATGTTACAAAAATGCAGGCTCGCAACAAGTCTAGCAAGTTTTGTCAGGTGTAATGGCCCCAACATTCTGTTGTTCATCAATTTGGGAACGCGAGGATCACCTTTGTTCTGAACACTCGCCTCTCCTTGTGCCTTTTTCTTTTTCCTAGGAATCTCGGGACGAGATTCTTGTTTAGTGGGGGAGAGTTGTAGCATCCCAATTGTCTAACAATTGTAATGCTACTTGCCTAGTCTATATATTGCTACTTCCTACATATAATTAATTGCATCATCATTATATCATGCTCATGTCACCATGCCATATTGCATTTGAGCATCATATTAAAACCCTTTTCATTTGGTTCTTCTTCTCATATTGCATTACCTTATTGATTCTTTGTGCTTCTTGATATCTTGTAGTTGCTCCTTGATATATTGCTTCATGCCCAAATGGAGTTGAGGGCATATCTCTTCCTTTTTTTTGAGAAACACAGTACAATCGTAGACGCTCACAACACGTACATGCACCCACCCCTATGAATGCACACACGCACACCCTACCCCTATGAGCACCTCCGAGAGACCGAGCCGGCGGATTGGGTCTTGAGATTGACGAAGTCACCACGGGCACCTCGCTGTCGACGGGAACGTCGCCTCCCACTGAAAGAATATTCCGCCTTTTTATGCAACACACAGTGTCAAACCGGGGGTGAACTCTGGTGGGCTGGGGGTACAACAACCCTCCTAACCATCCAACCACAGGTTGGTTTTCGGCATATCTCTTCCTTTTCCTTTTCCATCACTAACATGCCATTCTATCTTGTCCATACGAGCTTCTCTTAATTTCCACAATATGGAAACAAGTGGGTTTCTTTATTTTGCTTTATGGTTTTAAAATCAAGCCCATTTAAATTTGTGTGGATCCTATCTTATCTTGTCAATCTATCTTCTACATTCTAGGACTTGCCATTAGCTAATTCTCTATGCATGGGATCATCTTCCTATATTATATCCTATGCAATATAATTATAATCCATGCTCACATGAAAGGATACCATCCGTGTGCTTTTGTTCTTGTTTTAAAATTCCATGTGAGTTTGTCTCTATTCGATGTGTGTTTAAATCCTTTTCTCTAAACCACCAAACCCTACATCACATGTGTGTGTAACACATACACATATACTTCCCAATCCTAGCTAACCATGCGTGCATGCAATATCACACATACACACACCACATCATTCAAATCTAGCTAATCGTGTGCACACATGCATAGAGTCCTAGCTATCTACCTTAGTGATCTGGCTATCTATCTACACCCAAACTATATGTTCCTGGTGCATGCATCGATCAGCCCAGCTGATATGAACCCCGCCGCCTGCCAACACCCAGCCCAGCCCCGCTCGCACAAAACCTTCTCCCGTCATTGGTTTGTTTTAACCCAGCCGGAGGACAGCTACCAGAACCACAACCCTTCACTGTTTTTCTCCTCCTTGTCCCCGAGCACATGTCGTTCACCAAGCAGAGCAACCGCAGCTGGCAACCCCATCCACCCCAACCACTCCAGATCAAGATCGTCTTCCTCCATGTTTCTTCTCCAAGCCAAAAGCCTAGCTAACATGACCGCTCCTACCTAGCTCTGTCCGACTCCGTCGCTGTCCTGCCATCTTCGTCGCCGCGCCTCGTACCAGGAGCTGCGCAAGGGCATCCAAAGCTCGTTCGGTACCGGCGTGAGGAGGATAAGGGCCGTGGCGTCTCCCCGCCGCTGTCCCGGTGCAGCCGCCGCGGTGCCGCTGTAACTTGTCGCCATTGCTACACAAACGCCCTCATCCTTCTCCGACAGAGAACCTCGCCACCGACCTTCCCACGGTGAGCAACTTACCCTCCCCTGCACTCCTTCCCCTTGCACATCGCCATAGTCGCCAGATCTTCACCGACGCCAGACGACAGCGCGACGCAGAAGACGACGCGCCCTAGTATGCAGCCCCGCGCACCTCTCTGTCACCTCTGTTCCCGGACGTTTTCTTGCCTACCTAGTTCATCTCGGACGCTACCCTGCACATCCCTGCGAAGAAGGTACTACCCTCTTTGTAGAACACCAGGCCACACTCAGATCCATGCCCTGTAACTCTCAGAATCGACCTCGGAAGTCAGGTTGTTATCTCTGTCGCTGATGTTGTTTTCCTCCGTCAGTCTTTTCAGTTTCAGCACGCGCAGTGTTATTCCTCTATGTTCCCGACAACATTCCGTCTGCTCCAGTTCGCTGTGCAAACCATTCACTTCATACTATTTTTCAACATTCAGCTACATCCGCTTTGTACCGCGGCCCAATTCTGAGATTCGAGCTGCTCGGAATCGCCATCGGAAGATCATCGCTTTTTGTTGCCGCAAGACCGCCGCTTTCTTCAGAAATTCAAGTTCAGAGTTACAACGACGTTATTTTTTTTCTGCATCTTCCCGAGCACGTTAATCTCACATACGGTGGTCGCTGTCTTCATTCATAATACACATCAAGACCCGGTGGTACCATGAGTAGATCGACTCCTTCAGCACACAAGATCATGCTCAGACGCCCTCGTTTTCTTCCTGTCTCTTTCACTGTTTCTTTAATCTGTAACCTGCCAGTCAAAGTTCAGTAAAACGCAATAGTACCTCACGAACGCGTTCACACACACGCACACACCCAGCTGTTGCTGATGCCCTCAGTGCATGCACACCAAAACTTGCCAATGTCTTCATCTGCGTATCCGCCCGCGCGCACATGCCAGCCAGTACCCGTGTGCGTGTATCCATTCAAATCAGCTGGCGCATTGTTTTTACTGAATGTATTTTGATTCAGCTGCTAACATGTCTTCTTACATAGGTAGCTTTGCACGACACCATTTCCTTTTGTCTAGTTAAAATGTTTTGCACCTTTCTTTTATACTAACATGACTTGAACTGGGCGCCTATACAAGTGTGTCCAAGGATCAAATTCTCTCTGTCTAGTTAAAGTTCACCCGTTCTTATTGTCTTAAATCTCTGCGATTTTTGGCCTACATGGTCTAACTACTGAATTGCTTCAATATACAGAACAATACCACAGTGGCATGCTCCCTATAATTGTAACCTGTCGAACCATCACTGACACTAGCACAGTTATATCCCAACACTTTTTATTCATCGTCTCGCTAGTTTTGTTTCTCCAAAATGATGTTTAAATGAATATATTTTATTTGATAATTCCAACTAATACATATGATATATGTTTCTTGATCAGAAAAATGCCAGGAATTCAAATATACTATCCAAAATAATTTGTGAGCAAGTTAAAATTTCGAAATAATATAAAATACCATGTAATGCCTTTATCTTAAATAAATCATAACTTTATTTTTATAATTCCAAATTCGACAAATAATATATCTAAGTCAATCAACACGACGAGCACGTTCTAACTATGCATTCCATAATATGAATTGAATCATGCATTATATAAATATTAAGTATACAACAATGTTTATGGGAGAAAAACATGACTAAAAACTTAATAAAATGCTTTGTTCTTGTACCCCACACCTCACCCATGCCATGCTATGCTATGCCATGTAAATTATGCATCATTCCATCATGGCATACTTGTTTGCTTTTTGCATATTATTTTTATGATTGTGCAATGTATTTATTTTGGCCCCTTGTGTGTTTGGTTCTTATCCGGATAGACACTGAGCAAGGAGAATACCAGGAGCCTTAGGAGTATTACCCGGATCCTTCCTATCGTGCAACAGAACTGATAGGCAAGCAATTCCCCATGCTTGCATACATATAGTACCTATGCTTCTATCTTACTCTTGCATCATTGAGTCGCGATTGCATTAAATTGAATCACAAGTATTGCATAGTCTTTAACTTTAAACCCCACCGAAGCTTGTTCCTCCATCCCATGAGCCATTAATACAGGAGTTGTTTGAGCCATGTGAGTCGTAGAATTGCATGTGTAGGGTTTGTGTGAGTCTTTGGATAATGAGGTACCTAAAAAACTTAATATGAGTAGAGAACTAATGAAAGAGGCATCAGTGAGCATTATCTACTATTTGGTTCTTTAAGCTCACTTGTTTCCCGTAGGACCACGAGTACTTGATTCCTATTCCTTGACTATTCGCACTATCCATATACGGGAGACCCTATGAATCCCCCTTTGCCTGAGCTTGATTCACACTTTATTTCTTAGGGCCACAAACTAGTTTGGGACTTTATTAATATCATGTACTTATGCCATGTTTTATTAATTTATTTACGATTGTGCGCGGAGCACCTGTACTATTTAAGATCCCGCACCACGTTTATGCTGTATCGACAAGCCCAGTCATACTTTCGGGTTCCCAGTCGTTTACCGCCGACGTCGCAAACCCGGGGTCCGTTGCGGAGCTGGCCAACTTCGTTGCGGGTAGCTTATTGGGGTGGCCCCCTGAAATAATTTATGTATCCTGTGAACGCATTGTCGTGAGGCCTTGTTGCGTTTTATTTGGTTCTTCCCGAGGTTGATCGTGTGTGTGTTGCTATTTGTGCACCCCTGCAGGGTAAATCTTTCTGAAAGCCGTGTCCACGGTAATGGAAATCTTGGAGCACATTTTCTCGATCATAGACAAGCATAACTAAACTACCGCCTTTAATTTGACTAATACATGACTAGTAATTAGTGCTACACTGATGGAATGGTTAATAAAAGTGCCAACGGATGGGATGTTCTTTTGCCTTCTCATCGGTAAGCGAGAAGGAGGACGGGCGAGGTTATTTATGTTACTTATATAACTGTTGCTATTAATTAACGGGCGTCCGTCCATCTTTGGTTGTACGGATGTGTAGCGAGTCTCTATAGCTCTTTGTAGATATTATCTTTCGCTGCAATTGCATCACCCCCAGGTTGTTCCCTTTAGCTGCATTAAGACTTGCTGAGTACACCTAGGGTCTCACACGATAAATATTTGGTTTAGGTGGACAGGTATACTCTAAGGAAGGCTACTAGGTCGAAGAGACCAATGAGGGTGGCAATGACCATCAGGTGTAGAGATTCCGGGATGGAGATCCATGAGATCTATGGACGGAATGTGCTTAGTTCTGTGGCATCTTATGCCAATTTGCTTTTTATCCGTACTCGGATCTTGTATTCCGCTTCCCTTGATACTCTGGTGTGTGATGTATGAGGAGGTATCCTAAACTATTATATCTATCTACGATATTTGGATCTTGTCGTATTTTGTTGCAATATTTCTATTTCTTTTAGATGGTGTGACTCTGATGTCTATTGTAAGTCTTAGACATACATACTCATTTGTGTATGTCATGGTCACGTTACCTGTCGCTTACGTCGCTCGCTCTTCTCCCGATGTTCTTGAAAGTGGATAAGGTGGTCGGTTGGTACCATGCCCTGGTCCGCTTCGACGGGCCTACACGTGGGTGGCCTTGGGCCTCCGCGGTAGAATCACTTATCCACTTTTGGGTTCGTCCAGGCTTGAACTTAGAGCGTAATGTCCGAGGTATTACAATTGGTATCAGAGCCATTCCGCTCTTTAGGGTCTCAGCCAAGATGGTCCTTGTCAGTCTAGAAATATTTTGGTAGCTATGTATACTAGGGAAAAACTATAGTGAGAGTATAACTACTTCCATTTTTGTTCTTATCCACTCACCCACCCTTTTCTGGCAAGGAAGTGTAACGTTTGTCTATCCTCTTCTAAAAATTCAAACTAGGATTCACGTGTTTGGGGTTTCCGTAGTACCATAGGATGTGTGTTAATTCTTTGTCTATCTGGTGTATCCAACCTTGTTGTCGCAATCTTCCTTTGGTCATGAACTGTTCATACATTCCATACCGACAGGCTTATGTGTAAACCGACGCGATTTGTCTTACTCTTTGTTAACCGACGCAATCTTGTTAAGGGTGTTCTTCCTTCCCGCATGCCTTCACATAATGTGGAGTTGCTAATCGTGTGTGATCCATGTTTCACCTTCCTTTGTCGGCATGTCCATGCTAACTCATTCTTTTGTCACCGGCGCTTCAATCTGAAGTTTTACTTCATCTTCAAATTCTTTTGGTCTAAATACATAATGTGTGTCGACCGATGCTGGTGATTGTAATTTGGTTCTCGTTATAGTTATATAACACTTATCATGAGTGGAATATGGTTAATGCTATCAAAGCTAATTCTCTAAATGATGGCGGTTATCTCTTGCGATTTTGAGTTATAAAGTGATCATATCTTTATCATATTCAAGTACTTTGGCAATCCAGAGGTTTCTTAAGGCACCATGGTGGATTATCATCCATTTATCAGTCTTCACATATTTTTGAGCTCCATATCTACAAGGTTCTCTTTGATACAGGAGATTCTCATCCTTGCATCTCTGATGGCTTTGCTTAAATGTATGAGTTATTATCATTTTTTTATCCAAAGTCTCTTCTCTTTTTCAACCGGTGATTCGGTCAACAAGGTGAACAAGTCGGTATATTTTCTTTCCGAAGGGATAGATAATCTATTCTTGAAATTCATCTCTTCCAACACAAATACTTGCTCGAAACATTGATTTTTCAAAGAGCGTTGAGCTCAAAAAGTGTTTCGAGCATTCGTTTGTTTCTCTCGCCACATGAACTTGGTATTCTGGGAATATCTGGATAATTCTTGGTGGTATATCTTGACGATATGCTTGCCTATTCTATGTCAATGGAAGAACATGAAGAACATCTTCTTTTCCCCTCAAGCTTGTGAACACCGCCTGTGTGCAAAGTTCTCAAAGTGTAAATTATGACTACTGAAGTCATCTATCTCGGCCACATCCTTTTGCTAAAGATATCACTACAATTCTGGAATCACCAAGTCAATTGTTAATTCCATCCTCCGTTTTCAACCAACTCCAGAGCTTTTTCCTTGTTTGGCAAGTTATCATCGTTGTTCCGCTGAAGTTCCTGAAGACCTCTAAATCCCTCATAGATCTTCTCAAGAAGGACAAGAAATTCCTTGGTCCGCTCATCAAGAAACCTTTTGAAATCCTATCTCTATCTTCTATGCTCAATCCTCCGGATGCCGCAAAGAATTTCTAGATCTTTCATAATCCTTCTATTCAAGTTGGTGCTATCTTTTTCTCTGTTTGTTGAATCTTGCAGTGGTTCTCTTTAATACTCATTCATATCTTTTCCGATGGCTTGGCACTTCCAACTCGACGACAACATCATGATCTTTATCTATTTTGGATCCGACGAAGTGTTTACATGACCTACATGTTTTCTTATGAAGCTTCAAGAATTCTGCTTGTCAAGATCTTCAGTCTAAATTACTGAGAGTTTGGTTGCACAATTTTCCTATTCATGTGCGGAGTAATGCTTTGAGTGCGGGATGGATTCATGACCATATCACTACTTTTATCATTTGCTATTTTACATTGAGTTGGTGGGTTAATGCAATTTCACTTACTCCATGGAAGTTGGAAGTGGCATTTATCTCTTGATACTTCTACTTCCGTCCTTGTTTTTCCGGAGGGTTCTCTCAAGAGCGTAATCAACAACCTCTTGTTGGTGGTCTTGTCTATTTCAAAACGGACCAAATCTTTAATGATCTGTTAGAAGCAAATGCAAAATCTTCTCTGCCCTCTTCTTTCTACCGGTGCTCGACATCGTCAAACAAGATGGAGGATATCTCTGACTTCAATTTGTCAATTATTTTGCTCTAGGTAAAGCCAATTATGGTTGATACCATCAATCGCAAATCTATTGCATTAACCTCGTGGTTAAGTAAAGCAATAAGCATCTCTACAATAACCTCAAGATCTTCAACATTCAGCTTCTTCTTAGGATTCCACCATAAATAGCATCACCTCCTTCTCTTGGAGATATATCCGCGCACCTCAATTGCGTGATCCTTTGGTTCTGACCGGCGCAAGAGGAATCTAATTCGAGAACTCCTAATCCAAAACTTTTCCATGGTATCAAGGAACTCTATTGTTTTAAGGCGATATTATTTTCTGAACTACATTCCTTTAATCTAAAGGAAGAAACAATATTAGTTTCATAGTGGTTGATAACTTCTCCAAGTCATTCTTTTCTTTCGGCGAGACAAGGAATCATCCTCACGAGTAGCTTTTGATATTGAATCCTTACAATGTGTCTTTTCTTTCTCCTCTATACACCATCTTTCATAATTCATTTAGAAGTAATTCTATTCTTTTATCGTGTTTCTCAAGAGCTCTGGAGCTATGTTCATCCTATATTTCTTGTCTCACAATAATCCTCCAGGTTCTTCAAGTCCCATGTTTCCAAGAAGCAAAATGCAGGCTCGCAACAAGTCTAGCAAGTTTTGTCAGGTGTAATGGTCGCACCATTCCGTTGATCATCAATTTGGGAACGCGAGGATCACCTTTGTTCTGAACACCCGCCTCTCCTTGTGCCTTTTTCTTTTTCCTAGGAATCTCGGGGCAAGATTCTTATTTAGTGGGGGAGAGTTGTAGCATCCCAGTTGTCTAACAATGCTACTTGCCTAGTCTATATATTGCTACTTCCTATATATAATTAATTGCATCATCATTATATCATGATCATGTCACCATGCCATATTGCATTTGAGCATCATATTAAAAACCCTTTTCATTTGGTTCTTCTTCTCATATTGCATTGCCGTATTGATTCTTTGTGCTTCTTGATATCTTGTAATTGCTCCTTGATTTATTGCTTCATGCCAAAATGGAGTTGAGGGCATATCTCTTCGTTTTCCTTTTCCATCACTAACATGCCATTCTATCTTCCCATACGAGCTTCTCTTAATTTCCACCATATGCAAACAAGTGGGTTTCTTTATTTTGCTTTATGGTTTTAAAATCAAGCCCATTTAAATTTGTGTGGATCCTATCTTATCTTGTTAATCTATCTTCTACATGCTAGGACTTGCCATTAGCTAATTATCTATACATGTGATCATCTTCCTATATTCTATCCTATGCAATATAATTATATTCCATGCTCACATAAAGGATACCATCTGTGTGCTTTTGTTCTTGTTTTAAAATTCCATGTGAGTTTGTCTCTATTCGATGTGTGTTTAAATCCTTCTCTCTAAACCACCAAACCCTACATCACATGTGTGTGTAACACATACACACACCCTTCCCAATCCTAGCTAACTATGCGTGCATGCAATATCACACATACACACACCACATCATTCAAATCTAGCTAATCGTGTGCACACATGCATATAGTCCTAGCTATCTACCTTAGTGATCTGGCTATCTATCTACACCCAGACTGTATGTTCCTGGTGCATGCATCGATCAGCCCAGCTGATATGAACCCCGCCGCCTGCCAACACCCAGCCCAGCCCCGCTCGCACCGAACCTTCTCCCTTCCTTGGTCTGTCTTGACCCAGCAGGAGGACAGCTACCAGAACCACACCCCTTCACTGTTTTTCTCCTCCTTAGCCCCGAGCACGTGTTGTTCACCATGCATCGCTCATGGCCCCTCTCTGCTCGTCTGCATAAAGCTAAGCAGAGAAACCGTAGATGGCAACCCCATCCGCCCCAACCACTCTAGATCGACGTCGTCTTCCTCCCTGTTTCTTCTCCAAGCCAAAAGCCTAGCTGCCATGACCGCTCCTACTTAGCTCTGTCCGACTCTGTCGCTGTCCTGCCATCTTCGTCGCCGCGCCTCGTACCAGGAGCTACGCAAGGGCATCCAAAGCTCGTTCGGTACCGACGCGAGGAGTATAAGGGCAGTGGCGTCTCCCCACTGTTGTCCCGGTGCAGCCGCCACCTTGCCGCTGTAACTTGTTACTGTTGCCGCACCAACGCCCTCGTCCTTCTCTGTCAGAGAACCTCGCCACCGACCTTCCCACGATGAGCAACTCACCCTCCCCTGCACTCCTTCCCCTTGCACGTCGCCGCAGTCGCCGCATCTTACCGCTTCGCAGCGGACACAGCAGCGCCAGACAGCGCCTGCCGCAGCCGCTTAGTCTGCCGCGCACCTCTCTGTCACCTCTGTTCCCGGACATTTTCCCGCCTACCTGTTTCATCTCGGACGCTACCCTGCACATCCCTGCGAAAAATGTACTGCCCTCTTTGTAGAACACCAGGCCACACTCAGATCCATGCCCTGTAACTCTCAGAATCGACCTCCGAAGTCAGGTTGTTATCTCTGTCTCAGATGTTGTTTTCCTCCGCCAGTGTTTTTAGTTTCAGCACACGCGCATCAGTGTTATTCCTCTATGTTCCTGACAACATTCCGTCTATTCCAGTCCATCTCCGGGCAAACCATTCACTGCATACTATTATTCGAACATTCAGCTACATCCTTCTTTGTACCGTGCCCAATTCTGAGCTTCGAGCTGCTCGGAATCGTCATCAGAAGATCATCGTTTTTCATTGCTGTGCACTGTCGTTTCTTTAGAAATTCAGGTTCAGAGTTACAACGACGTTGTTGTTTTTTCTGCATCTTCCCGAGCACGTTGATCTCACATAGGGTGGTCGTTGTCTTCATTCATCATACACATCAAGACCCGGTGGTACCATGAGTAGATCGACTCTTTTAGCACACAAGATCATGCTCAGACACCCTCGTTTTCTTCCTGTCTCTTTTACTGTTTCTTTAATCTGTAACCTGCCAGCCAAAGTTCAGTAAAATGCAATAGCACCTCACGAACGCGTTCGCGCACACGCACACACCCAGCTGTTGTTGATGCCCTCAGTGCATGCACACTAGAACTAGCCAATGTCTTCAGCTGCGTCTCCACCCGGGCGCACATGCCAGCTAGTACCCGCGTGCGTGTATCCATTCAAATCAGCTGGCGCATTGTTTTTGCTGAATGTCTTTTGATTCAGCTGCTAACATGTCTTCTTACCTAGGCATCTTTGCATGACACTATTTTCTTTTGTCAAGTTAAAATGTTTTGCACTTTTCTTTTATGCTAACATGACTTGAACTGGGCGCCTATACTGGTGTGTCCAAGGATCAAATTCTCTCTGTCCAGTTAAAGTGCACCCGTTCTTATTGTCTTAAATCTCTGCAATTTTCGGCCTACATGGTCTAAGTACTGAATTGCTTCAATAGACAGAACAATACCATGGTGGCATGCTCCCTATAATTGTAACACGTCGAACCATCACTGACACTGACACAGTTATATCCCAACACTTTTTATTCATCGTCTTGCTAGTTTTGTTTCTCCAAAATGATGTTTAAATGCATATCTTTTATTTGATAATTTCAACTAATACATATGATATATGTTTCTTGATCAGAAAAATGTCAGAAATTCAAATATGCTATCCAAAATAATTTGTGAGCAAGTTAAAATTTCGAAATGATTTAAAATACCATGTACTGCCTTTATCTTAAATAAATCATAACTTTATTTTCATAATTCCAAATTCGACAAATAATATGTCTAAATCAATCAACGCGACGAGCCCGTTTTAACTATGCATTCCATAATATGACTTGAAGCATGCATCATATAAATATTAAGTATACAACAATGTTTATGGGAGCAAAACATGACTAAAAACTTAATAAAATGCTTTGTTTTTGTACCCCACACCTCACCCATGCCATGCTATGCTATGCCATGTAAATTATGCATCATTCCATCATAGCATACTTGTTTGCTTGTTGCATATTATTTTTATGATTGTGCAATGTATTTATTTTGGTCCTTGTGTGTTTGGTTCTTATCCGGATAGACACTGAGCAAGGAGAATACCAGGAGCCTTAGGAATATTACCCAGATCCTTCCTATCCTGCAACAGAACTGACAGGCAAGTAATTCCCCATGCTTGCATACATATAGTACCTATGCTTATATCTTACTATTGCATCATTGAGTCGCGATTACATTAAATTGAATCCCAAGTATTGCATAGCCTTTAATTTTAAACCCCACCGAAGCTTGTTCCTCCATCCCATGAGCCATTAATACAGGAGTTGTTTGAGCCATGTGAGTCGTAGAATTGCATGTGTAGGGTTTGTGCGAGTATTTGGATAATGAGGTACCTAAACAACTTAATATGAGTAGAGAACTAATGAAAGAGGCATCAGTGAGCATTATCTGCTATTTGGTTCTTTAAGCTCACTTGTTTCCCGTAGGACCCCGAGTACTTGATTCCTGTTCCTTGACTTTTCACACTATCCATATACGGGAGACCCTATGAATCCCCTTTGCCTGAGCTTGATTCACACTTTATTTCTTGGGGCCACAAACTAGTTTTGAGCATTATTACTATCATGTACTTATGCAATGCTTTACTAATTTATTTACGATTGTGCGTGGAGCACCTGTACTATTTAAGATCCCGCGCCACGTTTATGCTGTATCGATAAGCCCAGTCACACTTTTGGGTTCCCAGTCGTTAACCGCCATCGTCGCAAACCCGGGGTCCGTCGTGGAGCCGGCCAACTTCGTTGCGGTTAGTTTATTGGGGTGCCCCCCTAAAATAATTTATGAATCATGTGAACGCATTATCGTGAGACCTCGTTGCATTTTATTTGGTTCTTCCCGAGGTTGATCGTGTGTGTGTTGCTATTTGCGCACCCCAGGAGGGTAAATCTTTCTGAAAGTCGTGTCCACGGTTATGGACGACTTGGAGCACAGTTTCTCGATCATAGACAAGCATAACTAAAGTACCGCCTTTAATTTGACTAAGACATGACTAGTAATTAGTGCAATACTTATGGAATGGTTAATAAAAGTGCCAACGATGGGATGTTCTTTTTCCTTCTCATCGGTAAGCGAGAAGGAGGACGGGCGAGGTTATTTATGTTACTTATATAACTGTTGCTATTAATTAACGGGCGTCCGTCCATTTTTGGTTGGGCGGATATGTAGCGAGTCTCTATAGCTCTTTGTAGATATTATCTTTCGCTGAAATTGCGTCACCCCCAGGTTGTTCCCTTTAGCTGCATTAAGACTTGCTGAGTACCCCTAGGGTCTCACACGATAAATATTTGGTTTAGGTGGACATGTATACTCTCAGGAAGGCTACTAGGTCGAAGAGACCGATGAGGGTGGCAATGACCATCAGGTGTAGAGATTCCGGGGATGGAGATCCATGAGATCTGTGGACGGAATGTGCTTAGTTCTGTGGCATCTTATGCCAATTTGCTTTTTATCCGTACTCGGATCTTGTATTCCGCTTCCTTTGATACTCTGGTGTGATGTATGAGGAGGTATCCTAAACTATTATATCTATCTACGATATTTGGATCTTCTCGTATTTTGTTGCAATATTTCTATTTCTTTTAGATGGTGTGACTCTGATGTCTATTGCAAGTCATAGACATACATACTCATTTGTGTATGTCGTGGTCACGTTACATGTTGCTTACGCCACTCTCTCTTGTCCCGATGTTCTTGAAAGTGGATAAGGTGGTCGGCTGGTACCATGCCCTAGTCCGCTTCGACGGGCCTACACATGGGTGGCCTTGGGCCTCCGCAGTAGAATCACTTATCCACTTTTGGGTTCGTCCAGGCTTGAACTTAGAGTGTAATGTCCGAGGTATTACAATTGATATCAGAGCCATTCCGCCCTTCAGGGTCTCAGCCAAGGTGGTCCTTGTCAGTCTAGAAATATTTTAGTAGCTATGTATACCAGAGAAAAACTAAACGTGAGAGTATGACTACTTCCATTTTTCTTCTTACACACCCACCCACCCTTTTCTGGCAAGGAAGTGTAACGTTTGTCTATCGTCTTCGAAAAATTCAAACTAGGATTCACATGTTTGGGGTTTCCATAGTACCATAGGATGTGTGTTAATTCTTTGTCTATCTGTTGCATCCAACCTTGTTGTCGCAATCTTCCTTTGGTCATCAACTGTTCGTACATTCCATACCGACAGGCTTATGTGTAAACCGACGCGACCTGTCTTACTCTTTGTTAACCGACACAATCTTGTTAAGGGTGTTCTTCCTTCCCGCATGCTTTCACATAATGTGGAGTTGCTAATCCCTATCCCTTAAGTGGTTTTTCGCATCTATTGGTATTTTAATGCCGAAAAATGCGGAATTTTTTCTTTGATACATATGTGTTTCCACACTCCTTTTAGTAGTGTGTGATCCATGTTTCACCTTCTTTTGTCGGCATGTCCATGCTAACTCATTCTTTTGTCACCGACGCTTCAATCTGAAGTTTTACTTCATCTTCAAATTCTTTTGGTCTAAATACATAATGTGTGTCGACCGATGCCAGTGATTGTAATTTGGTTCTCGTTATAGTTATATAACACTTATCATGAGTGGAATATGGTTAATGCTATCAAAGCTAATTCTCTAAATGATGGCGGTTATCTCTTGCGATTTTGAGTTATACAGTGATCATATCTTTATCATATTCAAGTACTTTGGCAATCCAGAGGTTTCTTAAGGCACCATGGTGGATTATCATCCATTTATCAGTCTTCACATATTTTTGAGCTCCATATCTACAAGGTTCTCTTTGATACAGGAGATTCTCACCCTTTCATCTCTGATGGCTTTGCTTAAATGTATGAGTTATTATCATTTCTTTATCCAAAGTCTCTTCTCTTGTTCAACCGGTGATTCGGTCAACAAGGTGAACAAGTCGGTATCTTTTCTTTCCGAAGGGACAGATAATCTATTCTTGAAATTCATCTCTTCCAACACAAATCCTTGCTCGAAACATTGATTTTTCAAAGAGCGTTGAGCTCAAAAAGTGTTTCGAGCATTCGTTTGTTTCTCTCGCCACATGAACTTGGTATTCTAGGAATATCTGGATAATTCTTGGTGGTATATCTTGACGATATGCTTGCCTATTCTATGTCAATAGAAGAACATGAAGAACATCTTCTTTTCCCCTCAAGCTTGTGAACACCGCCTGTGTGCAAAGTTCTCGAAGTGTAAATTATGACTACCGAAGTCATCTATCTCGGCCACATCCTTCTACTAAAGATATCACTACAATTCTGGAATCACCAAGTCAATTGTTAATTCCATCCTCCGTTTTCAACCAACTCCAGAGTTTTTTCCTTGTTTGGCAAGTTATCATCGTTGTTCCGCTGAAGTTCCTCGAGACTTCTAAATCTCTCTTAGATCTTCTCAAGAAGGACAAGAAATTCCTTGGTCCTCTCATCAAGAAACCTTTTGAAATCCTCTCTCTATCTTCTATGCTCAATCCGCCGGATGCCGCAAAGAATTTCCAGATCTTTCATAATCCTTCTATTCAAGTTGGTGCTATCTTTTTCTCTATTTGTTGAATCTTGCAGTGGTTCTCTTTAATACTCATGCATATTTTTCCGATGGCTTGGCACTTCCAACCCGACGACAACATCATGATCTTTATCTATTTTGGATCCGACGAAGTGTTTACATCACCTACATGTTTTCTTATGAAGCTTCAAGAATTTTGCTTGTCAAGATCTTCAGTGTAAATTTCTGAGAGTTTGGTTGCACGATTTTCCTATTCATGTGCAGAGTAATGCTTTGAGTGCGGGATGAAGTCATGACCATACCATTACTTTTATCATTTGCTCTTTTACATTGAGTTGGTGGGTTAATGCAATTTCACTTACTCCATGGAAGTTGGAAGTGGCCTTTATCTCTTGATACTGCTACTTCCGTCCTTGTTTTTCCGGAGGGTTCTCTCAAGAGCGTAATCAACAACCTCTTGTTGGTGGTCCCGTCTATTTCAAAACGGAGCAAAATCTTCAATGATCTGTTAGAAGCAAATGCAAAATCTTCTCCACCCTCTTCTTTCTACCGGTGCTCGACATCGTCAAACAAGATGGAGGTTATCTCTGACTTCAATTTGTCAATTCTTTTGCTCTTGGTAAAGCCAATTATGGTTGATACCATCAATTTCAAATCTATTGCATTAACCTCGTGGTTAAGTAAAGCAATAAGCATCTCTACAATAACCTCAAGATCTTCAACATTCAGCTTCTTCTTAGGATTCCACCATAAATAGCATCACCTCCTTCTCTTGGAGAAATATCTGCGCACCTCAATTGCGTGATCCTTTGGTTCTTACCGGCACAAGAGGAATCTAATCCGAGAACTCCTAATCCAAAACTTTTCCGTGGTATCAAGGAACTCTATTGTTTGAAGGCAATATTATTTTCCGAACTACATTCCTTTAATCTAAGGGAAGAAACAATATTATTTTCATAGTGGTTGATAACTTCTCCAAGTCATTCTTTTCTTTGGGCGAGACAAGGAATCATACTCACGAGTAGCTTTTGATCTTGAATCCTTACAATGTGTCTTTTCTTTCTCCTCTATACACTGTCTTTCACAATTCTTGTAGAAGTAATTCTATTCTTTTATCATGTTTCTCAAGAGCTCTGGAGCTATGTTCATCCTATCTTTCTTGTCTCACAATAATCCTCCAGGTTCTTCAAGTCCCTTGTTTTCATGAAGCAAAATGCAGGCTCACAACAAGTCTAGCAAGTTTTGTCAGGTGTAATGGTCGCACCATTCCGTTGATCATCAATTTGGGAACGCGAGGATCACCTTTGTTCTGAACACCCGCCTCTCCTTGTGCCTTTTTCTTTTTCCTAGGAATCTCGGGGCGAGATTCTTATTTAGTGGGGGAGAGTTGTAGCATCCCAGTTGTCTAACAATTCTACTTGCCTAGTCTATATATTGCTACTTCCTATATATAATTAATTGCATCATCATTATATCATGATCATGTCACCATGCCATATTGCATTTGAGCATCATATTAAAAACCCTTTTCATTTGGTTCTTCTTCTCATATTGCATTGCCGTATTGATTCTTTGTGCTTCTTGATATCTTGTAATTGCTCCTTGATTTATTGCTTCATGCCAAAATGGAGTTGAGGGCATATCTCTTCGTTTTCCTTTTCCATCACTAACATGCCATTCTATCTTGTCCATACGAGCTTCTCTTAATTTCCACCATATGGAAACAAGTGGGTTTCTTTATTTTGCTTTATGGTTTTAAAATCAAGCCCATTTAAATTTGTGTGGATCCTATCTTATCTTATCAATCTATCTTCTACATGCTAGGACTTGCCATTAGCTAATTATCTATACATGGGATCATCTTCCTATATTCTATCCTATGCAATATAATTATATTCCATGCTCACATAAAAGATACCATCTGTGTGCTTTTGTTCTTGTTTTAAAATTCCATGTGAGTTTGTCTCTATTCGATGTGTGTTTAAATCCTTCTCTCTAAACCACCAAACCCTACATAACATGTGTGTGTAACACATACACACACCCTTCCCAATCCTAGCTAACCATGCGTGCATGCAATATCACACATGCACACACCACATCATTCAAATCTAGCTAATCATGTGCACACATGCATATAGTCCTAGCTATCTACCTTAGTGATCTGGCTATCTATCTACACCCAAACTGTATGTTCCTGGTGCATGCATCGATCAGCCCAGCTGATATGAACCCCGCCGCCTGCCAACACCCAGCCTAGCCCCGCTCGCACCGAACCTTCTCCCGTCCTTGGTCTGTCTTACCCAGCAGGAGGACAGCTACCAGAACCACACCCCTTCACTGTTTTTCTCCTCCTTGGCCTCGAGCATGTGCCGTTCACCCCGCATCGCTCGTGGCCCCTCTCCCCTCGTCTGCATAAAGCTAAGCGGAGCAACTGTAGCTGGCAACCCCATCCACCCCAACCACTCTAGATCGAGGTCGTTTTCCTCCCTGTTTCTTCTCCAAGCCAAAAGCCTAGCTGCCATGACCACTCCTACCTAGCTCTGTCCGACTCCGTCGTTGTCCTGCCATCTTTGTCGCCGCGCCTCGTACGAGGAGCTACGCAAGGGCATGCAAAGCTCGTTCAGTACCGGCGCGAGGAGTATAAGGGCAGTGGCGTCTCCCCACCGCTGTCCCGGTGCAGCCGCCGCCTTGCCACTGTAACTTGTCGTTGTTGCCGCACCAACGCCCTCGTCGTTCTCCGTCAGAGAACCTCACCACCGACCTTCCCACGATGAGCAACTCGCCCTCCCCTGCACTCCTTCCCCTTGCACGTCGCCGCAGTCGCCGCATCTTACCGCCCATGACGGCAAGACGAGCGCTTAGACGCCAGAAGACGCACGCCATTAGGCTGCACCTCTCTGTCACCTCTGTTCCCGGACACTTTCCCGCCTACCTGGTTCATCTCGGACACTACCCTGCACATCCCTGCGAAGAAGGTACTGCCCTCTTTGTATAACACCAGGCCACACTCAGATCCATGCCTTGTAACTCTCAGAATCGACCTCCGAAGCCAGGTTGTTATCTCTGTCTCTGATGTTGTTTTCCTCCGTCAGTGTTTTCAGTTTCAGCACACGCGCATCAGTGTTATTCCTCTATGTTCCTGACAGCATTCCGTCTGTTCCATTCCATCTCCGGGAAAACCATTCATTGCATACTATTCTTTGAACATTCAGCTACATCCTGCTTTGTACCGTGCCCAATTCGGAGCTTCGAGCTGCTCGGAATCGTCATCAGAAGATCATCATTTTTCATTGCCGCGCACTGTCGTTTCTTCAGAAATTCAGGTTCATAGTTACAACAACGTTTTTTTTTCTGCATCTTCCCGAGCACGTTGATCTCACATACCGTGGTCGCTGTCTTAATTCATCATACACATCAAGACCAGGTGGTACCATGAGTAGATCGACTCCTTCAGCACACAAGATCATGCTCGGACGCCTTCGTTTTCTTCCTGTCTTTTTTATCGCTTTCTTTAATCTGTAACCTGCCAGCCAAAGTTCAGTAAAATGCAATGGCACCTCACGAACGCGTTCGCGCACACGCACACACCCAGCTGTTGTTGATGCCCTCAGTGCATGCACACCAAAACTGGCCAAAGTCTTCAGCTGCGTCTCCACCCGCGCGCGCATGCCAGCTAGTACCCGCGTGCGTGTATCCATTCAAATCAGCTGGCGCATTGTTTTTGCTGAATGTCTTTTGATTCAGCTGCTAACATGTCTTCTTACCTAGGCAGCTTTGCACGACACTATTTTCTTTTGTCTAGTTAAAATGTTTTGCACCTTTCTTTTATGCTAACATGACTTGAACTGGGCGCCTATACTGGTGTGTCCAAGGATCAAATTCTCTCTGTCCAGTTAAAGTGCACCCGTTCTTATTATCTTAAATCTCTGCAATTTTTGGCCTACATGGTCTAAGTACTGAATTGCTTCAATAGACAGAACAATACCACAGTGGTATGCTCCCTATAATTGTAACCTGTCGAACCATCACTGACACTGACACAGTTATATCCCAACACTTTTTATTCATCGTCTTGCTAGTTTTGTTTCTCCAAAATGATGTTTAAATGCATATCTTTTATTTGATAATTTCAACTAATACATATAATATATGTTTCTTGATCAGAAAAATGTCAGAAATTCAAATATGCTATCTAAAATAATTTGTGAGCAAGTTAAAATTTCGAAATGATTTAAAATACCATGTAATGCCTTTATCTTAAATAAATCATAACTTTATTTTCATAATTCCAAATTTGAAAAATAAAGTAAGGAAAGTAAAGCTTGTAAATAAAACTTGGAGTAGGTATAAGTCAAATGGTATAACCCAAGTATGCCTAATGCATCTTGCTTAGGTTAACTTGCATATAGTGATGGCTTGCAAGTAATCACTTGCATGGTTAACTTGTATAATGCTAGCTTGCTAACAATAGCTTGCATTGCTAATGATGGATTGCCTAGGTTGGTGTAGTGGTTGAAATTCTCCTCTTCTTCTTCGGGGTAGAACTCTCCTCCTCGTAGACTTGGTCGGTACTATCGTCTATAAATACATAGGGAATACACAATCACCAAACAATACTTAACTAGTCTACTTATCACACTAAGGCACATATTTGATGATTTATTATCATCACAAACATCACAAGGTTTAATGAACTAGTTTCATTCACTTTATTTGAGAAAAGTAATTTCTACTCATTGAAATTAACTAAGATTTAATATTCTCCAATTAAAATATGGGATCATGTGGACACATGTCATCAGCACATACTCTAATACATGGGAATGTGATTTAAATGTTGGATCACATTTTAATAAGTTTAAGTTTATTATTTAATGATTTAAAGTGACTAGAAATGCCTATATAGCATTATTTTGGTACTAGTCCAAAGTCACTGTATGCAAACCTTAATATTATTACATATTCAGATAGGTATGGTTAAATGTGATTTTTGATAGTTGGAATCAACTCAAAAGCTAATTTGGTTGATTTTAGAAAAATGGTTGAATGTGAAAAAGCTTTTGTCTTGTTATTTTATCTAGGAGAGATCTATAACTCTAAATTTTTTAAATCCAACAGTCTTGGATAGAGATTTTTATTACCTTTCCAACAAAATTGGAATCACTCAATTTGGATTTGTAGAACTCCCTGAACTGATTTTCAAACTAAAGGACAGAACTAAGTTTAAGTCTAAAAAGAAAAATCTAAATTTGAATCACAGGGCCAGCGAGGGAACACTAACGGGCCATCCTAGTTTCACTCCACGGCACTGAGGACTGCTGACAGGGGGTCCCGCTTGTTAGTGGCTCATTAAACGCGAAGCGGTACGGGGTAGTGCGGACCGTAGGATTAGAGCTAGCATCTACGGCTGGGGTTTATCGTCGACGACGGACTCGTCGCCAGCAAGGGGGAACCCTAACGGCTCAGTGGGGGTGCGGCGAGGGCGTACCAGGGCTCCAGAGAGTGCGGCAAGGTGGGCAAATGAACAAGGAGGGACAGCGAGCTCAGGTGAAGTCGCGGCAGCTCCGGGGGTGGACAAAATCGACGGCAGCGTCTCCTCCTCTGTTGCGGCTATCTCTGGCGAAATTCTGGCAGCTGGCTACTCGAGCTGCTCCGATGAGAGGTGGGGAAAGATCAGTGGAGAGAGGGGAGTGTGAGAGTGTGAAGAATTGGTGTTGGGAGGCTCCCTTATATAGGCCCGGTGAGGCGGCAGAGAGGTGTGGGCGGAGCTCGTCGGTGACGGCGGCACAGGGGGATATCGGCATGGTCAAGATAGGTGGACGGTGGGCGGTTCCCTAGCAGTTAGCTAGGGTGTAATGGCGGTGCTAGGGCGGTGGATTGCGGTCGGGAGCGTCGCGTGCTCTGAGAGACAAAGGCGGTGCTCGACGTGGTTCCCGGCGACTGTGGGTCGCGCGGAGGGGTAAGGGCGTATCTAGCGGGTTGAGATGGTCAAGGCGGAGCAGTGCGCGCCGTCTGGGGTCGAGGCGCGGCGTGTGGCGTGCTCGGCGACGACGCTCTAGCGTGCGCTGGCGCGGCGCAGAGACTTAGTGCGGGGCTTGGCCTCGGTGATCCAGGGGTTGTCTGTGGCCGTGGGGTGGACCGTGGGCGGCAGTGAGGTCAGGCCTCCCTTCCTGGAGCGGCGGAGAGGGGCTGGTGGTCTGCTGTGAGCTGCACATGATCGACCGGCGAGCATGGCGTCGGGGTGGTGTGGTACTGGCGCTAGGGACTAGGGGATGTGTTGGTTTCGGCCTAGTTAGAGCTAGGAGGGACAGAGGGAGTAAATGGGGTGCAATGGGGGTGGCAATCCCCTGTAGAAATAGTGAATTGACTACTGTGTTGGTTCTGTGCCTGCCAAGTGTTCGACCAAATGGCCGCATGACACAAAGATTTGAATTTTTCAGAGATTTTTGGTGTGGTGGTTTGTCACATGCTTAAGCATCTCTGGTTGCTAGGATTTGTCAAATGGAGTTCATTTGGATGGTTTTTGAAAAAGGGTGATCTATACATATGAACTAGATTCCATTTTCAAATGTCTTTTAAATTTAGAGTTTGAAAGTTTTTGGAAGATCACAAAGTGGGCCTTGGCACATCACTACTTGTACTAGCAATGGGTGCAAAGATCCACATTTGTTTCTGTTGGAAAATGAGTGATAGGAATACCCAAAGTGGGTTAGTTGATTAAAATGGCAAAATTGACCATTTCCATTATTAATTGTATTTGATTTCTTTTTCTTTGGTTTTTGCTTGGGAATGATCTAGATGATGTGGCATTCATCTTAGAATCATTTTACAACCATTAGAACAAACAATCATGGGATTCTAAAACAATTCTTCTTTAATGCAACACACATATGCATAATTTAATATTTTAAATGGAAAAAGTTTTTGTTAACCCTAAATTGGGTGATTTGGATCTTGATATATTGGATTAATGTTTTGGGATGTTACAAAAATGCAGGCTCGTAACAAGTCTAGCAAGTTTTGTCAGGTGTAATGGCCCCAACATTCTGTTGTTCATCAATTTGGGAACGCGAGGATCACCTTTGTTCTGAACACTCGCCTCTCCTTGTGCCTTTTTCTTTTTCCTAGGAATCTCGGGACGAGATTCTTGTTTAGTGGGGGAGAGTTGTAGCATCCCAATTGTCTAACAATTGTAATGCTACTTGCCTAGTCTATATATTGCTACTTCCTACATATAATTAATTGCATCATCATTATATCATGCTCATGTCACCATGCCATATTGCATTTGAGCATCATATTAAAACCCTTTTCATTTGGTTCTTCTTCTCATATTGCATTACCTTATTGATTCTTTGTGCTTCTTGATATCTTGTAGTTGCTCCTTGATATATTGCTTCATGCCCAAATGGAGTTGAGGGCATATCTCTTCCTTTTTTTTTGAGAAACACAGTACAATCGTAGACGCTCACAACACGTACATGCACCCACCCCTATGAATGCACACACGCACACCCTACCCCTATGAGCACCTCCGAGAGACCGAGCCGGCGGATTGGGTCTTGAGATTGACGAAGTCACCACGGGCGCTTTGTCGACGTGGAACGCCGCCCCACTGAAAGAATATTCCGCCTTTTTATGCAACACACAGTGTCAAACCGGGGGTGAACTCTGGTGGGCTGGGGGTACAACAACCCTCCTAACCATCCAACCACAGGTTGGTTTTCGGCATATCTCTTCCTTTTCCTTTTCCATCACTAACATGCCATTCTATCTTGTCCATACGAGCTTCTCTTAATTTCCACAATATGGAAACAAGTGGGTTTCTTTATTTTGCTTTATGGTTTTAAAATCAAGCCCATTTAAATTTGTGTGGATCCTATCTTATCTTGTCAATCTATCTTCTACATTCTAGGACTTGCCATTAGCTAATTCTCTATGCATGGGATCATCTTCCTATATTATATCCTATGCAATATAATTATAATCCATGCTCACATGAAAGGATACCATCCGTGTGCTTTTGTTCTTGTTTTAAAATTCCATGTGAGTTTGTCTCTATTCGATGTGTGTTTAAATCCTTTTCTCTAAACCACCAAACCCTACATCACATGTGTGTGTAACACATACACATATACTTCCCAATCCTAGCTAACCATGCGTGCATGCAATATCACACATACACACACCACATCATTCAAATCTAGCTAATCGTGTGCACACATGCATAGAGTCCTAGCTATCTACCTTAGTGATCTGGCTATCTATCTACACCCAAACTATATGTTCCTGGTGCATGCATCGATCAGCCCAGCTGATATGAACCCCGCCGCCTGCCAACACCCAGCCCAGCCCCGCTCGCACAAAACCTTCTCCCGTCATTGGTTTGTTTTAACCCAGCCGGAGGACAGCTACCAGAACCACAACCCTTCACTGTTTTTCTCCTCCTTGGCCCCGAGCATGTGCCGTTCACCAAGCAGAGCAACCGCAGCTGGCAACCCCATCCGCCCCAACCACTCCAGATCAAGATCGTCTTCCTCCATGTTTCTTCTCCAAGCCAAAAGCCTAGCTAACATGACCGCTCCTACCTAGCTCATCGACTCGTCGCTGTCACGCCATCTTAAATGCGGCGCCTGCACAGGAGCTGCGCAAGGGCATCCAAAGCTCGTTCGGTACCGGCGTGAGGAGGATAAGGGCCGCGGCGTCTCCCCGCCGCTGTCCCGGTGCAGCCTCCGCGGTGCCGCTGTAACTTGTCGGCATTGCTGCACCAACGCCCTCATCCTTCTCCGACAGAGAACCTCGCCACCGACCTTCCCACGGTGAGCAACTTACCCTCCCCTGCACTCCTTCCCCTTGCACATCGCCATAGTCGCCGCATCTTACCGCCGCCACGACGCGCACGACAGCGCCCAGACGCGCAGCACGCACGCCGCGCCCTAGTATGCAGCCCCGCGCACCTCTCTGTCACCTCTGTTCCCGGACGTTTTCTTGCCTACCTAGTTCATCTCGGACGCTACCCTGCACATCCCTGCGAAGAAGGTACTGCCCTCTTTGTAGAACACCAGGCCACACTCAGATCCATGCCCTGTAACTCTCAGAATCGACCTCGGAAGTCAGGTTGTTATCTCTGTCGCTGATGTTGTTTTCCTCCGTCAGTCTTTTCAGTTTCAGCACACGCGCATCAGTGTTATTCCTCTATGTTCCCGACAACATTCCGTCCGTTCCAGTTCGTCTACAGGCAAACCATTCACTTCATACTATTTTTCGAACATTCAGCTACATCCTGCTTTGTACCGTGCCCAATTCTGAGATTCGAGCTGCTCGGAATCGTCATCAGAAGATCATCGTTTTTTGTTGCCGCGCACTGTCGTTTCTTCAGAAATTCAAGTTCAGAGTTACAACGACGTTATTTTTTTTCTGCATCTTCCCGAGCACGTTAATCTCACATACGGTGGTCGCTGTCTTCATTCATAATACACATCAAGACCCGGTGGTACCATGAGTAGATCGACTCCTTCAGCACACAAGATCATGCTCAGACGCCCTCCTTTTCTTCCTGTCTCTTTCACTGTTTCTTTAATCTGTAACCTGCCAGTCAAAGTTCAGTAAAACGCAATAGCACCTCACGAACGCGTTCACACACACGCACACACCTAGTTGTTGCTGATGCCCTCAGTGCACGCACACCAAAACTTGCCAATGTCTTCATCTGCGTCTCCGCCCGCGCGCACATGCCAGCCAGTACCCGTGTGCGTGTATCCATTCAAATCAGCTGGCGCATTGTTTTTACTGAATGTATTTTGATTCAGCTGCTAACATGTCTTCTTACATAGGTAGCTTTGCACGACACCATTTCCTTTTGTCTAGTTAAAATGTTTTGCACCTTTCTTTTATGCTAACATGACTTGAACTGGGCGCCTATACAGGTGTGTCCAAGGATCAAATTCTCTCTGTCTAGTTAAAGTTCACCCGTTCTTATTGTCTTAAATCTCTGCGATTTTTGGCCTACATGGTCTAACTACTGAATTGCTTCAATAGACAGAACAATACCACAGTGGCATGCTCCCTATAATTGTAACCTGTCGAACCATCACTGACACTAGCACAGTTATATCCCAACACTTTTTATTCATCGCTAGTTTTGTTTCTCCAAAATGATGTTTAAATGAATATCTTTTATTTGATAATTCCAACTAATACATATGATATATGTTTCTTGATCAGAAAAATGCCAGGAATTCAAATATACTATCCAAAATAATTTGTGAGCAAGTTAAAATTTCGAAATAATTTAAAATACCATGTAATGCCTTTATCTTAAATAAATCATAACTTTATTTTTATAATTCCAAATTCGACAAATAATATATCTAAGTCAATCAACACGACGAGCCCGTTCTAACTATGCATTCCATAATATGAATTGAATCATGCATTATATAAATATTAAGTATACAACAATGTTTATGGGAGAAAAACATGACTAAAAACTTAATAAAATGCTTTGTTCTTGTACCCCACACCTCACCCATGCCATGCTATGCTATGCCATGTAAATTATGCATCATTCCATCATGGCATACTTGTTTGCTTGTTGCATATTATTTTTATGATTGTGCAATGTATTTATTTTGGCCCCTTGTGTGTTTGGTTCTTATCCGGATAGACACTGAGCAAGGAGAATACCAGGAGCCTTAGGAGTATTACCCGGATCCTTCCTATCGTGCAACAGAACTGATAGGCAAGCAATTCCCCATGCTTGCATACATATAGTACCTATGCTTCTATCTTACTCTTGCATCATTGAGTCGCGATTGCATTAAATTGAATCCCAAGTATTGCATAGTCTTTAACTTTAAACCCCACCGAAGCTTGTTCCTCCATCCCATGAGCCATTAATACAGGAGTTGTTTGAGCCATGTGAGTCGTAGAATTGCATGTGTAGGGTTTGTGTGAGTCTTTGGATAATGAGGTACCTAAAAAACATAATATGAGTAGAGAACTAATGAAAGAGGCATCAGTGAGCATTATCTACTATTTGGTTCTTTAAGCTCACTTGTTTCCCGTAGGACCCCGAGTACTTGATTCCTATTCCTTGACTATTCGCACTATCCATATACGGGAGACCCTATGAATCCCCCTTTGCCTGAGCTTGATTCACACTTTATTTCTTAGGGCCACAAACTAGTTTGGGACTTTATTAATATCATGTACTTATGCCATGCTTTATTAATTTATTTACGATTGTGCGCGGAGCACCTGTACTATTTAAGATCCCGCACCACGTTTATGCTGTATCGACAAGCCCAGTCATACTTTCGGGTTCCCAGTCGTTTACCGCCGACGTCGCAAACCCGGGGATCGTCGCGGAGCTGGCCAACTTCGTTGCGGGTAGCTTATTAGGGTGGCCCCCTGAAATAATTTATGTATCCTGTGAACGCATTGTCGTGAGGCCTTGTTGTGTTTTATTTGGTTCTTCCCGAGGTTGATCGTGTGTGTGTTGCTATTTGTGCACCCCTGCAGGGTAAATCTTTCTGAAAGCCGTGTCCACGGTAATGGAAATCTTGGAGCACAGTTTCTCGATCATAGACAAGCATAACTAAAGTACCGCCTTTAATTTGACTAATACATGACTAGTAATTAGTGCTACACTCATGGAATGGTTAATAAAAGTGCCAACGGATGGGATGTCCTTTTGCCTTCTCATCGGTAAGCGAGAAGGAGGACGGGCGAGGTTATTTATGTTACTTATATAACTGTTGCTATTAATTAACGGGCGTCCGTCCATCTTTGGTTGTACGGATGTGTAGCGAGTCTCTATAGCTCTTTGTAGATATTATCTTTCGCTGCAATTGCATCACCCCCAGGTTGTTCCCTTTAGCTGCATTAAGACTTGCTGAGTACACCTAGGGTCTCACACGATAAATATTTGGTTTAGGTGGACAGGTATACTCTAAGGAAGGCTACTAGGTCGAAGAGACCAATGAGGGTGGCAATGACCATCGGGTGTAGAGATTCCGGGATGGAGATCCATGAGATCTATGGATGGAATGTGCTTAGTTCTCTGGCATCTTATGCCAATTTGCTTTTTATCCGTACTCGGATCTTGTATTCCGCTTCCCTTGATACTCTGGTGTGTGATGTATGAGGAGGTATCCTAAACTATTATATCTATCTACGATATTTGGATCTTGTCATATTTTGTTGCAATATTTCTATTTCTTTTAGATGGCGTGACTCTGATGTCTATTGTAAGTCTTAGACATACATACTCATTTGTGTATGTCATGGTCACGTTACCTGTCGCTTACGCCGCTCGCTCTTGTCCCGATGTTCTTGAAAGTGGATAAGGTGGTCGGTTGGTACCATGCCCTGGTCCGCTTCGACGAGCCTACACGTGGGTGGCCTTGGGCCTCCGCGGTAGAATCACTTATCCACTTTTGGGTTCGTCCAGGCTTGAACTTAGAGCGTAATGTCCGAGGTATTACAATTGGTATCAGAGCCATTCCGCTCTTCAGGGTCTCAGCCAAGATGGTCCTTGTCAGTCTAGAAATATTTTGGTAGCTATGTATACTAGAGAAAAACTATAGTGAGAGTATGACTACTTCCATTTTTGTTCTTATCCACCCACCCACCCTTTTCTGGCAAGGAAGTGTAACGTTTGTCTATCCTCTTCTAAAAATTCAAACTAGGATTCACGTGTTTGGGGCTTCCGTAGTACCATAGGATGTGTGTTAATTCTTTGTCTATCTGGTGTATCCAACCTTGTTGTCGCAATCTTCCTTTGGTCATCAATTGTTCGTACATTCCATACCGACAGGCTTATGTGTAAACCGATGCGATTTGTCTTACTCTTTGTTAACCGACGCAATCTTGTTAAGGGTGTTCTTCCTTCCCGCATGCCTTCACATAATGTGGAGTTGCTAATCGTGTGTGATCCATGTTTCACCTTCCTTTGTCGGCATGTCCATGCTAACTCATTCTTTTGTCACCGGTGCTTCAATCTGAAGTTTTACTTCATCTTCAAATTCTTTTGGTCTAAATACATAATGTGTGTCGACCGATGCCAGTGATTGTAATTTGGTTCTCGTTATAGTTATATAACACTTATCATGAGTGGAATATGGTTAATGCTATCAAAGCTAATTCTCTAAATGATGGCGGTTATCTCTTGCGATTTTGAGTTATAAAGTGATCATATCTTTATCATATTCAAGTACTTTGGCAATCCAGAGGTTTCTTAAGGCACCATGGTGGATTATCATCCATTTATCAGTCTTCACATATTTTTGAGCTCCATATCTACAAGGTTCTCTTTGATACAGGAGATTCTCATCCTTGCATCTCTGATGGCTTTGCTTAAATGTATGAGTTATTATCATTTTTTTATCCAAAGTCTCTTCTCTTTTTCAACCGGTGATTCGGTCAACAAGGTGAACAAGTCGGTATATTTTCTTTCCGAAGGGACAGATAATCTATTCTTGAAATTCATCTCTTCCAACACAAATACTTGCTCGAAACATTGATTTTTCAAAGAGCGTTGAGCTCAAAAAGTGTTTCGAGCATTCGTTTGTTTCTCTCGCCACATGAACTTGGTATTCTGGGAATATCTGGATAATTCTTGGTGGTATATCTTGACGATATGCTTGCCTATTCTATGTCAATGGAAGAACATGAAGAACATCTTCTTTTCCCCTCAAGCTTGTGAACACCGCCTGTGTGCAAAGTTCTCAAAGTGTAAATTATGACTACCGAAGTCATCTATCTCGGCCACATCCTTTTGCTAAAGATATCACTACAATTCTGGAATCACCAAGTCAATTGTTAATTCCATCCTCCGTTTTCAACCAACTCCAGAGCTTTTTCCTTGTTTGGCAAGTTATCATCGTTGTTCCGCTGAAGTTCCTGAAGACCTCTAAATCCCTCATAGATCTTCTCAAGAAGGACAAGAAATTCCTTGGTCCGCTCATCAAGAAACCTTTTGAAATCCTATCTCTATCTTCTATGCTCAATCCTCCGGATGCCGCAAAGAATTTCTAGATCTTTCATAATCCTTCTATTCAAGTTGGTGCTATCTTTTTCTCTGTTTGTTGAATCTTGCAGTGGTTCTCTTTAATACTCATTCATATCTTTTCTGATGGCTTGGCACTTCCAACGCGACGACAACATCATGATCTTTATCTATTTTGGATCCGACGAAGTGTTTACATCACCTACCTGTTTTCTTATGAAGCTTCAAGAATTCTGCTTGTCAAGATCTTCAGTCTAAATTACTGAGAGTTTGGTTGCACAATTTTCCTATTCATGTGCGGAGTAATGCTTTGAGTGCGGGATGGATTCATGACCATACCACTACTTTTGTCATTTGCTATTTTAAATTGAGTTGGTGGGTTAATGCAATTTCACTTACTCCATGGAAGTTGGAAGTGGCCTTTATCTCTTGATACTGCTACTTCCGTCCTTGTTTTTCCGGAGGCTTCTCTCAAGAGCGTAATCAACAACCTCTTGTTGGTGGTCCCGTCTATTTCAAAACGGAGCAAAATCTTCAATGATCTGTTAGAAGCAAATGCAAAATCTTCTCCACCCTCTTCTTTCTACCGGTGCTCGACATCGTCAAACAAGATGGAGGTTATCTCTGACTTCAATTTGTCAATTATTTTGCTCTAGGTAAAGCCAATTATGGTTGATACCATCAATCGCAAATCTATTGCATTAACCTCGTGGTTAAGTAAAGCAATAAGCATCTCTACAATAACCTCAAGATCTTCAACATTCAGCTTATTCTTAGGATTCCACCATAAATAGCATCACCTCCTTCTCTTGGAGAAATATCTGCGCACCTCAATTGCGTGATCCTTTGGTTCTTACCGGCGCAAGAGGAATCTAATCCGAGAACTCCTAATCCAAAACTTTTCCGTGGTATCAAGGAACTCTATTGTTTGAAGGCAATATTATTTTCCGAACTACATTCCTTTAATCTAAGGGAAGAAACAATATTATTTTCATAGTGGTTGATAACTTCTCCAAGTCATTCTTTTCTTTGGGCGAGACAAGGAATCATACTCACGAGTAGCTTTTGATCTTGAATCCTTACAATGTGTCTTTTCTTTCTCCTCTATACACTGTCTTTCATAATTCTTGTAGAAGTAATTCTATTCTTTTATCATGTTTCTCAAGAGCTCTGGAGCTATGTTCATCCTATCTTTCTTGTCTCACAATAATCCTCCAGGTTCTTCAAGTCCCTTGTTTCCAAGAAGCAAAATGCAGGCTCGCAACAAGTCTAGCAAGTTTTGTCAGGTGTAATGGTCACACCATTCCGTTGATCATCAATTTGGGAACGCGAGGATCACCTTTGTTCTGAACACCCGCCTCTCCTTGTGCCTTTTTCTTTTTCCTAGGAATCTCGGGGCGAGATTCTTGTTTAGTGAGGGAGAGTTGTAGCATCCCAATTGTCTAACAATGCTACTTGCCTAGTCTATATATTGCTACTTCCTATATATAATTAATTGCATCATAATTATATCATGATCATGTCACCATGCCATATTGCATTTGAGCATCATATTAAAAACCCTTTTCATTTGGTTCTTCTTCTCATATTGCATTTCCGTATTGATTCTTTGTGCTTCTTGATATCTTGTAGTTGCTCCTTGATATATTGCTTCATGCCAAAATGGAGTTGAGGGCATATCTCTTCCTTTTCCTTTTCCATCACTAACATGCCATTCTATCATGTCCATACGAGCTTCTCTTAATTTCCACCATATGGAAACAAGTGGGTTTCTTTATTTTGCTTTATGGTTTTAAAATCAAGCCCATTTAAATTTGTGTGGATCCTATCTTATCTTGTCAATCTATCTTCTACATGCTAGGACTTGCCATTAGCTAATTATCTATACATGGGATCATCTTCCTATATTCTATCCTATGCAATATAATTATATTCCATGCTCACATAAAAGATACCATCTGTGTGCTTTTGTTCTTGTTTTAAAATTCCATGTGAGTTTGTCTCTATTCGATGTGTGTTTAAATCCTTCTCTCTAAACCACCAAACCCTACATCACATGTGTGTGTAACACATACACACACCCTTCCCAATCCTAGCTAACCATGCGTGCATGCAATATCACACATACACACACCACATCATTCAAATCTAGCTAATCGTGTGCACACATGCATATAGTCCTAGCTATCTACCTTAGTGATCTGGCTATCTATCTACACCCAGACTGTATGTTCCTGGTGCATGCATCCGCCCCATCCGCCCCAACCACTCTAGATCGACGTCGTCTTCCTCCCTGTTTCTTCTCCAAGCCAAAAGCCTAGCTGCCATGACCGCTCCTACCTAGCTCTGTCCGACTCCGTCGTTGTGCTGCCATCTTCGTCGCCGCGCCTCGTACGAGGAGCTACGCAAGGGCATGCAAAGCTCGTTCAGTACCGACGCGAGGAGTATAAGGGCAGTGGCGTCTCCCCACCGTTGTCCCGGTGCAGCCGCCGCCTTGCCGCTGTAACTTGTTACTGTTGCCGCACCAACGCCCTCGTCCTTCTCCGTCAGAGAACCTCACCACCGACCTTCCCACGATGAGAAACTCACCCTCCCCTGCACTCCTTCCCCTTGCACGTCGCCGCAGTCGCCGCATCTTACCGGCCTTGACAGCACGCCAAGACGACACTCTCTGTCACCTCTGTTCCCGGACACTTTCCCGCCTACCTGGTTCATCTCGGACGTTAAAATGTTTTGCACTTTTCTTTTATGCTAACATGACTTGAACTGGGTGCCTATACTGGTGTGTCCAAGGATCAAATTCTCTCTGTCCAGTTAAAGTGCACCCGTTCTTATTGTCTTAAATCTCTGCAATTTTCGGCCTACATGGTCTAAGTACTGAATTGCTTCAATAGACAGAACAATACCATGGTGGCATGCTCCCTATAGTTGTAACCTGTCGAACCATCACTGACACTGACACAGTTATATCCCAACACTTTTTATTCATCGTCTTGCTAGTTTTGTTTCTCCAAAATGATGTTTAAATGCATATCTTTTATTTGATAATTTCAACTAATACATATAATATATGTTTCTTGATCAGAAAAATGTCAGAAATTCAAATATGCTATCCAAAATAATTTGTGAGCAAGTTAAAATTTCGAAATGATTTAAAATACCATGTAATGCCTTTATCTTAAATAAATCATAACTTTATTTTCATAATTCCAAATTTGACAAATAATATGTCTAAATCAATCAACGCGACGAGCCCGTTTTAACTATGCATTCTATAATATGACTTGAAGCATGCATCATATAAATATTAAGTATACAACAATGTTTATGGGAGCAAAACATGACTAAAAACTTAATAAAATGCTTTGTTCTTGTACCCCACACCTCACCTATGCCATGCTGTGCTATGCCATGTAAATTATGCATCATTCCATCATGGCATACTTGTTTGTTTGTTGCATATTATTTTTATGATTGTGCAATGTATTTATTTTGTCCCCTTATGTGTTTGGTTCTTATCCGGATAGACACTGATCATGGAGAATACCAGGAGCCTCAGGAGTATTACCCAGATCCTTCCTATCCTGCAACAGAACTGACAAGCAAGCAATTCCCCATGCTTGCATACATATAGTACCTATGCTTCTATCTTACTCTTGCATTATTGAGTCGCGATTGCATTAAATTGAATCCCAGGTATTGTATAGCCTTTAATTTTAAACCCCACCGAAGCTTGTTCCTCCATCCCATGAGCCATTACTACAGGAGTTGTTTGATCCATGCGAGTCGTAGAATTGCATGTGTAGGGTTTGTGCGAGTCTTTGGATAATGAGGTACCTAAACAACTTAATATGAGTAGAGAACTAATGAAAGAGGCATCAGTGAGCATTATATGCTATTTGGTTCTTTAAGCTCACCTGTGTCCCATAGGACCCCGAGTACTTGATTCCAGTTCCTTGACTATTCGCACTATCCACATACGGGAGACCCTATGAATCCCCCTTTGCCTGAGCTTGATTCGCATTTTCTTTCTTAGGGCCACAAACTAGTTTGGGGCTTTATTACTATCATGTACTTATACCATGATTTACTGCTTTATTTACGATTGTGCGTGGAGCACCTGTACTGGTTAAGATCCCACGCCACATTTATGCTGCATCGACAAGCCCAGTCACACTTTCGGGTTCCCAATCGTTTACCGCCGTCGTCGCAAACCCTGGGTCCGTCTCGGAGCCGGCCAACTTCGTTGCGGGTAGCTTATTGGGGTGGGCCCCTGAAATAATCTATGAATCCTATGAACGCATTGTCGTGAGGCCTCGTTGCTTTTTATTTGGTTCTTCCTGAGGTTGATCGTGTGTGTGTTGCTATTTGTGCACCCCTGTAGGGTAAATCTTTCTAAAAGCCGTGTCTGCGGTTATGGATGACTTGGAGAACAGTTTCTCGATCATAGACAAGCATAACTAAAGTACCGTCTTTAATTTGAGTAAGACATGACTAGTAATTAGTGCAACACTCATGGAATGGTTAATAAAAGTGCCAATGGATGGGATGTTCTTTCGCCTTCTCATTGGTAAGTGACATGGGCATACCCTACAGGTACTCAAGCTTGGTATATACGGTCCAAATACATAAAGGCCCACGGTGTCGCCAGGGCCAAGATGAAAGGACTCGAGTAACCTATGGACTCTCGATTTCTTGAAGGACAAGAAGAAGCTAAAGATAGAAAGTTTGAAGGGGAAACCCTAACTTGTAACCGACTCGACCTGCTACCCGAGACCTAGCCTATCTATATAAGGGCTAGGAGGGGGCGGCGAGGAAGACACACGCAACCCTAGCTTCCACAAACCCTCGCCAGATTGCATCAGCGCACCGTTGTAACTTTTGACTCCCTCAATAATTCCACGAGTAGACAAGCAGGAGTAGGGACCTCTACGAGGCCTGAACCTGGGTAAATCCTTTGTCCCCTCTGTGCTTGTTTGCTAGCCGATAGATGTCTCTAGCGCTCCCTCCTTCTCCAAAACCCAAGTCCATAACAATGGGCATTGACGAGTTAAACCCTCGTCAATTGGCGCCGTCTGTGGGAATTGGGAGTGCTGATGTTGCGGCTTCTTCGACCCCATCAAACGCAATCTACAACTCTGCAACAGCGGAGATTCGCCAGCTTTTGGTGCCTTCGACTTCACCGTCCACACGCCGGCTACTCGCCCGGCCTTCGAGTCTGTGGGTGACGGAATCAGCCTGGCGATTGGGAGCTTCCGCTTCCAAGTTGGTCAGATGGGCACACTTCGCATGCCCGATCAGCCGACGGCACCGGCGATTGCCCCAACATCATGGTTCCCTCCATCGATCGGCACCCTCAGTGAGCTCAATGCTCCGGCGGTAGTTGGGAACATGGTCAGCGACAACAGTCGCGATTCCGATCTAAGCGATCTGGCCACTAAAGATGGAACCTACGGTTCCGAATCTGAAAGTTGTGGAAGCAACAGCTTCCCAAATCACTTCATGTGCACAGTCATCAACGCGGGCGACACCTCCGCCAACCGCGGTAACGGTGGCAACACCGGCAACGGCACCGATCCACCCAATCGCGGTAGCGGTGGTAACACCGGGAACGGCACCGACCCGCCCAACACCGGCAACGGCGGTAACGGTGGCAATGGAGGAGCAGTCGAACCTCCTAGCATAATCAACGAGCAAACCGGCGAAATCGTCGGGATCAGGCTCAATGAGCAAGAGTGGGAACACTGCCGCGAAGCCCTACGAGGTGCACCTCTACCCTTTGGGTCCCCGCAGGAGCTACTGATGGGCTACCACTGGCTCCTAAAAGAGGAATTCAAGCGCCAAAAATAAGCAATCGTGCAACTTGAGGCGCGTAAAAAGGCGGTGGACGAGTCAAGCCTTCGTCGCGCTGGGCTCTCCTCCTACGGAGGATCCTCCTCAAGAGGCAACGAGCACCTCGCCAGGAAAAGGCAATCGCGGATGGCTCACCTCACCGAACAAGAACGCATGGATGCCGCGAAAGTCCTCGACTTCGGCTCTATGACAGTCGACACGAGAGGCAACGTGGTTCCCAGGACACCACAAGCCGCGGTGACAGCGGCCACCATGTACCTTCTCAATAACCAGCCACCATCTAGAGATCCCCGAACGGCCATGCACCGATCTACGATCGCGAGCCTGGGGCTAATTGAGGCCGCCCTCGACAAGGAACCGGTACCAGACCCAAAAAAGGGCAAAGCGTTAGCAAAGCGCTACTCCTCGCCCTCGTCCAGCAATGACAGTCACGACCTGTCTCGGAGCTGCCGCTCATGGCGACACGATCGCGACTACGATGCACGCGATGAACTCACGCAACGCAAGATCGACAAGTCAAGGGCACGACGTGCTCAGTCGACTGACTCAGAAGAAGAAGATGAGGAGCTCTGCGGCGCCAGATGCTTCAGCAGATCCATCGGGCAAAAGTGAATGCCTAAAGGGTTCAAACTCCCATCGGAGAACCCGAAATTTGACGGTCTGCAGGACCCCAAGATCTGGCTGGAGGATCACATCTCCTCCGTCAGGCTACATGGAGGCAGTCGAAGTACTGCCATGCAATGCTTGCAGCTATAGCTGCAGGGCACCGCCCGGGCATGGCTCAATAACCTCCCACGCGGATCCATTCGCAGCTGGGATGAGCTGGTCTACAGCTTCGTGCACAACTTTAAGGGAACGTACAAACGCCCCACCTCAATCAAAGAACTGAGATGCTGCCAGCAAAGATCTGGCGAATCGCTGCTCTCTTACATCCAAAGGTGGTCCATCATCAAGAACTCCGCAGAGAACATCTCGGAAGACCGCGCGATTGATGCATTCAATGGTGGTGTCCGCCGCATGGAACTCAGGGAGGAGCTAGGCCGCTCAAAGCCCCAGACCATCGACCACCTGATGGATATCGCGAATCGGTGGGCTGATGGAGAAGATTCGGTGAAGAATCGCGTTCACTCTGACGAGGAGGCAGAACTAGAACGAAGACGCGACCGCCGGAGCAAGCGTCGCATGCGCGTCTATGACGATCGTGATGACGTCAACATGGTCGCAGCCGGCTACGCTGATAGACGCGACGATAACCACAACAGCGGATACCGCAGCAGCGGATACCGCGACTCCGGGAAAACCACGCAAGTGTGGCAACGCCGTACTCGCGATGAAGCACCCGCGACCTCCATCGAGGACAAACTATCCGGGCCATGCACGATACACTTCTACATCGACAAGCATGATGGCAAGAGAAAGTCCAGCCACCTCCTCAAGGACTGCCGCGAGTTCCTCAAGCTACATGAGGGATTGGTTCGGATGAACCGCAATGCAGTCGAAAGAGGCTACGGAGCCGCTCTATGCGCCGTGGCACATGGCGCACCACCACCACCACCTGGGCCACCCCCGAACAGAGCTGCACCGGACCAACACCACGGAGGTGAACCGTACCCACGGGCCATGGGTACCATGATGATCCAAAAGGGGAGCCCCTCCAATAGGGTGCAGAAGGCCATCACTCGCCAAGTCAACTTGGCCACGCACTCGCCACCATCCACCACTGAGTACCTTAGTGGCAGTGAGTCGTGCATTACTTTCGACAAATGCGACCACCCGCCTCAAGTACCTCGCCCAGGTCATTGCCCCCTCGTACTCGAGGTGCAAATTGGAGGCTTCGACATGAGTCACGTCTTCATGGATGGCGAAAGCGGTATCAACCTCATATTCGCGAGTACCTTGCGAGCAATGAGGATCCCTCTAACCTGCTTGGAGGCATCGGACACAACGTTCCACGACATCGTCCCAGGGAAAGGCATATACCCCCTCGGCAAAATCAACCTCGACATCATATTTGGCACGCCGAAGAACTTCCGACGCGAGCGCATCGACTTTGAAGTTGTCGACTGGCCCTCACAATACCACTGCATCCTCGGACGTGTCGTGTTCACTAGGTTCATGGCGGTACCCCATTACACCTACCTGCAGATGAAGATGCCAGGTCCCAATGGCGTCATCACGATCAACGGGAGCTTTGAGCGATCTGACAGTTGCGACAGGGAACTCAACAGAATCTCCCAGTCCTTCGGCATGCAGGAGGAGCTCACGTGATTGAAGGAAACGACAAAGAACAGTCTGCCGCCCCTGAGTAGGCCAAGCTCACCTGACCTCTCCTTCGACTCATCTATGCACACAAAGAAGGTGCATGTCCATCCATCAGATCCCGCCAAAACGGCCCTCATCGCCAACAACTTGAGTCCCGCATAGGAACTCGCGCGCGTCGAATTCCTCCGTGAGCACTGGAAAATTTTTGCCTGGTGTCCTGCGGACATGCCAGGAGTTCCCAGGGAATTCGCCGAGCACGCACTCAACGTCAACCCCGACGCAAGGCCAGTCAAGCAAACAATCAGGCGACTGTCTGAGCCACGAGCGCAGGCAGTCGGAATGGAGATCAACAGACTCCTCGAGGCCAAATTCATACGCAAGATCAAGGAAAGCACTTGGCTCGCCAATACGGTGCTGGTGCCAAAAAAGGACACGGATATCCTACGGATGTGCGTGGACTTCACTTCTTTAAACAAGAACTGCCCAAAAGATCACTTCCCGCTACCACGGATCGACCAAATCATCGACTCCACCGCTGGATGCGAGCGCCTCTGCTTCCTCGATGCCTACTCAGGCTACAACCAAATTCGAATGAAGGAGGAAGACCAGGAGAAGACCATGTTTACAACACCCTTCGGTGTGTTCTGCTACAACACAATGCCCTTCGGGCTAAAAAACGCGGGAGCTACCTACCAACGGTGCATGCAATCTTGCCTCAAGGAGCAGCTGGGTCGCAACATCCAAGTCTATGTCGACGACATAGTAATCAAAACCAAAAAGGAAGCCTCTCTAATCGATGACTTGCACGAAACATTCGCCAATCTCGACCGTTACCGGATCAAGCTCAATCCGAACAAATGCGCCTTCGGCGTACCATCTGGGCAGCTGCTCGGGTATCTCATCTCCGCGAGAGGGATTGAGGCAAACCCGAAAAAGATAAAGGCCATACTAGCCATGGAGAAGCCAAAGAACATAAGAGGCGTCCAGCAACTAGCCGGACGAATCGCGGCCCTTGGTCGATTCATCAGTCGAATGGGAGAAAAGGCAGTGCCCTTCTATCAACTCCTCCGCAAAGCTGATAAATTCGAGTGGACCAATGAAGCGCAAGAAGCATTCGAAGATCTCAAGCGCCTGTTATCCACATCGCCAGTACTGGTGACTCCACGGGAAAGGGAACCACTACTGCTGTACATCTCCGCTACCAACCAAGTGGTTAGTACAGTGCTCGTCGTCGAACGGGCAGAGGAAAACAAGGTCCATGGCGTACAACGCCCGGTATACTACCTCAGCGAGGTCCTCACGCCAACAAAACAGCGGTACCCGCACTACCAGAAGCTGGCGTACGGCGTCTTCATGACCGCTAGGCGACTGCTCCATTACTTCCAGGAACACCCAATCGTGATAGTCAACGACGCCCCATTGGGACATATCCTCAATAACCCAGACGCCATGGGACAAGTCGCGCTTTGGGGAATCGAACTATCTCCACGAGACATCACATACAAAAAGCGCAACGCAATCAAGTCGCAAATTCTCCCTGATTTCCTCGTGCATTGGATGGAAAATCAACTCCCAGACAAGCCAGATATGTCCTACCTCTGGACCATGCACTTCGATGGATCCAAGCGGAAAGATGGAGCAGGAGCAGGTGTCATACTAACATCACCTCAAGGAGACAAGCTGAAATACATCCTGCGAATGCAGTTCACAGCCTCAAACAACGAAGCTGAATACGAGGCCATGTTGCACGGGATGAGGATGGCAAAAGCCTGTGGCGCAAAAAGGCTCATCATATACGGCGACTCCAAGCTGGTCGTCAACCAAACAATGCACGAGTGCGACGCACTGAACGACAACATGATCGTGTACCGTGACCTCTATGATACACTCGAAGGGGACTTCGATGGTTGCGAGCTGCGACACGTAGGTCGCGAAAGCAACGAGGAGGCGGATGCACTCGCAAACATAGGCTCTACCTGCGCCCCCATACCACCTGGTGTATTTCTCGAGCGCATCTGTGAATGCTCCATCAAGCCAAAGGCCACAGAGAAGAAAACAAGCGCAGCAATGGACTCGGGGGCTACGCCACCCAATGAGCCAATGGCACTCGATGACTTGGAGCTAGACACAGGACTCAAAGGGCCAATGAGCGTCATGATGATTGAACAATCCTGGACGCAGCCGTACATTACGTACCTCCTCAGTAAGCGCCTACCAGACGATCCGACAGACGCATGGTACATCGCGCGACGCTCCAAGGCATTCGCTGTTATCAACAACGAACTATACAAACACAGCATCACGGGAGTGCTACAGCGATGTGTCTCCATGGCTGATGGAAGAGCAATTCTCCTCGACATCCATGAAGGGACCTGCGGGCACCACGCAGGCAGTCGCGCCCTCGTCGCCAAAGCTCTACGAGCTGGATTTTACTGGCCCACGGCCATGCGCGATGCCAAGGACATTGTCCAAAAATGCAATGCTTGCCAACGATTCGCGGACAAGCCACACGCACCAGGCGCAGAACTACGGCCTATTCCATTGGCCTGGCCCTTCGCCCAGTGGGGACTCGACATGGTTGGCAAACTTCCAAGGTCCTCGCAAGGAGGCTATGTCTACCTCTTGGTCGCAGTCGACAAATTCACCAAGTGGATTGAGGCCATGCCAGTGACCAAGCAATCAGGGCACAGCGCAGTCAAGTTCTTCGAGTCCATCGTCTACCGCTTCGGCGTGCCGCACAGCATCATCACCGACAACGGAACGAACTTCACATCCAAGGAGTTCCAAGAATTCTGCGAGAACCTGGGGATCAACATCAGCTACGCCTCAGTAGCACACCCACAGACCAACGGTCAGGTGGAAAAGGCAAACGGGCTCGTCTACAGCGGCATCAAGAAGCGACTCCTCCGACCACTCGAACAAGCCGCGGGCTGCTGGCCAGACGAACTGCAATCCGTACTCTGGAGCCTGCGTACAACTCCAAACAGCGCCACCGGCTACACGCCATTCTTTATGGTACACGGAGCAGAGGCAGTACTACCCGCCGAGGTACGGTACAAAGCGCCACGCGTAGTCGCCTACAGCGAGCAGGAGTCATCCCTCGCACTCGAAGACTCCGTCGACCTCCTTGACGAAGCAAGAGAAATCGCCGCAGAAAGATCCACGATCTACCAGCAGAACCTGCGCAACTACCATAGCAGAAGGCTTCGCCCCAGATCCTTCGTCGAAGGTGACTTGGTCCTGCGACTGAAGCAGCAAGGACATCTCAAGCTCGAGTCCCCTTGGGAAGGACCATACGTGATTACAAAAGTAATCCCAAGGGGCGCCTATCGCCTTAAAGATCTAGAGACAGGAGTCGCATACTCCAACCCTTGGAACGTTGCACAACTGCGACGCTTCTACCCCTAGTAGTTTTACTTTTTACATCGCAAATAAGGCTACTCAGCCAAGGCTACTTAGCCGCACATTGTACTTCGCACTGTTCTTCGAATAAATAAAAGCTAAGTGCCCCAAAACTCCGTGTTCTCCTTTACTTTGTCAATTTTCATACTCGGGGGCTACGCCACCCTATACACATATGTTCTTCGAACAATAACGCGACATCCTGAGTAGCTGGCACATCAATCGAACCCCTTAACACAAACTCAACCGAGCTGCAACGCGCCTGACAGGTTGACAAGGGAACGATACAAAGATGGCCAGGCTAACAAAAAGGACTCGCATAAGTGCAACGCACCCCACGCTTAAAGCTATCTGTACACATTCAACAGTATATTATCTACAAATGTATATGAGCTTTACAACACTAGTACACTTATGTGCAGGATACATATTTGACTACCCTTGCAACAGATGAACATTAGTCTGTTCCTCGAAGAAGTCGACGACCTCCTCGGCTAGACGGTCCACCGCTTGATAGTGCGGCACCATGTTCCAGGAAGATCCTGCTGGTGGCACCGGTGGCCCAGAGGCAATGGCGGCAACATCCACGTCAGGCCTGTGCAAACGCACCATGGAGAGGGCAGCCTTGGCACCAGCCACCAATTGCTGCCTCACGCACTCGCGAACCGTGGACATATCTTGAAATTTGGTCAGGAGAGCCAGCAGGCTTGATGGAGTATCATCCAGCGGGAATGTCGCCCGATAGATGTTCTTCAAACACGACTGCGACTTCTTCAGAAAGAGCAGCACTCGCGAGGCACGATCCTGCAGGGTCGCCAACGCAGTCGCAAGATCATGATCTACCCAGAAGTATCCACTCTCCTGAAGTTGCTCCTGGGTGAGATCATGAAGGCATATGGCAATCCTATCCCTCTCCTCCTGCGGATGGCGTGCGCTAATAACTACACGAAGAAACATCAACAACATGAGTACAACGTACCATTGCGATTAACTACAAAGGAAAAGACGAGGATGAGCAAACTAACACTTAAACTGGTCGCCCAGCTGCGTCACCTCGCCAAGCAGATATTGCTCGCGGACGGCGGCTTTTCAGCCTTTGACTTCCACACGTCCGTGCTACCGCGGATCACGGGCAACTCACGCTCCAGTTGCTTAACGCGATCACGAAGTCGCGAAAGCAAGGACAGCTCCTCTACCCTGGAGCGTGGTGGTGCCATTGTATCCTCAAGAGATGGCGAGTCCGGGGTTCCCCCCACAGGACCACTTGATGTACCCTACCAAAAATCAAGCCAGAGGCAAATAAGGCGACCAACTCAAAAGTCAAAAGTAACAGATGCATTCAGGATCAGCATAAAAGTATCTACAAATACATTCGCCAATAGGCATGTTCTCCAATCAAAAGAGCAATTCATCAACTATTAGAAGAAACTAACTATGAAGCAGCTGGCTTCTTCGACTTCGATGACCTCGGGGGCTTCATCAAGTCCGTGGCAGTATCAGATGCCACTGACTTTCCGCCGGCCCCTGAGGCCGAAGTTTTCGCCGCCTTCTTCGCACGATTGAGCTCCTCCGAATACTTGGCAACAGTGTTTATCAAGGAATGGCCATATTTGGCACAGCAGTCGCAAAGGGAGTGAATACTACCTGCTGACCATCCGCACCAACAGGCATCGTCTTCGACACCGCAGAAGGGTCTACTTCGACTCCGTGGGCTTGCACCATGGCAAGCGACATGGTCGCGCCAGCTGCGCAGAGGGAGTTCTTGTACGTGGCAGGCACACCCTCAGGGAGCGACTCCACCAGCTCTTCCACATTGTCGAACAGCTCCGCCTTCGGCATCAACTCCTCCCGGAGGCGACTCAGGGTGGCCTTGGCCTTGGGCAACGTATTTTGGACAGCGGCGCTATGACCCTCGACCGCAGATACCGCGCCCGCCAGAGCGTCATCGCGACAAAGGGCTTATGGATCAAAACTCAAGCCACCAGCATCTATACCAAAATACACACAAGGATCAAACTTCTAGTGCCACCCGCACTACAGATGCAGAGAAGAACATCAATAAAATACCTACCAGTAAAGGTACCTGAGAGGGCCTTGGCGATTGAGAACAGTTTCTCTTCGAACAACTTCTCCCTGGCTGCAAAGGAGGCACGCATATCCTCTTCGCGCTTCTGGGCATCATCACGAGCCGCGATTGCATCGTCGCGCCCCTTCATAGCTGCGGCTAGTGTCTTCTCCAACGTGGCGACATCGCGCAGTAAAGTGTTATGCTCGGCTACATGGTAGTCAATAATTGGCTGTCAGTCGATTATACCAAAACAAGGAGAAGATGGAAATAATAAGTATAGAACACTCGCTCTCGACCACGCGGTGGCGCGTCTCCAGCATCGCATGCTGGCGACCCATCGCCATCACCTGCTCCGCCACCTGCGTGGCTTCCTTTACAAGGAGCTGTCGCACAAAACAAGGAGTCAGCAGAGGGCAGCAGAAGGCGTTGACTACCACATTAAAAAAGAAGGAAAGCTATACTTACATGGTCCTCCAGCGACTCCGAAGAAGTTTGCTGAACCGTCATCCGAGCAAATACTCGATGCTCCCCTACGTGAGGAGAGCTCGAAGAATTGTGCCCGGAGTGGGCTGCCGCCGGAAAAGGAGTGCGCTCGACCTCTACCTTGGCCCTTGAAGTCGGGACTCCCGATTCCTTCAAAAATTCGACGTCGCCAGAAGATGACGACGCCTCTTGACTGCAAGACAAAATCCACATTGAGAAAAGGGAAAACTCCAGGGCAAAAACCAACAAGAAGAAAACAGAAAAGAATGAAAAACCTAGCAAACTTACCAGTTAAAGTTGTCAAGATCAAACGTAGCAGTCGTCGATTCTGACGAAGACTCCTTGGGTAATCGCATCTTCTTGTGAGAAGATGGTGCCACAGCCCTCACAGGAACAGCTGGAATTGGCGACTCCACGCCAACAGCCACGCCTCCTAGAGTTGAAGGAGTCGACGCATCGGAATCCCCGCTACGCGAACGCTTGCGAGTATCCGGGCTCTTGGACTCGGGGACTTCCTCTTCCACATCAGAAGGGACAGTCGACTCAGACTCGTCTTCTTCCAAAGCTTCACGAGGAATAATCCCCTCAGGGAGGGGAGGCATACAAGGCGACACTGCCCAGTCCTGCATACAAACAGTAAAGATCAGCAAACATAACAGATAAGCAACAGAAAACACAATCGAGAAAATAAGCTACTACGTAGCACAACTGTACCTCAGGAGGAGGATTCGAAGCATCGAAAGGAGGAACGACTGGCTCGTTCGGAAGCACATCCTTGAGGGTGTACTTCATGACCAGTCGCACCCTCTTATCTACCTCACTCGCGGACATGCCATCAGCAGACACGCGAGTGGCATCATCAGCGCCACCCCATTGAAACATGGGATGGGCCCCGCTCCGAGAGGCCGGACGCGACGACGCAGCCAAGTCTCGGCTAAGGGCGCAACCTCCCTCTTCTGTGCCTATGCGACTCTCGAGGTCGCAGACGTGCTGATATAGCACGTCTGTCTCCGCGAGTTCGGAAGGCATGATCACGTTCTTCCAAGAACGCATCTTCTTGCAGGGAGTCGCGGGATCGAAAGGCGCGAGTCCAAAGTGCTCGTCCTTAGCCTTCTGGTCGCGAACATAGAACCATTTGTCCCTCCATCCCTGGACGGACTTGGTAAGCTTGATGTCGAAGTAGGTGGCGGATGGGTCGACGTGGATTCCGCAACCACCTACGTCATAAACTAAAGAGCCAGATGCGGACTGACGCTTCAATTTCAAGATGCGCTTGAAAAGACCAAAGTGTGGCTCGATTCCGAGCCAGCACTCGCAGAGAGTGATGAAACAAGTGATGTGAAGGAGCGAATTTGGGGACAGCTGATGGAGCTGGAGCCCATAGAAACAAAGAAGACCCCTAAGAAAGGGGTGAAGAGGCAAGGAAAGACCGCGAATGATGAATGCAAGAAACATCACTCGAAAACCAGCACGAGGAGCAGGAATGGTCTCACTGCTGGGGACACGCGCATCGGCGACTGCCGCAGAGATAACTCCATCTTGGTGAAGAAGACGGAGATCCGACGCCTTGATAATAGAGGGGCGCCATGCGCCATTGGTCACGCGGGTGCCCGCGACCTTCTTCTTCCTGCCGGCGGCGGTGCTGGTGCCCGCAGCAGCGGAGCCACCTTTCTTCTTCGCCGCAACGACGGTGGCCACGGAATCAGCGGCAGCGCCTCCCTTCTTCTTCCCCATTGCGCGGCGGCGATGTGAGCGAAGGAAGTAGCTCGGGAACGAACGGAGCTGGTCCAGCGTCGTGGAGAAGATGGGCGCAGGGGAAAGCAAATAAGCAGTAGCAATGGCGATGGCAGCAAGGAAAAAAGAGCGCAAATGGGAAATTACCGCCGCAGCACCGCTACTTAACCCCTGGGAGATGCAATCCAACGGCTGACAAAAACCCTATTGGATGCGTGGCACGCATCCCGTTGGACGCGTAGAGAAGAGGAAGCGCGAACCATCCCCCCACTTCTACCATTACGCGCGGAAATCGAGGAGGTGCAGTTAAAAATAAGATTACACACGCCCAGTCAAATCAAAGTCAGAAAGTGGGACCCACCGCTCGTCATGTCCCGTCAAAATCGCTCACGCGGGCAACTAATGTCATACAAGCGTCAGCACTGACGTCACCAAGGCTACGCAGTGGAAAACTTCGACTATTTTTAGTCCTTCCTAGAGTCTTCGACTCCACCAAGCACTCGGGGGCTACTCCCATAGGGAGCGCTGGCAGCGCACCCTACGACTTTTCTTTTTCTTGTTGCAGGAACATGGACAATCACAAAAGCAAACCCAACCACTCGAAACACAGTTCTATTATGGACATGGGTTACTCCCATAGGGAGCACCGGAAACAAATTCGACTGAAACAAGCAGGCAAAAGACGACAGCAGTCGCAAAGGTGTTTTAGTACCTGCCTGAGTCATCGATTGAAACAAGCAAGCAAAAGACGACAACAGTCGCAAAAGTTCTTTAGTCCCTGCCTGAGTCTTCGACTCAACCAGACACTCGGGGGCTACTCCCATAGGGAGCGCTGGTCGCGCACCCTATGGTTATTTGTACAAAAAACTGTGTGTTGATAACATCCACACTCGAAACTCATGGCGACACCGCCTCATAATTTTCCCCCTACAAAGAGACTGCGTCTCCTGGGTCACCCGAATCGTCTCCGCTATGATAAAATTCGGATGCCGCACCTACGGCGTGAAGGTAAGACCTGAATAAGGCCTGGCAACACATTTAACTGCGCACTACCACAAACATATCCGTGCCTACAGGCACGATGAACATGCCTTGACGCGTCAAGTGCTCACACCCATGTAATCGAATTCGACTCTGTAAGACCTCCGCGGCCTGAGTCGAATTACACCAAAGATTTTTTCGATTCGAGTCCGGGGACTCGAATTTGAGTAGATTGCGTTGTTTCACCCTAAGGTGGTTAACTAATACCGATACTTCGGTTATATCAGGCACGTATATCAACAATCCCTATGACACGAATAAAAGCAATCAAAATGTACTCATTTAGGCATTCGAAGGCTTCAAAAGTCCCCAGTCGAATCTGTGATTCCACCGACACTTGGGATACGACATGGGTATACCCTATAGGTACTCGAGCTTGGTATATACGGTCCAAATACGTACAGGCCCACGGTGTCGCCAAGGCCCAGATGAAAGGACTCGAGTAACCTGTGGACTCTCGATTGCTTGAAGGACAAGAAGAAGCTAAAGATAGAAAGTTTGAAGGGGAAAACCCTAACTTGTAACCGACTTGACCTGCTACCCGAGACCTAGCCTATCTATATAAGGGCTAGGAGGGGGCGGCGAGGAAGACACACCCAACCCTAGCTTCCACAAACCCTCGCCAGATTGCATCGGCGCACCGTTGTAACTTTCGACTCCCTCAATAATTCCACGAGCAGACAATCAGGAGTAGGGACCTCTACGAGGCTTGAACCTGGGTAAATCCTTTGTCCCCTGTGTGCTTGTTTGCTAGCCGATAGATGTCTCCAGCGCTCCCTCCTTCTCGAAAACCCAAGTCCATAACAATGGGCATTGACGAGTTAAACCCTCGTCAGTAAGCGAGAAGGAGGACGGGCGAGGTTATTTATGTTACTTATATACCTGTTGCTATTAATTAACGGGCGTCCGTCCATCTCTAGTTGGGCAGATGTGTAGCGAGTCTGTATAGCGCTTTGTAGATATTATCTTTCACTGCAAGCGTCATCCCAGGTTGTTCCCTTTAGCTACATTAAGACTTGCTGAGTACCCCTAGGGTCTCACACGATAAATATTTGGTTTAGGTGGACAGGTATACTCTCAGGAAGGCTACTGGCTCAAAGAGACCGATGAGGGTGGCAATGACCATCAGGTGTAGAGATTCCGGGGATGGAGATCAATTAGATCTGTGGGCAGGATGTGCTTAGTTCTGTGGCATCTTATGCCGATTTGCTTCTTATCCGTACTCGGATCTTGTATTCCGCTTCCGCTTGATACTCTGGTGTGTGATGTATGAGGAGGTATCCTAAATTATTATATCTATCTAGGATATTTGGATCTTGTCGTATGGCGTTGCAATATTTCTATTTCTTTTAGATGGTGTGACTCTGATGTCTATTGTAAGTCGCAGACATACATACTCATTTGTGTATGTCATGGTCGCGTTACCTGTCGCTTATGCCGCTTTCTCTTGTCCCTATGTTCTTGAAAGTGGATAAGGTGGTCGGCCGGTATCGTGCCCTGGTCCACTTCGATGGGCCTACATGTGGGTGGCCTTGGGCCTCCGCGGTAGAATCACTTATGCACTTTTGGGTTCATCCAGGCTTTAACTTAGAGCGTAATGTCCGAGGTATTATAAAGACAAAGCCCTTAAGTTAGTAATCTTGAGACATATGGTACTAACCCGACACAAAATCCCCTAACCCTACTCTCCCGAATCTCGGGACGAGATTCTTTTAAGCAGGAAAGGTTTGCAGTATCCCCATTTTAGCAACCCTAATTAGTTGTCTAGAATGCAAAAATCAGGTGGAACAAAAAAAATTCTTGTTTAATGTTGTAGTGTTTGCGTGTTGTCTGTCTCTGGCTATGCATCTGAATGTGTAACAGATGATATACTCCTTATCTCACCCTCAATTGAGAAAATCTATTTAACAAAATAAGTGTCTTGGCTTATTTTGCATATTCTTAAATGTTCTGGCATTTCAAAACCAAAGCGAAGATGCCTTTGACACAACAAGTAAGACAGAACATCCAAATAATCTCACCTTTAGTTTTCCAAAACTTCTGATCAACACCTTGGGTTCTAATCTTGGTAGAAGTACCATGTACTCTTACCTACTTTAAAACACAACCTTTTAAAAATTCCCATCTTTAGCTCAAGCTAAGCTTGGAGGTACCTTTAGTAGTAGACTTGATGAGATGTTTGCTAGATGTACTAAATTGATCTATTGCACTACAAGGAATGTGCTAACTGGTGACCCCAAATATTGGTCATAGAAAGGTCATAGTAATTCATCTATGACCTTTCTATAACCAAAAACAGTAGGTCACGTAGCGAGGGTCACTATAGACAACTAACGACCTTTTTTGAATTGGTCATGGACTACTATGACAAAAATAGATGGTCATAGTGTCCATGAACAAAATTTTGGGCATGGCATTCTGGCATGTCCATGTAAGCCAATCTGACGTGGAGTGTGATGTGGCAGCAAATTCAGCCTAATCTAGTTTAGTGCTTTACATGGGCCAAACCCAATAACTATAGCCTTTTGGTTTCTATAATCCTAGCTTTTACTGCCGGGTTATTTCATGGGCCAAGCCCAAAACTTTAGCCCATATATTTTTTGTCCGTGGAATTTTGTTTAGCCCAATATATTCATTATTCCCATTTAAATTTATTGTAGGTCCGTGACATTATTAGTTTCCTACTACTGGTCCATATGTCAGTTCTATACAAGCCCCACTCGTCAAATTTCAATTCCACATAGATAGTGTTCACACAGATAATACTGCCAGGTTTTAACTCTCTATGATTTGACAGTAAACAAAAGCTTTCCATGATATGATAGTAAACAACAATTATTTACAATAGATAACACTTCCAATTACAGTTCCCCACTCGTTAAGCACTGTTATTTCACAAATAAACACTTCCAATTACAACAATGAACTAAACAACTACAGATCGCCAGGTTCGCTTGCCCTTGTCCTCTACCTACAGATTGTCTCGCCGAACACTATAGATTGCCACGCTGCTGGCCGTACCTCGAGGTCGCTCGAAGAGCAGCACCTCCAGGAACACCTCCACGAACTTGCTGCTTCAACTACTAGCTCCTCCTCCGGCCAACAGCACCTCTAGGACTTCTAGGAACACCTCCAGGAACTCGCTCTCCTCCGTGACTCCGGCCAACTCCTTATCCATGCCTCTATGCCACTGATGGATACATCAAGAGCCACATAAAATTCAATATTCAAGATAGTAATAACAGGAACTAGATTCCTTGTATTCCTATTCAAGATAGTAATTATAGGAACATGCAAACTGCTATTCTCCACGATGTAGAAAACATAGAGTAGATGAACATCCAGAACAAAATATTGATATTCCAATAGTATATGTTATTTACCTACATGCACAACTTAGGGAAGTAGAGAGTAACTTATACAGAGTTGCAAGAAAGGAATGGACTGAGCCAGCATGAGTAGCAGTAACAAATGGTAGCATCATGGGATACACCCCTTCTCCAGTATTATTTCAACAGATATATTTTAACAGATACCATCGTAGCAACTCAGACCCAAATATATCCAAACACAGTAACAAAAGGTTTCACACTTTAGTAGCACACCATTACACTACTTACTCGAAGCAGAACACACTTTCAGGTTGAACCCAAAACAAGTTGAGCACACACACAAAATTTGGATCTAGCATACATAAACAATATTTGATTACTTCCTATCAATAGATATATCATCCAGAATACAATTAGGAGCATAGTCTAGAATAAAACTAGAGCTATCAACATTATAATTTCTAGCCACATTATAAAACAAGAGCTATCAACATTATAATTTCTAGCCACATTATAAAACAAGAGCTATCAACATTATAACCTTGTGCATATATCTGCAACTAAATTAAATTTCCTATGGTCCTATTAGCATATCACCGAGTTAAACATGATACTAACAAATTAAACCCTATAACAGTCAGACCTTGTCCACAAGAAATACTAACATAGCACTAGGGTAAACAATCTGATGACCTAGAGCTTAGGTAACTAAAGAATTAATTGAAACCATCGCTTCAGGAATAAAATGACACCAAAACCAGAGTCAAATCGAATCGAGAAAGGAGGAAACCTGAGATCTGGCGAGCTCGCGCGGGGATGAGGCTATTGTGCTGACATCGATGAGAGTGACTGCAGAGAGAATACAAATGGACTGAGAGGGAAACCAAGATAGAGAGTGGGGGAGAAGGGGCATAGATCCGGCCATCCTACTACATTCGGCGACCCTGATGACCAATATGGCGGCCCCGTGGATTAATCCACCTAGGATCTCACAGTCACCGCCAACGATGCCATCCATCTCGGGGTGAGGGGAGACAAAGGGATCGAAGGGCTGCCGCATGTCACGATCAAAAGGGATCGAAGAGGTGGGCCTTCTCCTCGTAGTGGTAGATCTCGTCCAGCGCGTCCGGGTCGATGGTGTTCGCCAGGAGGTTGTTCTCCAGCTCCCACATCTGTCTCGCCACCTCGGATGACGACGAGGAGGAGGGCTCCATCGTGGTGAGGCCGGAGAAGTGAGGTGGTTGGCGGCAGACCTAGATCGTGGCAGCTCGATGAGGCAGGTGCGGCTCGAGATGGTGACCAAGCTACGGAGAAATGAGACAGAGGGGGATAGAGGGGTGTCACGCACATGAAGTACAGAGTTGTGGCCGGAGGTGAGGAGATGGAGGGGCTACGGTGAGCCACGATGCTGCACGAGTAGGAGGGAGGCAGCGATGGGATTAGGGTTCGATGGGGACACTGGGTGGGCGGAGTGGATATGGATCGAGGGAGATAGTGGGCAGCCCGAGTGAGTAGCTCAGGTGTGTTTCTTCCAGTGAATACAAAGCATTGGATAGGTTTTTAACGGTCCTGATCAGGCCAAGATGGACGATCTGTGGGAGGAGCATTCCTGCAATCTCATTGGTTGCAGACAAGAAAATCATTTTCTATTTTTGAGTGCTAAAATGGGGCGTTTTGTGAAGCATCACCAAATGTTCAATTAAAAAATGCTACAACCCCATTTTTCAAAAATACTAGACCACCTTACATGAACAATGTCCCAACCTGGGATTTTAAAACCTTTTTGTCCACCCCTGGTGAAAAAGATAAATGTATACCGAATCGGCAGGAAGTGGGTCCGGTTTGAACTACAGGTACGTGATCTAATGCTCATGATTTTTTGAAAAAAAATATTTTTAGACTCACAATATGATGTTTCTTCAGAGATCCAATGCAACTTTAGCGAGGTCATCCCCGATTTATGAACCTTCATGCCCGCCATTTTGACCATAATTTGAAATGGGCATCAAAATTTTAAAAACGGTCCAAACAAGGTAAATCCTTCACATGGTGTCGTATTATGTGACATATGTGCAAGGAAAAATACCAAACCTGTTAAATTGTGAACATCTTGAAAAAACCTTCATAGAAATGACCTATCTTGTTCGAGGTTTCATGGCTTTCAGGTCAAATGACCAATGTTATTGCCAGAATCGTGGCATAGTTTGTGATAATATGCCCATACTGTGCATTCATGTGCATCTTGGGATGGCCAACAATGTTACAGGAGGAAGTTTTCCTTTTCGTCGCACAGAAAATGCATTTTCCATTTTCTGAATGCCAAAAATGGAGCGTTTTGTGAAGCAACCACTAAAGGGCTAATTCAAAATGCTACAACCATATTTTTCAAAAATACTAGACCATATTACATGGATAATGTTCCAACCAAGGTATCTAAAACCTTTCTGTCCACCCTGGTGAAAAAGAGAAATGTCTGCTAAATCGGTAGAAAGTGGGTCCGGTTTGAACTACAGGTACATGATCTTATGCTCATGATTTTTTGAAACAGTCATTTATAGACTCACAATATGATATTTCTTTAGAGATCCAATGCAACTTTAGCGAGGCTCATCCCCTATCTATGAACCTTCATGCCCGCCGTTTTGACCATAGTTTGAAAAGGGCATGAAAAAATAAAAAATGGTCTGAAAAAGGAAAATCCTTCGCGTGATGTCATATTATGTGACATAGTTGTAAGGAAAAATACCAAACTTGGTATATTGATTGTATCTTAAAAAAACCTTCACAGAAATGACCTATCATGTTTGAGGTTTCATGGCTTTCAGGCCAAACAACCAATGATATGGTCAGAATCGCGACATAGTTTGTGATAATGTGCCCATATTGTGCATGCATGTGCATATATTGGGACGGCGAACAATGTTGTAGGAGGAAGTTTTCCTTTTCCTGAGTTCCAAAATCGGGGCATTTTGTGAAGCAACACCAAATGTTCAATTCAAAAATGCTACCACCCAATTTTTCAAAAATACTAGACCACCTTACACGAACGATGTCCCAACCGGGGATTTTAAAACCTTTTCATCCACCCGTGGTGAAAAAGACAAATGTCTGCCGAATCGGTAGGAAGTGGGCCCGGTTTGAACTACAGGTACATGGTCTAGTGCTCATGATTTTTTTGAAAAAATCATTTTTAGACTCACAATATGATGTTTCTTCTAAGATCCAGTGCAAGTTTAGCAAGACACAACCCGTAGACGAAAAACTTCAATTTCAAACCCCTATTGTCAAACCATAATTCAAAATCTCTATTTACACTTATGAAGGTTTTATATGAAAATATATTCTTGTAGTTTTTCCATAAACTAAAAGTGTTCCATAATGTACTAAAAATATTCTATGAAATTTTACAATTTCTCTGAATTTTATTTGACTCAATTTGGAATTATGATTAAGAAGTACAAAAGAATTCAAAAAATAAAAAATAAAAAACTGGAGGTGGCTGGCCCGGCGAAGAACCTCGCACGCCTGGCGAACAACCTCGCATGTTGAGGGAGAAAAATAAAAAAACTGGAGGCTAACGGTCCAGCGGAGCAAGCCTCGCACGCCCAGGGAGAAGCCAAGGCGAGCCCAGGGAGCAGCCCAAGATGAGCCCAGGGAGCATCCCAAAAGGTGGAGGCCTATGCGGGTTTGAGCCCGGCCCCTGATAGATGGTTAATAGGGCATGATACTCTACTCTATACAAGGTGATATCGGTGGCCAGGTGGTAGAACACCTTAAAGTGGAGGCAAGGTCACGAGGTCGCGAGTTCGACCCCGACCCCCGAACTTTTTGTCAAATAATTTGGTCGGCAATTTCTGTAGGTCCCACATGTCATAGTTGCATCTCTTGGTCAACACGTCAACACCAACATGGAAAGAAGGCCCCACATGACATTGGGTAGGAGTATAATTGGTAGTCAACAGGTCAACACCATATGGACAAGACATATAAATGTAAATTGACATGTGGATATGACACATATGCAGACACGTTGGCAAAACTTGACACGTGGACGTGACACCTAGATCAACCTGCTAAGGTGGCCATCGGTCTTTCTTAAGTTATCATGAATAGCACCGACGACCATTTAAATTGGTCGTAGTCACCAAAAATTAAGGTCATGGACCAGTAATGTCTATGTTATGACCAACTGGTGTAAGCAAACTATGACCTTCCTGACAAAAAAAGGTCATAGTTTTTCAGGGTTTGTACCCTCCCAAATGGCCTACGACCAGTTGATTCAAAATGGCCATAGATCTATGACCAAAAAACTCAGGGTCGTTAAGAAAAGGTCACTAGTCAACACATTTCTTGATAGGGATATGCCGAATGGGGTATGCCTAGCAGGACGTTCCGATTGGGCCAAAGGTCTCACGAGTGGGCCTGCAGGATGGCGACTGGAATGCGACTAAGAAGAAGGCCCGGCGACTGGAGACTGGAGGGCCAAAAGCATACTCGAAGCCCAGTCGGATTAGGTCAAAGCCTCCGAATCCATATCCTGTTCGGTTGTAAACTGTAAATCCTAGCGAGGTGCCTCATATATAAACCTCCCTAGGGTATCCTGAGCACTTACGTTCCATCATACACCCCTTGAAGCGACTCGCTGCTTAGACGCCGAGCTCGCCACCCCTGTAACTCACTCTCCATCAATCCAATCTAGCAGGAGTAGGTCTTTACCGTCCGAGGGCCGAACCTGGGTAAACCGTGTGCATTCGCCCCCATCTCGCACCGCAGATGGCCGCCAGCTCTCGCCCCGTCTCAATCTATTGCTTCTAGTAGCAGCGACTTCCGTGGCCATTTCCATGACAGTGGCGCCCATCGTGGGGCCTAGCCGGACTGGCCTGAGTTCTGCAGCGAGATCCTATTCGCTGATAAATCAGCCGCTCGCCACCGGCCGCATGATCGCCATCAGCGGGATCTTACAGATCCTGCCCAGCAGCTACATCCCGGCATCGCGCCTGATTACCCATGGCCCGGTGATGCCGGTCGGCTCCATCAACCTCTTCGTCGGCTTCACCGACGCGGTCGACCCAGCAGCGACGATGATCGTCGGCTGGTCGCCGCCACACCATGATCTGCTCTCGAAGGAGCAGGTCTGCTCCATCAGGAGCCTCGCCACCAAATACGACTCGGCCGCTAGCAGTGCGGCCGGGACTAACACCGACATGGACGACGTGGCCCTCCACGACAATGCTGACTCCGCGACCCCTGCCTCGGCCAATGGATCTATCACCACTGCATCACGGGAGGACTTCATCACGTGAGTCTCCAACCGCAAGGACTTCGAGGACTCCTCCATCCTGGGGATCTTTGACTCCGACTCTGGCTCGGAGTCCCCCGAGGACTTCCACGCCAGATCCAATCGCTTCCACGCGATCTACATGGCAGGCAACACGGCCGCCCCGCTAGATCCGTTCGCCACACCGATCCCGCCGACCGCCATGGCCACAGAGGTGGAGGAGGCCCAACTGCGGATCGTGGAGGCGAAATGCAATGAGCTCGCCGAGCGCGAGAGATACCGCCTCGAGCGGGAAACGACGCGGGAGCTATCGCTCTATCACCAGCGCCACATCAGGACCCGCCTGAACTCCAACGTCCAGGGCCGCATCCTCAACCTCAACGACGAAAGTGACCCCGCACGTGCCACTAGGTGGAAGCAACCGACCACCACCCAGCGTACCGGCGACCGGAGCCCCTCCACCACCCATTGGTCGTGCACCCCCACCGGACCAGCCGCGGATCATCATCTCGCCACAGGCCCGTGACGCCAATGGACTCCCACTCTACTCCACCCCGATGGACAACGTCATCGCGGCCGACGCTGCGGTCGCCAACCTCGACGTCCAGGGAGATGGTGCGTTGCAGATCCAATACGCCAAGGCCCTACTCGCCAAGGCCATCAAGCAACAAGCCGCGGGAGTCAACTAGCGGGGTCGGATGTATTCCCACTCTTCGACAAGCAGGGCGGCCTCAAGCGGCCACCCTATCATCACCAACGCCGTAACCTGCCCACCACCGCAACCCCTGGTGAACCAGCCACGGGCCGCCAACCCCGCACTCTCCACCAACGAACCGCGACCGGTGAACAACATGGTCTCCGCCAACGGGCAGCCCATCGACGCGCGCACGCACATCGTCAACAACCAGGCTTGGCGGGCGCGCCAGCCCAACGACCTGAGGCACACCCTCAGTAATTGCGGCGACCCCGAACCCAGGGGCTCGCTCAGCCGAGTCGGCCCCCAATGCTTCGGGCCTATGTTCAGAGGGGAAAAGTACCCCGCCAAGTTCAAGACGCCCAAGGAGATCAAAAAGTACGATCCAACGTACGACCCAGCAGTCTGGCTAGACACATACCTCATGGCGATGGGAATGGCCGGCCACACCGACCTTCTCTCCGCTCGCTACCTCCCCCTGATGATGGAGGGTGTGACCCGGCAAAGGATCAACACCCTCCCCGCCGACATCATCGACTCCTGGGAGGAAATGCGGGATGCCTTCGTCAGGCACTTCGAGGGCTCCTACACCCGCGTCACCACCATCGAAGACCTGGAGTGGTGCATCCAGGGAATACGCGAGTTGACCCGCCACTGGATTCAAAGGTGGCAAGAATTATGGATCAATGCTTCCGGCATCCACTCGGACACGGTGGTACATTGCTTCAAGAACACGTGCCGGTATGAACCCCTGGTCGCTAAGATCAAGCAGGTCTACCCAACGCTAAGAGCGCCCAGGATCGAGTACCCAGGGTGAGTCTCCCTGGTGGTCAGGCCCAAAGTGGCCAACTACTGGCTACCCAAGACGCTGATAGACGACGGAAGCTCCATCAACATCATGTACTTGGACACATTCAAGAGGCTCCACCTCCCAGAGTCAGCGATCGAGCCGACACTCACCACTTTCCATGGCATCGTCCCCGGTCGGAAGGCGTACCCGATCGGAAAAGTGACACTGCCAGTCACCTTCGGCACACCGGCAAATTACCGCACGAAGAGGATCGTGTTCGAGCTGGTGAACTTCCGCAGCCCCTACCACTACGTCCTGGGTCGCCAAGCGTTCGCCAAATTCATGGCGACCCCACACTACGCCTACAACATGATGAAGCTTCCAGGGGCAAGCGGCATCATCACCGTCCACGGCGACCCTGATATGGCCGTGGAATGCAAGGACAAAGGCGCCAAGCTCGCCGACGCCGTCATCGCCGCGAAAACTAACCATGCGGAGGAGCTCGCGAAATATGCGGGCAACATTAACAAGGACGACCCCACCATCCTGAAAAAGCAAACCGCCATGAACTCCATATTCGAGGCGACAACGCACACCCGCGCCGTCGAGCTCGTCCCTGGCGACTCCAGCCAGCCGGTCACCATCAGGGCACACATGAGCCCGGCATAGGAAAGCGCGCTCATCGAGTTCCTCCGTGAGAACTGCGACATCTTCGCATGGAAACCATCTGACATGCCAGGTGTCCCGAGGGAACTCGCTGAGCACAAATTAAACGCCGACCCCAAAGTGCGACCAGTAAAGCAGTCGCTACGACCCTTCAATGAAGAGCGCCGTCGAGCAATCGCCGAAGAAGTACAACGCCTGCTAGCCGCAGGCTTCGTTCGGCCAATAAAATACTCCAAGTGGATGGCAAACCCAGTCCTGTTCCTGAAAAAGAACAACACGTGGAGAATGTGTATCGATTACACCAACCTCAATAGCGCCTGCCCAAAGGAGGAGTTCGTCCTACCGCGCATCGATCTGATCATCGACTCAACCGTGGGATCGGAGTCGCTGTGCTTCCTCGGTGCATACTCTGGTTACAACTAGATCAAAATGGTGGTCAAGGATGAGGAGAAGACGGCGTTCATCATGCCATTCGACGCCTTCTGCTACACGGCCATGACGTTTGGCCTCAAGAATGTCGGCGCCACATACTAGAGATGCATGCAGGAGTGCCTCGCGAGCCAAATTGGCCGCAACATTCACGTCTACATCAACGACGTGGTGGTAAAATCCACCTGCCAGGACGACCTGCTCGCCGACCTGGCCGAAACCTTCGCAAATCTGCGGATGTACAACATCAAGCTGAACCCCACCAAGATATGTAGTCTCCAAGCGAGGCATCAAAGCCAACCCCACCAAGATCGACACCATCGCATGACTTGGAAAACCCGAGTGCCTGCGCGACGTCCAGAAGTTGGTCGGGCGAGTCGCGGCTCTCAGTCGCTTCATCCCCTGACTAGGCGAGAAGACAATGCCTCTCTATCGCCTGATGCGCAAAAACCCCACGTTCCAATGGGACGCAGAGGCGGACGATGCACTCAAAGCACTCAAAGAAGTGCTACTCGCGGCTCCACTCCTTGCTTCCCCAATCGACAAAGAGCCAATGCTCGTCTACGTGGCGGCCTGCACTCGAGTCGTCAGCACCATGATGGTTGTCGAACGGCCAGAGGAGGGAAAGGAGCGCCCCATACAGCGTCCTGTCTACTACATCAGCGAAGTCCTGACGGACTCATGACAGCGCTACCCGTAATACCAGAAACTGGTGTACGCGGTATTCCGAGCTCAGCGGCGACTCCCCCATTATTTCCAGGAGCACCCAATCAGGGGGTCTCCTCCGCACCTCTACAGGACATAATACGCAATCGCGAGGCGACTGGGCGAGTCGCCAAGTGGGCCGTCGAAATCGGCATCCACAACATCAAATACGAGCCCCGCAAAGCGATCAAGTCACAAGCCCTAGCTGATTTCCTGGCAGATTGGGAAGAAGCGCAGCAGCCGGAAAAACTACAATACCTTCACTACTGGTCGCTCCACTTTGACAGCTCCAAGAATGCCGACGGCGCAGGGGCCAGGGTCATATTGACCTCCCCCAAAGGAGACAATCTCCGCTACGTGCTCCACCTCAACTTCAAGCCCTGCACTAACAACATGGAAGAATACGAGGCCCTCCTCCTCGGAATGCGGGCCGCCAAGGAGATGAACATCAACCACCTACGGTGCTATGGCGACTCCGACCTAGTCGCCGAAACATGCGACGCCGTCTCTCCAACAATGATCGCGTACTGCCAAGCGGTAGACCAGCTGGGAGGACACTTCGACGGCTACTCGGTCGAGTGGATCGATAGACGCAAGAATGAGGAGGCAGACGCCCTTTCCCGCATCGGGTCGGCTCGACAAACACCACCCGCAGGCGTCTTCCTCGACATCATCCACAAACCTTCGGTCTGCCCACCGAAGGAGATCGACATCGGGATACCACTACAACCCGAGCCGGCCCTAGTCGCCATGCTCGTGGAGCCCAACGACTAGACGACACCATACGTCTCCTTCCTCGAGCACAAGATCCTCTCGAGCAACGAGACGGAGGCGCGAATGATCGTGCGCCGCTGCAAATCCTTCGTCATCATCAATGGGGAACTCCACAAGCGCAGCGTGACCAGTGTGTTCCAACGCTGCGTACAGCCAGAAGAAGGCCGCAAGATCCTCCAGGACATCCACGCCGGCGACTGCGGCCATCACGCCGGCGCCAAGCCGCTGGTCACCAAGGCCATGCATCACGGTTTCTACTAGCTCACTGCGCATGCCGACGCCATCGACATCGTCCAACGATGCGTCGGGTGTCAGAAATATGCCAACCAGACGCACCTCCCTGGTTTAGCACTCAAGACCATCCCCATCACATGGCCATTCGCTGTATGGGGCATGGACATGGTAGGCCCGTTCAAGAAGGCCCCATTCGGCTTCACCCATCTCCTAGTCACGGTCGACAAGTTCACTAAATGGGTCGAGGCCAAGCCGATCAAAAAGTGCAACGGCAAGACAGCCACCAAGTTCTTACGCGAGCTCATCTACCGGTACGGCTACCCGCACAACATCATAACGGACAATGGCACCAACTTTTCCAAGGGGGCCATGGTGGAATTTTGCGAAGAGCACGACATAAGACTCGACCTCGCCTCAGTTGCCCACCTGGAGTCGAACGGCCAAGCAGAATGCACCAACCAGAGCGTCCTCCACGGGCTCAAGCCGCGACTCCATGTGCCCCTTGAGCTCACCCCAGGATGCTGGGTCGAAGAGCTCCCCTCCGTAATATGGGGGATCCGCACGTCTGTCAATCGCTCCACCGTGTTCACACCCTTCTTCATGGTGTACGGCGCCGAAGCCGTAATGCCAACAGACCTGGAGCACGACTCACCTCGAGTCGCCAATTACGTCGAGGCGTCAGACAAGACCGCCCGCCAAGACAACATCGACCAAATCAACGAGGTACGCCACCTGGCTCGCTCCCGCACCGCCATCTACCAGCAGGGACTCTGCCGCTACCATAGCCGCCGAGTCCGGACTCGCACCTTCCAGGAGGGCGAACTGGTCCTATGACTAGCTCAGGATAATAATGGAATGCACAAACTTCCCCCATGGGACGGGCCATTCGCCATAGGGCGAGTCATCGGCAATGACGTCTACTACCTCATTGACATACGAGGCGACAGAGAGCTCGAGGTCGGGAGGCCATGGAATGTAAACCTCCTCTGAAAGTTCTATACATAGAATTCAAACATGTACTCAGCTGACATATATAAGGAAATTCATTCAGTTCACAAAATTGTGTCTACTCGCCCTATCCTTGTGCCACTCGCACTCGTACAATTAGCAATACGCTACAAGTCAACCCTTGGTCGAGTGACTGGCACGACTAATTAGTGCGGCCTAAGGGCACCGAAAATACTCGGGTTTTGGGACGTCCACGAATAAGCCAACCCGGAGCCACCATCGGAGTCGCCTAGCTCGACTGGCCCACCGGGCCAAGACGACCATTATACGCTTCTCACAGCGACCTGTCCCACCCATCCTCGTGCAAAGCGACTCGAACGGTTAAGTACCATGCACGGGGACTCCGCAAATGGAACCCTCACGCGGCTCGGGAACACACCAAGTAAGAGAGCTTCCTTGGACTCGCCCAGCGACTAGTTCTCTGAGCTAGGGGAGGAGACGCGTTACAAACAACGCACTAGCAACTTGCAATAGGCACGTGCCCAAAACGGCTAAGTACTATGCTCGGGGACTCGCCTACAAACAATCCCACTCGCGCTCGGGGACTCGCCCTTCAGAAGACGCAAAAGACAAACAACGCACAATCCAAAGAAAACACATATGTATACAAACGAGTTATACCCCATTAACTGGCGGACGCGCTCGGGGACTCGCTCAAACAAATAAGTTAAACACACCACATAATCAAGCTTGTATTGCGAGTCGATTGACTCATCTTACTCAAAATATTGTTCATATTACAATCAGTCGCCATTTGGCATATCTTAAAAACCGCCCAGCAAAGTTGTCTATTTCCCAGGTCTTGATGACGACACATCCGCACCACCCTTGACACGAATGAACGGCTTCCATGGGTTCGTCGAGTAGGTCGACAGCGACTTTGACAGTGTCGACCGGAAGGGCTACTCCGACTTCAGGTCACGATGCTCCGGCTCAGGGTCGCCTAGCGCTACCACTGTCTCTTGGTACAACAGAAGATCCCCCATCGCCAACACCCGATCAGCGAAGGGGGCGGCCTTGGCGGTGAGCTTCAACACCTCCGACATCTCCATCGTCCCAGTCGCCGAAGGGTAGCCGCTGTTGATGTCGTCGAGGTCGTAGTCGTCGGCGAAGTGCGCAAGCTCTAGGCTCAATGTCGTGGTGGCCCCGAGCCTGAAGGCTGAATGCACCATCCACTCCACGATGCCGGGTACCTCCTCCAGATAGCGCCACACTTCCGTCAGTCCCCCAGGAATAACCTCGGTGGGGTACATCCCTTGAAGTACTGCTTGGACGCACAACACCGAGGCAGTAGCCGCGTTCACAACGACAGTCACACACTGCGAGGCGTTGAAGGTCTACACCACCGGGTCGCTTTGCCCTATCACAACTGCAACATTAGACGTCAGTGACACTATGGATTCCCCCACTCGGGGACTCGCCACATATGTTAAGCAAAGAACAAAGACTAACCAAGGAGCTTCCGGAAGTTCTCGGTGACGTGCTTCTCCAGGGCGGCGTGATCGCTCTGCATCCCCTAGATGATCGAGTCCGCGGCCTTCCGCTCCTCTTCAGCCGCAGTGACCACAGCCTTCGCTCTATCTTCAGAAGAAATTGAGGCTGCTTTCGCCTCCTCCAACTCCTGGACTAGCGAGGCGATTCGCCCATTCACCACGTCCAGCTCGGCAATCGGGACGTACCCTTCACGGGCCTTGGCAATTGTAGCCGGAAGACCATCTGAACAGAAAAGGAACAAATCGTCAACACGCCAGAAAACCAACAGCTCACAGTTGAAAAACCAGTCAAGTACTTACCAACAGTCTCCTGGAGTCGCCGGTTTGCTTCCTGCGCCACGTGCAGCTCCCGTTCCAGACGCTCCTTCGCGGCCTGTCGATCTGTCAACTCCCTCTACAAGCCCTGCAAGAATAACAATACGTCAGCACTTACAAAAACAGACATTCAGTTCGTAGCCACTGCAAAAAAGCGACCAGGAACTCGGGGACTGGTGACTAGAAGGAATTCAGTTCCTAGCCACTGAAATTCAGCGACCAGGAACTCAGGGACTGGCGACTAGAAGGAATTTAGTTCCTACACGCTGAAATTCAGCGACTAGGAACTCGGGGACTAGAGATTAAAAGCAACTCAGTGTCTAGCCGCTGAAATTCAGCGACTAGACACACATGGACTGGACGTACCTGAATGGTGGCGCCAAGCATCTTGTGAAGCTCTCCGGCGTCCGTCGACGGGACTGTGAAGGAGGTACGCCCACGATGAGACCCAACGTCTTCATCAATGATCTCCAGGATCTGTGGAGACTGGTTATCCACAACGCCTGGAAACCCCTTCACCATGAAGTGCGGGAACGTTGCTGACGCTCTAGCCGGGGCACTGGTCGCCAGAGCCGACGTTTCCGTTGCTGGAGCGCCCGTGGCTGGCTCCGACCGCGTAGCCGCCACCTCTTCGACGACTGCAGCGAGATCGCTCTCCTTGGCGCTACCATCACCACGACATCATCGGCACCGCCTTTCCGCCTCTTTGTGCCCTCCATAGTTGTCGCGTCTTTAGTAGGCTTCCTCTTCTTGGGGAGGTCGCCCTGTCCTGTGGTGTCAACCGGTGGAATCTTTGCCACCGAAGGGCGACCAATTTTCTTGACGCTAGACCTATCGCAACCTCCAAAGTCAGCACATAGATAACACATAAAAGGAACAAGACTTGGAAAGAGAAATTCGAAGCTCACTTGGCAACCGGGAGAACTCATAACCCGGTGCTGATATGGGCGGGCTTGTCTAGTTCTAGCCCTAGCTTGCGCGTGAGACCTCTCTCGAAGACATCTGAAGCCCACGACACCACGGGCTTCCTCGATGACGAAGCCGCGGTCACCATAATTTCATACTCTAACGACGCAGCCACTCTTGAAGGTTGCGGCGACTTTGACGCCGCGGCCTCAGCCACTTCCTGGCTTGGTGCCCTCGAAGCTGTTGGCGCAATCACCGCCAGAGGAACTTCTACCGCTGCTCCGGTGTCCTCGTCCTCCAATCCCTTCATCGGAATCGCATCCTCCGGGATCTTGTGTGAAGTTTCGGGGGTATCATCACATCAGAGTCATCATCTGACTCAAACACCACCGCCGACCTGGGTGGCAACGCTAGCTTCTTCGCTGGCGACTTCGGTTTACACGCGGGCTTTGCCGGTGTGGTCGTGCGCCGAGATGTGTGCTCCTATACGATCTCATCGCCCCCTTCGTGTTCATCAAGGCTGCATTCGCTTTCTTGACTAAGCCTCGAACTTCTGGCGCTTCAAGTCTGGCTTCTTGAGCCATAGGTGCCGGGGGAGGAACCTCCTCTTCTTCCTTGTCGCTTTCGGAAGATTCTCCTTCAGAGGCCTCCTCGAGCTCCCAAGGGACTTCTTCATCGAGCGGAGGGAGCCAACCCTCCAACACCTGGAACAACTGAGAACAACCACAAATAAGTATCGAATGATGCGACTGCGAACTACGTTGCAGAAATTGCGACTAGAAGGAAGATTGGGAAAGGAAAACTTACTGTGGGGGCTTCATTCTTCACGGGAGTGTACGGGGCGAGCCTGGCCGATGTGGTTGTAAATTCCGCATCAGTGATCTTCTTCAGGGCGGCCTTGTATTCTTCGATTTCCCACGAATCTTTGCTGGTCCGGGAGGGAACGTGTTTCCCGCTGTACTCATACATCCAATGCGGCCGAACCGCTAGCGGAACCAGACGCCGCCTGAGCCAGCAGTTGTAGAGGTTGACCGAGGACAGCCCCTAGTCCTTCAGCCTCTAGATCTGTTCCATCATCTCCCCAACGGCCATCCTGTGGTCTTCAGGGAGTTTCTTTGGTGCCAGCCGGCGAGGCTCACTCCTTTTTGCAACGAACTCGGGAAGCACTACTTCGCTAGAGGGAGTGGACTCTCTCACGTAGAACCATCTCTTCTTCCACTCGCTCGCATCCTTCTTTGGCAGCAAAAGCTTGATAAAGTTGGCCTTCGGCTTCAATTGAAACGTGACACCGCCAAACGCCAGCATTAGGCCCCCGGATGCCTTGCGCCCGATGCAGCCGTGGAAGAGCTCCAACCACAGTGGGAAGTACGGTCTGCAGCCAAGATAACATTCGCAGAAGCGACAAAGATCGCCAGTTGCTCGATGCTGTGCGGACCAAGATCCGACGGCTTGATTGCGTAATACACACAAAAACGCTGGAAGAACAGTGAGGTGGGGAACCCCAGACCCCTCTCTAGGTGGCTGCGGAAGCAAATGAGCTCGCCGGCCCACGGCTTCGGCTCGATTTCGGAAGGAGCGGGGACCCGCCAGTTCCCCTTGCGGAGGACTCCGGCGTCCTCGAAGGATTTGAGCTGGGCTGTGGTGCACTTGGATTTCCCCCATGAACCTTTTGGAGGCGCCATGAGGAAGGACGTGGGATCGCTCGGTGTGAAGGGATTGAATCGAAGGAGGACAGGAGAAATGAATGGGCAAGAATGAAGAATGCGGGGAAGGATCTGCAAGACTGATTTGTTACTCCCCTTAAATGGAGGCATTACCCGCCAAATTCGGGGTAGCCCTTACCCGCGGTAATTATGCCGAAGTTACCGTTGGAATTTCCAACGGATAGTTTGACCAGGTTGATGGTCCAATTCCTCCATTCCACTCGCTGGCGACTGGCTCTATCCACTCGCCGAAGCAGCGACTTGGCAGCCGTAGCGTTCGCCGGAGCAACAACTGGGAGCCTGGGGAAAATTTCCTTGGTTGCGGTGGAGTCCATCACCGATTCGACTGGGCGTCCAAATTGGACTTGCCTACTCCGACTGCCAACTAACCACCTGCGTCTAAGTCAACGATGGCCTCAGGGACTACTGATGGGGATATGCCGAATGGGGTATGCCCAGCAGGATGTTCCAATTGGGCCAAAGGTGTCACGAGTGGGCCTGTAGGATGGCGACTGGAATGCGACTAAGGAGAAGTCCCGGCGACTGGAGACTAGAGGCCCAGAAGCATACTCGAAGCCCAGTCGGATTAGGTCAAAGCCTCCGAATCCATATCCTGTTCAGTTGTAAACTGTAAACCCTAGCAAGGTGCCTCATATATAAACCTCCCTAGGGTATCTTGAGCACTTACGTTCTATCATACACCCCTTCAAGCGACTCGCTGCTTAGACGCCGAGCTCGCCACCCCTGTAACTCGCTCTCCATCAATCTAATCTAGCAGGAGTAGGTCTTTACTCTTCAAGGGGCCGAACCTGGGTAAACCATGTGCATCCGCCCCCATCACGCACCGCAGATGGCCGCCAGCTCTCACCCCCGTCTCAATCAATCGCTGCCAGTAGCAGCGATTGCCATGGCCATTTCCACGACATTTCTTGTAGTGTTGTTTGGCTTGTTTGACTAGGAAGTAGTTTGGGTTACCCTAAAGGGGTAACTTTTAACAACAAAACTACCCAAGATATGCAACCCCTAATCCCCTGAGAAGAAATCACAAACCCCTATTCTAAAGAGCACCACCCACTATAATCAAGATCATCTACGATAAGCTACTTAAGACCCCTAACTCTTGATCTCAAGCTTAGTGTCACCTTTATCCTCACCCTTGGATATGTATCACCACCCCCTATGCCCTACTATGATAAATGGATCCATTCACCAACATCCCCAAGCTTATCTTGATCCTTAGACATTAACTAGACCATCTGGTTTTCTTTCTCAGATTCAATTCTGGCTCACATTCTTTCTATAGTTCCCAAGGTACAAGAGGGAAACTCAAGCCTTGGGTTCCTTCTATATAACCTAATATTAAACATCATCCACTGGATGATGGATTTGGACCCTCGCATATTGTCAAAAACATCACCTCTTGTGACCTAGTCAAAAACCTCAAATCTGCCAAATTTTGACAAAGTCTGGAACTAATATCACCATCCCCTTTTCGATTCTCTCTCCGTTTCAAACCATGTGCATTTTTTAAAATTCACTTAGACCATCTTGTAGCCCATAGTAATGACTTACAAATCCCACTCTTTCCCCTGGCTAGAGCATCCTCTGACCCACGTGTTCTTGATGGTTTTGCAGCCAATAAATTAACTATTTCTACAAATCTTGTCAACAAGCCTACTTTAGCAGAAGGTCACATCTTCATGCTATCTTATTTCTACCAAATCCTTGCATGTGTGTGTTGAACTCATGAGTGTCTACCGACACATGCCTTCCTTTCTCTAATTGGATCCCTGTGCTTCTTAAATCCACAAGGTTTCTAAGGCTAAGTGATATAATGTTCTGACCTCCTTATTTTTATCAATATTTGGATAAACTTCTAGAAAACCTTAGGCATGATCAACCTCAAACTTCTGATCCATGATAATCTTCATCAAGCGCTCTATCCATCCGTATGCCCCATAAATATTTTGGACAATCAGATCATTCGCTACAACTCGACAAAGTAGGACTAATATCACTATAAACTAAGATCATTAAAAACCCTCAATTTCAAATCTTCTTCATTTGTTTACATCTTAAAATGACCTAATTATCTACACTACACCCATAACCTTACTATACCATGCTCCACTTGCTCACTCTCCATCACATAAGAATGGATCTAGATTTAGGAAACAAAACAATAAGATGAATGTCCCAAAAAAATTGCGAAACCACCAAACCTTCTCCAAAATCATCTGGATTATCTTCATTATACACTCCCACCAATTGAATCAGCTACACAAAGATCACCTCGAGCATCACCACGACAAAAAACCTACCCACAATCCCATGCATGCCCCCATGATCCTATTCGTCCATAAATCCACCAAACAATCTTGAAACCACTCCTCCATTTGGGTTAATCACCAGAGCAGCCAAACCCACCCCCTGGTCATCCACACTGTAGAGACACTATAGCAGGACCTCCTTCCTCTTGTCCTCTAACCCTTGGAGAGAGAGAGTTTATGCCATATATTTTGTATGCCCCTTGTGGCGAATGCTTGGCAGATAATGCAGCTCTCTCCACCTTCTCTGCCATGACACAGGACCCCACCATCCTCTCTCCACTGCCCTCATTGACCTATCCTAGCCTAGCTCCATGGGCCATGTCAAAAGATGGATCATGCCCACCTTGAACCCTCCCACTCGAGTTAAAAGGGCATAGGACACCATAGCCTCTCACTCCAACTCACTCCCCTGCCTCACTCCTCTCATTCCCAGATGCTCAGAGCTTTCCGTTAATGGTACTACCAATCCCACCACTCCCCTCCTTCTCTATCTGCATGATTTACCTCCTTCCCTGGATCTACACCCCCGTGCCATCGGTTTGTCATAGGTACGCCGGAGGCACCTCCATCGGAGCAGGTCCGAACTAGACTTTCCCAGGCGAGCTCAGCTAGCTCGAGCACTTGCGGCCTTGCCGATAACCACTACCCCTCGTACACCATCTCTCCAGTCTGCGTGGATGCCCCATGACAACATGTAGAAGCTCTAGAGGTCTTCCAACCCAAAGCCGAGCTTGCTCATCAGCACCGATGCGCGCTCCCCATCCCGGTGAGTAAACCGTCGATGATGTCCATCATTGGGGTCATCATCGTTTGCCGCGTCTACTCTGCCACCCCTCCATCCCTAGCGAGCTTGCGGTGAGTCTTCTCGTGCCCTCTCTACCCCACCAGGGTTTCCCCCATTTCCTCATGCAAGCTAAGGTAGGAGATGATGGGTCACCGTCCATCTTCTCTTAATCTAATGGATGGCAACTCTCTATACCCCTTCAGCTGCTCCACCACTGCCATGCGGGCCCAGCTTGCCAGCGGTTTAAACCTTGTTCCCTCATGCTGAGTCGCCCATGTGGGTCGGCCGACACTGCATCGGGTCATGCTTCCCTAGATCCGGCCTAGTGTTACTCCTCCTCCTTTTCCTTTATACATTTCATTTATTCAAAATTTAGCTCCTTAGATTTAATTTGTATGAAATTGAAAAATACAAGAAACTGGTGAAAAAATATTTTTAGCACGCACATGACTGTTTTCTTCAACATGCAGTACCAACAGCCTGACCAAAACTCAATTCATTTTTTTCTAGATTTTAAAATACTAGTAATTATCTAAAACAATCAATAATTCTTCGAGAGAGTTGTAAAACTCCAATTTACTTGAGACAAGTTCTAGAGGTGAGGTATTGCTAAAACCCTTAGGCCACACTTGACCTCACCTAAAAAGGCCCTCTGGATTTCCTATAGTAAAAATAACAAGAAGCATCCAAATTTTCTTTTAGTAAATTCTCTAGGTCAAAACACATTGTGTTTTTACCTAAATTCCAACTCTCAGCCCACATGCAATGCAAGTTCTATCAAAAACCATAAGCTCGACAATTATTGATGCTTTTCTGATTTTTGGTTATTTAAATACTTCTGCAGGTGTATATTCCACCGGTTAAATCATTTTAGGAGTTTTGTAACTCCTAAATTGGATAATCCAATTTCTACAAAAAGGCATGTGATGCACCTAACATGTGTCCCTAGATTCATATCCATATCCCCTTTATATTAAATCTGGTTAAAAAGACAAATTGACTACATAATTGACTGGGAATTTCCAAGGGCATTTTGGTAATTAGTTTGAGATGATTCCAACTCTCAAAAATCACAAAACCCAAATATATACAATAACCTCCGGGGACAATTTTTTGATATATAGATCTTTTCTGGTGATTTATTCACCCAAAATAGGGTTATTTTCACTAAAATAATCACAACTAATTAATAAAAATTGATAAAATCACAAGACCACTTTTTTTGGACTTCTTATTTCAATATATATCTGATGATATCATTTTTATACATTGATATCATATAGACCCAAGACTTAGTTCAAAACCCCTTCATTGGGTGGTATTTAACAAATAAATCATAAAAGAAATTCTACAAATGCGAATAAAGCATTTCCAGTTGCTAAGTACTCAAACTATAAAAACCTACTGAATTTAGTAAAGTATTGTATGTTTTCTTGCTATATTGTATTGATGCTTGTATGCCTCGTGTTGATTATGGCAATTTCTCACTTGCATGTATACCCTTTGACGATGATAGTTGCGATTATCTCGAAGACCCGAAGGAGATGGTTATTATTGCACTACCAGGAAAATGGCTATAGGTAATCCGCATATCTGTGGCGCACGTGCTAGTGGTGCCCCACGGCTAAAATAGGCGTGGCGCACTGGCCACAGGTGCCCTACGGCTATCTACCATAATCGTGGCGCACATGCGGATGGTGCGCCACGGATGTGTGTGGGCCAGCCCCCTATCGGCCGTAGACCACATAGCCGTAGCGCACCCCAGTGAAGTGTGCTACAGGTGTGGCCGGTAGTCGTGGCGCACACGGCCTCCGTGCGCTACAGGCAAGATCGGGCCACCCGTACTGTTAACTTGGAAAAAACGTCTGTGGCATACCGCCGGTATGTGCGCCACAGATGTTCTTTACTCCTGTGGCGCACCCCCCCATGTGCGTCACGGATGTGCGTTCTGCTACTTCTTTTTGGTAGACACACCTTTGCACATTTGACTAGATCTCACCATCTCACACTTCACTTTCCCCTCCTTCTTCATCCTTGGATCTCGCCCCCTCCTCCTTCCACCTCAATTTCTCCACTCTTTCACCATTTGTAGCATGTAAAACTTACCTTGGATGCTACATACATAATAGAGGAAAGCTCTCCTTCCGGCCATCTCTCGGTCTGTTACCTCTCCTTCGAGATCTTCTCGGTCTCTCATCTTGGTATGTTGTCTATGTAAGAAGATGTGTTTATGTGTATGGATGATATATGGTGACATATCTATGGAGAGGATCGATGCTCTCATGTGTTTGGAGAGCATGCATTGTATGCTCTCTCATATATTGGCATTGTTTTGCCAAAATGTTGATATTTCCATTTTGGCAAGACTTTGGCATTTCGCAAAGGTCCTAATTTTAGGATAGGTCATGCCGAAATTTTCCATCGACCATTGCATGCATGCATTGGTTCTGTGGTTGTAATAAACTTCTAATTCTACCTTGTACACCACGCAGGCAACCATGGTCCGCATAATGAGTGAAGGCATTATGGCTAGATTTTTGAAATGCGCGACGGCCGACATGATACGAAATAACATGACGGAGATAAGATGTACGTGTAGAAGATGCAAACTCAATTGGTTGATTGACCCAGATTCTAGAAATCTACAGGCGCACCTGCTCCGCCATGGTTTCATGGATGGCTACTCGGTGGATAAGTGATGAAGAAGACGATGAGGCCGTAAATGGGGCGGCGGAAAATGAGGAAGGCGGGCAACATGATCATGATCATGGCAAGGACGGGCGAGATGAAGAACAGTCTCCTGGAGATGGTGAAGGTGCGGAAGCAGACCAGGATGACGATGATCTAGATGCCGGAGCAGACGATGGAACAATGTAAGGCTAGGTGCGGGACTCTTATGTTCAAGAACTACTTCTCAAGCAAACGAGTAACGCCAGGGCTGCCGCTAGAGAGAAAGCCAAGCTTGCGCAACTTGAGAAAGATGCGGTTACTCCATTGTATGAAGGATGCAAGCCCGATGATACCCAGTTGAATGTAACGCTCAAGGCTATGGAGATAAAGGCAAAACACAAATGGACCGACGCAAGCTTCGACGATATGATGGCATTCTGGTACGATCGTCTCCCGGAGGGGAACACGTGTCCAACTAGTATCGAGGACGCCAAGAAAATCGTGTGTCCTCTTGATCTACCGCATATTAGATACCACGTCTGCATCAACGATTGCATCATTTATCGGGGCGAGGACGCGGAGAAAACCACATGCCCGGTGTGCGGCGTTAGTCGATACAAGAAAGGGAAGAAAGCTCCTCGAAAAGTGGTATGGTACTTTCCTATCACTCCTCGTCTGCAACGCTATTTCGCAGACCCTAAGGAAGCAAATCTCATGCGCTGGCATGCGGAAAGAAAGAAGCCAGCAGATGACGATGACCCTGAAAAGGACGAGCTGCTGACACACCCTTCAGATGGTAGCTAGTGGAAAGCATTAGACCTCGAATTCCCTGAATTTGGTGGAGATTCGAGAAACATCAGGCTAGGTGCAAGCACCGATGGACTAAATCCGTTCGGTAGCCAGAGCAGCACGCGCAGCACTTGGCCCGTATTTGTATGGATGTACAACCTCCCTCCCTGGTTGTGCATGAAAAAGAAGTACATACAAATGAGTATGCTAATTCAAGGGCCAAAACAACCTGGCACCAACATCAATCTATATCTCGGGCTGTTGAAAGAGGAGCTAGCCATGTTATGGGAATCCGGAGCCAATACGTATGACGCTGTCGCACAAGATTATTTCACTATGAGAGCCGTGTTGGTCACTACGGTGCAAGACTATCCAGGTTGCGGATATTTCTCGGGGCAGGTTATCCAAGGATTCTACACATGCGTTAGGTGCATGGATAACACGACCTATCTCCAACTAGAGAAAGATCCAGGGTCTTCGAAAACCGTGTTCATGGGGCACCGTAGATGGCTTGGAAAGAATGATGCATGGAGAAAACATGGAGATCTGTTCAATGGAAAATCCGAGACCTGAGGAATCCCAGAGCGGAGGAGCAGTGAAGAAGTGGATGAATTGCTGAAAAACTGGAAAGAGTGTCCTAAACCGCGAAAGAAGCGAAAGAGGCAGCAAGAAAAGTCGTTGATGAAGGTATGGAAAACAAGGTCTGTTTTCTGGGAGTTACCATACTGGAAGTTTCTCCGCACGCCTCATAGCCTTGACATCATGCATATAAGGAAGAACGTGTGCGAGAGTCTAGTCGCCACCCTAATCAACATGCCAGGTAGGACGAAAGATGGTCCTAAAGCAAGGAACGACTTGATATTCATGGACATCCGGAAGGATATTCACGGAGGACGCCCTACTCCTGATGATCAGGAAGATGACGATGATCATTAGTCGGAGGCGACACAACAAGGTCGTAGAAAGGGTAAAAAGGTCAAGAAGAACGAATATTACTGCCCCCTTCGTGCTTCACACTAAGCTAGGATGAGATCAAATAGTTTTTCAAGTGCCTTCTAGGAGTCAAATTTCCTTACGGCTACGCTGGCAATATAAGCAGGTACCTAGATGAGGCTAAGCAGAGGTTTAGTGGGATGAAGTCTCACGACTATGCCGAGCTAATGACGCAGATACTTCTGGTTGCACTACGAGGTATAATGGACGAGCATGTCCGAGAAACATTGTTTGGGCTCTGCAAGTTTTTCGACGTCGTCTCTCGAAAGTCAATTGGCGTGAAACAACTCTCGAAAGTCTCAGGAAGGAGATCGTGGTGATACTATGCGAGATCGAGATCTACTTCCCGCCCGCATTCTTCGACATTATGGTGCATCTGCTGGTCCATATCATGGAGGATATCATCCAACTCGGGCCGATGTTCCTCCACAGCATGATGCCGTTCGAAAGGATGAACAGGCACATCAAAGGATACGTTCGCAACAGGTCCTGTCCAGATGGAAGCATAGCCAAGGGATTTCTGGCTGAAGAGTGCATCTCTTTCTGCACGAATTATCTAGGCATCAAGAACCCTGTCGGTCTTCCCGTCAATAGGCACCTTGGCAAGCTCGATGGATCGGGTCACCGAGAGGGTCGTCGCGTACTGCATGCAGACTACGATTGTCGACGCGTAGACTTTGATAGAGCAAACCTAGTCGTGCTACAACATTTAGACCTGGTCGATCCTTGGGTACAAAAGCACAAAAGTTCAATCGAGAAGAAGTATAGTGACCGGGGCATACAGAGGACGCATGGAGAAATAATCAAAGAGCACAACTCAGATTTCACGCGTTGGTTTAGGCAGACGCTCCTAGATAATCCCCCGCAATCGCATTCTGCGGAGGAAAACATCATATTCACCTTGTCGCAGGGACCCATGCACAACCTGGTGACCTATCAGGCGTATGATATCAATGGCTACACATTCTACACGGAGGAAAAGGACAACAAGTGTGACTATCAGAACTCAGGCGTAACATCGAAATTCTACACGGATGACAATGTGAAGGAAAGATTTTACGGAAGGATCGAGGAGATCTGGCAGCTTGACTACTATGGAGAAAAGGTGCCGATGTTCCATGTCAGATGGGCCAAGAGCGTCGAAAGAGAAGACCGGTATTTCACAACCATGTTAATACCCGAAGCAGCCAAATCCAAGGCTGCCGGTGCGCACGTCGCCGCGAAAAATGAACCGTGGGTACTGGCTAGCAAAGTGGACCAATGTTTTTTTATTACTGACCCGACAAAGCCTAGTCGTGTTGTCGTGAGGAGAGGAAAAAGAAACATCATCAGAATGGATGGAGTCGCCAACAAGCAAGACTTCGACCAGTACGGTGATCCAAAGATTGAAGATGACGATGACTACGATGAAAAAACATACATCACAAGAAGAAAAAGGACAACCTTGACAAAAAGGTAGCCCGTTTGAGCGAAGAAACATAAAAGTGCCAGGGCTAAATTATTCAACCGCGACAAAGAAGGGAAAAAATTTGTAAAACGCTAGCTCAAAAAAGATTGTATTGATGCATATGGATGGCATATTATTAATGGACACATTATTATTTAATTTCTTTCTACTTTGAATCACTTTTGTACCACTTTTGATGATATATATGTACCATTTTTATCATATAAAACATATAACATATATTTTATATAGTTTACATAATTTTGGGGATATTTTTTAACATTTTAAAGTAGTTTTAAAATAAAAACAAAAAATGGGGGCACCAGGGTTCAAACCTGGGTGCTCCAGGTTTGTGAGCATAAATAGCTAGGACGGAACCAGTGGGATATGCAAGTGCTAGTGTCAACTAACGGGGCGGCAACTATTTGTTTGACTTGTCACGACACTTAGCCGTAGCGCACCCTTACCTAGTGCGCTACGATTACCTGTAGCGCACTAGGTAAGGATGCGCTACGGCTAAGTGTCGTGACAAGTCTGTTGTGCTGCGCACGGTCGTCATCTCCCATCTCCCATCTCGCTCACATCTCCCATCTATCCTCCGCCGCTTGATCTGCCGCCTCCGCCGCTTGCCCGCTGCCTGCCGAGGAGGAGGAGAGGAGGCCGCCGCGCGTCTGTGGAGGAGGAGAGGAGGCCATCGCGTCCGAGGGGGAGGAGAGGAGGCCGCCGCGTCCGTGGAGGAGGAAAGGAGGCTTCCGCGTCCGTGGAGGAGGAGAGGAGGCCGCCGCGTCCGAGGAGGAGGAGATGAGGCCGCCGCGCGTCCGTGGAGGAGCTCCGTCCGTGCTCTTCATCGTCGTCGTCCGCATGCTCTTCATCATCGTCGTCTTTGAGGTGAGCGTCCCCTCTCCCCTCTCTCCCCTCTCTAGGGTTTCCTCCTCCGAGCACATGAACCCTAGCTTGATTCAGTGATAGATTCCGAAAATTTCAACCCTAATTAGGGTTTCCTCCTCCGAGCACATGACCTAGAACACATAATGCAGTGATAGTGTTTAGGTTTCAGTCATTCAGTATTATATAATGTAGTATTATATAATGCAGTTCTGTTTGTATGATCATATAATGCAGTATTATGTATCATCATGCAGAATTATATAATGCAGTATTATATAACACAGTATTAAGTAAAGTTCTGTTTGTATGATCATATAATTAGTATTATATAATATTGAAAAATAGCTCCAGGATAATTTGTGCAAGCGGAGTTACTGATTTTTTGCTATGCCACTGTATGATTATGGTTGGGATGTACCACCTAGTATGATTTTTTGCTATGCCACTATATAATTTGCCACCTAGTATGTATAAAATGTTGGGATGTACCACATGTGTTTGGACAAAATCCTGATCTGTTTTAGGGGCTACAAGTCTATGACTTAGTTTTGATGTTGTCGTGTTAGCAATGGTTGATTAATTTGAGTGATGAACTGTATCGAAGGTAATTAGCAATCTCATTGCTTACTTTCTAGGTCTGTTTGCTCATGACCATTGCTTAGAGAACATGTGAGTTTATTGTATGAACCAGTTTTTTATCGATTTTATTAAACTATCACTTCATACATACTTTGAATTCTATTTGAAGCTGTGTCTGTTCTAAATGTGCATATTTATAGTGATTCTTGTTGAAAGAAAAGATAATATATCAATATCTTTTTGTTCATGGTCAGGTTCCTGAATAAAGTACTCCTAAGATGTATTCGTATGTAGGTGCTTGTATGAAATGAGTCCCGATTTTCGCCGAAATGTTGATTAACTTCCGATTCGGCAGAAATCGGGCACTCCTAGTTTAACAAAAATGAGCAATGGTCATGCCGGATTTTTCCGCGCAGTTTACTAACCATTATTTTCCTTTTATTAGTGCAAACATGTGTGACAACGACGAGGCTGGATCTTCTCAGCGTATCAAGGCTGAAGGAGAAGTGAGACCTCAAAACAGACCCTTGTCATTCTGGGAGGAGGTCGAGCGGCTAGAAAGAATGACAGAGGGTGATGAAGAATACAACCCTTCCGAGAGCGACACCGATGATATGGAAGACGCGGAGGAAGAAGAAGCGGCCGAAGGAACGGCGGATGATGAAACCACTGATGGCGGCGAGGGCACAACAAGTGGTAGTAATACGTCTAAGAAGAAGAAGGAAAGGCGCCCGAACACGGTCGGCACCGTCAGAGAGGAAATTACCGAAGTGAGACCAAATGGGGTTCCTTTGGTGCCCGACCATGTGGTCAAAAGGTACGGTGGGCAAGTGGCGGCTATCACCCGGACCACCATCTCGATCAACACCGAGAATCTTCGGCATAAAGATAATGGCCATTTGCGCACACTCCTCTTCGAGAAGATGCACGCAAGATACAAGTTACCCCTTCAGTATCGGAACACAGATTATCATGGGAATGAAGTAAATAAATCCGCCCTCACGAGGATGAGCACCGCCCTGGACAGCTGGAGAACCCGGATAAAGAAGAAGATATTTAAAGAAGAGAAAAGTCTTGAGGAGATCCAGAAGATTGACCCGCAGATCACCAAAGATCAATTCCAGGAGTTCAAGGCCAAATGCACCACCGAAGGAGCCAAGGCCTCGTGTAAGTGGGGAAAGGAATTGAAGGAGATGAATATAGGTCACCACCATCTTGGATCTGGTGGTTACAGAGCTGTGGAGCCCAAATGGGATAAGGAGGACGACGAGTATAGAGCTAAGGGGATACCTAACCCCTTTTCGAAATTTGAAAACAAGCAGCTTCGAAACTTCATCAGGGCTCGTTACCATGTGGACCCCAAAACCAAAGAACTCACCACGGAAACTAAGGTGAAGAACTTCGAGGTTCTTGCGGTAAGTAATTTAATTACCGCGGATCAAGTCGATTACATTATAATCGATCAAGTCGAATTTCTAAACGGTTCATGTTACTTCTTCTGTAGGACGGGGAAATTGCTAGTTAGGGATCCCATGGTTCCTCATCCCACGGGTCGACGGCGGCCACCCGGTGGGATAACCGTTTTAATAGGGCGATGAACCGGGCCAAGAAAATCACGCCGGTTACAAAGAAGCCATCGCCGGCTAGCCGTTTGGCCGGCTTCGGGGCTAAGAATTGGGTGGATCATTTTGGTCCACCCCCGAGGACGCATGTGGAGGGAAGGAGCGACGAGGAAAACCGCGAGGTTCAGGAACTTAAGGAACAAGTGGCGCGGATCCCGCAGATCATCCAAGACTACCTGGCAATCACCCTCACCTCCATCCTGCCTACCTTGGTGGATTCAATAGCGAACTGGAGTGCAGGTGGTCGACAAGGGCTGTGCCCGATTCCAAGCATGGTCAGTAGCCACTCAAACAATGCGGCGCCAACGATCCCAGTGAATTATGTGTTCGTGACTATGCCCGCTAGCATGGCGGTGCCGGAAGCATTGGTGACTCCGCCCGCTAGCACGGCGGCGCCAGAAGCATTCGTGACTCCCCCTGCCATCACCGCGGCGCCGGAGCTTAATGCAACCGATAGGGAGAATACATCGGCGGCCGGCACCGTGCCATCAAGCAGCCCCTCCGTCTCTTGCACGCCCGTCGTCGTATGCGGTGCCTCGACATTAGCCGAGCTCGACGCCATCAGGGTAAACCAAATAGTTTACCACCTTACCATTTATTACTCTTATGGCATCTTTTTAATGCCATACGTGTTGTTCGCAGACGGATGTTCCATGCACTCTCTTAAGCTTCATGAACAACGAGTTGAGGGATGTTGCCAAGGGTACCATCATTCAACCCTTGCACCGCATGTTCCACTCAAAGCCGATGCCAGATAGCGTGCATAGGGTTAAAATTATCCGGGTGCTAAGGGGCTGCGATGACCTGGAACCTCCCATTCAACCCCCAGGAGCGGATGAAGAAGAGCCATATGTCCTCAGAAGTTGCTTCGGCTTATTCCTGCTATGGCCAAAGAGCATGATTCGTTTGGGGACGGCCGGGGCCATCACCCCACAGACAACAACACTGTTTGTCGTTCCAGCGCCAAGCCATGGAAAGACCCCCACACCGTCACCTCCACGCGATTGTTCGGCTGGTCATATTGACATGACCATGGCACAGGATCCGAACGAGGATGATGAAGATTACTTCGATGATTTCATCAACACTAATCTTTTCCCCGGCGACCTAAACGAAGACCCAGCTGGTGGCCCTGCAGAGAAAGCCACTTGCAACAAACGTCTCTTTGGTTCTCAGGAGACGCCTCCAGCTTGCACCTTCATCGAGCTAGTGGATACATCCAACCGGCCCTCTGTTCTAAGCCCTGACACACTACATAGGGCAATCGATGCTCAGATTGCGGTGCCTACCCACTTCCCAAAAGGCAAGAAGACCAGGAAAAGAAAATCTCGCAGCTCGAGCCAGCCGGTGGCGTCAACTGCGAATCCGATCAGGTTTCAGGACGGGCCACCAAGACCAAAGGGTATTATGTGGAGGATGCATGTGGCGGGTGAGCCCATGCTAACTAAAAAATTTCTCAGGCTCGCCACTTCAGAAATGAGGAGTGTGCATGACGGTGTGCTGACGATAGAGAGACGCCTTCTTGCGAAGAAAGATCCCTCGCACCCGGTATTCGTGGTTAAGGTGCCACGAGGCTTGGGCTTCGTTGATAATGTCCCCGCGGATCCGTTCTTCCTGCGGTTTGACGACATCTTCAATATGTTCCACCTGTATCCGTTGCACTATACCATGGTACGCCTATTTTCTCTCAGCCTGGCCATTCAGATCAGTAGAGAGAACACCCCGGGCATCGCTATAGTGGACCCCTACTACATGCGTGATGGCTGCTTGGGAAGCAGCATTGAACGACGATTCGTGGCCTCATACCTCCAAGGCATCTTGGTGGCGAACAATACAAAGGAATACATTCTCATTCCTTTCTTTCCCGAGTAAGTCATTATTCACTCGCCGCCATAACATGCTTTATTAGATTTTCATCATTCTTTTTCCAACACATTCCATTTGAATTGTTTTGCGCAGAGATCAACAATGCACACTCATCTTATTGTCGCCGAAACATTCGCAAGCCACGTATTTCGACTCGGGGAGTCAAGAGAAGAAGAAAAACTATGACAAGATCAAGGAAGTTCTGGATGATGCTCTCACCGGCTATGCCTCAGCAGAAGGCGCCACCTTCGTGCGAAAGAAGCTCAAGTTTGGCAGGCACGTCTTCACCCATGTGACGGAATTCCCCTGCATGAAGCAATGCGGCAAAATCAGGAAGCCTACTATGCACTCCATCACATGAGGGCGTTCCTACTAGAGCAACAGAATTCTATGCTGCCAGATCATCTCAAACGGTGGGCCGAAGTCAAGGCCAGGATCAATGATTCAGATATTAGACAAGAGATGTATCACATATAGCAACAGTTGGGGGCAATCATCAGCCGTGATGTCATGACTTCAGGGGGGTCTTCTACAGAGGCAATCCCCCGAATAACCGTGACGTAGTAGATCGCCTAAAGATGCAGGGTGACTATAGGGCGTTCATGACGAAATAAGGCGTTCTCCCGTTCCCTGAGCCAAGCCAGAAGTCTTGATGTGTTGGTCTAGTTGTAGTTCTTTATCCCCATGTGTACTTGTGTGTGTCGACATGTACATGCTACTACTTGGTATTTTTTTGCTTACTTTGTTACCTTGTTTGATAAGTATATCTTTATATGCGACTTTTACTTGTTTTTTCACCATCATTTAATTATTATTGCCAACTTTTAGATGACGTGGTACGTCGTGTACAAGGGACGGGTTCCTAGAGTCTATAATGATTGGGAAGACTGCCGGAGACAGGTGCACCGTTTCAGCGGAAATAGCTACAAAGGGTACAATACTATGGCGGAGGCGGAAGCTAGATACGCGTGCTATCTAGCGGGAGTTAGGACGAGGAACCGGATGAAGACCTATACCTCCGTCGTGGTGATGGTTATTGTTCTTGGTTGTCTGTCATGCATGTTCCTACTTTAGATGTCTAGGCGAGCTCCCGCGAGCTCTAACTTGGTTGAGACATGTATTCATGTCATCACTAGCTACTTTGTAACTTGATTGAAATAATATAACTTATACTGTGTATTTATATATGTGACTTATCTATATGTATTTGATTCTATCTTGTCCGTGTATTTATTTCTGTATTGTATATCTGTGTATTTATTTCTGTACTGTATATCTGTGTATATCAGCTGTATTGTATATAATCTGTATTGAATATCATCTGTATTGAGTATTTTGTTTTTGTTTTTTGAAAATCTAAGCCGTGGCGCACATGTACGTTGTTAGTGGCGCACCACGTTGGTGGCGCACCTGGTCAGCTACTAGTAGCGCACTATGTCATGCGCCACAGGAATAACCGTAGTGGCGCACCAGCCAGTGCGCTACTACTAACTACATACTAGCAACGCACTTGTCATGCGCCACAGGGAAAACAGTGGTAGCGCACTGTGTTGTGCACCACTACTATGTCGAGATTCTTGTAGCGCACCCGGCAGTGCGCTATGGGCACTTCTTAGCCGTAGCGTAGAACTCGTGGCGCACCCCTAGTGCGCCATGGAAGGGGAAAATAGGTGCGCCACGAATTAGCTTTTTTCTAGTAGTGTTGGTTATTATGGTTTTCTAAGAAGAAGTACATGGACATATTTCCAGATTGATGATCTTAGGCAAGCCACCTTCTTGCTCATAAGCCTTGTCCTATGTTTTACTTATGCATGTTTTACTTGTTTATGAAAACTGCATTGCTTTAATTTATGATGATCTATATAAGGTAGTGGCTTGTCTCCTCCAAACCATTAGATATTTGTACTACTAAGTACAACCCCTTTGATGACACCTATTTGCCCCTAGTATTGTAAGTGGTGTATAACACCATACCCCTTAGAGACCCTGTTTTAGCCGAGCAAAACTGCAGGATGGGAAGACCCTAGAAATGGGTTTACAAAAATGTTTTATGATAAAACCTTGATGAGGTTTGACCTAACAAGAGTGATGAAAGAAAAAGGTTTTGTTTTACAAATGATGCTGAAGAGGAGGAGGATAAAATGTTTACAAAAATGAACCCATTTCTTTGCAGCTTTAGCTATAACAACTAAAACCGTGCAACCACATTACACCCGAATGGGATAGGGCTTAACTCGTAGTTTGTTTTCCTTAGAATGGACTACGCCATAACGCATACAAAGGGTTTAAAGTCCCCTGAAGACGGTTCCTTTCCACTTAGGGGGTTGTCGTACCCGGAGGGTTCTATTATCTCTACGGAGGTCGGCTGAAACTATGGGGTTCCCGCGGACGGTACGATATATGGGAGTATGGAAGGGGAAATGATTCAGGAAGTAAGGTAGGGATGATTCGGGTGGAAGTATGATACTCGTCCGGGGAGAAGTAAGACCATATGGAAAGTGCCCATACCAGGGACGACAAACAAAAGGTTATGTTTGATTATCCATATCCCTGTACACTTGGTGTAGCGGGTTGTGGTTTCATCGTGGTGGATATATCAAATTGTGTGGGTAAAGTGTACAATCTCTGTAGAGTGTAAAATCTATTTGAATAGTTGTGTCCATGGCTATGGACGGTTGGACAAATTACTGTAGAGCGGTGCTGGTTTTGTTTTCAAAAAGGATTTCAGAAAAGCAAAGGCTTTGGAAATGTTTTGACCATGGGATGGTCGGAAAAGAAGGAAAGGAGTTTTGTCATGGGATGACCGGAAGGAGGAACTAATGGGTGCCTCAATCCTACTGTTTTCCAAAACTTTTCAAAAAGGTTTCCAAAATGTTTTACAAATGTTTTCCTCAAAGATATGTGGATGCTACATCTACAAGAGAAACTATTTGAGAAAAGAACCTCTCTTGGAGCCCTCCTACTACCACAACCATATTTCATATCCTCTTGTTATTATTTCCTTAAGGTGGTTAGCGAGTACATTCAAAGTACTCACTGGCATCGTCCCTGGCTATTGACTTAGTCAGATATCAAGAAGAAGGTGTTGATGATGACTATGCGAGGTAGGATGTTCTCCTAGTTAGTTGCCTATAGGTTAAGGCATGGCTCGGGCTATACGCTTAAATGAAGTTCCACTGATGATGATTGATGTAGCCATAACGTCAAATAAGGTATGGCATGTATCCACTTAACTACTAGATGTTTACTATGATACTTGTTGGTTATGTTCCACGACTAACTGATTATGGGATCGTGGTGTATGCATTATAGGGATTCTTGGAGGATTAATCCGTGGGCCCTGGCTATACCCATGATTCTTGTTCCAAAAATGGATGATACATTGCAGTTATGCATGGACTGCCATCCAATCAATGCTAGCACCATGCGTTATCGAGATCCTATACCTCGTCTAGATGACATGCTTCATGAGTTGTGTGGATCCACTATTTTCTCCAAAATTGACTTTCGTAGTGGCTACCATCAAATACAAATGGCGGAAAGTGATGAGTGGAAAACTGCCTTCAAGACCAAACTTGGTCTCTATGAATGGTTGGTCATGCATTTTGGCTTATCTAATTCCCCATCCATCTTCATGCGCCTTATGAATCATATTTTGCATTCTCTCATTGGAAAAGTGTTGTTGTCTATTTCTATGATATACTTGTTTATAGCAAGTCACTTGAGGAACATGTTACACATATCTAGGAAGTTTTACAAATCCTTCGAAATGAAAAGCTATATGCTAATCTTCCCAAGTGCACTTTTGCTAAAGACAAGTTGATTTTTCTTGGTTTTGTTGTTTCTTCCAATGTCATTAAAGAGGACGTTTCTAAAGTCAAAGACATTCGAGATTGGCACATCCCCACAAACATGAGTGAACTTCAAAGTTTTCATGGGTTGGCCGGTTTCTATAATCGCTTTGTGAAAGAATTCTCTACCATTGCTTGCCCTCTACGAGTTGACCAAAAAGAATGTCACCTTCATGTGGGGCAAAGCACAACAAAAAGCTTTTGATGAGCTTAAAAAGAGGCTAACCGAAGCACCTTGTAAACACCCAAACCTGGCTTGGTTTGAATCCCTGTGATTACAGTGCTAGTCCCTGGATCGAATAGCTAGCACCCACAGTTTAAGATGTAATATCAAGATACAAAGGTCATATTACATCGCATGATCCAGAATATAAATACTTTATTACAAACTCATAGCCATAGGCTATCTTATTACAAAGCAACAGAATACAAGTAAAGTATGGAGTCCTTCATCTTCATGTGCCACAGGCAAACATGTTGGGTGCAGACTCGTAATCCTATCATCAATCCAAACTCATCAATAGAATAACCTGCAACATGATAAGTTGCAGCCACAAAGGGTCAATACTATGAATGTATTGGCAGGTGTCACTAGTTTGTGAATATAAGTTGGACTATCACTACATGCATATTTGGCTAAGTAGAGCTTAGGCTTATTTGCAGAAAGCAACATGGTTTTATCCTATCTTTGCAAAATACTTTTCATCTTTCAATAACTTTCTGAACTCCTTGGCAAACTCCAAGTTCTTCTAATCTCTTGTTGTCACCATCAAGTTTTACTTTGAGAAATTAGAATGTCGAGATCTTCCATAGCTTCAGGCCTTAGTTGCTCCGAGTTATCCATAACCGGGGACACGGCTAAGTACTTAGAATTTAATCTTCTGCAGAAGTTATACACTTTACCCACAAGACACAATCTCGTCTTGACGCCACTAGTGGCCGCTGGATTAGTACTCACCAGGATGGAGTACCGGCAGATCGAGAATGTGACAAAGCCTTTCCATAGGAGTCCTCCCAATACATAATGCCAGCACATCTACCAGGCACCAATGCAAGGATAAACCTCCAATGCATAATTCTAGTTAACCTGAAGAGGTACCAATGCATGGGTCTCCCACTATGTAATTGACTAGGCTAGAGCCCATTTGGCATGTGGCTGTACACGAAAGCCACTGTACGAGAAACATGTTCAATCTCTAAGTTCCTTGGTGGTATTTTCCTAGTGCACACACGAAAGAGATAGCCATAGACATGGTTCCCTTCGTTGCCACCTTATTCTCAACTGAGTATCCACATTCCACCCAGGTGATTCATTGAGTACTTGTTTTATTATACAAAACATATATTTTTCCAACACTTCATATAATCACAATATGGTATATTCCACCCTGAATCTATAGCAGGGCTAAGCATACTACAACTACTGTATTTCCACTAAGGGATATATAAAGAATATCCTAATAGGATATAGCATAGCATAGTATCATAGTAGTCCTATCATGCATACCACAAAAATCCACAAAGTGTAATGAAAAATAGTAGGACATGGATGATAGTGCCACTTGCCTTAGTAGTTGGTGGTGTTGGTGCACTCTTTCCAATAACACACTTGACAATCCACACAATCTATCAAACAAAACAACCAAGACAAAACATGCACAAAGTCAACACTAATGGCAATACAAAAATCATGCAAAATATGCAAGCATGCAAGATGGCAATATGTATTGTACAAATTGTTATAACAAAGGTTTTGAACACTACTACGTGCTTTCTGAACATTTTATAATTGCAAGATTACAAATGCAACCATTTGTGCAATTGTAACAATTAGCAATAATATCTATTATTTGGAAAGGCCAAACTCACTAAATAATTTCCATGCTATTAGGCATAGCCAACAAATTTTATATTTTGTTCTTACTGGATAGAGTGTTCAATTTGCAATCCATAGCAAAAAGATTCACCCAAAAATAATTTACAAAACAATTTTTATGGTTAAAATACTCCTAAAAAGGTTCTGCCTAAAACTCCAATTTTTCAGAAGCAAAAGGGTGAAATAATGCATCAGCAGTGAAGCTCTCATTTTTCTGAATCCATAGACACCAAATTTGTATTTTTCTGATTTGTGGATCAAAAGTTATTGAATTTCTAAGTTAAATACAAATTCTGCCTATTTTCTAATTTAAACAAATAGCCTGGGCAACATGGCATGTTCTTATTGGCTCGTACCGGTTCGGGCGGATCAAAAACGTGGGCTGTTGGATTTTAAGAGGAACTAACGGACCAGATTAGCTGATACCGCTTCGGCTAAGTGATCTATCTAAGCCGCTGGATCAAGATCAGACGGTGCTCAGCGTGTGGCCATGAACTGGCGGCGCTGGTCCTCTGCGCGCGGCGGCGACGCGTCGGACGGGTGGTGCTCCGGTGGTTCTAGAGGGTTAGGGGAAGCAGTGATCTTACCGGTGGGTTGCTGCGGTCTCGGTGGTCTCGATGGTAGTCGTGGTGGAGGGAGGGGCGCTCGGCCTCGCTGGGGATTCCTCACCGGAGTACTTGCCGACGGCGGAGCTCGCTCTCCAAGACGGTGTCGTCGTCCTGGGGCTCGATCAGACAAGGAAAATGGTCAGTGAGGTGCGCCTGGTCGTGCAGGAGCTGGTTGTGGCCAAAAGAGGGCGGCGGGAACCTGCGTCTCGCCGGAAATCACCGGTGAACGGCGGCGGCAGAGGGTGACGCCGTTGGTGACCGTGGCGACGACCTAGGCACAGAAAAAGCACGGGAAAGTGTCAGTAGGCGTGCCAGAGCATGGCGAAGCTAACAGGACAGAGGGGAGGGCGTGGGGTTGCCGGTTCTCGCCGAAATCTTCGCCGGAGCTTGTCGGTGGCCGCAGTGGTTTGAGCTCGATTCCGAGCAACCTAGTGGCTCTCAGGTGGCGGTGTCCGAGGGGAAAACGAAGAGAAGGGGGTGGGGTTTAAGGGGCAGGGCTCAGAGTGGAGTTTAATTCGCAGAAACGCTCGAGTTTAATCGAAACGGATCGACCTGAAAACGGGAGGGAGGAGAGGCTGTCGCGGTGGAAGACGGTGAGCTGGCGAGTGACGTGGAGGTGGGGTCGGGCCGTCAGCGAGGGGGTGTGAGGAGGGGTCGGTGAGAAAGAAAGAGAGGGGGAAGGGGGAGTGCCGGGTGGGCTTAGTGGGCTAGGTTTGGGCCGAGCTGCTGCTGCTGTGTTTTTTTTCCTTCAATTTTTCTTTTTCTTTTTCTGTTTTCTTAAATAACTTTTGATTTAATGATCCAATTTGAATCAAACAAATTTCTAAAAATTTGTAAAACTCAAATTAGGTTTTTAGGGCATTATAGAACACATTTACTTTCTAACTCAAATTTTTCTAACCAAATTTATTCATTTTGGATTTAATAGTTAATATTGCCTTTCTTAATTCTATTCTCAAAATAATTCATATCTTTTTATCCATGGCTCCAAATTGGATGAAACCAATTTCTATTGTTTTATTATTTTGCCTTTTATCTTTTTATCTCTCATAGGAGTTCTTTTGTTTAATATAAATATGGAGTATATCCATAATATTATGTTGTTCTTAGTGTTAACAAATAATTAGAGTTTTAGGGTTTGAGATATTTTTCACTGTTCTTAGGTTTTTAAATGTTCCAAAAGTTTTTGTTCCTTCTGAATTTCAAAGAACTTGATTCTTTGTTTTGTTTAAAATTTTCACATTTCAAAATTTGGAAAATTTTGGGATGTGACACACCTCTTCTCCCATTACCGGATTTCACAAAAACTTTTGAGATACAGTGTGATACTAGCGGTGTTAGCATTGGAGGAGTCCTTATGCAAAACAGACGTCCTATTGCCTAGCATAGCGAGCAACTTGATGGTGCATGCCTTAATTACCCGATTTGTGACAAAGAGCTTTTTGCCTTAGTTTGTGTTCTTCAAGTTTGGCAACACTACCTTTGGCCTAAGGAATTTATCATACATTCTGACCATGAGTTGTTGAAATATCTCAAAGGACAAGCCAACTTGATCAAAATACATGTAAGTGGGTTGAGTTTATTGAATCTTTTCCTTACATTGTCAAGTATAAGAAGGGCAAAGATAATGTACTTGCGGATGCTTTGTCTCGCAAGAACACAAGACTTCTTACTCGACTCGAAGTAAACGTGTTGGTTCTTGATGAAATGAAAACTTTGTATTCTTCTAAACCATTCTTTGGACCAATATTTGCAAACTGTTCAAGTGTCAAAGGATTTTATGATTTATATTTGCATAAGGGCTTTCTATTCAAACAAAACAAGCTTTGCATTCCAAAGTCATCTATCCAAAACTTGCTTCTCCAAGAATTTCATGGTGGAGGCCTTGTGGGTCACTTTGGATGTGACAAGACATTGGACATGCTTTCCACTCATTACTATTGGCCCAAGATGAAGCGATACGTGGAGCGCTACGTTCAACGATGCACTACATGTGTTCAAGCTAAGTCTAAGTTTGACCCATTTGGTCTTTATATGCCATTTCCTATACCTCATGCACCTTGGTCCGACATTAGCATGGACTTTGTGTTAGGATTGCCTTGGTCTAAGCATGGTCATGATTCTATATTTGTCGTTGTGGATTTCTTTCCCAAAATGGCACACTTCATATCGTGCCATAAGACCGACGATGCTTCACATGTTGCAAATTTGTTTTTCACAGAAATCGTCCGCCTTCACGGTGTGCCAAGAACAATTGTCTCTGACTGCGACCTCAAATTCATGAGCTACTTGTGGAAGACCCTCATGGCCAAGCTCGGCGTTAACCTACTCTTCTCATCTGTCTCACATCCGCAAACAGATGGCCAAACTGAGGTCGTTAACCGAAGCCTTGGCACTCTCCTTTGTGTGCTGATCAATAAAAACCTCAAGGATTTGGAGGAATGCATTCCCCACGCCGAGTTCGCCTACAATCAAGCCAATCACTCTACAACGAAGATGAGCCCTTTCATGATTGTTTATGGCTTAGAGCCCCTCACCGAGCTCTACATATTACCACTTCCTCTCCATGATCATACCAACATGGACGTCAAAAAGCGCACACAAGCTATGAAGAAGCTTCACGAAGAAACAAGAGCTACTATCGAGCAACAAGTCCGTCTCCAAGCATCTAGGCTAAACAACGACAATAAGGAGAAGATCTTTGAGGAAGGCGATCTTGTGTGGATACACTTGAGAAATGATCATTTCCTCAAGGAACGCGATTCCAAGCTCAAACCAAGAGTAGATGGTACCTTCAAGGTCCTCAAGAGATCAACAACAACGCGTACATCATCAACATCCTGACCTCCAAGTACCTTGTGAGAAATACGTTCAACGTCAAGGACCTTTCATCTTTCCATGGAGACGTTCAAGATGATATGCATGAAAAGTCGAGGACGAATCTTTCCAGAGGGGGGAGCTGATGCAGCCCGTCCTACAGACGTCCTTACATCTACACCACCAAGTCCCCCAAGTGGACCAATGACTTGCACCCAAGCCAAACTCCTACAAGCTAAGGTTAACTCGCTCCTCTCCTCGTGTGACGTTGATACATCCATGGATGGATTGCTACTTCATGCAACTAATCTATGCATTATTAGCTATGTAGCCCCAATGCATCGCCAAGCCCCCACGGATGAAGTACAAGGAGTTGGATAAGAAGAAGATGTTGCTTAGGATGAAGCCCCGGAGTCTCCGGCCCTGAAGTGTGTAGTCTCCGACCTCCAACACCGGAGTCTCCGGCCTGGACTCTAGACCAGTCTCCAGACCCCTTCCCCGAGCGCTCAGCCCACCCCCACGGAGTCCCCACCGAAGAGCATATGCCACCCTAGAGTCACCGACCCAGCTACCCCGGAGTCTCCGGCCTACAACCTCGGAGTCTCCGCCCCCAGGACTCCGGACCCCGCATGGAGCTCTCTATATGCTGCCCCAGAGTCTTCCCCGGAGACCGCCCTTGTAACATCTCAATAATATTAAAATTAGGGTTAACAAAAACTTTTAGGGTTAACAAAACTTTTACTATTAGGGTTAACAAAAATTTCCAAGAAACCAATTTCCAAGAAACCAAAATTAGGGTTAACAAAAACTTTTACTATTAAAAACTATATGAAGGCAAGTCTGTGTTTGTTAATAATGTATCAATGCATGATATGCCATGTTTGTTTGTTATATAAGATGAGGATTGGTTTAAAGATCAAAACAGTATCATCTAGGTCAAAACACAACCAAATCAAAGCAAAAGAAAATAAAAATATAAAGCATATGACCTAATGGTCATTTTTGCAAATATTAACACTTAGCTCACTTGGAGCATCTCTATTAAATGATTTCAAATAGAAACAATTTCATTTCTTTTCTCACCTTGCTAGACCAAGTGACAATGAACACAAGTGAACTTTCAAAACTTACTAGAAAAAATTCAAATCCATTTGAGGGAATTTTCAAAATTGAATCTAGTGTATGTATCAAGATAGCCATTTTTCCAAAATCATCCAAACTTTATCCACTTGGCAAACCCTTGCAACCAGAGACTCTCAAGCTTATGATCAACACACCCACCAAATAGAATTTTAAAATTCAAATATTTTTCTCTTTGGCCATTAGATTGAACACTTAGCGAGCACAGTACACAGCTACCAACTCCACATTGTTTAGATCAATCTTGTGATCATCTTTGTACTCGACTCAGCCTCCACTACTTGCCCACAACCCCCCGTACCAGCCCGTGCAGCTGAGCATCGCTCACTCGCCCTTTGGACTAGTGCCAGCCCGTACCCGAGCTCACCATGCCGACAAGACATGGACTTGATGCCACACGCTTTGCCGCCCTCGCCCATGACGTCTAGGAGATAGCCATGACCTCACCGCACTTGCATGTGTACGCCTCAACCAACGCCAGCCCGTGGAGACGCCAGCGCAGCCACGTCCACTTATCTGTCCACCATGCCGAGACCGCGCCAGAGCGCCAAGCAAATCCCATGCGACCACACCACGCCTCACTCTCTCCTTGCATCAATGCACTCGCCACGACGCCAGCGACCTCCCAGACATGCCCGCTTGACCCCGCGTGACCTGTGACCACTGTACGCCGTGACGAACGCCGGCGGTACCCGAGGATGGCATGGACACCCCCGACCAATGGAGACCACGCCTCGGGCGCCACTATGAGAATGACGATCGCCAAGGAGCACCGTGTCAACCTACACCCTCAGCCATGCCTATAGCACAATGTAACGATGTCACCGATGAGCCTGAGCCATGCCCCGATGCTCCCCTCGCCTGGGTATAAATAGACCTCACCCCTTGCCTCAAAACGCACCCCACTCGACTCACCTCTCACCCAGCAATTTCTTTGACCCATCCCTGGAGCAAGTCGAACCCTGTAGCACCAAAATTTCACCGGAGCTCGCCGCTGCAATGGTGGAATGGAACCAGCACTAGGAGCCACCCTAGGAGCTACCGCGAACACCATTCGAACTGCCGTCGTTGTCTAGTTCATTCGCCCGCACCGCCATACCTAGATGGAGCCCTGGTAAGCCCCCGACGACCCTCGCTGTAGAACTAGGGTTGAATCCCGTGCGCGTCGTGTGACGGAGACGATGACGCTGAGCCGTTGATCATGCTCTAATCGTGCGGCTAGGATTATCGCGTACCGCTTCGCGTTAGAACAGCCTCTGACATGTGGGGCCAGCGCATGTGCAACCCGCCATGCGCGCTCCGTGTAGATGGGTCGGCCCAGTATCGTTCCCGCGCACGCCCAGCAATTCAAATCTAGATTTTTATTTTATTTCAAAACACTATTCTGTAGGTGACTTCAAAATTGAATTCAAGAAGATCCACTGAACCAAATTGCATGATTCCAATTTTGTTTAGAAAGGAAATGAAAATATCTAAACACTCCCATTGGATTCAAACAATTTGAATTTATAGATCACCCATAGTAAAAATAACAAGGCAATGACTTTTCCAACTTCAAACATTTTACTAACATCAACCATAAATGCTTTTGAATTGATTCCAATTGTTAAAAATCACATTTGCCATGATCTACCGAAATATGTAAAAATATTTAGTTTTACATGCAGTAGTCATGGGCTAAGATTAAAATAATGTTTATATAGTCATTTCTAGTCATCTTAATTATATTAAATAGCAATATTAAACTTTGTGATATATGCCATCCACCTTAAATCACATTCCTAAGTATTGGAATGTATGGTAATGACATGTGTCAACATGATCCCATATTTTATAATTGGAGAATATTAAATCTTAAGTATTTTTCAATGAGTAGAAATTGCATTTCCAAAATAAGATAAATAAGACTATGTAACTAATACATCTCGTGATTGAGATGATGATAGATCATCTAGTGTGAGCCCTTGTGTGCTAAATAGAAGTATCTATGTCTTTTTTGGTGATTGTGTACCTCGTATTCATTTATAGACGCTAGTACCAACCCGCGCTACGAGGAGGAATAATTCTACGAAGAAGAAGAGGAGAACTTCGACAACTATACCAACCAAGGCAAGCTTAACTATGCAAGCTAACCTCTACAAGATACACTATGCATGCTATTGTGATGCAACCTTGACTATACCAATCCTAAGTTTTATCTACAATCTTTATTTTTCTCTTTACCAAAGTTTCTTGAATAGTTAATTATTAGTTATTAGTGGAAAATAGGACAGATGCCCTCAAGAGCATAGAACTAGGCTTAGGTAGTTATACTTGATTAGCTCCCTTCACTAGTGACCCCTCATTGATAGTTGCTAGTGCTAAAATAATATTGATCACTTTAGATGGGAACACTTGGAGCAAATGATTATGAAATCCTTAGAATGATGAGTCATTCTATTGAAATGTTTTGACATGGGTTATGAAACATAATGACTTGAAGATGATGATGAATGAGGCATGTGCCTTGACTTTGAATAAAAACTGATGGTTTGGTTCAGATGCGATACCATTCCAGCTTTACCGTACAACCACAATACCTAATTTGGGTAGGGCTTAACTGGAAGTTCATGTGTCTTAGTATGGGTTACCTCGCGGAAAAGAGGTTAAGTTGAGGCTACCTCGTGACTATAAATGACCACCTATGCAGTTCCCGGGATGGTGGGTGGCCATGGTTGGGAGGCCATGCTCATAGGGGAGGTTCCTATACTAGGGTGTGTAATTGAAAGGTTAGGATTGATTATCCGCATACCAAGTATGATGATTCAGGGCTATACCTGACGGATGTATCGAATTTTGTGGTGAAAGTGTATCACCTCTGCAGAGTGTCAAACTATTCGAATAGCCGCGTCCGCGGTCATGGACAGTTGGATGGCCATATTGTTCCATTGTTAGATGTTTTAAAAATGATTTGTGACTTGAACTATGACTTTGACTTGACCGCAATAGGGTTGTGGAAAGTAAAACTAGGTTCCCACTTGAGTAATCTAGATAACTAAAATAGGCTTTACTACTAAGTACTTTTGAAATAAAACTAGCTTATTGCAAACAAGCCTAGAGCTTAGGATTCCTACTAGAATTGTCTTACTTACATTAGTGATAGTTTGCGAGTACCTTAAAAGTACTCATGGCTTTGTCCCTAGCTATTACCATGGCCAGACTATGAAGAGGACTATCCGGAGGACGGACAGCAGGATGTCTATGATAACTAGGATCATCTCCCATCGTCAGCATTGCGTATGACAATGAAGATGGAGACTCTACTACATTTATTTCTGCTTCTTTGATGTGTTCTAATACTTGATCATGAGATCAACTATTTGTAAGACTATTATGGTTTCTAGTGGATGATGTACTGTGTTATCAATTCTGTTATGTCTCACAAAAATGATATTCCTGGGATTGAGATGCATGGCATAACAGGCATCTGGACTTAAAAATATGGGTGTTCACAACGCTCCACCCCGAAGTCTCTGGTCACACCGGAGTCTCCAGCCCTCGCACCCCGGAGTCTCTGGTGTAAGTGTGACAGGCATGTTAAAGCCTTTTGGGCCTTCGAACCATGTAACCCCAAATCCATCCAGACTTTACCCTTTTATGACTAAAGTACCGTTGAACTAGTTGTTGTCCTATAAATAGCACCCCACCTCTATTGTAAACCCTACACTGGATATTGGAATTAGAAGAGACTCTTGTGGATCTCCCTAATTCTTGTCTCATGCTACTTTGCTAAAGGAGCACCAAATAACCCCCTCGTTGAAGTTTGCATCATGCCTCCCTCGTTGTACAAGGCCTTGTCATCGGAGCCCTTTGCCAAGATGTCAAGATCTCACCGAGACTCCCACTCGCCATGCCGGGTCGAGAGAGAGATCTTCGCATGACGCTGATCCTAGGGATCGTGTTGGACCAGGCAATGCCGACGTGAGCTATTGGCTTGTATCATGTCCTTTTGTGAGTGTGTTCATCGAGTTCTTCATGTGTGAGTTCATGGTTTTCATCACCTTCCTCTTCCCCTCGCACCTCCCTCTCAATTTCCACGAGGATTCGTGAAAGATCAGGCACCCCCGAGGTTAGCCCTCAACATATCATTACTTGGCGAACCATGAAGGAGGTTATGCGAGCTCGTTTTGTTCCTCCCAATTATTTGCGTTCTATCTTTGAAAAGTTACAACAGTTGAAGCAAGGTTGTATGACTGTTGATTCCTATTACATGGAGATGGAGATGCTTCTACAACGAGCAAGAGTACGTGAGTCTATTGAGATGACCATGCAACTTTTCTCAATGGACTTAAGCATAACATTAAGAGTGTTGTTCAGCACCATCAATATCATGATATGAATGAGTTGTTACATCATGCACGTGAGGTTGAATCATAGTTTGTCGAAGAAGCTCTATTCAAAGCTCGTTCCATGGGAGGTGGGCGCTTTTCCTCTCGGACTAGTTTGTTTGTGCCCACATCTAGTGCAAGCCATGCTGATCATCCATCTACATCAACGATACCAACTTCCAATGTTTCCAATACAAAGAATACAGGCCTTGCATTAAGTGTTATTGGTTAGAACATCTCTATGACATGTAATTATGATACAGAGTGTGAAACATGTGGTGGCAAGGGCCACTTCAAGTGATATTGTCCTAATCAGAAGGTTATGTTTCTTAATGAGCCTAATGAGTATGATACAGGAGATGACGCTGATCCAGATGCTTCGGATGATGATGGTTACCCTAGTGGTGATGGTGTTGATGCGTTTCCTTCACTGACACCAACCATTATTGTTTCAAACAAGACTCTCAATGTGACGCTTCAGTCTAGTGATGCAAGTCATCGCTGTAATTTGTTCCAAATTAAGGCACTTGTTGGTCCAAATAAAGCTTGCAAGGTAATCATTGATGGTTGAAGTTGCCACAACTTAGAAAGCAAGGATTTATGTGCCAATCTAAAACTAAAGTATCTACCACACCCTCATCCATATTATATTCAGTTGTTAAGTGACAATGGTTATATGAAGGTCAGTCATATGGTGCATGTTGATTTTCAGATCAGACCATACAAGGATTCCATTGCTTTTGATGTGGTTACTATGACAATTTGTCATTTTTATTGGGTCTACCGTGGATGTTTGGTCATTCTGTACAACATTATTACCGAGCCAATACATATCACATGTAATTCAAGGGAAGAAAAATCAATTTACAACCTATGTCACCACAGGATATTGTTAATGAATCGCGTCAGAAAACTGAAGTCAACCTGGAGGATGCACCTACATTAGTTGATAGGGGAGAGAATGTAATAGTTGTGAGTGATACAAGGAAAAGTGAGAGAGTGCCTAATTTTCTTATTGTAACATCCCAAATTTTGTAATTCCAGATGTTACTAGAAGCATGCATCATAGCATTTGCATCATGGCATCCTACAATAAAAATTGCATCAGAACGCTTTTCCCTAAACCCTATTTTGATTTTTACCATTATAAAGACAAGAAGGGGTTTTATAAACCTAACCTTCTAAATGCTATTCAAAGGAGTATTTTATGATCCTATGACGATATCCTTATTTTTACAAATTTTTAGAGACTAATTTCATTGAATTTGGATATAAGATGCAAAAGTTATTAAAGAATTAGTAAAACATAAAAAGATAAAGCTTAAATAAAAAAGGGAAACTAACCTAAGCGGGCCAGCAAAAGCCAGCCCACGGCTAACTACCGCGCGTGCCCGTGAGCGAGTGGCGCATACCGCAGCCGCCTAACTAGTCTGAATGAAAAACACTGTCGCCCAACCCACCCACACCCCGCGTGACGCTGACCGCCCAGGCCCACGCGTCATCGCCTCCGTGGAGTCCAGGATGAACTCGACGCCGCCGCGTTCTCTAAATGAATCCAGGCCAAATCGGGAACAAATCCGACCCTCCTACACGACATCGACTCTTCAATACCGTTGCCGCGACCCCTCTCTGCCATTTTTGTTTCTCCAAACCCTAGATAGCCTCCATGCTCGAAAGCGACCTTGTTGGAAAACCATGCCGTCATGGATCTTTGGAAGGTGAGCCACCCCATTCATTCCAAGACCCATGTCTCCCCTCTTTATGTCTTTCGCACCCACCAATAACGACCGCATTGCCTTGCACCCCTTTCCCCTTGATTAGAAGCCTATGCCACTCACAATTTGTCATCGGAGTCTCGCCGGAGTTCGTGAGGGATGGCCACCGTCTGATGCCGCTCGGGAAGTAGACATGCACCATCTATCTTGTGAACATAACCGTGAGGAGGAACCACACACCGTCTTCTACACCGCCGCCTAGGGAAGCCATAGGACACCGCCGAGTACAACCGTCTGACCGTTCGCCGCCATCAATGCCATTGTCGTCGTCGCCCACCATTACTAGGTAAGAAGGATCACTCCCGCCCATTTGATCTCGCGTTAACGGTCTAGATTAGATTGATCCGGGGAAGAGGTATCGACGACTAGGATTGCACCACGTGGCACGAGCCGTGCTAGCGTGCCGAGTCAGCACCAGCCACCCACGCGGCAAGTAGCGTCGCGACACGTGGCCAGGGTTGTCAAGTTTAATTCTAGAAATTATTTTAAATACATAAATTATTGTTTAACTTGTAAAATTCATAGTAAACTGAATACTTGGAAAAAATTGCAATTATTATATCTCGGGTTCATAAAATTGCCTAGATAACAGATCCGCAATAAAATTGGTAGTTTACTATATTAATATTGTTGTAGGGTTTAAATACTAGAATGGAGTATTTTAATTCTAGAATATTAACTGTAACTCCATTTTAGTTGATTCTTGTTGCGTTGGTTTTTTAAGTAAGATATCTATTGTTTGGCATTGGAATTTCCTGCTTAGCTATTTTAGATCTGTTTCGTGGTAGATTTGAAGGATAGATCTCTTTATGGGCATATTTAATAAAGTAATAATCCAAGACAATTGAAATCTATGGGAAATCGATATTAATGACATCCCCAACATAATACCACCCCTGAATAATATTCTTGGTTGAATTGAACCCACCCTTGCATATTACCATGTTGCATGCATGCATATTTCCTTTGTGGCAATGTTTTTGTGTGCAATTTGTGATTAGATCTATGTTTGTGTTCCATTAGATTGTTCGGAGTGCGCTGAAGAGTATTGTTGCATAGAGTGCTGCTCGGATTAAGGCAAGTTACACCTCTTGTTCGTATGTTGTCCCAGTTTTGAATACTATGCATGTTTTACTCTTCAAAGTAGTAGTATGCATGAGTAGGATTGTTTTGGTAGATTTACTTATAAATATTTTGCAAGTGCGATGATTTTGTAGTATGCCATGATAGTTCTATACTTAGGATCTTTCCTTTCTAATAGGTTACCCCTAATTTTGCTAAGTCCTGCTTGCTATGTTATATATATAAAGTACCATTGGGGGGTTCGAAAGACTAAAAAATTCTAAGTATAAAAGCTCCCTTGAGCAAACCTTTTCCTCTCAAAAATTCTCCTCAAAATAAAACTAAGTTTTCTTTTGGGCGGAATGGTTGTCGGGTCAATGGGTGGAGATTTGGTGGAGGACGGCCGCCTAGGAATCAAAGAAGTCTGCCATGTTTCAGAATTGAGAAGCTTCAAGTGCAACCACAATACATATGGGTTCTGCCTTGGCTTAGTACTTAGTGGGAAACCTCACCTGGGTACCGTCATTTGGAGGTTACTTTGGCATCGGCGGATCCGGAATGTATAGGGGCTACTAAGGGAAGGCTTCACCATGGTCTTGTCTATAAAAGGACTTGACCATGGATTGTGGGTAAAGTCCACAACCTCTCGAGAGTATTGCAATCTAATTGATCAGCCGAGTTCACATAAAAGAACACTTTGAGCATCTGAAGGATGGAGCCTCTGAAGGATTTCCTCTCTCTTTCCAAACTTAAAGTTTTAAAACCCCATGGCATGCGTAATATCGCCAATGGGTGGGATTTTGGGGACTTGGTGTATCATATCGAAGTAACTTGGTACGTCATATTCAAGTGCCACTTGGTGTGTAATATCAAGTGTTAGGTTGATTGGACACTTGGTGCGTAATATCCTCGTGTTCCACTCGACCATATATTACTTAAACAATTTTTTAAAAAGTAGGGTAAAACTCTTCCTCTTTTCTCCATACATAGAGAAAATTGGCTTTATGGAAATGAACCCCAAATCCTACTCCTATCCTTGTATGTAGAGTTAGTCTTATTCTTTCCTTGGTGTAATTTGCCAATATATTCAATGTATTGACCCAACTTGTTGGCTGCACATTTTATGCGTAGAATCAGAGATTGAAATGTGCGTAGGGTTCGTGGGTCTTCACTCAACTAGCTTGAGGCGTTGATGGAGTCAAGTTTTATTAAGTTTCCACTATTCTATTTGGGATAGCTATAAGCTATGCAAAGATGTAATAATTATAATCTAGATTATTCGTGTAATAATGATTTGTGTTTTACACGATATTTATTGACTGTGAGTGTTAGCTATTGATCTAGGGATTAGCATGTTAATCACAGGGACTTAGTGTCTCTATCGATCCAAGGTCATAACAGATGTTATCAAAGCACAAAGTTGCTTATAGGACGTGACTCCTAGGATTGGAAACCACCTTTAACTTTGTGTGCTTTTGCTTTCTATATTCTTCTAAGTTAATTATGCACCTCTAGTAATTACTTTTCCTTATCACTTATTTTATGTATATAATCTTCATTCTTCTAACTTAAAGATGACGAGCTTCCATTACGACACCGCCAAAGACATCAAGTACCTGTGCTTCGGGGAATGTCTTCTCTACCTCGTCACGACATTAGAGCTGCCCATGCCATCAATCAAAGGAAACTTATTAAGGAAATTTCACAAAGAAGGATGCTGGGCAGTCCAGATCATCCAACTGGGGAGAAGTGAGGCTGAGCCCAAGACCGAGGCCATTGTGTTCAACATCGTCAGCGACTCAAAGGAAAGGGACTTAGCTCCTGCATGCAAGAACTCATTGGATGCCTATGTGTACTTCACTTTGAAGAACTTGATGGCCATTACATCCAACTCCTGGAAGGCATGATGAGAAAGGGGTTCCTATTGAGTTAACCATGAAGGAAAGGGTGACCGCCAAGCGTCGAAGGATCCAATACCAAGACTTAGACTGCCACATCAACAATCTTGAGGAGGGTAGGTGCTTTGAGATCCTAAGGAATGATGAGTTATGTGCTCTAGTCAAGGAGAAGGACAAGAAGATCCAAGAGCAAGTGGAGGTGATCAAGTCCCTAGAAGAGAAGTTCCAAGGCCAAGATAAGAGGTTTGCCAAGCAAGAGAAGAGAGTGCAGTTGAAGATAAGAAGATCAGGGAACAAGATGAACTACTCAAGCGCAACGAGATGGAGTTCAAGACCCTCCTTGACCTGATCAAGGAGCTCCGAGCTACCAAGAGGAACTTGTAACAGAAGATCACACCTATGACTAAGGAGAAAAACCTGATTGAGGAGCTGCAAGAGGAGAAGAAGGAACTTCAAGAGAAGCTCGAAGCTGCTACAAAGGAGCTGCATGAGGTGAAGGATCTTCAAGAGAAGCTTGAAGCCGCGATGAAGGATATGGAGCTATACAATTCAACTCTAGTGAAGGAAGGATACTCGATTGAGGACAAGGAAGTGGAAGACTTGGAAGAGTAGGGTAGGTAGTTGGACCACCTTTACTTTATAGTTAAACATTATTCGCGATTGTAATAATAATGCCAAAACATAATTGGTTTAGTTAAACTTGGATGAATTATGTGTTAAACTTGTTGTGCTATGTGTGCCTTTTCGTGTTTCTCGTGTGTTTTTATTATGTGTTTTCATAAGTGTAGGAGTTTATTCCTTTGTCTTTCTATCCATCTCTTAACTTGTTTCCACAACCCCACAGATGCCGCCAAGACATGTGAACAATGATCTGCCTCCGGAGATTGCACAACTTATGAACTCTCAGAATCAGCTGATCCAACTCCTCACCCAGAACATGCAAAACAACAACAACAACCCGCCACCTCCGCCACCTCTGTTACCCCAGCAGAATTGCTTGACTCAGTTTTTGAGGTTGAACCCTCCTACCTTCTCAAGTACCCGTAAGCCAATTGTGGCGGATGACTGGCTTTGCACCATCGACAAGAGGTTAGACACCGTCCAAGTTATTGGAGCTGACAGGGTGCGTTTTTGTAGGGGTTCCACGTATGAAAACAATAAATTTTTACCCTACGCCCCTGAACCCCTGATGTTGCCAGGACCTATCTATTAGTAATATAGTAACGGGAGGGGCTTTTCGCGAACTTAACCTTGAAGACCGAAAAGCGTTGTCAATGCTCAGGAGAGCGTGGTTGATGTAGACGAGCCAAAGCCGACCTCAATGTCGTGATGAAGTCCTTGTGCTCCAACGGCTCCAACGACTTGAGTGCCTCAAGTGCGACACCTTGCAGGGAGTTACACACGTACGGTCCCTGACGATGACTCCCGCTTCCCGGATCCAGAGGAAGTAGAGCTCCCAGATCCGAATCCCGCAGCGCGACGGTGCTCCGTGGTGAAGATATCTCTCGTTTGCGCAGTCCGAACTTGGGACCACGGTCAAGAGAGAGAGAGAGAGAGAGAATATCAATTGGAGGTCTTCCCAAAAGTGAGAAGACCTTTATTCAATATTGTGTGTGTTTATCTGGGCAAATACCTCCACTATATATAGGGGGAGGGGAGGTACTACCTCCCTCAAAGTCCCGGGGTTGGACTAAAGGAGAGGGAGAGGGGGCAGCCGCCGGCCGGCCCTAGTGGGCCCCGCGTGAGGGGGCTTGGCCTAGGCGGCCACCCCCTTGCCACTTCTCCCCTCCTTCCTTTCCCTAATGGGCCCTCTTCCCTCCGGAATTGGCCCATTAAGCCTTTTAACATTTGAATTGATTTTATCTTTTATTAAACAATTATGAATAAATTCTTAAATAAATATTTAACATTCATTCACATAATATTCAATCTCCGTGGCTATGGAACACCTTCCACCTCCACTCCGGACTTCCTCTGGACTTACCGAAACCCTTCCGGTTTTCTCTCTACTATTCTTCGACGATTCTTTCGATCCTATAAACACTCTCTAAGCATCATCAAACCCTTAAGCGTGATACCCAATGGTCTGGGAACACTCTAGACATGGTCAGGACACTCCCGGACCAATGATCAACAGAGGGACCTGGATGGCCATGTGACCCCTGTGCGTTCCACGGAGATCTTTCGTCGTTTGAACCGGGACAGTCGTGTCTTATTCCCATTGTCTCTCGATACTTGCATTGCCCGAGATATGATAAATGGCATCACCATGCCGTGTTCAATCTCGTTACCTAACAAAGCTACTTGACTCGTTCCGACAAGTGATATCCCTGTGATTAAATCACACGTTGCGCAACTATTGGATATAACTTCTCCGAGTGGGCCCTTGAGTATCTTTCCGTCACGTGGACGGACAAATCCCGCTCTTGACATATATTGCCTCTACGGTTTCCTCTGACTACCCGAACACACCTTTATAACCACTGTATTACCAAGTGGCTCTTGATGCTATATAACCACTCTCGGGAGACAGTGATTCATATAGCCTCACGGTCTAAGGAATAGTCTACGAGGATCCATTTCTAATCATCATAACTTGAACTTCATGACATGATCGGGTCACGATGTTTAGGTTGGGTATTGGTTCATCATCTCATTCTTCGAATGAGTTGACTCCATTTCCAACTAGCATAAATGCCACATGATTAGGAAACTTGATCATATGTTGACCAATGAACCAGTGACTATAGTTTCACTAGGAACCCCTGGTTGTTTGTATATCACACGTGTATTGATGTTTCCACTCAACACAGTTATAGCATGATATAAAACTTAATCATAAACTTTATGAAATATGATAATAGTCCTTACTACTATTTGTCTCTAGGGCATATTTCCAACAGTCTCCCACTTGCACTAGAGTACAAATAAACTAGCTGCATTTGTTCTTAATCATTGGCACCATATCCGGTACCCTGAACATGCTTGCTCATGGAAGAGGTTGAGTCTTGGGTATGTACTTTATAGTCCCAAATCCTTTGCAACTTACTAATGTAACCTTGATTGATATTAATACTTTATCATCACATGATAACATCTGTGTGTATGCATCGTCGCTATGGCAACAGAACGAGGCCTGATTCCAGGAGCCTACAGTGACTTTAGATCAAGCTTGAGGGCTTTCTCATGGGCACTGTGCCCTGGGACACATCGTTCTACGTTAAAAGCGAACTAGCCCCGCCATAACATTATACAACACTTTAGATGGTACCCTTATCTATTATTATTAATGTAATTATCGAAACTCGAGTGCATTCTGATGCAACTTTCGATGTTTTGTTCACCTTTCTTCCTACTTGAATCTAATCGGTATTACGGGAGTTTCCAACATATTCCCTTATAACATAACCCTTTATGCTTTAAGATATGTCATCCTTTATGGATTTGGAAAATGAGTCTACAGTTCTCTATTAGACACTGCGGATAAACTTAGATCAACGTTCCGTGATTCAAACTTAATCACTTTTAAATGTTCCTTATTGGATCATATATTATGCTAAGTTATCATCATGGTTTTCTATGATAGAACCTATGTCTCGACATAGTGGATGATGATCATACTTTTCTTTCTTTCAACCATTGATGTTAAACTTAATATTATTCCTAACTTGAGTTATTAAGAACTAGTTCCTTAATTAACTTCTATTCTGAAACCCTTTTCAAAATCCCTTAAGGAACACTACATAATATCATAATACACTTATTATCAACTTCCATACCTTATCAATCATTATTTATTGGTACATGCGCTTTCATTCTTAACATACTTAAGGATCACTCCTATAAGCTCCCACTCAAAATATGTTCCCGACATATTTGGGTATGAGTCACTACTCTTACTCAAACTATGTTCCTATATATTTGAATTTGAGACTTATATTGCTCCCACTCAAAAAATATGTCATTCACATATTGTTTTAGGAAGACTTTTATATCTCCCACTCAATTTTATGCAAATTGCATATCTACTCACTATTTTGAACAACTTCAAATCCTTTGATCAAATAGCAAAGTGAGAGATTTACTATGAGACACTAGTACTTTTACTAGTTTTAAATCCACTAGACATTAAGCACACATGAATCAAATTCATTTGAATTTGTCCAATACTTGACACATTGTGCTTTTTTCATTCACCCCCTTTTCCACTATGGCTTTGCAGTCATTTGGGAAAATTCAAGTAACCCCTTTTACTTGTGAGATTTAGCAACGAATTGCTTTCTAATCTCAAGGGAATTTTGCTTTTAGGATTTCTCATAATTCTAGTTTACAATTATTTCCTTAGTAGTTCGTAGGTATGTCATATTCCAAGAATTATGACAAATGATTCACAAATGTCTCCATACAAGATATGGGTTACATTTTGAATCCTACTTCATGTAGTGAAAACACTAGTGGGGAAAACACAATGATCAATATCATTGATTCTTTCCTTTGTGAATCGTTCAAGAACGTTTTTCGTTGCGCTTCTCAACACTCTGATGCAGGGTTTTGAATCCTCATCGTGGTTTTCACTATCTTCCAATTGCTCCATAATCGAGAAATATCACTAAAAGTGAGCTTTATCAAGAATCCACCAAAAACCAAGCAATACAAGTTTTGCTTCTCTTTTGGTTTCAGCTATGGATTTCATATTCAAAGTTTCCAATGAATACTCTACAAGGACTTATTCGCTATTGTTTTGGTTATATCGAATAACCCCAAAACTTCTACGACGATCCATACCAGATATGGAGCCACTTCCACGAATTCAAATGGTTCACTATATATTCTAATTGAGTGCTAACTATTTCTAACTAATGGTCTCTACATCTACACTACAACGATTTATTTGGCGCCATCTATTCACCCATTTTGATATCTAATATCACATTGTGAAGCTTTGCATTTTGACATTTCAAAACACTTTGCATTTCACAATTTCTTTTATGCCAATCTTATAAAGTTGAATTTCATTTCTATTGATCAAATCGTAGTAATTAGATTCTCATTTATCTTTATACCCTTTGTTGGATGAAACACTTTGATCATATCAAATAATTTCATACTCATGTTTCCTTTGGTAAACTTCTTTACACATTTAAACAATCATATAACGATAATTACCATTTTTGTTAAAGCACAATACATCGAATATGTATTTACTTTTAACAATTCATTAAACACTTAGTATTCAAGTAATACATGGTGTTCAAGTTATTTTGCCAAACTTTGGCATGATTTATAGGTGATAAGAAATCAAATGACTTTCACATATTATCACATAACTTTGAATTTAAACAATGGTTTCATTCATTAATGAAATATCATTAAATTGGGTATTTTAAACAAGGCATTTTTAATGTTTTACAAATGTTCATACATTATCAATTAGTTTCAAACAACAAGGATAATTCACACATAATCAAACAAGATATGAACATGAATAGAAATCATTCATAAAAGCAGAACAACTGTTTGTTAGAAACTCATATGAATAACTGTCACACGAAGTGTGAGACAAACTAAAGAAGTTCACAATATCTTGATTACATTAATCATCCTAAACACAAACTAAGTGATAAATGTTGAGGGAGAGTGTCGTCGGCCGTCATCATCATGCTTGCCAACACGCAACGTCACCTCCTCTCCAGCAAGCACCTCTATGCAGAAGGCCCTGTTTTCAATAAAACAGAACAAGTATCAGATATACTTAACACTGCAAATGTGTTTCCAAGATTATAACATTTATAAAACTATATATCAAATATATACCTTTGTCATTGATGACCTCAATGACAATGGGTTCAACCATCACATTCCTGAGATGTGATACGAACCTATGGAATTCCATCGATTCCACGTCGCCTCTCATAATGCAAGTCCCGACTTGTGCTTGGTAGCTTGATGGCAGTGACCGCGGCACAACGTCATTTGCAAAAGATCCCATCATCCAGCTATCCAGGAAGTATGCAGGCCTCATGTACACATCATGCATGCGCTCCAAGTGGTCGTCAAGTGATGAGTTCTCCTCCATCTTAATGGAGAGGAAGTCTCCCATTAGCTCATGCTCTCATATGCGTGCTTGTTCCAAGAAATGTGTCCTAAGCTGTAGCATTACCGTATGAGGGTTGACATTACCCACGACAGGCCACAGTTCGTCCACCATTCCGAAACGCATTGTAACTAAAATGAAGGAGGCCATCTCTGGACGGTGATAGCGGTCTTCCCGTTGCTCTGGGGTCTCTAGGTCAATGGGCTGATCCAAATCCATCTTGTCGAGTATGTAGTCGACCACGTCATTCTCGCTAAGGAGAACGTGGATATGGGTAACCCACATAGAGAAGTTTGATCCATCTATCCTGAGCTTCTCTCCTTCTAACCAATCAGTCGTCAATAGGAAAGGTGGCATCGGGGAGAACCTTTTCTATATTTATAATTGCAAAAGGAATTTAGACTAAGTTTATAATTAAATGAGTTAATAATAACTCCACTCAGAAACACCTATCCCATGAAGGGTTCCTAGTGATAACACGACCCCTTTCAGCCAGATCTCCCCCGATGATCACGGCCATCAATGTGGGTTCAAGGGTGGACGCTAAACGTCGGTCACATCATTCATGCGACTCGTGCTCGATCTTTCGACCAGCCGCGTTCCGAGGCCACATCTCTGTAACGTGCTAGGATCGCTAACTCAACCTTAGTGTATTCGCTGTGCAACAAGGCTTACACCCATTGTATGCGAACGTAGATATGTCTGACACCCGATCATCATGACCTGCCTCATACCAAAGAACTTTCTTGGTGGTGCACACTAAGGGGGAACACAATCATTGGTAATTTTAACAGGGATCATCTTATTAGGCTACCGTCGAGTATCTAATACTAGCACACAATATGATATACAAACAATAACATTGAATGTAAATGTGATGTGATATGGTCCTTCACGTCGTGATCTCCATCCGTCGTCACCGGATTCCGGCGCCAGGGTTCCGGCGCCGTAGACACCAGGGTACTGGTGTCTTTCTGGCGTGGTAGTCCGTCACCTCCGTGACTATCTACTACTACGTAACATAAGGTAATCACTTTACCTTAGCCACAACCATATCACAAAGCAACGCCCCCCTGCAAAACAAAGTTAGACTCCTCTACTTTACCTTTGCATGTTTTACGTGGCTGAATGGGCTTTCGCACAAGAACCGTTCTTACCTACGATCTTTCAGCACAATGCTGATCAAGTAGTTGTCTCTACTACACCCCTTTCGGGGCCCTTCGTTGCAAATGGCATACCAACTAATGCGAGAGAGACAAACACACCCCTAAGCCACTTTATACGGTACAAGCCGTATGTTAAGCGTGGACCAGTCTCGCGAATGAACACGTATAGTCGGTTGGGGGCTCTAATACCAGTCCCATCAAGCATTACTACGGTATACACAAGTACACGTGGGAGGGTAACAACTAAAATATTAATGCCCACACGCTACATCTCGTGTGTTCTACCCGTACTAGCTTTACTACACATAGATCTAGCTCTGATACCACTATAGGGGTTCCGCGTATGAAAACAATAAATTTTTACCCTATGCCCCTGAACCCCTGATGTTGTCAGGACCTATCTATTAGTAATACAGTAACAGGAGGGGCTTTTCACGAAATTACCCTTGAAGACCGAAAAAGCATTGTCAATTCTCAGGAGAGCGTGGTTGATGTAGACGAGCCGAAGCCGACCTCAAGGTCGTGATAAAGTCCTTGCGCTCCAACGGCTCCAACGACTTGACTGCCTCAAGTGTGACACCATGCGGGGAGTTACACACGTTCGGTGCCTGATGATGACTCCCGCTTCCCCTATCCAGCAGCAGTTGCGAAAGTAGAGCTCCTAGATCCGAATCCCGCAGCGCGACGGCGCTCCGCGGTGAAGATATCTCTCGTTCATATAGTCCAAACTTGGGACCACGGTCACGAGAGAGAGAGAATATCAATTGGAGTTCTTCCAAAAAGTGAGAAGACCTTTATTGAATATTGTGTGTGTTTATCTGGACAAATATCCCCACTATATATAGGGGGAGGGGAGGTACTACCTCCCTCAAAGTTTTGGGGTGGGACTAAAGGAGAGGGAGAGGAGGGGGGGCAGCTGCCGGCTGGCCCTAGTGGGCCCCACACGGGGGGCGGGGGGAGGGCTTGGCCCAGCCGGACACCCCCTTGCCCCTTCTACCCTCTTTCCTTTCCCTAATAGGCCCTCTTCCCTCCGGAATTGGCCCATTAAGCATTTTGACCTTTGAATTTATTTTCTCTTTTATTAAATAATTATGAATAAATGCTTAAATCAATATTTAACATTCATTCACATATTATTCAATCTCCATGGCTATGGAACACCTTCCACCTCCACTCCGTACTTCCTCCGGACTTACCGAAACCCTTCCGGTTTTCTCTCTACTATTCTTCGACGATTCTTCCGATCCTATAAAAACTCTCTAAGCATCATCAAACCCTTAAGCGTGATACCCTATGGTTTGGGAACATTCTAGATATGGTCGGGACACTCCCGGACCAATGATCAACAGAGGGACCTAGAGGGCCATGTGACCGCCGTGCGTTCCACGAAGATCTTTCGTCGTTTGAATCGGGACAGTCGTGTCTTATTCCCTTTGTCTCTCGATACTTGCATTGTCCGATCTCTGATCAATGACATCACCATGTGGTGTTCAATCTTGTTACCTAACAATACTACTTGACTCGTTCCGACAAGTGATATCCCTATGATCAAATCACATGATGCGCAACTATTGGATATAACTTCTCCGAGTGGGCCCTTGAGTATCTTTCCGTCACGTGGACGGACAAATCCTGCTCTTGACATATATTTCCTCTACGGTTTCCTCCGAGTACCTGAACACACATTTATAACCACTGTATTACCAAGTGGCGCTTGATGCTATCTAAGCACTCTCGAGAGACAGTGATTGATATAGCCTCACGGTATAAGGAATAGTCTACGAGGATCCATTTCTAATAATCATAACCTGAACTTCGTGACATGATCGGGTCACGATGTTTAGGTTGGGTATTGGTTCATCATCTCATTCTTAGAATGAGTTGACTCCATTTCCAACTGGCATAAATGCCACATGATCAGGAAACTTGATCATGTGTTGACCAATGAACCAGTGACTAGAGTTTCACTAGGAACCCCTGGTTGTTTGTATATCACACGTGTATTGATGTTTCCACTCAACATAGTTATAGCATGATATAAAACTTAATCATAAACTTTATGAAATATGATAATAGTTCTTATTACTATTTGTCTCTTGGGCATATTTCCAACAGTTTTGCCACACACCAACTTGAAGGACCTGCTGCTGAATGGTGGGATAAATACCAAGTCACCCACCCGGATATTGATGCTATCATCTGGAACCTGTTTGAGGGAGCCTTTCGTATTCGTCATGTAGTAGCTGGTGTCATGTAACTGAAGAGACGTGAGTTTTGCATCTTGAAGCAACATCACTGCTCTGTCTTCGAGTATGGGGACCTTTTCAACAAGCTAGCACATTATGCACCTGATGATGTTTCCACTGATGCCAAGATGTAGGAAAATTTCTTGAGGGGACTTAATGATGAGATAGCCATTCAGCTTGTGGCTTTGAAGTTTGATAACTATCAGGAACTCCTGGATAGGGAAGTTGTGGTTGAGTCAAAACAAAGGAATATAGAGAACCGTAAGAGCAAGTCCACCTCACACAAGCACAACTTTGCACCATACCAGAAGCAACGCACTTCATCACCGCCACCCCATAACCATAATGGCCACAACCACAATGGTCATCATCATGGTGGACATAACCACAATGGTCATAAGCACTACAATGGAAATGGTAGCAATGGGAAGGATCTGAGTGAGGTGACATGCTTCAAATATAACAAGACAGGGCATTATGCAACTAATTACCCTGAGAGGATGAACATTGGAAATGGAAATGGGCACAACCATGGTAATGGAAATGGGAAGAAGCTGAATCTGTTCATCAAGGCTACAGTGAATCATGTCTCCGTGGATGATGGTTGCAACGCACCGGACACCATGATTGGTAAGTTCAAGCTAAATTCCATCCCCATAGTTGTTCTTTTTGATACTGGTGCATCACATTCATTCATATCAAGGGTATTTTTGGATAGAGTCAAGATACCTACGGAGACTATTAGCGCTCCTCTAAGGGTAAGTTCTCCTAGAGGAGAAATAGGGGCAAACTTTGGATGTCGTGGGTTAGAACTAAGGATTGGCACACACGTCTTTCCCACAAGTCTAGTCGTTCTGGAGTCACAAGGCTTAGATATAATTTTGGGCATGAATTGGATGATTGAGTATGAGGGAGTTATAGACTGTGCCAAAAGAACAGTTGCACTCACCACTCCAGAAAAGAAAAGAATCCGCTTTAAGTCAGCCTTTGCACTTAAGGGAAGTATGGTGAACTCTCTTAAGGGCATTAGCTTGGAGGATGTACCTACTATGAAGTAATATCTAGATGTCTTTCAAGAAGAATTACCAGGGATACCTCCTGACTGAGATATCTAGTTTATCATTGACTTGATGCCTGGCACTGGACCAATAGCCAAAAGACCATACAAGATGGATGTTGATGAGTTAAAGGAACTCAAGAAGAAGCTTAGAGAGCAACTGGACAAGGGATTTGATGACTACAAGTGCACATACCAATTGTAGCTAGTTTCGAAGTAAAGATACCGAACCCACAGAGAGCTATTGGTAAAGGTCTTTATGCCCCTCGTTACTCTCTACCAAAGAATACTTATAAGTTTTCCTTATCTCAAGTAAAGGGTGTTTGAATGGTTTATGGTTGTTTAAAGAAAAGTAATTAATACAAGTAAAAGAAGACAAGTAACAAGATTGTGTGAAAGCGTGGTTGAACTCAATAGGGCTAAAACGTTCTCGGGGATGTAGGATACACCACTAGCATAGCATTATTGTTATATATAATCAAGATAATATACTTCTTATCTCATGATATGTGTAGAGAGCCCCATAATAAGATGTTCATGACAATGCTCGTAGGAAGCCACTTTGTTGAGCCAAGTGTGAGGTCACCTCTAAATAACCACTACAATGTCTGAGAGCAATCACCCATACATACCACCGCAATTATGGGTTTCCCCATGGATATCTTAATTAGCTTAGGGAGTCCCTCTTTAATCCCCCTTTGATTGTGTAGGTTATGGGACAGTGCCAATCTATCACGGGGCATTCTGGGTATGCTTCTAAGACACGTCCAAAGGGTTTCTTCCTCCCTTTAGTCCCAAAGGCAAATGATATGTGGTTGACTTCACATATCATCTAAAGAGAGAAATCAAACACAAATCATAATTATATCATAGACAAGCAAGTCATATTGACACAATAATATATCATCTTTATTACAAGTTCGTAATGGTGCTAGGGTTTCTCCATCTCCCCAAGAACAAAGGAACTACTCACTCATGAAAGCAATCAACAACATCATCATAATCAAATGAATGGATTAAAGTACGGGGGTAGATCCAATGCAAACCACAATTGGATCTGGAATTATAAAGAGATCTAATAGATGAAAGATGGAGTAATGGTGGTGATGGAGATGCAGCAATTGATGATGAAGGGGATGATGCGTTGTCCTCCAATGATCCATGAAGCATCCTGGATTTTACTCCAGACGAGTTCCTCCTTCAGATACCTCTCGGATGTGGTCTTTCGTGGTTTCTGGTGGCTGTGAATGTCGGATCCCCATCTCTTCTTTGCTAGGAGAAACTATTTGACGAGGCGGTCATGATGACGCCTGGTACGAGCAGACGGTACGGGTGGGATCCGCCCGTACTAGTGGTCGTTATCGATACTGATGCCTCCTCCTTGTTTGTTATTCTTCCAGGTGCGAAGGTAAATTCATAAAATGATTTTTATCACTTAGAAATATCATATAGTTACACAATATGATAGATCTAATTGATATGTTCATATATGACCCCATGTTTTGGGATCCTGTTGAAACAAGAATGAAATAGCGCGCGTAGGCATAGTGAAATACAACAATCCCTACTCTATTTATGCAAACACAAAAGGTAAATGTGCTTCAATTTTGGACACATTAGGATTCATTCAACCAAGTGTGTCATATTGGGGAGCACCTATCTTATTCATGGAGAAGAAGGATAAAACCAAGAGGCTAGTTATGGATTACCTCTCATTGAATGAAGCGAAAATAAAGAACAAGTACCCTCTACCCAATATCAATGACCTGTTTGACCAATTAAAGGGAGGTAGTGTGTTCTCCGAGATTGATCTCCTATCAGGTTACTTCGAGTTGAAGATTCGGGAACATGATATACCCAAGACTGCCTTCACCACAAGGTATGGCCTGTATGAATACACCGTGATGTCTTTTGGTCTAACCAATGCCCCGCCATACTTCATGACCTTTTAGAGTCACCTTTATTTTGTGCCAGGCCCTTGTTATTTTTGTAGGAATTAAATAAGCCACTTTTTAGAGTCTGTATTTGAGGGGAAAAGGCCTTCTAGGGTTCGGTTCAACTACCATACCTATGGTTTGCCGAAAACCCACCTTTTCCTCCTTAAATACCCTTGTAGCCATCACTTTTAGACTCAGATTTTTTTAGACTAAAAGTTAGCCATCATTGCAACTTCGCTAAGACTTGAGTATCGTAGAGACGTCCTGTACTTCGTACCTATTTAGGATCCCACCTTTTTCAATAAAGCTTTCATCTTAATCTGCAATATCTTGATTGCAATATTAGTTTGTACTTGTTCTCGATTTCAGGTAGGAATTAAGACCCTTGATGGTCAGGATGATCGTGCTTCTGCAAGATCGGTAACCTCCAGGAGATTGGCCTAGAGATTTCATTGGCGCTCGTGGTCGCACGTGTAGTCAGATCGTCAAGCCCGCACTCCATCCAAATTGATTATCGCCATCTCATCGAAAGATCACACACCTTTACCCTATCAAGTGGAATCAGATTTCAAGTTGCTTGGTGAGATTTAAAGTTTTTCCTAGTATAGATATGTTTTCCCTATAACCCAGGAAAAAGCCAAAAATACAATTAGAGTTAGATATATCCCATCACCAATCTCTTCCTTGCATTGTCTTTTCAGTTTTTAGATTGTTGAATTTGTGTCTGCATCGTTGCATCGAGTTGCTGGTCTTATTGCCTCGTCCCTTAGAGTTTTGAGTTTTGGTCACATTAGTCACCATCGCCATGCTCGCAGATCACCACCATTGCCTTACATCCAGTACCATATTCCGCCGCCATATACTCCTACCACCATAAACCCTAGACTCCACTAACTCCTTCCTACCATGACATGGATCTGATATGTTTTCCTATCGCGACACGAGTCCAAGTAGATTTGTTCTTTCCTGTTATTTTTTTTCCTTCCATATTGTTCTGTGCTATAATATAATTCTGCAAAGTTAAAGTTTCGGCTACAAGTTAAGAAGGAGAGCAAAAAAGTCTGGAAATGCCTTCGAAATTTTTTCTAGCTAGACTAGTTTTTGGCCTTGTGGATCACTTTTCTCCATCGGCCGTTATAGCGAGATTTTTTTGGCACCTACGCGCTTTCCGGAGCACAGTAGAAAAATTTTGACAAAAAATTTTCCAGGGCTATCTTATTTTTAGACCCCATAGATCAGGTCTAGACACTCGCCATGATAGTGATTTTGGACATCTCGGTTCGCTTTTCAAGGCGCCATATCATCACGCCATTGCATGTTGTGCCGCATCGTGACATTGTTAGTGCTCTAGGCTCGTGTCTCTAGTATGGTCTAGCCTAGGACAAGCACAATACCGTCCTTGAGCATATTTTCAACTTTGCATTGCTATTTTGATAATTGCTAACCTCCTTTGCTAAGCCTTCCCAGAGCTCCATAGATTTTTCCACGTGCGTTGTGTCGACTCCTGGTAATTGCTCGGTTCAATCTCGGGAACCACTGATCCTTGCGGTTGCACATCACCTTTTCCTTCCTGTTTGGTAAGAACTTATAAGAGATTTGTATATTGCTTGATGGATTACGCGTGCTTCCACCATTTTTACATACTTGTAGGCATATACACCTATGCTTCTTAAGGACTAATGATGGAAGGACCTGAAGATATACCTGTTAAACCGGCAAACATGATGACTGAAGACATGCATGTTCACTTTACCAAGCTTTTTGTAGGGAATGCCCAAGATGTTGGTTCAATACTGGAGGATATTCACCTAAATCTCCACGAAACTATTTACAAGATAGAAGGGCTAGACCAAGTTTTGGGAGGTCCTCAACAGGTTACCTACACTTGCAACTATTGTTGCACCACGTTCTCAGCGGTGTCTACCCGACCGGGTGGGACTTGCGCGACGAGTTCCACTTGCGGGACACCATACTGCTGGTTGGTCTACCCCCCCGCTGTGGCTACACCACCTCCTGCTACTACCGCTGTAGCTGCTGCTGCACCACAAGCTGACGCGGCTGATGTTTTTTGGAATATGAAGAGGATGCTAAGTACGAGTATGAAGACGAGGATGAGTTCGACAAGTATGTCGAACAACCTGCTGGCCGCCTGATACGTCCAAAACGTATCTACTTTCCCGAACACTTTTGCTATTGTTTCTCCTCTAAACTTGTGTGATTTGGATGCAACTATCGCGGACTGACGTTGTTTTTAGCAGAATTGCCCTGGTGTCTACTTTTTGTGCAGAAAATCAACTATCAGGAAAAATCCCGGAAAATATGCCAAAAATCCTATTTCACCAGAAGACTCACGGAGCCAGAATACGAGACGGAGGGGGGCTGGGCCCAGGCCACACCACCTGGCCGCGCTGGCAAGCCTAGGACGCGCCAGGGGGTGGTCTGGCCGCCCCAGACTGCCCCTCGGTCTCCCTCTTCGCCTATAATTTGCCTTCTGACCTAAAAACTCAGGGGAGTTCGACGTTTTTCCAGAAGGAGTTCCGCTCCGCCGCCACCACCAGATTCCACGAAACAGCACCAGAAACTCCGTTCTGGCACCCTGTCGGGACGAGGAATTGGAGGAGATCATCGCCATCATCATCACCATCGCTTCTCCATCGAACATCCATGTTTCCCCCATCTATGAATGAGTAATCCCCCGCTGTAGGCTATGGGGATGGTAGGAATTGGATGAGATCGTTCATGTAATGGCATCAGATTGTTAGGGCATGGTGCCTAGTATCTTTTATTAGTGCTTTATGACTTTGTTGCGACTTATTATGCTTAGTGCTTGTCACTAGGGCCTGAGTGCCATGATTTCAGATCTGAACATGTTATTGATTCATTATGATAGTATTGTTTATGGTCTTACCTACAAGTTGTATACACACGTTGTTGTCCAGAATCAATGGCCCCAAACTGACAGAAATCGGGATAACCGGAGGGAATGGCTTTGATGTGAGGATCACATGTGTTCACGGAGTGTTAATGCTTTGCTCCGGTGCTCTATTAAAAGGAGCACCTTAATTGCCAGTAGTTCCATTGAGGCCCCGCTGCAAACAGGCTGGCAAGACAAAAGATGTTGTGCAAGTTCTCATTGCGAGCACGTATGACTATATATGGAACACATGCCTAGGATTATCTAGTACTTGGATGCTTATTCTTATTTATCTGCAATTGCCCTATGTTCTGATTGCTATGTGAATTGTCTTGTCCATGCAACGCCTGTCCATCCATCCCTATGCCTACCGCACTCGAATTCTATTGTTTACTGCTATTGTTACTGCTGTCCCTACTTTACTACTGCTGTTACTTTGCTATTCCTACTACAAAACTGTTGCTACTGATAAACTGCTGTGAGAAACATTGTTTCCAGGTGCAGCTGAATTGACAACTCAGTTGTTAAGGCTTATAAATATTCTTTGGCTCCCCTTGTGTCGAATCAATAAATTGGGTTTCACTTCCCTCGAAAATACTGCGATACACCCCCTATACTTGTGGTTCAGCAAGACTATTTTCTGGCGCCATTGCCGGGGAGCATAGCTTTGTTTATCAAGTTCACTTGGATTCTCTATTGTTCGTTGCCAACATTCAATCATGGGTAAGTCTCGTGATGGCAAGGTTCCTATTTTACCATCCACTACAAGAAGAGGTATGGTTCTGAACACCTCTATTGCTCTTGATTCACCATCTGTTATGAGTAAGCTCGTTACACCACCACATACACATGCTACTACTGCTGAATCTAAAACTTCTGATGCTTATGATGCTGCTTCTACTGTGCTTGATAAGAGTGGTTCATTAGGTCCTTTTCTAGATGCTACGATTGCTAGAACTATAGCTGGAAATACTGAAACTCCTAATGAAGACACTACCACACCTGTTAGTTCACCTGAGTCTAGTGAGAGTTATGATATTGAAGATGGTTATGTTGAGATGACCGATGAATTTATTAAAGAATGTAAAAACACCCATGATAGGAGCGCTGCTAAGAGTCTCCTTGAGAGGCGTACTATTAGACCCAAATTATCTCCTATTGCTAAGTTTGCTGCCTCTCCCATAAACATTATAGATAAAGATTATGATTTCTCTCTCGATCTATCTTACATAGCTATTGTTCAGAAAGAACCTTTTTGTGGGACTAAGAATGAAAGTGCAGTAGCACATATGAATGAACTTTCTACCATGAGTGGCTTGTTTTCTGATGATATTAAGATGCGTACTTACTTTGTTGCTAAAATTTTCCCCTTTTCACTGAAAGGAGAAGCTAAAACTTGGTTTAGTAATTTACCTCCTCGATCTATTGATAGCTCTGATTGCTTGATTAGTACTTTCCTGTAGAAATATTTTCCTCCCAGTGCTAGACACGCTATTTTGCACGAACTTTTTGATTTTAAACAGGGAGAAAAAGAGATATTACCCAAATCTTGGGCAAGGTTGTGCTTTGATTCATGCACAGGCTGGAAGTCCATTACCTAAGAATGAGCTTCTTGATATGTTTTATAATGGACTAACCGAGGAATCTAGGACATACCTAGATAGTTGTGTTGATTGTGTTTTCAGGAATAGGACTCCCAAGGAAGCTGAGGAATTAATGGCTAAAATAAGTAAGAACTATGAAGATTGGACTCCTCCTAAACAAGCTATACCTGAAGTAATTGTACCTGAACCTACTATTCCAGTTCCTATTCCAACATCAAAGAAGAAGGGAGTTATTGAATTAAATGATGAAGTGATGAAAGAAGCTAAGAAATGTCTTAAGGAGAAGGGAATTAAAGCTGCAGATGTCAAGAATTTACCTCCTATAGAAGAATTATGTAAGCCTATTCCCTACTCACCCACTATTAAGGTACACTCTCTCCAACACTTTGATAAAGGTGATATCCCTTACTCTAAACCTCCTGATCAATGCTTAGAAGAATTCGATATCTTTATTGTTAAGCAGGATAATTTTAATAAAAGGGTGCAAAATCATCTGATGGAAAACACTAGAGCTATTGTTGAGTTGAAAGATATTGTGGAAAGAACCTCTAATGATGTTAAAATGATTGTTAAACACTTTCAAATGGTTCAAACTCAAATAGATCAACTCGTTAAAGTGCAAAAGGACTTGCTAGTTAATGCTGCTAAAGAAAAACATGCTTATAAAATTAGAACTAGAAGTGGTGCTGCTACCCAGGATCCTCTATATCTTGAGGGGCATCCCAAAAGAATTGAGCAGGATTCTCAACAAGCTGAAAATAGTGGTTCTACTCGTAAGAAAAGGAAAAAGAAACATAAAACTGTTGTAGAACCCTCAGAACCTGCTATAGATCCTAATAGTATATCTGTCTCTGATGCTGAAACTGAAAGTGGTAATGAAGAAAATGAAGTTCCTAATGAGGAAAAAGTTGAAGAAGAACCTGAAAACCACACTAAGAATACTAAATACACTAAAGAAGATTTTATTGCTAAGAAACATGGTAGTGAAAGAGAACCTTGGGTCCAAAAACCTATGCCTTTCCCTGATAAGAAACACAAGTCAAAGGAAGATGAACACTATAATAAGTTTTGTGAGTGGATGAAACCTTTATTCCTTCAAATTCCTTTGACTGATGCTGTTAAATTGCCTCCTTACTCAAAGTATATGAAGGATATTGTCTCAAATAAAAGGAAGATCCCTAATGAAGAAATTTCTACTTTGCTTGCTAATTATTCCTTCAATGGTAAGGTTCCTAAGAAACTTGGAGACCCAGGGATTCCAACTATCCCTTGCTCTATTAAGAATAGTTATGTTAGAACTGCTTTGTGTGATTTGGGAGCTGGAGTTAGTGTGATGCCTTTTTCTCTCTATAAGAGGCTTCAACTAGAAAAGTTAATACCAACTGATATATCTTTGCAAATGGCTGATAAATCTACCACTATTCCTGTTGGTATATGTGAGGATGTACCAGTTCAAGTGGCTCATAATTGCTTGATATTAACTGATTTTGTTGTGCTTGAAATGCCTGAAGATGATAATATGTCTATTATTCTTGGGAGACCTTTTCTTAATACTGCAGGAGTTGTTATTAATTGTAATCAAGGAAAGGTGACTTTCAATGTTAATGACAAGGAACATACTGTCTATTTCCCCAAGAAGATTGAAAGGACTTATGGTTTGAATTCAATTGAACATGGTGAGGGCATTCAAGTTGGAGAAATATATTGTCCCATACCAAGAGAAAAATTTGAAACTATTATGATTGGGACTATTGCTATCAAGGTTGAGGTAACATAATCATTAGTGGAATACAAAGTTTTATCTCATATGAAATTGTTTTGGTAACAAGACCTGATCAACCTTGTTAACAAAAGGATTTCATTGAACAAAACAATGTTTTCACTATGATTATCTCCGTTTACTTCTATTGCTATCCATTTTAGTTTTTGTTTTCGTTTAGTTTTCTTTGTTGTTAGTTGCTTGCATGTTATAGTGTCTTAGCACTTCTGTAGCTTTTGCTTTGTTTTGCATTGCATCTTTTTCAAAAAAATCTGTCTGTCAGAAAATCATTCTTCTATACCTGAAAAATGCCCAAAAATAAAGTGTCTCGAAAAATTCCAGAAAATTCATATTAAATTTTTACGTAAAAAAAGGGGCAGAGGAGTGTCGGGGAGGCACCAGGGGGACCCACCAGCCAGGATCACCACCTGGTGGCGTGGCCTGCCCTAGGTGGCTCCATGCCATGGTGTGGGCCAGCCCTGGCCCTACACTAACTCTCTCACCTACCACTTTCTTCACTCTCCCGAGTAAGCTCCAGTTCATTGCTCAAAATCGCGTTCTTGTTGTGCTTGCTCTCGATTTTTTCGATCTCCTTGCTCAGCCCATCTTTGTTGCTGAAATTTGGAGCACTTGTTCTCTGGTATGTGACTCCTCACCTTGTCGAAGTAGATTTGTGTTTAGTGGATTATATCTTGAGTATTTTGCTGCTATAGGTGACAGGTTATGAGAGCTTGTAAGCTTGTTTGAAGCTTAGAGATATAGTGTTGATGCATGTTTAGGCCTCTTACAAGTCCCTATGGGTAGTACCCTTCATTATATTCACTTTGCAATCACTTGTTTAATAGGTGTTTAAATTTCAGAATACCAAGCATGAACAACCATACCTTTGGAGAGATATTTGAGAGGGATGCACCTAGGAGGTCGAGGCCCTCAAGATCAGCCTCTCAGTTTAGTCCATCATACAACGAAGATCTCATTGCAACTCGTATTGGTAATGAGAGGGATGATGGGGATGCTCACCCATCCACTTTTCCTTGTTTTACTTTCTTACAAGCTGCAGGGATTCTTGATGATTTCTTGCTATTGATTGAGAGGGTTGGTTTGACCTCATATATGCAAGATGAGAGTGATCAATACGCTATGCTCACCAAAACCTTTGTTGAGAGCTTCACGTTGCTAACACGTCCTATCAATCAACTGTCTCTTTCAAAATTTATAATCTAGCCTTTACCATGCCTTTGGAGAGATTTTGCAGTATTGTAGGTGTAAGCATGAAAGGAACCGTGAAGAAAATTCAAGGGCGACCCGCTGATTTGCTGGAGCTTTACCGAGGAGTGACCAATGATGATGACCGCGTGGCACAACGCGGAAAGATAAGAAACATCCAACTCCCTGCTCTCAGATACTTTGCATATTATCTTGCTACTAGCATACTTGGTAGGGAGAACACAAGTAATATCTCCAACTATCATTTAGCCTTCTGATGGCTCAATGCACGACGCCTAGAAAAATGCTTGATGGCGGTGTTGATGTAGAGCTCGTTGGGAACCCCAAGAGGAAGGTATGATGAGCACAGCAGCAAGTTTCCCTCAGTTATGAAACCAAGGTTTAATCGAACCAGTAGGAGCAAGGAAACACCTCAAAGGTGTTACTAGCTGAGCTTTGGCAGGGCGCACTACCGGTGCTAGTAGCAACGTGGAGACCTGCACAACACAACCACATAACTTTGTCCCCAACTTGCGATGAGGTTGTCAATCTCACCGTGTTTTGCGGAAAACAAAGGATTAAACGTATCGAATGGAAAGAAGTAAAAGTTTGCAGAAAGTAAACACAAAGCAGAAATAGTTTATAGATTGTATGTAAAGGAAAAGGACCAGGATCCATAGTTCACTAGAGGTGGCTCTCCTTAGATAGATAACATGATGGGTGAACAAATTACAGCGGGGCAATTGACAAACACCGAGAAAGAAATACATGCATATACTAATCATCTTCACTCCTTTGAGACTTGATTGGGTAATACAACATAATACATAGACCGCCATCCAACTGCATCTATGACTAATAATCCACCTTCAGGTTATCATCCGAACCCCCTCCAGTATTAAGTTGCAAGAAACAGATTATTGCTTTACGAACTGCGTGTAAGGTAAACAATACGATTGCTCTATGAACAAAGGATTGTTGTTTTCTCCCTAGTAGCAACAGCACATCTAGTACCTTAGAGATTTCTGTCACTTCCCCAGATTACCAGAGGCATGAACCCACTATCGAGCATAAATACTAACTCTTGGAGTTGCTATCATCTACTTTGCCAAGATAGCTACTAACAACGGAAACCATGCAAGATCTCAAATAACAAAGACATGATAGAATCAATAATCAATCTGAAATAGCATCTCAATATCCATCGGTCCCCGCAAACACAACATGTATGAATTACAAATAGATGATATTGATCATGAACGGAGCTCACAAGATCTAAACATGAAAGCACAAAGGAGGAGAAACCAGCCATCTAGGTACTACATGGATCCGTAGTCCAAGGATGAACTACTCACGCATCACACCGGAGGCTTGCATGGTGATGAAGAAGGCCTCTAGGGTGAATTCCCCTCTCCGGCGGGGTGCCGAGAAGAGCTTCAGATCCCCCGATCTAGAGACAGAGATGATGGCGGCTACAGACTCTTTCGTGGATTTTTGATCGGGTACTTAGGGTTTTCGTCCCGAGGGCAACTTATAGGCGGAAGGAGAGGCCGAGGGGGTGCTGGGGCGGCCAGAACACCCCCTGGCGCGGGCCAGGCCTGGCCGCGCGGCCAGGTGGTGTGGCCAGCCCCCAACCCTTCTCCGTCTCGTATTCTGGCACTTGACCCCTTCTGGAAAAATAGGCACTTTGGCTTTTGTCCCGTCCAATTCCGAGAATATTCATTTTCTGACTTTTCTGGAACCAAAAACAACAGAAAACATGCAGCTGGCACTGTGGCTCTTGTTAATAGGTTAGTCCACGAAATCATAATAAAAGTACTCCAAAGTTGGAACAAAACACAAGAAAGTGGATAAAACTAAGCATGGAACATCAAAAATTATAGATACATTTGCAATGTATCAACATCCCCAAGCTTAATTCCTGTTCGTCCTCGAGTAGGTAAGTGATAAAAAGAAATAATTTTTGAGGTGACATGCACCATCAAAGACTTGATCAAAGTATTTGCAAAACATTCAAGGCTGGGATCAAAGTACTTCAATCATAACATGAAAGACAAAGTTTTAGCAATAAGCAAAGAAACTATGATACAACATGAAAAGGCACAAACAAAAGATTCATGAATAACATGCTTTGCAAGACGTTTGTTTGTTTCACATAAAGAAAACATAGCATAAAAGTATTCAGCTTGTCGCTCAATAGAGTAGCAAATATAAATGCATAGGACACCTTCAAAGTTCATAAGAGTGACTAGATACAATAGTTTCAAACAAGCAATAACAAGTTATGCATCAATCAACTAGTCTTGGTACAATGCACATAGAACTAAGAATGGCCACTATGCTCTCAAAGTAGTGCATAAAGATAGAAGGTGGAGACTCAATATAATGGTGGAAGAAAGGCCTTTTGTAAAAAGGAAGTAGGGATTCAAGTATCATAAAGAGCTTCCAAAAATTATGGTACTTAAAGCTTTCATCTCTCATTGCCCCTATCATAAACATCTTGAAGGTGATTAAGGTTAAAGTGACACAACTAAGAGGATATGCTTGACAAGTTATAAACCGAATTCTTATGCCCCTTACTTACGAAGACCGATCCTCATGCTACTCAACTTTAGTCACGAGTAAGCTCTTGTCATTGTAAGTATGTGTGTATCATTAGAACCGCCAATGGGGTACCCCTTGCACATGATACGGGAGCTTTCCCATAGTCTAAATGACAAGGCAAGCAGACAATGAGCATCTCAGTGATCTTTTTATTTGCTATTTGCATAGGTTTTTATTGAGAATGCTTCATAGAGTGCTCATTATGGTGATGCTGCAAGTTTCCACCATGATTGGGCATGGCTTAGGCTAGCGGCCCAGGCGTTTCTCTAACACATATACAAACTCCATGATCATACAAGTTCCACATTTATTTCACACCACCGGGATCCGTAAGCAAAAGAACATAATATCAACGGGGTACAAAGTACAAGTGCAATGTTGAAAGCGTTCCCCATGGTACATGGTTCTGCTAATTTCAACTTATAAAGCGCAAGCATATACCCAACAAAGAAGGACCCAATGGTTCAAGTTTATTAGAGGCAATAAAGTAAAGTGTTCCATCAAGTTTGTGAGAGCTTTAATCACTAGTTTTCTCATAACAAGTGGAAGGTAAACAAAAGCATGAATGTACTTGGAATAGCATAAGCTAGTAGGTAGGTATGGTGGACTCTTTGGAATAACTTGGTTTAGGGAGTTGGATGCACGAGAGGAACTCATACTTGGTTGTGGAGGCTAGCAAAAGACTGGGAGCGACAAACTAAGAGAGCAATAATGGCCATAATCATGCAGAGCGACAAAACATCATTGATCAAAGCATAAAGTGATACTACAAGTTGAAAACTAAAGGATCATAAAGGCTATGGTGACTTGTGACAGTCATAACATGGTGCGAGCATGTGCCAAGTCAACCCAAATAAAGCATCAAAGGAGAATACCACTATACTATGCTTTAATATGCTAAAACAATGCATGATTCATCCAAGGCACATTAAGCAATCTCAAGTGCTTATAACAAGTCATGCTACAGCAAAGAATACTAAGCATAAAGCCAAAACAATATCAAGAATGGCATGACAAAGCATAGCCACAGTCAAAAAACGAGCTCTTTTTACCACATAAGTATGAACTTTCCTACTCTTTTCCAAACCAAACCAAACTATTTGCAAACCAAAGTGTGAAAGAGGGGGTCCAACCAACTTATTCAGAAAACTAAGTAAACCAAGCAAACTAAAAACCAAAACGAAAACAAAAAAGAAGACGCTCCAAGAGAAACACAACTATGCACGATACAATAAAAATGAAGCGTTTGGAAGAAACCTGGGATTTTTATTAATGAAGAAGGGGATGCCTTGGGCATCAACAAGCTTTGACGCTTGTACTTCTTGGATATTTCTTGGGGTGACACGCGTGGCATCCCCAAGCATAAGCTTTAGTCCATCCTTCATCTCATTACTCATTCCTTCCATACACCTGAAAATTTTCCTTCATACAAAACTTCACACAATCTCATTAGCAACATTAGTGCACTTAAGATAAATAAGTCTCAAGGTTCATTTCTAACACAAAATAAACTTCTATTATAACACTAGCTACTGTAGCACTTCCCTAAAAAATCTCAATTCCCCAAAAGAACTGAAGAAGGAACCAACAAGAAGCAAATGCAGAAAATGGCAGAAATCTGTCAAAACAGACCAGCAGGTAAAGACGAATTTTTTCGAAGACCTTATGTTGCTCAAATCAGAAAGTGTTGAACTAACAAAGTTAGATAACAACCTGGGGCAGAAGCACAAAAAGTTACAGCTCAATTCGACGTACAGAGCTCTCTCAGGAATGTTTACGGTGAAGCACAAAAATCTATTTCGGGACAGCAACTTTCCCAATCATTACTTTACTTTCATTAGAGGTTACTCTTGGCACAAAAAGCAAATAAAAAGGATAATGAGAGGTTATTACAGAGGTAATAACTTCCAAGACTCAACTAAAACTCTTGGGTTATCTCCCAACAAGTACTTTTCTTTAACGCCTTTAAGTTAGGCATAAGGATTTGAGAAGATGCTCCCATAGGAAATATGAATTGAAGTAAAAGAGAGCATAAAGAAGCAAATTCAAAACACATTTAAGTCTAACCCACTTCCTATGCATAGGAATCTTGTATGCAAATAAATGCACAAAGAGCAAAGTGACAGGCATAGGAAGATAAAACAAAAGTAACTTCAAAACTTTCAGCACATAGAGAGGTGTTTCATTACCATAAAAACTTCTACAACCATATTTTCCTCTCTCATAATAATTTTCAGTAGCCTCATGAATAAACTCAACAATATAACTATCACATAAGGCATGCTTTTCATGATCTACAAGCACTAGAGCTTTATTATAAGCATTTTCAAAACAATCCTCGGGAACATAACATTCACCCTCCTTTGATAAGCATGGGGGACAATCAAATAATGTAAGGGACAAAGAGTTACTCTCATTAGAAGGTAGGAATGGGTAGATCCATTATTCCTCCTTTTGTCCATCACTCTCCTCCTCTTTTTCATCTAATGAGCTTTCAGGTTCAGCAATTTCTTCTTCCATGGAGGTTCTAGCTGGCGGTGGTTCACCTATTACCTTAGCAGTCATAAAACTGTTCCCAAATAGGAAACTGAGTGAGCTATCCATAATGAAATAGTGATTGGAGCAGAGCTAGTCATAAAGGCAACTTAAGAAAGGAACTAATTTTTTTGTGTTTTTCCAATAAGAAAGCAAACTAGTAAAACTAATTTTTTGTGTTTTCGAAGAACAAAACAAGCAAACAAGGCAAAAAGAAAACTAAGCAAAACAAAAAAAACAAAGTAAAGAGATTGGTTATGAGGGACTCCCCTTGTGAAGATGTCCTTGACTCCCCGGCAACGGCGCCAGAAAAATAGCTTGGTGGCTCAATGCATGGCGCCCAGAAAAATGCTTGATGGCGGTGTTGATGTAGAGCTCATTGGGAACCCCAAGAGGAAGGTATGATGAGCACAACAGCAAGTTTCCCTCAGTTATGAAACCAAGGTTTAATAGAACCAGTAGGAGCAAGGAAACACCTCAAAGGTGTTACTAGCTGAGCTTTGGTAGGGCGCACTACCGGTGCTAGTAGCAACATGGAGACCTGCACAACACAACCACAAAACTTTGTCCCCAACTTGCGATGAGGTTGTCAATCTCACCGTGTTTTGCGGAAAACAAAGGATTAAACGTATCGAATGGAAAGAAGTAAAAGTTTGCAAAAAGTAAACACAAAGCAGAAACAGTTTATAGATTGTATGTAAAGGAAAAGGACCGGGATCCATAGTTCACTAGAGGTGGCTCTCCTTAGATAGATAACATGCTGGGTGAACAAATTACAGCGGCGCAATTGACAAACACCGAGAAAGCAATACATGCATATACTAATCATCTTGACTCCTTTGAGACTTGATTGGGCAATACAACATAATACATAGACCACCATCCAACTGCATATATGACTAATAATCCACCTTCATGTTATCATCCGAACCCCCTCCAGTATTAAGTTGCAAGCAACAGATTATTGCTTTACGAACTGCGGGTAAGGTAAACAATACGATTGCTCTATGAACAAAGGATTGTTGTTTTCTCCCTAGTAGCAACAGCACATCTAGTACCTTAGAGATTTCTGTCACTTCCCAGATTACCAGAGGCATGAACCCACTATCGAGCATAAATACTAACTCTTGGAGTTGCTAGCATCTAGTTGGCCAAGATAGCTACTAACAACGAAAAGCATGCAAGATCTCAAATAACAAAGACATGATAGAATCAATAATCAATCTGAAATAGCATCTCAATATCCATCGGATCCCCACAAACACAACATGTATGAATTACAAATAGATGATCTTGATCATGAACGGAGCTCACAAGATCTAAACATGAAAGCACAAAGGAGGAGCAACCAGCCATCTAGCTACTACATGGATCCGTAGTCCAAGGATGAACTACTCACGCATCACACCGGAGACTTGCATGGTGATGAAGAAGGCCTCGTGGTGAATTCCCTCTCCGGCGAGGTGCCGTGAAGAGCTTGATCCCCCGATCTAGGGACAGAGACGACGGCGGCTATAGACTCTTTCGTGGATTTTGATCGGGTACTTAGGGTTTTCGTCCCGAGGGCAACTTATAGGCAGAAGGAGAGGCCAAGGGGGTGCTGGGGCAGCCAGACCACCCCCTGGCGTGGGCCAGGCCTCGCCGCGTGGCCAGGTGGTGTGGCAGGCCCCTAGCCCTTCTCCGTCTCGTATTGTGGCACTTGATCCCTTCCGGAAAAATAGGCACTATGGCTTTTGTCCCGTCCAATTCCGAGAATATTCATTTTCTGACTTTTCTGGAACCAAAAACAACAGAAATTAGGTAGCTGGCACTATGGCTCTTGTTAATAGGTTAGTCCAAGAAATCATAACAAAAGTACTCCAAAGTTGGAACAAAACACAAGAAAGTGGATAAAACTAAGCATGGAACATCAAAAATTATAGATACATTTGCAATGTATCACCTTCCTTGCTGCTGCACTTAACAATGATACTCGGTACAACCTTGGCTCGCTTATTGCTCGCCGTCTAGCTGCTAGGGCGCCTATCTATGGGGGCATCATTGCCTCACGTATGGTCAATGCATTAGAGCTTTCAGTGGACCCCAATGATACTGTATTGGCACCACAAAGGGTTGACCTTGTTGCTATGAAAACTCATCACTTTGTCACTGTTGCTTCTGATTTGGACAGTCTAATATATAGGATGTTGTTTACTGACGCGGATGAGAGGGAGATCCTTTTGCCGCAGTCTTCTTTGTTTATTGTTCACAGGAGACCGTGGTCGTGCTCCAAGGAGGAGGTGGACGAGCAGCTTCGCTTGCTGGGTTTCCACAAGCAGCATCAGGAGGATGTGCCCTCCTACGATTATTTAGCGCACTATGGAGGGACGTACTCGAGCTCGCACCAGGACAAGGGTACCTCCTCATCATACCACAGTGACACTTCATCCTGGCCAGCTTGGGATTGATACCCACTTAGGCCAAAAGCCTAAGCTTGGGGGGAGGTACGCCACCACACTCATCTCCTTATCATGTTGCGTCGGTACTTTGTATATTCATGTTTTTCTTTCCTTTTAGTTTTCGTTCTTCCTTTGCTTTTGCTTTCTAAAACACAAAAAGACCAAAAATATTCCTGTTGTTTCTCTTTGGTTTGCTTTTTCTTTTCGCCTTGGTTTGTTTTTCCCTTTTTGCTTTGTTTGAACTATTCGAAAAACCCAAAAAGATTTTGCTTTGCTTGTTTTTCCGTTTGGTTCTTGTTTTAAAATTCAAAAACAACAAAAATATTTGTCGTTCTTCTTTGGCTTTGTGAGTCTATTGCAGGGTTCAGCAGTCCTCAGTGGATATTGGTTTCATATTATTATTCAAGCCACACAAGTGAAGAGCAATAATGAGGATTAATGACAACTTGAGGCATGGTAAGAGGCTGGTAACGGACTCTATTTGTTTTCATTTTTTTGTACATATACTCATCATTGTGGGCACGCTTAGCCTGTTCGTGTAGGGTGTATGTTATCTTTGTATGCTTAGTAGTTCTTGCTTTCGTATGATTAGTTCTAGCTTGCTAATAGTTTGTAGCATGTTTTATGAATGTTTGCTTGCATTACTCTAGTCATAACTTGGTATGACACCATGGTATCCTCCTCTGAATGTTTCATTTGAAATGACTTGGCACATGCTCACGCATGCACATGACTGTAATAATCAGTTAAGCCTCGATGAATTATTTTCCTTGAGGATCTTGAATCACTTTCATGCCATGAGTAGTCCTGTTTTGTTGCAAGCATGATTATGACAGCTATTGCTCTCTCGTTTGTAGCTCCCTTACTATTGCTAGCCTTCACTTTCACTGAGTATGTTTTACTCATGTTTCCAGCTCCCTAAAACCAAATATGCCAAAGTGTCCACCATACCTACCTATTAGCATCATTTGCTACTTCCGTGCATATTCAATATGCCTTGTTTTCTTCCGAATAAAATGTTTGCTTGTTATGAGAAAGTTAGTTAGTAAAGCTCTCACAAACTTGATGGCACACTTTATTTTCTTGCATTTAATAAACCTGAACCATTGCGTCCTTCTTTGTTGCGTATATGCTTGCTCTTTATAAGTTGAAGTTAGCAGAACCATGTTTCATGGGGAACGTTTTCAACATTTCATTGGTACTTAGTACCTCGTTGATATCATGTTCTTTGGCTTATGGATCCCTCCGGTGTGAAATAAAAGTGGAACTTGTAAGATCATGGAGTTTGTATGTATGTTAGAGAAACGCCTGGGCCGCTAGCCTAAGCCATGCCTAATCATGGTGGAAACTTGGAGCATAACCATAATGAGCATTCGATGAAGCATCCTCAATAAAAATCTATGCACATAGTAAATAAAAAGATCACTGAGATGCTCATTGTCTGCTTGCCTTGTCATTTTGATTATGGGATAGCTCCTGTGTCATGTGCAAGGGGTACCCCATTGGCGGTTCTCTATGATATGTATATACTTACAATGACAAGAGCTTACTTGTGACTGAAGTTCAGTAGCATGAGGATCGGTCTTCATAAGTAAGGGGCATGAGACTTCAATTTATAACTTGTCAAGCATATCCACTTAGTTGTGTCACTTTAACCTTAACCATTTAAAAGATGCTTATGATAGGGGCAATGAGAGCTCAAAGCTAACAAGTACCATACTTTCAGCATTTGGAAGCCTTTCAAACTATTCAAAACCTTCTCTTTTACTTGTTGAGTCTCCACATATTATTTGAGCACCTTCTTGAGAGCATAGTTGTCATTCTTTGTGCTTGTCTCAAAACTTGATCATTTGTGTTATGACTTTGATGCTTGTATCCTTGATATCTTTACTTCTAGTCTTCACCTGAACTTCAGAGGTGCCTTAAATCAAAGGCAAGCGAGATACCACTCTATCATACCTTTTTTATGAGCATTGTAATGTTGCTTATGTTTATACTTCATGCTACTTATTATTTTTGAGTTGGAATATCTTCATAGCTTGCAATGCCTATTAAGTAAACTTAGTTGCATACTCCTTATTATGAATTGACTAAGTAGTTGATCACATGCTAAGAATATATACATCATATGAAGCAAATGTGTTCGTGAAAGTTCTTTTATCGCACTCAGTTTCCAACTGAATTGCTTGAGGACAAGCAATAAGCTAAGCTTGGGGGGAGTTGATACGTCCAAAACATATCTACTTTCTCGAACACTTTTGCTATTGTTTCTGCTCTAAACTAGTGTGATTTGGATGCAACTAATGCGGACTAACGCTGTTTTCAGCAGAATTGCCCTGGTGTCTACTTTTTGTGCAGAAAATCAACTATCAGGAAAAATCCAGAAAATATGCCAAAAATCCTATTTCACCAGAAGAGTCCTGGAGCCAGAATACGAGACGGAGGGGGGCTGGGCCTAGGCCCCACCACCAGGCCGCGCGGGCAAGCCCAGGCCACGCCAAGGGGTGGTCTGGCCGCCCCAGACTGCCACTCGGTCTCCCTCTGCGCCTATAAGTTTCCTTCTGACCTAAAAACTCAAGGGGGTTCGACATTTTTCTAGAAGGAGTTCCGCTCCGCCGCCACCACCAGATTCCACGAAACAGCACCAGAAACTCCGTTCTGGCACCCTGCCGGGATGGGGAATTGGAGGAGATCATCGCCATCATCATCACCATCGCTTCTCCATCGACCATCCATGTTCCCCCATCTATGAGTGAGTAATACCCCGCTATAGGTTATGGGGATGGTAGGGATTGGATGAGATCGTTCATGTAATGGCATCAGATTGTTAGGGCATGGTGCCTAGTATCTTTTATTAGTGCTTTATGACTTTGTTGCGACTTGTTATGCTTAATGCTTGTCACTAGGGCCCGAGTGCCATGATTTTAGATCTGAATATGTTATTGATTCATTATGATAGTATTGTTTATGGTCTTACCTACAAGTTGTATACACACGTTGTTGTCCAGAACCAATGGCCCGGAAGTGACAGAAATCGGGATAACCGGAGGGAATGGCTTTGATGTGAGGATCACATGTGTTCACGGAGTGTTAATGCTTTCCTCCGGTGCTCTATTAAAAGGAGCACATTAATTACCAGTAGTTCCCTTGAGGCCCCGCTGCAAACGGTCTGGTAGGACAAAAGATGTTATGCAAGTTCTCATTGCGAGCACGTATGACTATATATGGAACACATGCCTAGGATTATCTAGTACCTGGATGCTTATTCTTATTTATCTGCAATTTCCCTATGTTCTGATTGCTATGTGAATTGTCTTGTCCATGCAACGCCCGTCCATCCATCCCTATGCCTACCGCACTCGAATCCTATTGTTTACTGCTATTATTATTGCTGTCCTTACTTTACTACTGCTGTTACTTTGCTATTCCTACTACAAAACTGTTGCTACTAATAAATTGTTGTGAGCAAGATTGTTTCCAGGTGCAGCTAAATTGACAACTCAGTTGTTAAGGCTTATAAATATTCTTTGGCTCTCCTTGTGTCGAATCAATAAATTAGGTTTCACTTCCCTCGAAAATACTGCGATACACCCCCTATACTTGTGGGTCATCACCGCCCTTGACATTAATACCGCAACGCTCGACCACCGGTACATAATAATGTTCATGTTGCAAAGCTTAAGCTAAATATTCCATCTTTGAGGGTAGATATAATCCTGATGCATATCTTACATGGGAAATGGAAGTAGATCAACATTTTGCATGTTTAAGATACCCTGAGAATATGCGTGTTAGTGCTGCTACTTGCAAGTTTACATATTTTTCTTCACTTTGGTGGTCTGAATATTTTCGTTTAAATCATGCTAATATTCCTAATAGTTGGACTGCTTTATAAACTGCTATGCGTGTTTGTTTTGTACCTCCAACTTATCAGCGAGATTTGCTAAAGAAATTAACTTTTTTAGAATAAGGATTTTTTTCTAGAAGAATATTATCAGGAATTGCAAACTGGGATGGTTCGTGCTGGTATTGTTGAAAACACCGAACCAATGCTTGTCTGCTGCTTTGTTGGTTTAAATAAGGAGATTTAGAACATCTTAAACTATAGGGAATATCGTACCATTACTCGCTTGTTTCATCTTTCTTGCAAAGCTAAAAGTGAATTGCAGGATTGTCAACCACCATGGAGAAGGCCTAACAATTCTGCAGGTCATACAGTGTCGTGGATGTCTATGCAGTCAGCGCCTTCTTCGCGTGGTACACCAACAACACCTAGCACGTCCAAAGCCACAACGCCTTCATCACGAACGCCTTCAGCTGCTCCTCCGTCATCATCCAATGGCCCTGATCGTAGTTCTTCTTCTATGGCCTCCACAAGCAAGATGAAGGATATACAACGCAGAAAATGCTGGGGATATGGTCATATTGAGGATGTGCACAACATTGCGTGTTATGATTGTGTGTGAAAATGGTGAATATGATTTAGCAAGTTATTTTGATGAAGATACATTAGCTCTTATTGCCACACGTGATAGGCATAATTATGATTCTGAAGAAGAGATGGAGGTAATGGGAGATGAAACTGCTGATCAATACAAGAGTTTAGTTGCACAACGTGTGTTGAGTGTGCAACTGATCAAAGCTAAGCATGATCAATGCCATAACCTTTTCCAAACAAGAGGCGTTATCAAGGAACGAGCTACACGGATCATTAATGATGGAGGGAGTTGGAGTAATCTGGCTAGTGTTGACATGGTAGAGAAGTGTGCTCTCCCAACAAGACAATGCACACATTCATATTACATCCAATGGTTTGAGAGTTCTCGTAAGATCAAGATAACAAGAATGGTACAGGTGCATTTTACTATTGGTACATATTATGATTTCGTTGATTGTGATGTTGTGCCAATGCAGACTTGTTCTTTGTTACTTCGTAGACCATGGCAATTTGTTAGAGAATCTATTCATAATGGTAAAACTAATCACTATTCTCTTATGCATGATGGAAAGAAAATTGTTCTAAAATCTATGACTCCTGAACAAATTTTAAAAGATGATATTGCTAGATGTAGTAGAGATAAAACTAAGGAGAACACAAAAGTGAGAATCAGATTGTTGCTCCAGATTTTGTACCACCAAAGACCACTAAATCTGATTCTAAACATGCTACTGAAATTCGTTTGAAGGGTCCATGTATGCTTGCAAATTAAATTGATATTTCTAAACTAGATGTGAACAATACTCAATGTTATGCAATTGTCTGCAAAAAGGTTTTATTTTCATTTAAGGATATGCCTCCCTCTTTGCCACCTGCTATTAGTAACCTTTTGCAGGAATATGAGGATGTTTTTTACCTGAGATGCCACTAGGACTACCACCTATTAGAGGAATTGTGCAACAAATTGATCTAATTCCTGGCGCCACGCTGCCCAACCGCGCGCCATATAGAACCAATCCTTCGGAGACAAAGGAAGTACAATGCCAAATTCAGGAACTACCTGACAAAGATCACATTCGTTAGTCAATTAGCCCTTGTGATATTCCTATTATTTTGGTACCTAAGAAAGATGGTTCTTCGCGCATGTGGACTGATTATAGAGCTATCAATAATATTACTATTCATTATCGTCATCCTATACCACGTTTAGATGACGTCCTTGACGAATAAAGTGTCTCTACCATGTTTTCTAAAGTTGATTTACATAGTGGTTACCACCAGATTCGTATGAAATTGGGAGATGGATGGAAAACAATATTTAAAACTAAGTTTGGTTTATATGAGTGGTTAGTAATGCCTTTTGGTTTAAGTAATGCACTCAGCACATTCCTGAGATTAAAGAACTAAGTTTTACGTGCTTTCATTAGACATTTTGTGATAGTCTACTTTGATGATATTCTGATTTATAACAAATATTTAGAGGATCATTTGCGTGTTTTTTCAATGCTTTACGTGATGCCCTTTTTTGTGGTTAAAAAGTCTTCTACCACAGATAGCCTTCGTGGTAAAAGCCCTATCACAAAAGAATCTACCACGGATTTTTTTAGACTGTGGCAGATCGCACCCTTCAGCCATGAAAACTTGTTCCGTCGTAGATGTGTTCACCAGCTACGTTGACTGCTGACGTCAAGCAAACCACCATGTGGAAGCCGCCGTTAATGGCCAGTTACCGCCGTTAATAGTCATAGAAACCATGGCAGAACCAAGGCCCAGCCAAGGTGTAAGTGGGCCAACCCATGAAGAGAGCCCAATGAGAAGATGTCTTGTTACTATTTCATCCTGCACTGTTTGAAATGGGCCCAAAAGATGCAGCCATCAGCGGCCCGTGAACTTTCAGGCTCGTTACTGTTTCGGCCTATAGAATCTCACATTGTTTGAATACTGTGCGGCTTGTTAACAACCTATGTCAAGTCATTCTGATATTGTTAAGGCCTACGGTCGGCCCGTCACTATTGTCACAGCTCGTCCTGGGCTGCCTACAAATGGACCATCTTTGAGAAGGTCCGGTATTGTTCTGGCCTTTTACTATACCGTCTGTCAACTTTTTAGGTCCACAGACGGCCTGCAACTATTTTGATCTGTTACTGACATGGGTATACCCTACAGGTACTCGAGCTTGGTATATACGGTCTAAATACTTATAGGCCCACGGTGTCACCAAGGCCCAAATGAAGAATTCGAGTAACCTGTGGACTCTCGATTGCTTGAAGAACAAGAAGAAGCTAAAGATAGAAAGTTCAAAGGGGAAAACCCTAAATTGTAACTGACTCGACCTGCTACCCGGGACCTAGCCTATCTATATAAAGGCTAGGAGGGGGCGGCGAGGAAGACAGACACAACCCTAGTTTCCACCACCCTCGCCAGATTACATCTGCGCACCATTGTAACCTTCGGTTCCTTTGATAATTCCACGAGCAGACAAGCAGGAGTAGGGACCTCTACGAGGCCTGAACCTGGGTAAATCTTTGTCCCCTCTGTGCTTGTTTGCTAGCCGATAGATGTCTCCAGCGCTCCCTCCTTCTCCAAAACCCAAGTCCATAACAATGGGCATTGATGAGTCAAACCCTCGTCAATTGGTGCCGTCTGTGGGAATTGGGAGTGCTGATGTTGCGGCTTCTTCGGCCCCATCAACCGCGATCTACAACTCCGCAACAACGGAGATTCGCCAGCTCTTCGGCGCGTTCGACTTCACCGTCCACACGCCGGCCACTCGCCTGGCCTTCGCGTCTGTGGGCGATGGAATCAGCCTGGCGATCAGGAGCTTCCGCTTCCAAGTTGGTCAGATGGGCACGATTCGCATGCCTGATCAGCCGACAGCGCTGGCGATTGCCCCAACATCATGGTTTCCTCCATTGATCGGCACCCTCAGCGAGCTCAACGCCCCAACAACAGTCGAGAACACAGTCAGCGACAACAGTCACGACTCCGATCTGAGTGATCTGGCCACTGAAGATGGAACCTACGGTTCCAGATCTGAGAGTTGTGGAAGCAGCAGCTTCCCCAATCACTTCATGTGCGCCGTCATCAACACAGGTGACACCTCTGCCAACCACGACAACAGCGGCAATCGTGGCAACGGAACCAACCCGCCTAACGGTGGCAACGGTGGCAACGGTGGCAATGACAGCAACGGCGGTAACGGTGGCAATCGCATCCCCGTTGACAATGGAGGGGCAGTCGAACCTCCAACCATAGTAAATGAACAAACCGGCGAACGCGTCGTAATCAAGCTCAACGAGCAAGAATGGGCTTGCTGCCGCGAGGCCCTGCGAGGCACCCCTCTACCCTTCGGATCCCTGCAGGAGCTGCTGATGGGCTATCACTGGCTCCTGAAGGAAGAATTCAAGCGCCAAGTATAAACAATCGCGCAACTCGAGGCGTGCAAAAAGGCGGTAGACGAGTCGAGCCTTCATCGTGTTGGACTCTCCTCCTACGGAGGATCCTCCTCAAAGGGAAACGAGCACCTCGCCAAGAAGAGGTAGTCTTGGATGGCCCATCTCACCGAGTAGGAACGCATAGAGGCCGCAAAGGTCCTCGACTTCGGCTCTATGACAGTCGACACGAGGGGCAATGTGGTCCCCAAGACGCCGCAGGCTGCGGTGACAGCAGCCACCATGTACCTCCTGAACAACGAACCACCAGCTGGGGACCCTCGAGCCGCCATGCACCGATCTACGATCGCGGGCTTGCGATTAATCGAGGCCGCCCTCGACAAGGAGCCGACACCGGAACCAAAGAAGGGCAAAGCGCTAGCAAAGCGTTACTCCTCGCCCTCATCCAGCGATGTCAGTCACGATTTGTCTTGATGTCGCCGCTCACGACGACACGACCACGACTACGACGCACGTGATGACATCACGCAGCGCAAGATTGACAAATCAAGAGCACGACGTGCTCGGTCTACTGACTCAGAAGAGGAGGACGTGGAGCTCTGCGACGCTAGATGCTTCAGCAGATCCATTAGGCAAAAGAGAATGCCTAAAGGGTTTAAACTCCCGTCGGAGAACCCAAAGTTTGACGGCCTACAGGACCCGAAGATCTGGCTGGAGGACCACATCTCCTCCGTCAGGCTCCACGGAGGCAGTCGAAGCACGGCCATGCAATGCTTGCAGCTACAGCTGCAGGGCGCCGCCCGAGCATGGCTCAACAACCTCCCACACGGATCCATTCACAGTTGGGACCAGCTGGTTTATAGCTTCGTGCGCAACTTTAAGGGCACATACAAGCGGCCCGCCTCAATCGAAGAGCTGAGATACTGCCAGCAAAGATCTGGCGAATCGCTGCGCTCCTACATCCAAAGGTGGTCCATCATCAAGAACTCCATAGAGAACATCTCGGAAGATCACGCGATTGACGCATTTAACGGTGGCGTCCGCCGCTTAGAACTCAGACAGGAGCTGGGCCGCTCAAAGCCTAAGACCATCGACCCCCTGATGGAGATCGCGAATTGGTGGGCCGATGGAGAAGACTCAGTGAAGAATCGTGTTCACTCTAACGAGAAGGCGGAACTCAAGCGTAGACGCGATCGCCGAGGCAAGCGTCGCATGCGCATTTACGATGACCGTGATGATGTCAACATGGTCGTGGCTGGCTACGTCGAAAGACGCGACAACAACCGCAACAGCAGATACCGCAGCGGCGGATACCGCGACTCTGGGAAAACCACGCAAGTGTGGCAACACCGCACTCGCGACGAAGCACCCGCAAGCTCCATTGAGGACAAACTGTCCGGAACATGTACGGTGCACTTCTACATCGACAAGCATGATGGCAAGAAGAAGTCCAACCACCTCCTCAAGGATTGCCGCGAGTTCCTCAAGCTACATGAGGGACTGGTTCGGATGAACCGCAATGCAGTCGAAAGAGGCTACGGAGCCGCTCCAGGCGCCGTGGCACATGGCGCTCCGCCACCTCCACCTAGGCCACCCCCGAATGCAGCTGCACCGGACCAGCACCACGGAGGCGAACCGTACCCACGGGCCATGGGCACCATGATGATCCAAAAGGGACACCCCTCCAATAGGGTGGAGAAGTCCATCACTCGCCAAGTCAACTTGGCCACGTACTCGCCACCCTCCACCACTGAGTACCTCAGTGGAAGCGAGTCCTGCATCACCTTCGAGAAACGCGACCATCCGCCTCAGGTACCCTGCCCAGGCCATTGCCCCCTTGTACTCGAGGCGCAAATCTGAGGCTTTGACATGAGCCCCGTCTTCATGGACGGCGGAAGTGGCATCAACCTTATATTCGCGAGTACCTTGCGAGCAATGAGGATCCCCCTAACTTTCCTAGAGGCCTCGGACACAATGTTCCATGGCATTGTCCCAGGGAAAGGCGTATACCCCCTGGGCAAAGTCAACCTCGACGTCATCTTCGGCACACCCAAGAACTTCCGGCGCGAGCGCATCGACTTTGAGGTCGTCGACTGGCCCTCACAGTACCACTGCATCCTCAGGCGCGTCGCGTTTGCTAGGTTCATGGCAGTGCCCCACTACGCCTACCTGTAGATGAAAATGCCAGGTCCCCATGGAGTCATCACGATCAACGGGAGCTTCGAGCGGTATGACAGTTGCGACAGGGAATTCAACAGAATTTCCCAGTCCTTCAGCATGCAGGAGGAACTTGTGAGACTAAAGGAGACGACAGACAACAGTCTTCCTCCCTTGAGCCGGCCAAGCTCACCTGATCTCTCCTTCGACTCATCGGTGCACACGAAGAAAGTGCAGGTCCACCCATCGGATCCCGCCAACACGGCCCTCATCGCTAAAAACTTGAGTCTCGCATAGGAACTCGCGCTCGTCTAATTCCTCCGTGAGCATTGGGAAATTTTCGCCTGGTGTCCTGCGTACATGCCAGGAGTTTCCAGGGAATTCGCCGAGCACGCACTCAACGTCAACCCCGACACAAGGCCAGTCAAGCAAACAATTCGGTGATTGTCTGAGCCAAGAGCGCAGGCAGTTGGAATGGAGATCAACAGACTCCTCGAGGCCAAGTTCATACGCGAGATCAAGGAAAGCACTTGGCTCGCCAACACGGTGTTGGTACCGAAAAAGGACACGGATATCCTGTGGATGTGCATGGACTTCACCTCTCTGAACAAGCACTGCCCAAAGGATCACTTCCCGTTGCCACGGATCGACCAGATCATTGATTCCACCGCGGGATGCGAGCGCCTCTGCTTCCTCGATGCCTACTCAGGCTATAATCAAATTCGAATGAAGGAGGAAGATCAAGAGAAAACAGCGTTTACAACGCCCTTTGGTGTGTTCTGCTACAACACAATGCCCTTCGGGCTAAAGAACGCGGGAGCCACCTACCAGCGGTGCATGCAGGCTTGCCTCAAGGAACAATTGGGTCACAACATTCAAGTCTATGTTGACGACATAGTAATCAAGACCAAGGAGGAAGCCTCTCTAATCGATGATTTGTGCGAAACCTTCGCCAACCTCGACCGCTACCGGATCAAGCTCAATCCGGACAAATGCGCCTTCGGCATACCATCTGGGCAGCTGCTCGGGTATCTCATCTCCGCGAGGGGAATCGAGGCGAACCCAAATAAGATAAAAGCCATACTGGCCATGGAGAAGCTGAAAAACATAAGGGGCGTCCAGCAGCTAGCTCGATTCATCAGTCGAATGGGTGAAAAGGCGCTGCCCTTCTACCAGCTCCTCCGCAAAACTGAAAAATTCGAGTGGACCACTGAAGCGCAAGAAGCATTCGAAGACCTCAAGCGCCTGCTATCCACATCGCCAGTACTGGTGACCCCACGAGAAAGGGAGCCACTGTTGCTGTATATCTCTGCCACCAACCAGGTGGTCAGCACAGTGCTTGTCGTCGAGCGGGCGGAGGAAAACAAGGTCCACGACGTACAACGCCCAGTATACTACCTCAGCGAAGTCCTCACGCCAACAAAACAGTGGTACCCGCACTACCAGAAGCTGGCGTACGGCGTCTTCATGACCACCCGGCGACTGCGCCACTACTTCCAGGAACACCCAATCATGGTGGTCAACGACGCCCCCTTGGGGCATATCCTCAATAACCCCGATGCCACGAGATGAGTCGCGCTTTGGGGAATAGAATTGTCTCCACGAGACATCACGTACGAAAAGCGCGACGCAATCAAGTCACAAGTTCTCCCGGACTTCCTCGTGCACTGGATGGAGAACCAGCTCCCGGACAAGCCAGATATGTCCTACCTCTAGACAATGCATTTCGATGGGTCCAAGCGGAAAGACAGAGCAGGCACAGGTGTCATACTGACATCACCTCAAGGGGACAAGCTGAAGTATATCCTATGAATGCAGTTCACAGCCTCCAACAACGAGGCTGAATACGAGGCCCTGTTGCACGGGATGAGGATGGCAAAAGCCTGCGACGCCAAGAGACTCATCATATACGGCGACTCCAAGTTGGTCGTCAACCAAACAATGCATGAGTGCGACACACTGAACGACAACATGATCGCGTACTGTGACCTCTACGACACACTCGAAGGAGACTTCGACGGTTGCGAGCTGCGACACGTAGGTCGCGAAAGCAACGAGGAGGCGAACGCACTCGCCAACATAGGCTCCACCTGCGCCCCCATACAACCTGGGGTATTTATCGAGCACATCTGCGAACGCTCCATCAAGCCAAAGGCCGCAGAGAAGAAAACAAGCGCAGCAACGGACTCGGGGGCTACACCACCCAATGAGCCAATGGCACTCGATGACTTGGAACTGGACACAGGACTCGAGGGACCAATGAGCGTCATGATGATCGAGCAATCCTGGACGCAGCCGTACATCACGTACCTCCTCAGCAAGAGGTTACCATACGATCCGACAGATGCGCGGCGATCCAAGGCATTTGCCGTTATCAACGGCGAACTGTATAAACGCAGCATCACAGGAGTACTCCAACGATGCGTCTCCATGGCCGATGGAAGAGCAGTTCTCCTCGACATCCATGAAGGGACCTGCGGGCACCACGCTGGCAGTCGCGCCCTCGTTGCCAAAGCTCTACGAGCTGGGTTCTACTGGCCTACGGCCATGCGTGACGCTAAGGACATCGTCCAAAAATGCAACGCTTGCCAGCGATTCGCGGACAAGGCGCACGCACCAGGCGTAGAGCTACGGCCAATCCCATTGGCCTGGCCCTTCGCACAGTGGGGGCTCGACATGGTTGGCAAACTTCCAAGGTCTTCACGAGGAGGCTACGTCTACCTCCTAGTCGCAGTCGACAAATTCACCAAGTGGATTGAGGCCATGCCAATGACCAACCAATCAGGGCACAGCGCAGTCAAGTTCTTCGAGTCCATCGTCTACCGCTTCGGAGTGCCACATAGCATCATCACCGACAACGGGACGAACTTCACATCCAAGGAGTTCCAAGAATTCTGCGAGAACCTCGGGATCAACATCAGCTACGCCTCAGTAGCGCATCCACAGACCAACGGTCAGTGGAAAAAAGCAAATGGGCTCGGCATCAAGAAGCGACTCCTCCGGCCACTCAAACAAGCCGCAGGCTGCTGGCCGGACGAACTGCCATGCGTACTCTGGAGCCTACGCACAACTCCAAACAGCGCCACGGGCTACACGCCATTCTTCATGGTGCACGGAGGCAAAGCAGTGCTACCCGCCGAAGTACGGTACAAGGCACCGTGCGTGGTCACTTACAGCAAGCAAGAGTCATCCCTCGCACTCGAAGACTCCGCCGACCTCCTTGACGAGGCAAGGGAAATCGCCGCAGAAAGATCCACGATCTACCAGCAGAACCTGCACAACTACCACAGTAGGAGGCTTCGCCCCAGATCCTTCGTCGAAGGCGACCTAGTCCTGCGACTGAAGAAGCAGGGGCATATCAAGCTCGAGTCCCGTTGGGAAGGGCCGTTCGTGATTACAGAAGTAATCCCAGGTGGCGCCTATCGCCTTCAAGATTTAGAGACAGGAATCGCATACTCCAACCCCTGGAACGTCGCACAACTTCGACGCTTCTACCCCTAGTCACTCTTTACTTTTTACATTGCAAATAAGGCTACTCAGCCAAGGCTACTTAGCCACACATTGTACCTCGCACTATTCTTCGAATAAATAAAGCTAAGTGCCTCAAAACTCTGTGTTTTCCTTTACTTTTCCAATTTATCTACTCCGGGGCTGCGCCACCCTATACACATCTGTTCTTCGAACCAAAACGCGATATCTGGAGTAGCTGGTACATCAATCGAAACCCTTAACACAACACCAACCCAGCTGCAACGCACCTGACAGGTTGACAAGGGACTGAGATAAAAACATGACCAGGCTAACGAAAAGGACTCGCATAGTGCCACGCACTTCGTACTAACAAAGCTCTTTATACGCATTCGACAATAAATTATCTACAACATTTATGCGAACTTTACAACACAAGTACACTTATGTGCAGGATACAAACTAGGCTACTACTGTAGCAGAAGAACGTTGGTTTGTTCCTTAAAGAAGTCGACGATCTCTTTTGCTGGGCGGTCCACCGCTTGGTAGTACGGCACCATATTCCAAGCAGAACCTGCTGGCGGCGCAGGCGGCCCAGACGCAATTGCCACAACATCTACGTCAGGCCTGTGCAGTCGCACCATTGATAGAGCAGCCTTGGCACCAGCCACCAACTGCTGCCTCACGCACTCGCGAACCGCGGTCAGGTCTTGAAACTTGGCAAGGAGGTCCAGCAAGCTTAATGGCGTATCATCCAGTGGGAACATCGCCCAATAAATGTTCTTCAAGCATGACTGCGATTTCTTTAGAAAGTGCAGCACTCGCGACGCATGATCCTGCAGGGTCGCCAATGCAGTCGCACGATCATGATCTACCCAGAAGTATCCACTCTCTTGAAGTTGCTCCTGGGTAAGATCATGCATGTGAATGGCAATTCTATCCTTCTCCTCCTGCGGGTGACGCGTGCTGACAACTACACGAAGCAGCAACAGCAGCATGAGTACAACGGACCACTGCGAGTAACTACAAGGAAAATATGAGAGCAAGCAAACTAACAATTGAATTGGTCGCCCAGCTGCGTCACCTCGCCAAGCAGATACTGCTCCCGGGCGGCGGCTTTTTCCTCCTACGACTTCCATACATCCGTGTTACCACGGAGCACGGGCAACTCGCGCTCCAGCTGCTTCACGCGGTCACGCAGTCGCGAAAGCAGCGACAACTCATCCACTCTGGAACACAGCGGTACCACAGTATCATCAAGAGTCGGCGAGTCCTGAGTTTCCCTCAAAGGATCCCTCGATGTACCCTACCACAAGTCAAGATAGAAGCAAATAAGACGACAAAGTCAACACAATGACAAAGGATTTAAATGCATTCAAGACCAGTAAAAAGTATCAGCAGATACACTCGCCAGCAGGCACGTTCTTAAACAAAAGGACATAAGCTAATCAACTATTACAAAAGCTAACTAAGGAGCAGTTGGCTTCTTCGACTTCGACAACCTCGGGGCTTCGCCAGTGCGTGGCGTTGTCGATTCCATCGACTTTCCGCCCTCGATGCCGCCGCTTTCGCCACCTTCTTGACGCGATGCAGCTCCTCAGAATACTTTGCAACAGTATTTATCAACTGAGGCCCATATTTGCCACAGGCAGTCGCAAAGGGAGCAAAGACTACCTGCTGGCCGTCCGCGCTCACAGGCATCACCTTCGACACCACAGCAGGGTCAATCTCGACTCCGTGGGCCTACACCATGGCAAGTGACATGGACGCGCCAGCCGAGCGAAGCGAGTTCATGAAGCTGGCAGGCACACCTCCAACGAGTGACTCCACCAGCTCGTCTATATTCTTGACTAACTCTGCCTTGGGCATCAACTCCTCCCGAAGGCGACTGAGTATGCTTTTGGCCTTGGAGAGCGTGTCCTGCACAGCGATGCTGCGGTCTTCGACTGCTGACAGTGCACCCGCCAGAGCGTCATCACGACGAAGGGCCTGTGGGTCAAAGCTCAAATCGCCAGCATCTGTACATAAATTTACACATGGACAAAAACATCAGCGCCACAGGCAAAAACATTCGTAGCAGAGAAGGATAACAACATCCACAAGCAAAGTACCTGAAAGGGCCTTAGCAATCGAGAGCAGTTGTTCCTCGAACAACTTCTCCCTGGCTGCGAAGGAGGCACGCAGATCCTCTTCGCGCCTTTGTGCCTTGTCACGAGCCGCGATTGCTTCGCCACGACCCTTCACATCTGCAGCGAGGGTGTTTTCCATGGTGGCAGCATTGCGCAGGAGAGCGTTATGCTCGGCTACAAACATAAAGGGATTGACTATCAGTCAACCATATTAAAAAGGAGAAAAATAAGAAGAAGAAGTGCAAGACACTCACTTTAAACCACGCGATGACGCGTCTCCAGCATCGCATGCTGGCGACCCATCGCAAGCACTTGCTCCGCCAAGTGCGCGACTTCTTTCACAAGGAGCTATCGCACAAAACAGAATTAGCAGAGGCAATAGATAAATATTGACTGCAACACCAAAAAGGAGAAAAACTACACTTACATGATCCTCCAATGACTCCAAAGATGTCTGCTGTACCGTCATCCGGGCAACCATTTGATGCTCCCCTGCATGAGGAGAACTGGAAGAGTTGTGCCCGGAGTGGGCCGCCAATGGAGGGGAAGGAGCGCACTTGAACTCTTTTTTGGCCCTTGAGGTCGCGACTCCCGATTCCTTAAAAAACCGAACTTTGCCAGAAGATGACAACGACTCTTGACTGCAAGATAAAAACCATATCAAGATAGGGCAAACCCAGAGACGAGCCATCAAGAGCAAAAACAGAGAAGAGCAAATCAACTACGAAAACTTACCAATCAAACTTGTCAAAGTCAAAAGTGGCTCCCCTCGACTCTGACGAAGACTCCTTGGGCAGTCGCATCTTCTTGCGAGAAGATGGTGCCATGGCGCTCATAGGAATGGCAGGAATTGGCGACTCCGCACCAATACCCATACCTTCCGGAGTCGAACGAGACGACGCATCGGAATCCTCGCTGCGCGAACGCTTGCGAGTATCCGGACTACCGGACTCGGGGGCTTCCTCCTCCGCATCAGAAGGGACGGTCGACTCCAACTCGTCCTCTTCCAAAGTCTCGCGAGGGATAATCCCCTCAGGTAGAGGGGGCATACAAGGTGACATCACCCAATCCTGCACATAGACAACACATTCAGTAAACAGCAAGTAAACAACAGAGAAGCAATCGACAAAATTAGCTACTGCGTAGCACAACTATACCTCAGGAGGAGAGTTCGAAGCATCAAATGGAGGAACAAATGGCTCACTGGGAAGCACATCCTTGACGGTGTACTTGGTGACTAGTCGAACCCTCTTGTCCACCTCACTCGCGGACATGCCATCGGCAGACATGCGAGTGGCATCATCAGCGCCAGCCCACTGAAACATGGGGTGGACCCTGGCTTGCAGGGGCTGGACGCGACTGTGCAGCCAAGTGCGAATGAGGGCGCAGCCTCCCTCCTCTTTGCCTATGCGACTCTCGAAGTTGCAGACGCGCTGATACAGCACATCAGTCTCTACGGACTCGCCAGGCATGACTACATTCTTCCAGGAGCGCATCCTCCTGCACGGTGTCGCGGGATCGAAGGGCGCGAGTCCAAAGTGCTCACCGTTAGCCTTCTCATCGTGAATGTAGAACCATTTGTCCCTCCACCCTTGGACGGACACCATGAGATTGATGTCGAAGTAGGTGGCGGATGGGTCGATGTGGATTCCGCAACCACCTACATCGTAAACTAAAGAGCTAGATGCAGACTGGCGCTTCAATTTGAAGAGGCGCTTAAAAAGGCCGAAGTGTGGCTCGATTCTGAGCCAACACTCGCAGAGTGTGATGAAGCAAGAGATATGGAGGATGGAATTCGGGGACAGCTGATGGAGCTGAAGCCCGTAGAAACAAAGGAGACCCCTAAAAAAGGGGTGAAGAGGCAAGGAGAGACCGCGAATGATGAATGCCAAAAACATCACTCGAAAACCAGCGGGGGGAACAGGAATTGTCTCACCGCCGGGGACGCGCGCGTCGGCGACTGCGCCGGATAGCACTTTGTCTTTACGAAGAAGGCGGAGATCCGATGACTTGACGATGGAGGGGCGCCACGCACCATTCGTGACGCGAGTGCCTGCGGCTTTCTTCTTCCCGCTGGCAGTGGTGCTGGTGCCTGCAGCAGCGGAGCCGCCCTTCTTCTTCGTCGCGGCAACAGTGGCTGCGGAATCAGCTACAGCGCCTCCCTTCTTCTTCCCCATTGCGCGATGGTGATTCGAGCGCATAAAGTAGCTCGGAAACGAGCGGAGATGGTCCAGCGTCGTGGAGGAAACAAGAACAGAGAAAGCAGAGGAGCAGCGGAAATGGCGATGGAAGCAAAGATGAATGAGAGCAGATGAGAAAATTACCGTCGCAACGCCGCTACTTAACCTCTGGAAGATGTAATCCAATGGCTCAGAAAAACCCTACTGGACACGTGGCAAACATCATGCTGGACACGTGGAGGAGTGGAAGCGTGAACCGTCCCTCTACTACTCCCATTACGCGCCGAAATCGAGGAGACATAGTTAAAATAAAGATTACGCACGCCTAGTCAAATCAAAGTCAGAAAGTAGGACCCACTGCTCGTCACGTCCCGTCAAACTCGCTCACGCGGGCAACTGAGGTCATGAAATCGTCAGCACGGACGTTATCAAAGCTATGCAGCAGGGGGTTTCGACTACTTTAGTCCTTGCTCGAGTCTTCGACTCCACCAAGCACTCGGGGGCTACTCCCATAAGGAGCGCTGGTCGCGCACCCTATGATTTTTTCTTTTCTTTTCGCAGGAACATGGACAAACAAAGGCAAACCCAACCACTCGAAATATGATTCGATTATGGACATGGGTTACTCCCATAGGGAGCGCCGGAAACAAATTTGACTGAAACAAGCAAAAGACGACAGTAGTCGCAAAATGATTCTTTAGTCCCTGCATGAGTCTTCGACTCAACCAAGCGCAGCAGTCGTAAAATGCCTGAGTCTTAGACTCAACCAGGCACTCGGGGGCTACTCCCATAGGGAGCGCTGGTCGCGCACCCTATGATTATTTATGCAAAAACTGTGTGTCGATAACATCCACACTCGAAACTCATGGCGACACCGCTTCATAATTTTTCCCTACAAAGAGACTGCGTCTCCTGGGTCACCCGAATCGTCTCCGCGATGATAAAATTCGGATGCCGCGCTTACAGCGTGAAGGTAATACCTGAATAAGGCCTGGCAACGCATTAGCTGCGCACTACCAGAAATGTATCCGTGCCTACAGGTACGGTGAACATGCCTTGATGGACGCGTCGAGTTCTCACACCCATATAACTGGAATTCGACTCCTGTAAGACCTCCGCGGCTTGAGTCGAATTACACCAGCACTTTTCCAGATTCGAGTCCGGGGATTCGAGTTCAAGTAGATTGCGTTATTTCACCCTAAGGTGGTTAACTGATACCGATACTTCGGTTATATCAGGCACGTATATCAACAATCCCTATGACACAATTAAAAGCAGTCAAAATATATACTCATTCAGGCACTCGAGACTTCAAAAGTCCCTAGTCGAATCTGCGATTCCACTAGACACTCGGGGGCTACTGACATGGGTATACCCTACAGGTACTCGAGCTTGGTATATACAGTCTAAATACGTACAGGCCCACGGTGTCGCCAAGGCCCAAACGAAGGATTCGAGTAACCTGCGGACTCTCGATTGCTTGAAGAACAAGAAGAAGCTAAAGATAGAAAGTTCAAAGGGGAAAACCCTAAATTGTAACCGACTCGACCTGCTACCCGGGACCTAGCCTATCTATATAAAGGCTAGGAGGGGGCGGCGAGGAGGACACACGCAACCCTAGTTTCCACCACCCTCGCCTGATTACATCTGTGCACCATTGTAACCTTCGGTTCCTTTGATAATTCCACGAGCAGACAAGCAGGAGTAGGGACCTCTACGAGGCCTGAACCTGGGTAAATCTTTGTCCCCTGTGTGCTTGTTTGCTAGCCGATAGATGTCTCTAGCGCTCCCTCCTTCTCCAAAACCCAAGTCCATAACAATGGGCATTGATGAGTTTCTGGCCTAGCAAAATTGTCGGTCTGTTACTATTTTTGTCTGGTAACACTTTCGACCTGCTACTGTTCGAACTTGTTACTGTTCTTTCCATTTATAGTTCAGGTCCATTACTATTGTGGTCCTTTACTATTCTAGGCTTCTACTATTCTGGCATATCACTTTTCTGGTTTGTTACTGTTCTGGCCCATTACTACTTTGGCCCATACTGTTCTGGCCTGCTGGTGTTTTGGCTTGTTACTGTTCTAGCCTGTTACTGTTAGTACTTGCCACCTGAGGGTAAGCCCATTACGTTCACGAACATCTATAGTTCCGGCCTTTCTGAAGCCCATGCAAATATCATAAAAGGAGTTTAATTAGCGGGCATCTTTTACTATTCATGGTAGGCCCAATACAATAAGGGGAAATAACAAAGCCCTATATTGTTACCTGATCGACCTAGCTAGAACAGTTATGGTACCGCCTACTGCCATACGTGGACGGCATCAAATAATTGGCTATATGGCCTATGCGAGTTACCTAGATATTACATCAGCTATAAAATTCTTAAAAACATTACTTAATATCAACACAAGGGAAAGAAAATTCAGCATTTCAGCTGCCAGTCAAGTTGATAGCAGAGTCATCAATTTGTTTTCTCAATCCATCAACTGCATCTCTCTTTGAGTGTGACATATACATTGGAAAACCACCTTGAGACTTGATCTTGTAGTCCCCTCTTTGGTGGCAATATCAATAATTTCAGTCTGAAACTAAGTAATAACAAGTTAATACAGCAAAAAAGACAAACTACTCATAGCTAAGAATGAACTAGATAGGAATTATAACTGCATAATATGAACTTATAGAGCAGGAATACAAACCATGAATGAACTATGTAGTAGAGGATAGTTATATCGTTGCCTAGGACGAACTAGAACTAGATACAAGATATAATGGTGTGGCTTGTGAACGTGTAGAACAGGACAAACTAGCATTAGACAAGTGTGCCTACAATGAAATGAGCATTCAAACAAAGTGTTTCTTAGAACTTCAGCAAATATAAACTAGCCAGGTCATTTTAGCAAATATTTATGAAAGCAATTGTATCTCCTGGAATGCAAGAGACGTTGGGTGACTCGGAATTTGCGAGGAGCTACACAATGGCATGCAGTTACTATCATAGCTAAGAATGAACAACATAGAAATTATAACCGCATCATACCAGAACTTGTCGAGCTAGAATGGAAAACACGAATGAACTATACAGTAAAGAATAATTATGTCGTTGATTAGGACGAACCAGCACTAGATACGGAATATATAATCTGTAGACTGTGCAAACCAACATGTTCAGTGTTACCTTTTTTAGCTCTATGCAAAGAAAAAGAAAATAGTGAGTGTTGCAGCTTTTGAAGAAGCAGATGGCAACAACAAAATTATAATTTAACTAGTACGAAGAGTTTGAACGGGTACTACATGATAGCAGAATGATGCCAGGGAGGAAATTATAGCAGGAACTTAGCTCAGGAATAACCAAATAGATTCATTAACTATGGAGCAGGGAATCCACACTAATATTTTCCACTGCCATTAAATTTTGCAAGAACTACACAATAGCAGGCAATTACTTTTCTACGGAGTAGCTAAGAACATGTGCACGAGAAAATAATAGACATGTGCATGAATTGAAATTTGTAGAGCAACGAATGCAAACCAACATGTCTAATGACCTTGTATATACTAGCACGAAGAATAGGCGTGCCCAGTGACTTGTATATACTAGCACAATTACAAAAGAGCAGTTCACTGTGATAGACTTGAACCTGCTATACTGGTGACAAAACAAAAACGGGATGGTGATTTGGTTACCTTGGTTGGAGAAGTGTATTAGCATCCTCGGTACCATGTGGGTGACGTGTCAACGATGGTGTTGCAGTTGTGGTGGCTTTTGGCATCGGGGAAGCAGATCTTGGGCGGTCGATGCATGTGCAGTCAACGACGATGCCCGTGTACCTGGTCTGGAGCGATGGACATGGAACTTGTTAAACTAGATCCCATCTGGTGGACAATGGTGAAGCTCCTCTAGTATAGTTGGGTAGCTTTCGGTGGCGGGGAAGCAGAGCATGGGTGGTCGACAATGCTATCGGCGTGATCAGCGAGAGCACAACTCTGGTGGAGTGGAAGAGAGACCCGGGGAACTAGATCTGATGGAGTGGGCGTGGAGGTGAGGGTGTGGGACAGAAGCCTGGGATTTTGGGAGGGCCAACAGGAAATATTGCACGAATCGAGACTATGGAGGTGAATAGAAAAATAATTACGATCGTGCCCCAAGCTACCGAATTTAGCATGCCCATAGGGCGTCTAAACAATAGGTAGAATAGGAATTTAAAATTCAAAAGTTTTTGAAACGGAGGAGCGCGAAATGCTTCAAAGTTGGTGTCTGGTTTTGCCGCTCGATTGAGATTTTGAATCTGGCTAATAATAGAAAAATGGTAATCCTTTGGTGGTGGGGCGGGAAATGCTTCAAGATTAGTGTGTGATTTTGTCGGTCGATAGAGATTTGAATTTGGCTACCAGAGAAATAATAATCATAGAACAATGGTACTCCATGGTGGGACATTTTGCCTCAAAGTTTTTGAAATGGTGGGGAATGAAATGCTTCAAGGTCGGTGTTGATTTTGTCGCTCGACAGAGATTTTGAATTTGGCTACCAAAAAAAATAATAGAAAAATGGTACTCCATGGTGGGAGATTTTTCCTCAAAGTTTTTGAAATGGTAGGGCAGGAAATGATTCAAGGTTGGTGTGTGATTTTGCCGCTTGGTTGAGATTTTGAATATGGCAAGAGCCCAATTAATACTAGAAAAATGGTACTCCATCGTGGGAGATTTTCCCTAAAAATGTTTGAAATCGAGGGGCGCAAAATGCATATGAATAAGTTGGCATTTTGCCGCTCGATTTTATGATTTTGAACTTGGCTAGCGGCGAAGTAATAATAGAAAAAGATAGTTATAGACTAGTATGCTATTTGGTCAGGAATTGAAGGCCGAGAGTCACATCAACTGACCATCCATTACATAATTGCGCAGAACATTGGTAAATTTTGCCGTTCAACTGAGATTTTGAATTCGGCTAGCGTACAAGTAATAATTCGAAAAAATGGTACTCCCTCTGTTTAAGAATAAACAAAATGGTCACATCAACTGAAAATTAATAACAACCATATTCGTATAGAAAAAATAATGTTGACTCCATCTGCAAAATTGTTTGGGTTGTATGTATTTACCCTCGATTAAGATTTGAATTTGGCTATAGTCCTACTAACAAAAATTACGAGCGAACCCCACCACGCAACCCACAATTTCACAATCTCTATTGGTCATCAGTACGATAGGTCAAACAGAATTTTGCAGTATATAAAAGATTAAACATGGGGCCCAAATATTTCGGTGTAGGCAAGAGCTTTTGCCTCTCGAGTCTCGATTCAGAATTTGAATTTGGTTACAATTCAAGTAATAACGGCTAGTAGACCATACTTCCCTGTGTTCATGAATCCAAAGCCTAGTCACATCAACTGATCATCCAGGACCTTGCTCAAAGTAGCCTTTTTCTGGACGGAGGGGTAGCAAATTGGATACCATGATCTCAGATTCAAAAATATTATGAGGGATGGCGGGAGGATTTGCCACTCGAGTATGATTTTGAATTTGACTAGTCCAAGTAATAAAACAGAAAAATTGTATAAGGTCTTTTTTTTGTGGGTCATACTCCATCTGTTCATCAATCCATTCAGATGTGAAAGAAAATGTTGAGCTCTGATTCAAAGATGTAGTTCCATTTATCACATGACGCGTATGAATATGGTGTACAACAAAGGGCTAAGGCATTGTTTTGAGAACCTAAACCTTACTATCAATGATCCAGGGCAGTAGTACTTGTAACATAATATACTGTATCATACTAGTACATATTGGTGCATCCACACATAACCAGTTTGATCGCATCCACACAAGAAAATTGCAGACAAGAAAATTACAGCTAACACGAACATTTGAGCTATTTGTTGCATAGAACACAGAAACAGTTTATTTTTTGCATCTAGCACAGTTTGTGGCTTAATTTTCTGCACCTAGCCCAAATGAACTGTTTAACTTGTTCACGTGTTGGTAAAATAAATTGTGGAGGATGGAATTTTTTAGTACAATTCTACTTGTAACTATACTTCAAAAATATGAAAAAGTGTTTTAAGTATAAACAAATTATGAAAAATTGACAAGGATACATACACATGCATTCTACATACGTGTTAAGAGCATCTCTAACCCAACCTCAAAAATTTAGATGAGCAAAAGGCTCCCTATCCTTGAGAGGAGCAAATATACTCCTCTAAATTTTTCCGCGGAACCGATCTCCAATAATTTAGAGGAGTAAATTTTTTTGAGCAAAGTTTGCAAATTTGAGCGCATGAATACATGGAAACGTGTCACATAAAGATTCATAGTTCATATATATATATATATATCAATAAATTAGTCATACATAGTAATACCATCATCCTAATTTGCTAAAATCTCACGTCAGCTCATACTTAACAAGATGAATAAGAGAGAAGCTCAATGTTCATACACCATTATTTATACATGCAAGCTCCATTTATTAACAGATTTCCCACATTGGAGTGCATTACTAGCAAAGTCCACCTATTCATAATCGATACTAATGACCTTGCATCTCCACTAGTTCTTTCATTGAAATTGTCATGTATTTCTTCCCAAAATTGTTGGAAAGGATGGTCATCTCCAACAATTGTTTGATGATGCCAAGGAAAGTACAAATCATTGTTGTCATCCTCGGACCATGGAGCTTCTCTCTTCTTCACCTTGCTACGAAGAATCATCTAGATTAGAAAATTAATGAGCTTTAACCAAAAATGCTACAAAGAACCCTAGAGCTTATCTCTTCCTCACCTTGTTCCGACGGCACCGGTATGGGAAGGTGTCGGTGTGGCTCCAAGGGCTGGTGCCGGATCCGGAGCTAGTGGCGGCATGGGTGCTCGTGGTGGCGCTCCTGTGAGCTCGGACGGGGAGTTGCAATGGCATGTAATCATGCCGGAAGGTGCTTGGCCTCGAGGATCTGATCGTATCCTGGCGAATCCCAACCATGGTGCGTCAAATCCGGCGAAGCTTGGCGGCTCATTTGTGGCTGTGGGAAATGGCTCATGGCGGCCGATTCTGGCAACATAGGCTACCAGGAGAAGCAAAGAGGGTAGCTGGCCATCGGCGGAGCACATATCTAGCAAAGGGCAGCGGGGGGGGCGGTAGCTGGCCAGTGGCAAGCGGGTGGGTGGGGAGAAAAAAATAAAGAAGTCGGAGTCATAGTGGCAAGACCTATATTTATTCTCCTCTAAATGGCGATAGGGGTTTGGTTAGGTTTGGTGCGGATTCTTCCATTAAAGGGGTAAATTTACTCCTCTATATATGTTTTGGGGATGGGTTAGAGATGATCTAACAAGGTTAAGATGTTTATTTTGGCAAGGTGCAAAAAATTAAGCCACAAGCCGTGCTAGCCACAAAAAAGTCTTGTTTCTGTGTTATGTGCAACAAATGACACAAATACTGGTGTTAGATGCAATTTTCTCCATCCACACATATATTAGTACACAACAATCCAACCTTGCATCATATAAAGCACCAATATTAAGCAGGCTAGCAATCCACAGATCACGCATTCAAGAATCATACTACTTTCATATTGGTGCATTCTGTTCACCAATAGGACCTCCACTCCAAAATTGATACTATAAGGATCTTTAGCAAGCTAAAACAGCTTTGCTAAAAAGGGATATATTTTGAAATAGAGGTAGTACATTATAAGGTACCATACAAATTATAGACATGTCGCAACAAGGAAACAACCCAAGTTCATATCAAGTGTAAACTAGTGCAGTAACAAAATACTTTTAGCTTCAGGTTCCATTTCACGACAAAGGGACTAACCTGAGCTGTTAGTGCTCAACCACAAATATTGAGCAAGTTCATGATGTTATCGTTATTTTCTATGGAGTGCTCTAGCTGAATTAAAATTTCTTCTAACTTTGTGATCAAACATTCAATGTATACACTTAGGGTAGATGATAATGATTGTTCAACTTGGAGTTGTTCCTCTAGACCTTGAATATGCAAAGAAATGGCCTTAGAGTTGGACTTGAACTTGAACTTGTACTTTGACAAGCTCGCTGGGAACCCAGCATTACACAACAACATATTCTTGGCTATAACACCGCGTTGTAGTACCTTGGAAAATAAATCCACACATTCTTTTGGAGTTTTTACTGAATAGTCTTTCTCAGGATTTGCCAGCTCCTCTTTCAATTCATCTGAAAAGAAGTTTTCAGTTGATAGACATGTGTAAGAGAAGTGAAGTTACTATAGAGAAACATGCAGACATGTTTAACATGTGCATGAACTGCTATAATTGTCAATGTTGATAACGCATCTTATACACTTCAGTAAAAAGATCATTTTGTCGCATATCTTTTTTGATGTCGTTTACTAACAGGACTAAAAATGTGGCTTCATGTGTAAACACTGTGAGGTGCATGATATGCAACTGTTTGTACAATTCATAACTGAAACTGTCTTTAGTTGCAAATTATGAAGGAAAATAAAAACAAAACTGAGAAGCAGTCTAAACAAGGTTGCATATCAAACTTATACGTACAAATCGCTGCAAGTATAACATCACAAAATATAGAGAAGACTTACAACAACTTTTTTACAATGACACTATATCTATTGGTCTGGCATCCCTCAAATTTTTCTAGCAGAGTCAAATATTTTTTGGATCCCTGTTAGACTTCATTTGCATTTGGACGAGCGAAAATAACTTGCATCACCATGATGGAAACGGAGGTTGAAAGATAAGATGCATACAGATTCCACAACATCAATTACATACTTATTTAAAATATACAATACAAAACAACAGGTCCTTATCAATTGGTAGAGGTGTCCAATTATGCTGTGGCGTCCTGTATAACTTAGTACCCGTACTTTATTATGACTAGAACAGTTCCTTTGAGCGATGACCTACAAAATAGACTTGTAAGACACATGCATAAATACGAATTGACAATGTGATCTAGTCTCAGTTTTCTCAAAGCATACCTCATTCTTTTGATCAAGCTAGTGGTGGATAAGATTACCCCACTAATCGTCAGTCATGTGATCCACAGGAGACGTTCTTGTAACATCCTTAAAACACTTGCCAGAGAAGTGTTGTTTCTTGAGCCTGTGGTGCCGCTGGCGCAAACATGCAGAGAATATGCTTTTGAGAACAACCTTTACTTCTTCGCTATTCTCATCGAACATGAAAAATTTCTATAGACAAAAATGAGGAGCATATATAACAAACGGCAAGCTAACAAGACAAGGGACAGAGCAACAAAGTATGTCCAAGAGACAGATGACTTACATGTAACTTCTTCAGTAAAACTTCAAAATGCTTGGGGGTATTTCGGTGGTGTTTCCATGAGGGGAAGACAGGAATATCATTCCTCATGAAAACGCCTGTGATCGATGCTATATAAGCAGATTCATGTGGATCCAGTGGCCTTCTAAATCCTTCTATAGATGTGATTGGAAGTCTTGATTTAGTTATTTCAAACATCTTCTCAAGCATTTTTCCCATCGTCGGCCCTCTTATTAATCTTTATCATAGCGCAACTAAAAACATTACATCAAAATATCAATGTATACATATTACATATAAAACGACATGTTACTACTAGTCTCTGAACACATAACAAATTTGGTGTCATGCTCATTTGCAAGGGAGTATATGTCTCGGTGAGTACTAAAGGGCATTGGGAGATCATTACCAGTTCGTTGCTGAGAACCTGCTGTTGAAACTGGTTCTGCTGCCAATTCTTCTTGGGTAACCGGATTGGCTACTGGCGGCTGGCTACTGGCGGCTGTGGGATGTGTATTTTTATTTGCAGCCTCTAGTGCAGCTGGACCAACTGGTGTGGGATTAGGAAGAAACTTTTTATGCTGATGTTTTGCATTATTGTCTTTTTTGGCCTGGTTATCATTTTCAACTAGATTAAGTAGAGTCTGAGACCTTGTTCTGACTCTGTTTCCTGCATTGGAAGCAAATAGCTTTTGAGATTTATCATGGAATCGTGTGAAAAAAGAGGAAATTATTAGAGGTACTTGTAGAGGTTGAAATCTCAAAAAGCAATGATTCCCATCACAACTCTAGTATAGTAACTTACTTCCGCTATGAGTACTCTAACCATATGTCACCCTAAGCGAGAAGAAAACACATGTTGGTCCAATACAATCGACTAACCTGTAGGCTTAACTATAATACTGATAGCATAACTAGCAGGGTCCACCTGGTTATACTCTAAACAAGGAGCCATGACATACTAATTTGGCTCAAGGCGTCCGCTAGACTTGGCGTATACAGTTGTGATATCTATAAACCTTTACGCCCCAACTAGAATCATTTGAGGAAATATTCCATAGATGTCAGAGGAGCTTCATAATGATGGTAATGAAGGCTCTAGCAAACTTTAGTAATGATCGAGTATATGAGCAAGAATGTAGTACACTACAACAAACGACAAAGTACTTTTGATAGTAATAAGGTGCATAACGAAAGGAATCATAAAGTACGAAACAACCTTCATATGGGGAGGAGACGAGTTTACACTTCGCGTTGGTGTGGTCAAACAGGGAGCGTCATTTTCCCATCTCTCCGATACCAGAGACTAGGGAGTCCATGAAGCAGATAGGACTTTGCGGTGATGATGGCTCAAGATATGTAGAGCTCGTTGGGAACCCCAAGAGGAAGGTATGATGAGCACACCAACAAGTTTCCCTCAGTTATGAAACCAAGGTTATCGAACCAGTAGGAGTAAGGAAACAACTCCAAGGTGTTGCTGGCAACTTGGAATCCTGCACAACACAACCACAGAACTTTGCCCCAACTTATAGTGAGGTTGTCAATCTCACTAATTTTGCTAAAAACAAAGGATTAAACGTATAGTGTGTAAGATAGTAATTGCTTGTAGAAAGTAAATAGTAAATGGTAAACAGTAGATGGTGTATCAATGGTAAAGGAATGGACTGGGGTCCACAGTTCACTAGAGGTGTTTATCCTTAAGATAAATAGCATGTTGGGTGAACAAATTACAATGGGGCAATTGACATATTGAGAAAGCATAACAATGCATATACTAGACATCTTGACTTCTAAGAGATTTGATTGGGCATTACAACATAATACATAGACCGTAATCCAACTGCATCTATGACTAATAATCCACCTTTAGGTTATCATCCGAACCCCTTCCAGTATTAAGTTGCAAGCAACATATAATTGCATTAAGCAAAGTGTGTAAAGTAAACAATACAATTGCCCCATGGACAAAGGATTGTTGTTTTCTCCCTAGTAGCAACGACACATCTACAACCTTAGAGATTTCTGTCACTTCCCTAGATTACTAGAGGCATGAACCTACTATCGAGCATAAATACTCTCTCTTGGAGTTGCAAGCATCTGCTTGGCCAAGATAGCTACTAGCAATGGAGAGCATGCAAGATCACAAATAACATAGACATGATAGAATCAATAATCAATCTGACATAGTATCTCAATATCCATCGGATCCCCGCAAACACAACATATAGGATTACAAATAGATGATCTTGATCATGAACGGAGCTCATAAGATCTAAACATGATAGCACAAAGGAGGAGAACCAACCATCTAGCTACTGTATGGACCCATAGTCCAAAGGTGAACAACTCACGCAACACTCCGGAGGCTGGCATGGTGATGAAGAAGGCCTCCGGGAAGATCTCTCCCCTCCGGCAGGGTACCGGGAAGAGCTTCTGATCCACCCTAGTCTAGGGATGGAGATGGCGGCGGCTACAGACTCTTTCATGGATTTTTGATTAGGTACTTAGGGTTTATGCATCGAGGTACTTTAATAGGTGAAGAGGCGAGGTCGGTGGCCACCCGAGGGGCCCACACCAGGGCCTGCGCGCCCAGAGGGGCCGCACCAGCCCTAGGTGTGGCCTCCTCGTGGCCCCACTTCGGCTACCCTTCGGACTCGTGTTCCTTCTGGTAAAATATTGACTTTGGCTTTTGTCCCGTCCTATTCGGAGAATATTTCCTTACTAGCTTTTCTAAAACCAAAAACAGCAGAAAATAGGCAACTGGCACTGTGGCGTCTTGTCAATAGGTTAGTTCCATAAAATGTATAAAAATACCTCAAAGTGTAAACAAAACATAAGAAAGTTTATACAAAACAAGCATGGAGCATCAAAAATTATAGATATGTTTATGACGTATCAAGCATCCGCAAGCTTAACTCCTGCTCATCCTCGAGTAGGTAAGTAATAAAAAGAATAATTTTTGAGGTGACATGCACCATCACAATCTTGATCAAGGTATTTGTAAAGCATTGATAGCTAGGATCAAGGTACTCTAAACATGAGCATGAAAGATAGAGTTCTAACAATAAGACATAGCAACTATGTTGTAACATGAAAAGGTACAAACAAGAGATCATGAATAACAATGCATTGAAAGGCGTTTGTTTGTTTCACATATAGAAAACATAATAAGAGTGGCATTCAACTTGTCCCTCATGGTATAGCAAAACATAAATGCATAGGACACCTTCAAAGTCCATAAGGGTGACTAGATACAAATAATTTTAGAACGAGCAATATCAAAGTTATGAATCAATCAACAAGTTTTGGGACAATGCACATCAAACTAAGAATGACCACTATGCTCTCTCAATTGGTGCATAAAGATAGAAGATGGAGACCCAACATAAAAGTAAAAAGAAAGGCCCTTCATAGAGGGAAGCAAGGATTTGAAGTTTTATAAAGAGTTTCCAAAAATTATGGCACTTATTAGCTTTCAGCTCTCATTTCCTCTATCATAAGCATCTTGAGGTGATTATGGTTAAAGTGACACAAATATGAGGATATGCTTGACAAGTTATAAGTTGAAAATCTCATGCCCCTTGCTTACGAGTACCGAACCTCATGCTACTCAACTTTAGTCACAAGTAAGTTCTTATCATTGTAAGTACATGTGTATCATGGAGAACCATAAACGGGATACCCCTTGCCCCATGACACAGGAGCTTTCCCATATCAAAATGACAAGGCAACAGTCAATGAACATCTCAGCGATCTTTTTATTTGCTATTTGCATAGGTTTTTATTGAGGATGCTTCACAGAGCTCACTATGTTTACGCTACAAGTTTCCACCGTGATTAGGCATGGCTTAGGCTAGCCGCCCAGGCGTTTCTCTAACACACATACAACCTCCATGAGCTTACAAGCTCCCCTTTTATTTCACACCGCCGGGATCCATAAACAAAAGAACATGATATCAACTGAATAATAAGTGTAATGTTGAAACGTTCCCCATGGTAACATGGTTCTGCTAATTCGCAACTTATAAAGTGCAAGCATATAAGCAACATAGATGGACACAATGGTTCATGTTTATTAAGTGCAAGAAAATAAAGTGTGCCATCAAGTTCGTAAGAGCTTTAATCACTAATTTTCACATAACAAGTTTAATTTCGAAGATAGATAAAAACATGAATATACTTGGAATGGTGTAACATACCATGCATATGAATTTATAGTCGACTCTTTGGAATAACTTGGTTTCCTTGGAGGTTGGATGCATGAGTGGAGCTCATACTTGGTATAGGTGGAGACTAGCAAAAGACTGGGAGCGACCAACTAAGAGAGCAATAATGGCCATAATCATGCAAAGCGACAAACCATTATTAATTAAAGCATGAAGTGATATTACAAGTCAAAAACTAAATGATCATAGAGGATAAGGTGACTGGTTCATAGTCTTAACATGGTGTAAGCATGTGCCAAGTCAACCCAAATAAAGCATCAAAGGAGAATACCACAATATTATGCTTTTGTATGCTAAAACAACGTATGATCCTTTCAAGGCACATTAAGCAATCTCAATTGTTTGGAACAAGTCATGCTACATCAATAATCACTAAGCATAAGGTCAAAGAAACATCAAACACGACATGATAAAGTCTAGACCACAGTCAAAACAAGCTCCTTGTGTACCACTTATAAGCATGAAGCTTCCTACTCTTTTCCAACACCAATCAACTTATTTGAAACAACATATGAATGCGGGGGTCCAACCAATTTATTTAAGCAAACCAAACAAAAGAAAACTAAAAACAAAAACAAAGACGCTCCAAGAACAACACAATTGTGCATGAAACAATAAAAATGAAGTGTTTTGGAAGAAAACCCGAGATTTTTATTGATGAAGAAGGGGATGCCTTGGGCATCCCCAAGCTTTGACGCTTGTACCTCTTGAATATTTCTTGGGGTGACACGGGTGGCATCGCCAAATTTGAGCTTTTGTCCATACTTCGTCTCATCATATTATTCTTCCCTACACTTGAACATTTCCTTCATACAAAACTTCACACAATCTTCATTAGCAACATTAGTGTATTCAAGATAATAAGTCTTTGGGTTTAGTTTCAACACAAGTAAAACTCCCATTAAAACACAAGATACTGTAGCAATTCCTTCTAAAATCTCAAGTGATCAAAGATAAGTCAAAGAGAAAGAGATTAAGAGGCAAATGCAAATAATGGCAGAAATCTGTCAAAACAGACCAACAGGTAAAAACCGATTTTTTCGAAGACCTTCTGTTTCTCAAATCGAAAAGTGCTAAACTAACGAAATTTAGATAATAACCTGGGTCATAAGAACAGAAAATTACATATAAATCCGACGTACAGGGATGTTTCACAAAAAGGATAAGGAGGTTATTAGAGGTTATTCTTGGCACAAAAATCACACAAAAAGGATAAGGAGAGGTTATTACTGAGGCAATAACTTACAAGACTCAAAAAAAGAAAAACTTACTGAAAGTAAAAATAATTTGGGTTATCTCACAATAGTGCTTTTCTTTAACGCCTTTCAGCTAGGCATAGGAAGCAAGATTCAAGTATTTTCAAATGAAGAAGCATTAATATAAATTTTTGTTTTAATAGGGGAGGCAAAAGGTATCTTCTCGGTCCTCCTAGGTAAATGCTCTATACCTTTCTTGAGTGGGAATTGATATTTAATGGTGCCTTCCTGCATATCAATAATGGCACCAACAGTTCTAAGAAAAGGTCTTCCCAAAATAATAGCACAAGAAGCATTACATTCAACATCCAAAACATAGAAATCAACAGGGACATAGGTATTGTTAACAATAATAATAACATCATTAATACTCCCCATAAGTTTCTTTTTAGCATTATCTTCAAGTTGGACATCTAAATAACAATCTTCCAATGGTGGCAAATCAAACATTTCATAAATCTTTCTAGGGATAATAGAGACACTAGTACCAAGATCACATAAATATTTGAGATCAAAATCATTCACTTTCATTTTAATGATGGGTTCCCAACCATCTTCTAATTTCCTAGGAATAGAAGCTTTATGTTTCAATTTTTCTTCTTTAATTTTTATGAGAGCATCTGTAATGTGTTTTGTAAAGGCCATATTCATAGCACTAGCATTAGGAATTCTAGCAAGATTCTATAGGAACATAATTACTTCAGAAATATTGCAACCGTCAAGATCAAAATCAAAATTACCATCAAAGGTAGTAGAACTATTGTTTCCCATATTCCAAAGAATTTCAGCATTTTTATTGGAAAAGGTTCCATTGGTTTTAGGCATTGTTGCAAATGGAATGCGGACTTCATGTGGTTTTCTAGCAATTTCATCTTCTCTTTCCCACTTACCATGCAATTCAGCTAACAGTCTAACATTTTCGTCAATTCTAACTTGTATGGCATTAGTAGCAACAAAGGGGTTTTCCATTGTTTCAGGTTTAGCAGCCATTTTATTAATCAAAGAAGATTGTGCTTCAGACTAAGATGGTATTTTTTTTAGCATTCGAAAGGTTTTCCTCAACATTTTTATTGAAAGCATTTTGTTTACTAATAAAATCCTTAAGCATGACTTCAATTTCAGAGGGTGAACTTCTATTGTTGTTGTAGGAATTTCCGTAAGCATTACCATTATTGGGAGGATATGGCCTATAATTATTACTACCAAAATTATTCCTATAGGCATTGTTGCTAAAATTATTATTTCTAATGAAGTTGACATTAACTTGCTCTTCTTGAGCAACCAAAGAGGCTAAGGGAACATTATTTGGATCAATATGAGCTTTTCCATTAACAAGCGTAGAAATAATAACATCAATTTTATCACATAAGGAGGAGGTTTCTTCAACAAAATTTACCTTCTTACCTTGTGGAGATCTCTCAGTGTGCCATTCAGAGTAGTTAACCATCATATTATCAAGGAGCTTTGTTGCTGCACCCAAAGTAATGGTCATAAAGGTGCCTCCAGCAGCAGAATCCAACAGAATAATTCAGTCCTGCATAAAAAAGTTTGGATAATCATCCAAGCAGTCAGTCCATGAGTGGGGTAATTCTTTACCAAAGATTTCATTCTTTCCAAGCTTGAGAAACATGTTCATTATCAAATTGTTTAAATTTCATTATTTCACTTCTCATAGATATAATCTTAGCAAGAGGATAATATTTTCCAATGAAAGCATCTTTGCATTTAATCCAAGAATCAATACTATTTCTAGGTAGGGATAGCAACCATTCTTTAGCTTTTCATCTCAAAGAGAAAGGAGAAAATTTAAGGTTAATAATATCTCCATCTATATCCCTATGTTTTTGCATCTCACAAAGTTCAATAGAGTTATTAAGGTGAGAAGCAGCATCATCAGTACCAGCACCAGAGAATTGTTCTTTCATAACAAGATTGAGCAAAGCAGGTTTAATTTCAAAGAAAGAAGCTTCAGGAACAGGTGGAGCAATAGGTGTGCACATGAAATCATTGTTGTTCGTGCTAATGAAGTCACCCAACTTAGTGTTTTCAGGAGTATTCATTTTTTGCAAGATTAAAGCAAACCAACAGAAATAGAAACTAAATTAGGAACTAATTTTTTTTGTGTTTTTGATAAAAGGAGCAAACCAGTACAACTAATTTTTGTGTGTTTTTGATAAAAAGAAACAAGCAAACAAAGAAAAATGAACTAAGAAAAATAAAAACAAAGTAAAGAGATTTGTTGTGAGAGACTCCCCTTGCAAGAATCTTCTTTCTCCCTTAAAAGTGATTGACGAGGAGGAAGAGATTGAAGTTGTCCTTAACTCCCCGGCAACGGTGCCAGAAAAGTGCTTGATGGTTCAAGATATGTAGAGCTCGTTGGGAACCCCTAGAGGAAGGTATGATGAGCACAGCAGCAAGTTTCCCTCAGTTATGAAACCAAGATTATCAAACCAGTAGGAGTAACGAAAAACCTCCAAGATGTTGCTAGCAACTTGGAATCCTGCACAACACAACCACAGAACTTTGCCCCAACTTACAGTGAGGTTGTCAATCTCAGTGGTTTTGCTGAAAACAAAGAATTAAACGTATAGTGTGGAAGATAGTAATTGCTTGTAGAAAGTAAACAGTAAACGGTAAACAATAGAAGGTGTATCAATGGTAAAGGAATGGACTGGGGTCCACAGTTCACTAGGGGTGTTTCTCCTTAAGATAAATAGCATGTTGGGTGAACAAATTAAAGTGGGGCAATTGACAGATTGAGAAAGCATAACAATGCATATACTAGACATCTTTACTTCTACGATATTTGATTGGGCATTACAACATAATACATAGACCATAATCCAACTGCATCTATGACTAATAATCCACCTTCAGGTTATCATCTGAACCCCTTCTAGTATTAAGTTGCAAGCAACAGATAATTGCATTAAGCAAAGTGTGTAAAGTAAACAATACAATTGCCCCGTGGACAAAGGATTGTTGTTTTCTCCCTAGTAGCAATAGCACATCTAAAACCTTAGATATTTCTGTCACTTCCCCAGATTACTAGAGGCATGAACCTACTATCGAGCATAAATACTCCCTCTTGGAGTTGCAAGCATATACTTGGCCAAGGTAGCTAGTAGCAATGGAGAGCATGCAAGATCACAAATAACATAGACATGATAGAATCAATAATCAATCTGACATAGTATCTCAATATCCATCAGATCCCCGCAAACACAACATATAGGATTACAAATAGATGATCTTGATCATGAACGGAGATCACAAGATCTAAACATGATAGCACAAAGGAGGATAACCAACCATCTAGCTATTGTATGGACCCATAGTACAAAGGTGAACTACTAACGCATCACTCCAGAGGCTGGCATGGTGATGAAGAAGGCCTCCGGGATTATCTCTCCCCTCCAGCAGGGTGCCAGGAAGAGCTTCGGATCCACCCCGATCTAGGGATGGAGATGGCGGCGGCTATAGACTCTTTCATGAATTTTTGATCGTGTACTTTTATAGGCGAAGAGGCGAGGTTGGTGGTCGCCCGAGGGGCCCACACCAGGGCCTGGCGCGCAAGGGGGCCACGCCAGCCCTAGGTGTGGCCACCTTGTGGCCCCACTTCGGCTGCCCTTCGGACTCCGTGTTCCTTTTGGTAAAATATTGACTTTGGCTTTTGTCCCGTCCAATTCCGAGAATATTTCCTTACTAGCTTTTCTGAAACCAAAAATAGCAGAAAATAGGAAACTGGCACTGTGGCATCTTGTTAATAGGTTAGTTCCAAAAAATGTATAAAAATACCTCAAAGTGTGAACAAAACATAAGAAAGTTGATATAAAACAAGCATGGAGCATAAAAAATTATAGATACGTTTATGACGTATTAGGCGACCGTATCGTGTTTGTCGGCAACGATGTGCACGCTCCGGCATGGTGGTTGTTGGCGTGGGGAAGCTGCTCCATCTTGCTAAACAAGGGAGTGGTGCCTTTGGTCACAATGGTACCTAGTGAGGAGGCTGTGGTGCTGGGGAGGGATAGCGGTGCGAGGCTATATTCGTGGGAGATGCTCTGGCTCTGAGGTCAAGTGAGAGATGTGGGATACTGCGTGTTTTATATTTATCACAAAGGCACCGGTGGTAGGTTCGAAACTTTTGAATTGCGTGGCGCCGGGTAGTTCAAAGAAAAATCCACCAATGTCATGCAAATTTTGGTGATCTCACTTTAGAATGAGATGAACCCGCCAAAAGTTTTGGCGATTTCTACTCTATGAGTATTGTTGCACTATCTAGTAGCCGAGCTAGAGTAAGTGCATCGAATGCAATGGGAGGTATGAACACACAAGCAGCCTTCCCCAGGTGCAGACTCCGTGTAGTCCCTATTGCGAAAAGCTATGTGCACCACGAGCATGGCCTTTGCTTCAAGCACTCCTACTCTAGTTGGAGTCTGTTTGATTTAAAGGATTTGCATAGGAATTTTGTAGGATTAAATCCTATAAGAAAGTTTCCTACGATGGCTATTTGATTTATAGGATTGATTCCCGTAGGACTTTTTCCTAAGAATTCCTTTGTACTAGTTTTCATAGGAAATCAAACATCCACACATACCTCTTTTTCAGATTCCTATGGTGCAATCAAACACACTTTGGTTTTTTCAGATTCCTATGGTGGAATCAAACATACTTTGGTTCATATGAATTTCTATATGATTGGAGTGGACATGACATTGCAATCCTATATTTTTTCTACTCCTACAATTTTCCTATCCTATGAATCAAACATGTACGCTCCCCTTTTCAGGAAAAAAATATTATGTAGTATACTACCTCCATTCCGGTTTATTAGGCAAATACGTACTCGAAGAAAATAATTTGACCATAAATTTGGTCACCGATTTATGAATTATATGTCAGAAAAATTCTACCATTGGAATCATCTTTCGAATATAAATAAAATGGTAAAAATTTATTAAATAAAATTATATACTATTGACCAAATTTACGGTCAAACTATGTTCTTCAAGTAAGTATTTGCAAAATAATTTGCACGTTCCTTGCACGTGAGATGTGTGTGTTCTCTTGTGAGACCTTTATCTTTGTTCACATGGTCGGTGTTTGTATCAACCTTATCTGATCTGTAAACTTGTACTCAGAACTTGGTTTTTAATAAAATGGATGTGTGCATCCTTTGAGTGTAGAGGCTGGGGTATCCCATTTTGAAAAAACAAATGTGAGACTCAAATAAAAGAATATCATGTCATCTCTAGCTATGAGATGGAAAGTATGACATGTCATCACTTATAAAATTATAATAGGTAAAGCTCAAAAGACTATTATAGAATTTTGAGCCACATCATATCCATAAATTATTGGGTGTATACTTGGTTCTTGGTACATAATAATACTGGAAAAAAATTGTAACATGCTTAGAGAAATGCTAGATAAGATTTTAGAATGGCGAGAATTGTGTTTTGAAGTTTTAGCATAGTGTTCGTTGTGCTAAAGATTATCCATTGAATCTTCCAGATGCTATAATGGTAAAGATCCAGAGGTTGGATATGTTGCGATTTGCTAGTTTTCATCCAGCGATCAACCTTCAAAGTTATTTGTATACTATATAGTGGTAAGATAAGATAAGAAAGTTCGACCTAGTTTCACGACATCATTTTATTTTTCTATAGTTTTCTTTTTCTTTTTGCGATGGACTCGCTGCAGTTGAGTCGGTCCAAAAACTTTCACATAATTTCTGGGTATGTGCCAGGGCACAAGGGGCACATTCGTTGTCACATAAAAACTAATACATGCGTTTTTCTTTTTTCATGGATTTGTTCCATTTTTCTGTAATAGGGTGACAAACTGTTGGGAAGACCATTGATAGAATATTTATTCATCATCTTGTGCTTACAACTCTCATTTTTTACTCATATATGTACCTCTCTCTCCTCTTTATTAGATCCTATGTACTCCCTCTATTTCAAAATATAAGATGTTTTAGCATTTTAGAAACGAATGTATCTAGACACCTTTTAGTATGTAGGCCTCTCTCCTCAAGAGAGAATTATCCCACCAGGTTGACACTATGCAAAATGAAGGCCATGTCTGTAGCTAATGCATAATCCTACTCCCTTCATATCAAAATAGATGTCGCAAGTTAGTCAAATTTGGAAGAATCTATATACTACTAAATTACTAAATAGTGTTTTCTAATTTTGTCGACCAAATTATAGCACACATGCAGTTAAAGGTCAAATTAATTTAACAAAATCACCCGAAACTGTTTTAAATGGCTATAAAAGTGGTTATCCTTTCAATGTATAAATTGTGGAGAGTGTACATATGTTTAGGACCTATCCCCAGTAGTTACCTTTTCCTTCCTGTGTAAGCTTTGGAGCAATGGTTATACTACACTGCTGCTGTATAGAAACAAAGTTGGGGTCCTGATCTAAAGTCACCATCAATGGGATATTAGGATGTATCTAGCATTAAAACATGACTAGATACAACCGAATTTAGACAAATCTGAGAATAATAATTTGGATCGGAGGGAGTAGAATAATCTTTTAAGACGTTTCTCTAGACCATATGTTACCAAAATTTCCAAGTATTAGGTATATAGGTAATAAACTTTGACTTCTACATGATACAAAGTACAAGAACTAAATATACACCCATAATTTATAGATAATATCAATCAAATTTAATTTCTGTGATCTAGCTTTACCTATTATATAAAAAAAGCTTACCACTATATAGTTTGCGAACAACTTTGAATATTGATCGGTTGGAGCAAAACTTGCGAATCCCTTTCCAGCTGTTGGATCTTCTTTTCCATTCTAGCATCATCTCTAGAAGATACTATTGTTTACTAGTCTTACACCACTATATAGTGTACGAATAACTTTGAATGTTGACCATTGGATCAAGACTCACGAAAACCAACATTTCCAGCCGTTGGATCTTCTTTTCCATTCTAGGATCTAGAAGATTCTATTGATAGTCTTCATCACAATGAATACTATGCTAAAACCTCAAAACATACTTCTCCATCATTCTAGAATCTTCTCCCTTATTTCTCTAGACCATGTTACCAAAATGTTCAAGTTTTAGATAGCTAATAACCATTGACTTCTGCATGATATACAAGGTACAAGAACCAAATATAACCCATACTTTATAGATGTTGATCAAATTTATAATTTTTCTGCTTTACCTATTATAATATTATATAGAGATGATATGCTAGACGTCTATTATCTAAGTCTCACGTGCAGTGTACGTACAACTTACTAGTACTAGTAAAAGGCACGTGCCACACATGTATATACTGTATGAAATGTGATTTAACAAATATTAAGTTGTTATTAACCAATATTCTTGTTAGAGAAAAAATGCATACATTAAGTATATTAATAATAACTATCGATACATATTGAGAATACAACCTACTGCGTTATAAATTTTTGGGGGTGGTGACATGATGGTTCTAGAACATGGTGGAGTTTGCTCTAGGAACTATTCAACACTAATCCAGCTGCTCCGAACCATTGGATCTAATAGCCCAACGGTCAGGATTGGTGCTATGGATCCAGTTCAAAACTGCTCCATTATAATAGTAGAGAGAATACAACCTACTGTGCTATGAATTTTTTGGGGTGTTGACATGATGGTTATAGAATATGCATGGTGAAGTTTGCTCTAGGTACTATTCAAAACGAATCCAGCTGCTCTGAACCACTCGATCTAACAACCCAACCGTCAGGATTGGTGCTATGGATCCAATTCAAAACTGCTCCATTATAGTAGTAGAGATATAACCACTATATAGTGTACAAACAAATTTGAATGCCGACCATTAGATCAAGACTCGCGATTCCCAATATTTCCAACTGTTGGAGCTTTTTTCCATTCTAGCATCTAGAAGATTCTATAGATAGTCTTCAACATAATGAATGTTATGCACAAGTCTCAAAACACACTTCTCCATCATACTAGAATCTTATCTCTCATTTGTCTAGACCATATTACTAAAAAATTCAAGTGTTAGGTAGCTAACAATCTTTGACTTCTACACGATGATACAAAGTACAAGAACCAAATATATACCCATACTTTATATATGTTGATCAAATTTATAATTTTTTGTGCTTTACCTTTATAATTTTATATAATAATGATATGTCATACGTCCATTATCTGAGGCTCATGTGCAGGGCATGTGCAATTTACTAGTATTAATATAGTGTACGAATAACTTTGAATATTGACCGTTGGATCAAGACTCGCAAATCCCAATATTTCGAACCGTTGGATCTTCTTTTCCATTCTACCATCTAGAAGATTCTATAGATAGTCTTTAGCATAACGAATGCTATGCACAAACCTCAAAACACACTTCTCCATCATACTGGAATCTTCTCCCCCGTTTCTCTAGACCATGTTATCAAAAATTTCATGTGTTAGATAGCTAATAATCTTTGACTTCTATATGATGATACAAAGTACAAGAACCAAATATACACCCATACATTATAGATGTTGATCAAATTTGTAAATTTTTGTGTTTTACCAATTATAATTTTATATAGTGATGATATGTCATACGTCTACTATCTGAGTCTCACGTGCAACTTACTAGTCTCTTTAGCACAATGAACCCTATGCACAAATCTCAAAACACACTTTTTGATAATTTTAGAATCTTCTTCGTCATGTCTCTGGAGCATGTGGAGTACTAGGTAGCAAATAGGTTGATTTCTACACGATACAAAGTACAAAAACTGTCTAAGTGGTGGTTTGTGCAACACATGGAGCATGACATTGTGAAATCTGTGATGTCTTCTTCCTATATATGCACACCAAGGTAGATGATCAACATGCTAGAGACTCTTCTCAAGAAAAAAGGAAAAAAACAGACCATACACACAATGTGGCTGTACCAAGGCACATGTGTGCAGTGCCATGCAGTGGGACGAGGGAGAGATCAGCCGATCGGAGCGCGCGGGATGTTGTACAGGAGGGGAGAGAGAGGATGGATGGTGAGAGATAGTAAAGGAGAGAGAAAACATAGTAGTACTACTAGTAGTAAGTAGTACTGTGCTACTAGTAGTAGGTACCTATACCTCGTGTCAGAAACCCGTCAAACTAGCTTTATTCTAACATCCCACCGCCTTGAACTCCTTCGCTGCTCTCGCGCCTTCTCCCGTTTATATTCTCTAATAATCTCTTCTCGCTCTTCTTTTTTTCCTTCATTTTTTCTTTGGCAGCTTTGGTGTTAATTTTCTGGTGCCCCTGGTTTAGTAGAAGTACGGACTACACAAGTTTTACACAATAGTCATTTTTTCTGAAAATTGGGTCTAGGGCATTCAGATCAAAAATATTCATGCGCAAAATAATTCCGGTCAGTGGGAACTTTTTCTTTCTCGTTCTAACGAGGAATTTGCCCTGAAGTACCAAGAAGGTGCATGTTGAAATCCAAGGGTGGGCATAAAAATTACACAGCAGTCCAAAAAGAAAACCAAAATACATCTGGGACCTACACTTTTATAACATGGACCCTAAAGATACGCTTGGAAATTTGAACATGGTTTTCCTAATACTAGTTAGAAACCTCCACCCGAGCATTATTGTATATCATGGCAAGACACACCCATCTACCAAATATGGGAACATTATCATGAACTATGATGTAGATATGTCCATGACCTAATCGGTAGTTTGGCTCAAGAAACCCTCGACTGTTCAGGCCATATCTAATGTGACAACTGCTTTTTCGAATGTTTCAAATCTCTAGTTTACCATTTTTTCATTGCAGGTAATGCACACGAGAGGATGTCATGCGGACCCTTTTTTCGTTTATTCATTTTTCTTTATCTTCTTTGTTTTTTCTCAAATCAGTGTAAGAGTTGCCAACATGCTAATTCATATATATCAAGATATCGAGTCGTTCAGAAATCTTGGTGATTTTCAAGATATTGACCGACCATGTACACCTTCAAAATAGTTTCATAGTAAAACTTCAAGAGTAATCTTTGTGAGTGTGTGTGTGTTCTATGTGTGTACTTCTTCTTCCCGGGGTGTGACATGGAGCAACAACAGTAGTATATCTTACCACTATATCATCTTACCATTATCTTACCACTATATAGTGTACGGATAACTTTGAATGTTGACCCCTGGATCAAAACTCGCCAATCCCAACACTTTCAGTTGTTCTATCTTCTTTTCCATTCTAGAATCTAGAAGAATATACTGATTGTCTTAATTGTAATGTGTGATTCATAATGTGTGATAATGTTGACCTTAGGAATCCCAACATTTCTAGCCGTCGGGGATCTTAATTTCCATTCTAGGGCATGCGTGATTGAAAGGATTTACACGGGAAATTTATAGGATTAAATCCCATAAGAAATTTTTCTATAATGGTTGTTTGATTTGTATCATTGATTCCTATAGGAAATTTCCCCAAGGAATCCTTTGCACTAGATTGCATAGGAAATCTAACATCCACGGCCAAACCTCTTTCTTAGGATCCTTTGATTTTCCTTCGATGGAATCAAACAAACTTTCTTGAATATATACGGGTTCCTATAGGATTAAAGTGGGCATGACATTGTGTAACACCCTCGAATCGGCCCTATGCAAGTTTTAGCCCTTTTTGCCAAACCCGCATAGAAACGATTCAAGGACGCCCACCAGGCACTTTCGTGCGGGTGGAAAACAAAGTAATACCATTACACAACAGTCCTCGATGGGACCCACAAAACAGATATATATACAACAGCGACTCTTCGAGTCAAGAATACAGATATACAATACAAAGATCCAAATCACCTTGAAAACGATAGAGCGTCCGACTACGGACAAGATGCAAATGGGGCTAAGAGCCCTGAAGAATAACCAATGGTGTCCATAACCCTGCCCAGGCCAAGCCAGAAGGGTAACCCTGCTAACGACGATGATCTCAAACCTGCTAAAACAAAAGGGGTGCCGAAAAAGGGCAAAGGAAAAAGAGGAGCGTCAGTACTGAGGCCAGTACATGGCGAGGCTAGAATTCGGCGGCTCTCGCCTACATAGGTATGGTGGATTGAAGCGGCAGCGCAGCGGCACTAAACAACCTATAGAGACTCGGTGTCAGTGACAGCTATTAGAGAGGGGTAAGAAAGGCCTATCCGGATCCAACCTGATAGTAACACCAAACATACCCATCCTGGTATTCCCCCTCGAGACCAAACGAGGAAGTCAAACCGAGGAACTCACACAGTTGGCAGTTTTATTCATTCGGTTATAGTTGAAGCACTTACTAATCAGATATAGTTAGCATGAGTCATCCTGGAGCATAAGTAGTGGGTAGTTTTAATCACCATTCCGTTATAGTTGGAACATTTACTAGTCAGATATAATTGTCCTGAGGAATCCCAAAACCCAATAGTTGTTGACACTTTTATCACATTCCATTGGAGTTGCAATACTTACTAGGCAGGTATAGTATGACACAGATCATCACAGATCCACCAGTTGTTGGCATTTTTATTATCCATTCTGTTATACTTGAGCTGATTACTAGTCACATATTAAGTCAAATTTATAGCACTACTTTAGTTATGCTTGTCTATGATCGAGATACTATGCTCCAAGTCATCCATAACCGCGGACACGGCTTTCAGAAAGTTTTACCCTGCTGGGGTGCACAAATAGCAACACACACTCGATCAACCTCGGAAAAACCAACTCAAAACGCAACAAGGCATTCATGACAAAGCAATCACAGGATTCATAAAATATTTCAGGGGGCCACCCCACTAAGCTACCCGCAACGAAGTTGGCCAGCTCCGGAACGGACCCAGGGTTTGTATGGACGGCTGTAAACGACTGGGAACCCGAAAGTGTGACTAGGCTTGTCGATACAGCGAAAACGTGTCATGATCCTAAACAGTACAGGTGCTCCACACACAATCTTAAATAAAGTAGTAACATGGGATAAGTACAGGATAGTAATAAAACCCCAAACTAGTTTGTGGCCCCAAAAAATAGAAATGAATCAAGCTCTGGCTCAGGGGGGTCCATAAGGCCTCCCGGATGTGGATAGTGCGAAAAATCAAGGAACAGGTATCAAGTACTCGGGGCCCTACGGGACACAAGTGAGCGTGGAAGAACCAAATAACATCTATTGCCCACTGATGCCTCTGCATTAGTTATATCTAGCAATTTAATAGTTGTATTCAAAGTCATGATCATCTCCACCACTAAGCATCTCCACCATAAACATCTGCCAGCATTCCAACAACTGGGGTACTCGACAACACGAGATCGCACCTGAGCAAGAAACTACGACTCGCAAGGCCAGCTCTCTACCAAACAACGGGTATTAGGAGGTGTCCATGGCAATATAAAGGCTGCACGGGGTATAACTGGTGCACGGAAACTAAAGCATCGCGACACGGATAGCAGTAGATCAACAGGAGGAAATAAAGACTATAAATGCAAAATAGGTAGAAGGGGAGAGATGCTCGCCTGGGAAACACTGCCGACGGATCATATCCAGAGAAATTGTCGATACTCGCATCAAATCATCGGCCTAATCCGCGAAGAAGCAAACACTAGAACAAACACCGGGTGCAATATTTAATACCACGGCAGAAGATCCAGCATGATTATGATATGATGCGGATGCGGTGCAATTAGGCAGTATTAAGCGGAACCGGGGTCCCGGCAATTAATTAATAGGTTCGAGTTATTTATCTACCCCGCAAATTAAATGTTGTATTGACAAGACAAAACATGGCATCGGTTCGCTACACAATTTAAATGGAGGCGGTATAAGACTATTTGTCCGCATATAGTCTCCATATCTAATTATGATGTGATTCGACTATACAACCCAGACCCGCGAAGATATGTATGCAAGCATGTATAATTAATATGCAACAATTTATATAGATGTCAATTTATAAAATAGGGGCCTCAGAAAGGGTCACACATCTGGGTTCGGAAGATCTTGGGTTCTGGGGTTCGGATCCGGTCTCCGGGTTCGACGGGGATCGGTCTCGACGGGACTGTTCTCGGACAACGGAGTAGATCTTGGCGTTTTCGACCGGTCTTATGCTCGGGTAGAAGTACTTGTCGCACCAGGTCAGAGTACTAGGGGTACTGCTCGCCCGCGCCGTTGGTACTCGGAAGATCTTGGCGCTTTACAGTTCACGCGGGCGGACGAAGATCTTGGTCCTGAGCGTCGATATCTTCACGTCCCGTGTAGCAGTTCTTGCGCGTCTTCGTTATTCTTCGGGTGGCTCACGTCGACTTGAGGCTATCTCCATCGATGCATCACCACGCCTCAAGGTACATAGGGCCACCAACACCACTACAACACCGAGGCGGGCAAGTCGATGGGGTGGAGGAAAAACTGGGCGGCGGCGTTTCTCGTCGAGGCATGGAAGGACGAAGCGAGGCCAGGGCTGCGGGAGAGAAGGGCGGTACCGCGTGGGCTGAGCCGGGCCACACAACGGTGGCCGGAATAGAGAGGGGAGCCAAGGGAGCGCGGGGGAAGGACGCGTAGAGGAGGCCGCGCGGGGACGACGAGGGCTCGCGGGCCGAAACCCGAGGAGGCGGCGGCCGAAGCGACGGTGAGGGAGAGGCGAGGGGGTCCGAGGCGGAGGAGAGAAGGGCGGCGCGGACGAACATCGAGGAAGGGAAGGACGGCCGGGGAAGAAGCTCGAGGTCGCGGACGAGGGGCGGGGTCGAGCGGAGGAGCTCGCTGGTGGCGGGGTGATACGCGGGGGACGAGGAAGCAGGGTCGGCCCGGCGACGAGAAGAGGCGGCAGGGGTTGGTGGCGGCGAGGGGGACGGGTAGCTCGGGGGCCAAGGCCGAACGCGGGAGGAGGGGCGGTCGGTGAGCTCGTGGAGGTTGAGAGGAGGAAGCAGGGTGGCGACGGTGCGGAAACTGGGGAGGAACGGGCGTAGGTGGAGGTCCGGGGTACGAGAGGGGAGCGGGGAGAGCGGGGCCGAGTGGTGGGGCCGGGGACGCGCGTGGGAGGGCGTGTCCAGGCGGTAGGTGGGGGCGTGCGGTCTGGGCGACGGGCAGCGCGCGTGGGAGTGCGTGCGTGTGGTGTGGGTGTGTGTGTGTCCACCGGTGAGGTGGCGGGTGTGAGGGGAGGTGGCGGCTGGTGGTTGGCTGGGGTGAGGTGGAGGTGTGCCAGGTGGCGGCGGGGTGGAAGGGAGTGGGTGGGAAAAGAGGTGGAGCTAGGTTTTTGGGCAGGTGGCTTAGGGCTAGATATTTTTAGACTAGGGTTTGGAGGTGGCCAGCCGGGCTTTCGACCGTAGCGGGCTGCCTCCCAAAAATAAATTAAATATTTATTTATTATTTAAAAGACTTTTGTATATAGTTTTTAGACAAACAAAATATTCGAGAGAGACCGGGGTTTGATTTGAATAAAGACGGGAGAATGTTTTAGAAAACAAATATAGGCTTTTGGAAAATAATTTTACACAAACATATGCATGATGATGACGATGCTCAAATGCAATGTGGCATGATGACATGAGCATGCGGTCATGATGATGCAATGCACGAAAACACAATGATTTTCTAGTAGTGGTTTTAGCGGGATGCCACAATTCGACACCACTAACAAAGGATCTCGCCCTCGAGATCCGCCTCATGGTGCCGGGAAGAAGGTCGGCGATCTGAATCTTCGCTCTTCATGTAGATCCTCGCGACACCACTAACAAGAGGTCGTTGTCCGTGATCGTTGAGAGGACACTCCGGTAACAAAGGGCGAAGGTAGAGGTATCAACAAATAAAGCCATCTCTAGCTTCCGTGGATAGAGTAAAATTGCTGGATCCACCGATTCGATATACAAAAGCGAATGATAAGAGTAGTCAGATGGTGATCAGTCCATCGCGCACCCAAACCATTACTCTGCACACGAATAGGTGAATTATGCAACTAACTCTCAGAACTAGACTGAAGATCTTGACAAACGAGGTTCGGAACAAAGGAGTGATGCAGGCTCTGCATCGGATCTGGCGTAGCTGATGTCGTCGCGTCGAAAAAACACCGGAAGGCACAACAAGGAACAGAGAGAAGTCCAACAGATGAAGGATTCCTCGGATAGCATGACGACCGGATGTAGAAGCACCGTTACCAAAGGTGGAAGCGAAACCCTGAAGGTGCGACGGAAAACCCAACCACGAGAAATCCTGGACTAGAAGAAGGGAAGAGAACAGATCCAAAACACGCAGAGGTAAGAGGAGAACAACAGAGGGGTAAGGAGTAAAAGCAGACATAATCAGATCTATCCAACCGTTTTTGCAAAATAGTTTGACACTCTAGATCGTCCGTTAGCTAGGTTATCCTACAGGCTGGACTTGTGGGTGTCAATCGCTGAGCTCGATACCACTCAGATCACCTCGAATCGGCCCTATGCAAGTTTTAGCCCTTTCCGCCAAACCTGCATAGAAACGATTCAAGGACGCCCACCAGGCACTTTCGTGCGGGTGGAAAACAAAGTAATACCATTACACAACAGTCCTCGATCGGACCCACATAACAGATATATATACAACAGCGACTCTTCGAGTAAAAAATACAGATATACAATACAAAGATCCAAATCACCTTGAAAACGATAGAGCGTCTGACTACGGACAAGATGCAAATGGGGCTAAGAGCCCTGAAGAATAACCAATGGCGTCCATAACCCTGCCTAGGCCAAGCCGGAAGGGTAACCCTGCTAACGACGACGATCTCAAACCTACTAAAACAAAAGGGGTGCCGACAAAGGGCAAAGGAAAAAGAGGAGCGTCAGTACTAAGGCCAGTACACGGCGAGGCTAGAATTCGGCGGCTCTCGCCTACACAGGTATGGTGGATCAAGGCGGCAAGACAAATGCACTAAACAACCTATAGAGACTCGGTATCACTGGCGGCTATTAGAGAGGGGTAAGAAAGGCCTATCCGGATCCAACCTGATAGTAACACCAAACATACCCATCCTGGTATTCCCCCTCGAGACCAAACGAGGAAGTCAAACCAAGGAACTCACACAGTTGGCAGTTTTATTCATTCGGTTATAGTTGAAGCACTTACTAATCAGATATAGTTAGCATGAGTCATCCTGGAGCATAAGTAGTGGGCAGTTTTAATCACCATTCCGTTATAGTTGGAACATTTACTAGTCAGATTTAATTGTCCTGAGGAATCCCAAAACCCAACAGTTGTTGACACTTTTATCACATTCCATTGGAGTTGCAATACTTACTAGGAAGGTATAGTATGACACAGATCATCACAGATCCACCAGTTGTTGGCATTTTTATTATCCATTCCATTATACTTGAGCTGATTACTAGTCACATATTAAGTCAAATTTATAGCACTACTTTAGTTATGCTTGTCTATGATCGAGATACCATGCTCCAAGTCGTCCATAACCACGGACACGGCTTTCAGAAAGTTTTACCCTGCAGGGGTGCACAAATAGCAACACACACTCGATCAACCTCGGAAAAACCAACTCAAAACCCAACGAGGCATTCACGACAAAGCAATCACAGGATTCATAGAATATTTCAGGGGCCCACCCCACTAAGCTACCCGCAACGAAGTTGGCCGGCTCCGGAACGGACCCAGGGTTTGTGTGGACGGTTGTAAACGACTGGGAACCCGACAGTGTGACTGGGCTTGTCGATACAGCGAAAACGTGTCACGATCCTAAACAGTACAGGTGCTCCACGCACAATCTTAAATAAAGCAGTAACATGGCATACGTACAGGATAGTAATAAAACCTCAAACTAGTTTGTGGCCCCAAGAAATAGAAATGAATCAAGCTCTGGCTCAGGGGGGTCCATAAGGCCTCCCGGATGTGGATAGTGCGAAAAATCAAGGAACAGGTATCAAGTACTCGGGGCCCTACGGGACATAAGTGAGCGTGGAAGAACCAAATAACATCTATTGCCCACCGATGCCTCTGCATTAGTTATATCTAGCAATTTAATAGTTGTATTTAAAGTCATGATCATCTCCACCACTAACCATCTCCACCATAAACATCTGCCAGCATTCCAACAACTGGGGTACTCGACAACACGAGATTGCACCTGAGCAAGCAACTACGACTCGCAAGGCCAGCTATCTACCAAACAACATGTATTAGGAGGTGTCCATGGCAATATAAAGGCTGCACGGGGTATAACTGGTGCACGGAACTAAAGCATCGCGACACGGATAGCAGTAGATCAACAGGAGGAAATAAAGACTATAAATGCAAAATAGGTAGAAGGGGGAGAGATGCTCGCCTGTGAAACACTGCCGACGGATCATATCCCGAGAACTTGTCGATACTCGCATCAATTCATCGGCCTAATCCACGAAGAAGCAAACACTAGAACAAACACCGGGTGCAATATTTAATACCACGGCAGAAGATCCGGCATGATTATGATATGATGCAGATGCGGTGCAATTAGGCAGTATTAAGCGGAACCGGGGTCCCATCAATTAATTAATAGGTTCGAGTTATTTATCTACCCCGCAAATTAAATGTTGTATTGACAAGACAAAACATGGCATCGGTTCGCTACACAATTTAAATGGAGGCGGTATAAGACTATTTGTCCGCATATAGTCTCCATGTCTAATTATGATGTGATTCGACTATACAACCTAGACCCGCGAAGATTTGTATGCAAGCATGTATAATTGATATGCAATAGTTTATATAGATGTCAATTTATAAAATAGGGGCCTCAGAAAGGGTCACACATCTGGGTTCGGAAGATCCAGGGTTCGGATCCGGTCTCCGGGTTCGACGAGGATCGGTCTCGGCGGGACTGTTCTCGGACAACGGAGTAGATCTTGGCGTTTCCGACCGGTCTTATGCTCGGGTAGAAGTACTTGTCGCACCAGGTCGGAGTACTAGGGTCACTTCTCGCCCGCGCCGTTGGTACTCGGAAGATCTTGGCGCTTTACGGTTCACGCGGGCAGACGAACATCTTGGTCCTGGGCGTCGATATCTTCATGGCCTGTGTAGCAGATCTTGCGCGTGTTCGTTATTCTTCGGGTGGCTCGCGCCGACTTGAGGCTATCTCCATCGACGCATCACCACGCCTCAAGGTACATAGGGCCACCAACACCACTACAACACCGAGGCAGGCTGGTCGGTGGGGTGGAGGAAAAACTGTGCGGCGGCGTTTCTCGTCGGGGCACGGAAGGACGAGGCAAGGCCAGGGATGCGGGAGAGAAGGGCGGTACCGCGTGGGCCGAGCCGGGCACACAACAGCAGCGGAACAGAGAGGGGAGCCGAGGGAGCGCAGGGACGACAAGGGCTCGCAGGCCGAAACCCGAGGAGGCGGCGGTCGAAGCGACGGCGAGGGAGAGGCGAGGGGGTCCGAGGCGGAGGAGAGAAGGGCGACGCAGACGGACGTCGAGGCAGGGAAGGACGACCGAGGAAGAAGCTCAAGGTCGCGGACGAGGGGCGGGGTCAGGCCTAGGAGCTCGCTGGCGGCGGGGTGATATGCGGGGGAGGAGGAAGCAGGGTCGGCCTGGCGACGAGAAGAGGCGGCGGGGGTTGGTGGCAGCGATAGGGACGGGGAGCTCTGGGGCCAAGGCCGAACGTGGGAGGAGGGGGCGGTCGGTGAGCTCGTGGAGGCTGAGAGGAGGAAGCAGGGCGGCGGCGGTGCAAAAACTTGGGAGGAACGGGCGTAGGTGGAGGTCCGAGGCACGAGAGGGGAGCAGGGCGAGCAGGGCCGAGTGGTGGGGCCGGGGACACACGTGGGAGGGCGTGTCCAGGCGGTAGGTGGGGGCATGCAGTCTGGGCGACGGGCATCGCGCGTGGGACTGCGTGCGTGTGGTGTGGGTGTGTGTGTCTCCACCGGTGAGGTGGCGGGTGTGAGGGGAGGTGGCGGCTGGTGGTTGGCTGGGGTGAGGTGGAGGTGTGCCAGGTGGCGGCGGGGTGGAAGGGAGTGGGCGGGAAAAGAGGTGGGGCTGGGTTTTTGGGCAGGTGGCTTAGGGCTAGATATTTTTAGACTAGGGTTTGGAGGTTGCCGGCCGGGCTTTCGGGCCTAGCGGGCTGCCTCCCAAAAATAAATTAAATATTTATTTATTATTTAAAAGACTTTTGTAAATAGGTTTTAGACAGACAAAATATCCGGGAGAGACCGGGGTTTGATTTGAATAAAGACAGGAGAATGTTTTAGAAAACAAATATAGGATTTTGGAAAATAATTTTAGACAAACATATGTATGATGATGACGATGCTCAAATGCAATGTGGCATGATGACATGAGCATGCGATCATGATGATGCAATGCACGAAAACACAACGATTTTCTAGTAGTGGTTTTAGCGGGATACCACACATTGTAATCCTATGTTTTTCCTATTCCTATTCTTTTCCAATCCTACGAATCAAACAAGCCCCTAGCATCTAGAAGATTCTATTGGTAGACTTTAGAATTATGAATGCTATGCACAAGCCTCAAAACACACTTCTCCATCATACTAGAATCTTCTCCCTCGTTTCTCTTGACCATGTTACCAAAGATTTCAAGTGTTAGGTAGCTAATAATCTTTGACTTCTACATTATGATAAAAAGTACAAGAACCAAATAGACACCCATACTTTATATATGTTGATCAAATTTATAATTTTGTGTGCTTTACCTATTATAATTAAGAGCTACGTTCATAAAGTACCAGGTGTGTATTTGGTTCTTGTACTTTGTATCATGTAGAAATCAACCTACTATTAGTTATCTAATACTCGACATGCTCTAGAGAAATGATGAAGATGATTCTAGAATTACCGAGAAGTGTGTTTTGAAGTTTATGCATAACATTCATTGCGCTAAAGAACATCAATAGAATCTTCTAGATGCTAGAATGGACACAAGATCAAACTTGATTTTAGCAGTGTTGGGATTTGCCAGTCTTGATCCAACGTTCAAAGTTCAAAGTTATATGTACACTATTGAGTGGTAAGATAAGATTATATAATATGTTAAGCTCACATTTTTTTAAATTTGATGAACATCTATAAAGTATGGGTGTATATTTGGTTCATTTATTTTGTATCATGTTGAAGTCAACATAGAAGTCAATTTTTCTTAGCTATACCTAATACTTCAAATTTTTGGTAACATGGTCTAGAGAAATGTCTAAAAGATTCTAGAATGATAGAGAAGTGTTTTGAGGCTTATGCGCCTAGCATTCATTGTGCTAAAGACGATCAATAAAATCTGATTCTAGATGCTAGAATGAATTGAAGATTCAACGGTTTGCAATGTTCAGATTTGCCAGTCTTGATCCAACAATCAAAGTTCAAAGTTATTCATTCATATTATATATAGTTGTAAGATTATATAATAGGTAAAGATCAATAAATTATAAATTTGAACTACATCTATAAAATATATGGGTGTATATTTACTTCTAGTACTTTGGAAGTGTTTGGTTCCTAGCCATAATTTTCCAAGCCAAGGTTTGGTAATTTGGTACGTGTTTGGTTTTTTGCCGTAGTTTACCTTGACACACTTTATTAAACACTAGCATCGTTTATTGTGCTAAAGACTATCAATAAAATGTTCTGGATGCTAGAATAGAAAAAAGATTCAACATCTAGCAGTATTTGGATTTGCTTGTCTTAATCTAATGGTCAATGTTCAAAGTTATTCGTACACTATATAGTGGTAAGATAAGATAACATACCTAAGTTTGGCAATTTGGTATGTGTTTGGTTTTTTGCCATAGTTTGTCTTGCCACACTTTATTAAAAACTAGCAGCGTTTATTATGCTAAAGACTATCAATAGAATGTTCTAGATGCTAGAATGGAAAAAAGATCCAACATCTAGCAATATTTGGATTTTCTTGTCCAGATCTAATGGTCAATGTTCAAAGTTATTCGTACATTATATAGTGGTAAGATAAGATACATACGTCCCATCATATTCTGTGCACTTCATCAACAAGACCTGGCTAAAGTGAGCACCACGCTGATGTTCTTTGTTAAGCAAGTACAAGTGTCCTAGTACCTTCGTACGAAGAGTATGCCTCAGCTAGTGGGTGGAGAATCAGAGCCAGACCCGACTGCTTCTCCATGCTTATTTGCAGGGCCCTTTGTATTAAATATGTGGACTTGGATATAATTTTTTTTGAGGTCCCTGATGTAACATGTACTTCCACTGACCATGTTAAGTTGTGAACTGAAGTATCTTTCTCCTTCTAGGCCCATCCTACTTGAAAAAATGCCACCACCCCACATTTATTACCACTATATAGTGTACGAGTAACTTTGAATATTGACCGTTGGACTGAGACTCGACCGAACATTACCAGCCATTGGATTTTATTTTCCATTCTAGCATCTAGAAGATACTAATGATAGTCTTTAGCAAAGTGAATGCTATGCACAAACGTCAAAACACACATCTCCATCATTCTAGAATCTTCTCCATCATTTCTCTAGACCATGTTACCACAATTTCAAATATTAGGAATAGCTAATAAATATTGACTTCTACATGATACAAAGTACAAGAATCAAATATAGATCCATACTTTATAGATGTCGATCAAATTTATAATTTTTGAGATTTATCTATTATATAATAATCTAACCACTCTATAGTGTACACATAATTTGAACTTTGATAGTTGGATCAAGACTGGAAAATCCTAGCAGTGCAAACCGTTGGATCTTTATATCCATTCTAGCATCTACTAAAAGATTCTAGTGATAGTATTTTGCACAACGAGCGCTAAGCATAAACCTTAAAACACACTTCTCAATAATTCTAAAATATTATTCGTCATTTCTCTAGAGCATGTTGAGTATTAGGTAGCTAATAGGTTGATTTCTACAGTACATGATACAAAGTAAAAGAAACAAATATACACACGATACTTTATGGACGTGACTCAAAATTATAATTGTTTTTGAGCTTTACCTATTATGATTCTAAAAAAAAGGATATGTCATACTTCTATTATCTGATTCTTATCACGTGTGCAGTGCACGTGCAATTTACTAGTTAGACAAAGTGGACAATGCCTTTCTTACGGTTCCCTAGTTTTAGCATTTTCAAGCTTCATAGTTGATTTCGCCCACTCAGAGGAATTTATGTTGATTTAACGAAATTGGGTGAGATATGAACTACAAGTAAGCGCAATAAGTTTGCTCTTGAATTTTTGAAATGTCGTTTGAAGGTACCAACGCTGTCAATATACCAAGAAACAGCGCGAGTTTTGAGAAATGCAACTATCTTCGTGCTAAGAATCTACTTCATACATACAAATTTGATAATGCTTTAAAGACATGGAAATACAATAAAGAAATTATAACAAACCAAATACTTTTATGTGGCGTCTTCTTACGCGTATTACTTTCCATTATTACTATTTTCATGGCACATAGTGCACGTGACATGGTAGGTCATCATGCGTAAATCTTTTTTTTCGTTAATTCGCAAAAAGTCACTGAAGTTGGAAAGTTAGCTAGGCAGCTTGAAAAATCCTAGTAATAAAAACATGGGAATTATAAAGAAACCACATGGTCCACTGTCCACTCTGTGTGATAAACTGATAATTGGGGCAGTGGCATTTCCTTTTAACTTTGTTAGGAACCGTAGGAGCGAGGTGCACAGGCGGTGTGATGTCATAGAAAAGCTGCGATGAGTTCCTGACATGAGGTACAGAATACAGGGAGTAGTCAAATGCAATGAGATGGAGGAAGTAATTTCTAGCGCCCTAGTTATTTCAGTCCCTAATTTCTAGTATCCATATTGCCTTTTCTCTCTACATGCGGTACAAAACGATCTGTGCATGAGCGCGAAGGAAAAAAAATAAACCAATGGGGAAAGAATTACGGTGCAGTTAAGAGGCTAGCTCTAACATTCCCAAGATTTTCTCACCGATTTTCAAGACCACATCTTGGTACCAAAAAATGGTCGCAAACAAAGGTAGTATAGTACTACTACTACTAGTACATGTTATTTTAAATAGGAAGTACTTGTACTCCATGTTAAGTGGCTATTTGGCTATGCAAGAGGTTGTACAATCAGGCTTGGTTAGGTAGGCACTTAATAATTGAAGGTCAACTAGACCTGTGGTAGTAGCTTTCTACCGTTAATTGCTTGTAGGAGTACTACTACTAGTATATATGTACTACTACACTTCCAAAAGCAACAATACAAAAGTACCTAGATTGAGAAGCGGTGGAGTCTGCCGCCAGAGCGATATCTAGAGATAGAGAGAAGGAAACATGGAGGTTGTGTGGGCGAGCTTCATCCGTATGAGCGAGAAAGCCAGAGACGCCCACCCCCAGGTCGACTCTTTGCAGCGCCTTTGTGTCGTGATGGCACGCGCCGTGGCATGCACCCATTCTGACGCCATTTTTGTAGCCTGGCTCAAGAGTACGGGGGATTCTTTCCTCACCAGCTTCGGTGTCGTCACAAGCATGGTGGACGTGTGACACCCCAGGTTTTGCCATACCCGGCGATGCCACCCCGCTAGCTACATAACACAAAGTTTGGAGAAAACTCTAGAATCCGACAGCACCTCCTTTGTTTATAGAGGCATACACAATAGGCAACATAGAGATATTCATGAATAGAAAGAATCTAAAGTTCACAATTAACAGGAATACAATTTACGTTCTCAAACCGTTTAATGAGTAAAAAGAATATTATTCGGACGACCAAAGCGTACACTAAGAAGATTTCACAAGTCACAAGTAGATCTAGAACTACTAAAATAATTTTTATGATTGTTCACTAAGAAGTGTGTAGAGATATGTGACCAAGTGATGTGGTAAGCGATGCTACACCCATATACCATGCATATGCCGCTACTTTGTACCTGAAAACCAAATGAAAACGCAAGGATGAGTACAGAAATACTCAGCAAGTACATTTAGAACCATAAGAACAGTGGCGAATAATTAACCATGGAAGAATGCCGATAACCTTGTTGTGAACACGAAACTGAAACCAAATATTTCAATATATCGCCCGAACTAGCCCACGATCTAACAATACTCACCGAACTTTATTCGAAACTAGCCGCTCGGAATAGTCTCTCACGGGACTAACAAAAGGAATAGCCATCGGACTAGCCCACGAGTAAACAATTCTCACCGAACTTTATCGGAGTAGCCTCTTGTAAATAGTTTCTCGACGATTTAGCTAATAAGAACTTTCAAAGTTTATGAACATGGAAAGATAAATGAATCGAAGAACCGAACAAGTCTGAATAGAACCAAATCGGATGGAAGAATTTCAATTATATGTCACCAAACAATTAAACAATCACACAATAAACAAACATATAGAACAGGGGATCGTCATGTACTTACGTTAACCACGACGGTCAACAAAAGAATTACTATCGGCGCCCGAAATAGAATTAATGTCGTCACCCGAAATCATCAAACCTGTTGATCAAACCACACTCTGAAATACCACACCAGGATAAGCTAACAACAGTATTTTTAAAAAATCCTACGCTCTAGTCGTCTACCCCGATTGAACCATCAGGATACTTCTATATATAGACATACTGACTTCTAGCAACAATTAGCGACAACAAACCAGTTCTACTACCAGCAAATATGTACTATGAGGCTGGGCGTGTACCAACAAGTCCTAGATGATACAACCGTCGGACACCTTGACGTGCAAAACTTGTAGAATCAATTAGAAAGGAGAGTTACTAGAACTTGGTACCATTAATTCTTTGTCAGATTTGTAAGAAAAAAACTATCCGGATTTAATATGCCTACATGCATGTATTTGATACGAATTCTTCAATTAGAATATTAGCCTAGACTAATCTGTTGATAGATGGGAGCCACACGACCATACCAAAGATACAAGGCTGGATCGAAACTAAAGTACTGGGACTGCAAGTTCTACTCGCGATCGGTGCCAGAAATTAAACAAATCAAATAGCTGGATATAAGAAAACAAACCAGATCGTCAGCAGCTGGTCCAGTCGCTGGGTGGTCTTGAGGATGGTATTGCGAGGAATCTGGCGAGGTTCCAACCTGGGATCTACACTCGGATGGTAACAACAGCGATTAGCGACCCTTGATAAGACGGTGGCGGCGGACGCAGTCCGTTGGCATGGAGGCGGCGCTGGCGACGGATGGACTAGCGCTGAGACGCGTGGTGAGGATAGAAGGCTGGCTGGCTAGGGCTTTGACCTATTTTTTTTCTTAATCCAAAAATGTCTGGAGTACAAACGTTGATGCAAAATCTAATGGTTTAGATTCATTGAATTGTCCACGGTCGGTAGAAACTTATAGAATTGAACAAGCTTATAGTGGTTTCTCATCAATTTGACGATGCGGGTGTAATCGTGCTCTCAGATTTCCCGTATGATTTACTGATCAAAAAGTCAATTCTTGTCAATAATCTTCCTTTTATTTCAAAAATACATTTTAGAAATTACAGGGTATTACAAGACGACCTCACTGCCCGCCTTCAGGCCATGCGCCATGACGCATATCCAACAGGTATGTTTGCCACAATGCATGCTACCGGCAGTGGTATCATTTTCTTCTATGGACTTCATTCATCTAGCCTACCTATAACTGACTTTTAGCCCCAATATTTGGTCTAGGTGATCCTCCCTAGGTTGTTATCACACTCACCGCTTCCCTGGCTAGTCTCTCTGGAGACGATCTGTTTCGCGCACTGATGGCCCTGCAGCTTTCCGAGGCTTTGCCCGCCGCACCGACGGACGTCTACATGGAGGTAATTGTTATCGCGCAGCATCTTGCCTAGCACGACGAGCTAAACCTCTTCATCGGCCTCCTTGAGCAGTGTATATTTAAGGACACATCGGGCCTGAACAATGCCCGCACGGCCGCCTTCCTCCATCGTAGGGATATCCTCGATAGCTTTGCAAAAAAACATGTCAATCTGGTAGATACCATTGCTCCTCGTGGAGCGGGGAACTGAGGTTGAAGACGAAGGGCATCTCAGGGATTTTGATGTAATTTTAGTATTTGTTGAGGTGTTTTGTACTGTTTGATGTTTCTTTTAATGGCAGGATCCTTTTCGCAAAAAAAAGAAGAAGGGAAGACATATGATGACGCTCCATGGTTACTGTCACTGTGTCATTTATATGGACAGATCATATGTGGGTTTAACAAACATTAAGTTGTTAACAAATATTATGTTTTTATTAACCAATAGTCTTGTTAGAAAAAAAAGACATACATTAAGTCTATTAATAATAACTATATAACATATTGAGAATATAGCCTACGGTGCTATGGATTTTTTTGGGGGGGAGGGGTGTGACATGATGGTTCTAAGCATGGTGGAATTCGCTCTGGCTACTGTTCAACACTAACACCTAGAATAGCACATCGTGAAATATGCGATGTCCTCTTCCTATATATACACACCAAGGCAGCTGACCAACACGCTATAGACTCATCTCAAGAAAAAAAGGAAAAAAAGCCACACACACAGCATGGCCGTACTAAGGCACACGTGTGCGATGCCACATAGCGGGACGAGGGAGAGATCAGCCGGCCAGTGCGCGCAGGGCGCAGCTTAGGAGGGAGAGAGAGGATAGATGGTGAGAGACAGCGAAGGAGAGAGAAAACATAGTAGTACTACTACTAGTAAGTAGTACTGTGCAACTAGTAGTAGGTACTTGTCCCTCATGTCAGAAACTCGTCAAACTAGCTTTACTCTGACATTGCACTGCCTTCAACTCCTTCGCTGCTCTCGCGCTGCCTCCCGTTTCTATTCTCTAATAATCTCTTCTCACTCTTTGTCTTGCCTCCGTTTTTTTGGCAGTTTTGGGATTAATTTTCTGCTGCCCCTAGTTCAGTAGAAGTACGGATTTCTCAAGTTTTGCATAATCGTCCTTTTTGTCTGAAAATTGGGTTAGGGGCATTCAGATCCAAAATATTCGTGCACAAAGTAATTCCGGTCACTGGAAACTTTTTTTCTTTCTAACAAGGAATCTGCCCCCGAAGTACCAAGAAGGTGCGTGTTAAAATCCAAGGGTGTGCATAAAAATTACATAGCGGTCCAACAAGAAAACCAAAATACATCTGGGGTCTACACTTTTACAACATGGACCCTAAAGATACACTCGAAAATTTGAACATGTTTTTCCTAATACTAGTTCGAAACTCCCACCCCAGCATTATTGTATACCATCACAAGACACACCCATCTACGAAATATGGGAACATTATCATGAACTATGATGTAGATATGGCCATGACCCAATCGGTCGTTCGGCTCGAGAAACCCTCGAGTGTTCAGGCCATATCTAATATAACGATGGTTTTTTTTCGAATGTTTCAAATCTCATATTTACTAATTTTTTCATGGCACGTACTGCACATGAGAGGATTTCATGCGGACCCTTTTCTTTTATTCATTTTTCTTTATCTTCTTTGTTTTTCTCAAATCAGTGTAAAAGTTGCCAGCATGCAAATTCATATATATATATATATATATCAAGATATTGAGTCGTTCAGAAATCTCAGCGATTTTGAAGATATTGACCAACCGTGTAAACATTCAAAATAGTTTCATAATATAACTTCAAGAGCAATCTTTGTGAGACTTGCTTGAATTTCAAAATGAACCTAACTTCGGTTTAAGTGGGTGAAATGACATAGGAGCGAGGCTTGAAATCTCAAACTAGGGGATTATCCATAAATCACACTGTGCTTTCTCCATAAAATGATTTGTGGAAAATTTTAGGTGTGGTATATATACCACACACTTCCAGATCAAATCTGGCCTAATTTATGCAAATTCACTTAAAGTCTTTCAAGCAAGTGGGCACTTTTGTTAGCACATAGAAATATAAGGATTATATAGGCCAAATAAATTTAAGAGAAATATATTGCGAGGTTGCGGTTCAAAGTTGACCTAATAAGTTCCACAAGTTAACCTAAAATATCATTTGAGTGGGCAATGTTAGCAAAAATATTGGAAAAAACATAAAAGGGTGAAAGAAGTGTATCTAGACCTAATAAGTTTCCAACATTTTTAGCCATTGGATCTTCTTTTCCATTCTATTCCCTTCGTTTCAAAATATAAGATGTTTTAGCTTTGTGAAATAAGTGTACTAGAACCCTTTTAGTTTTTAGGTTCATATAGTTTTGGAGTGAACCTATACACTACACACTAAAAGGGTCTAGATACACTTCTTTCACAAAGCTAAAAGATCTTACATTTTGACATGGATGGAGTAGCATCTAGGAGGTTCCATTGATAGTCTTTATCGCAATGAATGCTAGGCATAAACCTCAAAACACACTTCTCCATCATTGACAACTAAGCTTATCAAAACCAAAGAATAATTAATAATATTTGTATTATACTGATTATAACACGCGTTTTGGATACACGTAAGAAGATGCCACACAACAAATATTGCACTTTTTACTCTTTATTTGAATGTTATCAAAACTGTGTCAACTTTGTCGGGATGCAGATGCATAGCAAAATAACATGATTTTTCCAGAACTTTCGGTAGTTATCGATGTACTAAATTCCTGGCTAGTTTTAAAAGATTTTTGGAAAATTTTAAGAGTAATATATCGTGCTTACTTTTAGGTTCGGATTTTATACATACGACAGTGGGAGTACATTTTACATCAATGACCCAAAAAAGTAAAATTACACCGAGGTCCATACATTTAGCAAGAAGCATCCTAAAATTAAGTAAGGAAAGCAGTCAGGTTCGAATCCTTCTCAAGATAGGAGCTCATCGAGAAATACTCTTCATACTACTCCCTCTTCGTTTATTTTCAAAATATGGCTAAACTTTGCGGCATGCAGATTCTTGGATATGGGATCATCGTCAACATAAAGTATGATGTAGATAAGGCCATGACCTTGGTCGTTCGGCTTGAAATCCAAGAATTTTCATACTCATTGACAACTAAGCTTAAATACATTTAAATTTTACCACTTACTTGTAGGTTCGAATTTTACAAAGATGGCAGGACTACATTTTACATCAAGAACCTAAAAAGGGGAAACTACATCGAGGTCCATACATTTAGCATGAAGCACCCTAATTACATCAAGATACTATTGATATTATTTCTTATCTTATCTTACCACTATATAGTGTACCAATAACTTTAATTATTGACCGTTGGATTAAGACTCGCGAATCCCAACATTGTTAGACATTGGATCCTCTTCTTTCCATTCTATCATATAGAAGATAATTTTGATAGTTCTTATCTTACGACTACATAGTGTACGAATAACTTAAACATCATTCACCGTTGGATGGATCAAGGGTTAGTGAATCCCAACATTAAATGCATATTCCTTTCCATTCTAGCATCATATAGAATATAATATTGTTTATCTTATCTTATCTTAGAACTATATAGTATACGAATAACTTTGAATATTAACTGTTGGATCAAGACTCATGAGTCCTAACATTGCGATCTATCGGATATTCTTTTCCATTTTATCATCTTGAATATACTATTGATAATTCTAGAATCTTCTTAGTCATTTCTGTAGAGCATGTCGAGTATTTGGTAGCTAATAGGTTGGTATCTACTCCCTCTGTTTTGAAATATAAGATGTTTTAGCTTTTGTGAAATGAGTGTATATAGATACATTTTAATGTGTAGGTTCACTTTGAACCTACACACTAAAATGTGTCTAGATGCATTCCTTTCACAAAAGCTAAAACATCTTATATTTGGAATAGAGGGATTACATGATATAAAGTACAAGAACCAAATATACACCCGATGCTTTATGGACGTGGCTCAAAATTATAATTATTTCACCTATTCTAATTTTATATAAAAAATGATAAGTCATACTTCTATGATCCGATTCTCACGTATGGAAGGCATGTGTAACTTTATACTAGTAAGTTGCACGTTCCCTGCACGTGGGACTCAGATAATAGGCGTCTAACATATCATCACTATATAAAATTATAATTGATAAATGACAAGAAATTATAAATATGATCAACATCTATAAAGTATGGGTGTATATTTGATTCTTATACTTTATATATAATGTAGAAGTCAACGATTATTAGCTATCTAAAAGTTAAAATTTTTGGTAACATGGTCCAGATAAACGAGGAAGAAGATTCTAGAATGATGGAGAGGAGTTTTGTGCATAACATTCATTATGATTAAGACTATCAATATAATCTTCTAAATGCTAGAATGGAAATTAAGATAGAATAGCTGAAAATGTTGGAATTGGAGAGTCTTGATCCAGCGGTCAATATTTAAAGTTATTCGTACACTATATAGTGGTAAGTTAAGATAAAATACATTACGGATGGCCTAAGTCTACAAGGCTTAAACACATGTTTATTTTCTAGACAACGTATAAGGTGAACCTTAGGAAATGCCACATAGGTCTTAAGGTGTGCTTTTTTGCACACTGCGTATGCCCTTAGCCATGAGACCATCTCGAACATCATTGTTATTTTGGATTGCTAAAAACTAGCTATAGGAAGAGGAAACACAAGGTTCAGCAATCCCAAAAAAATCCTGCTTTCCTAGCCTTCCTGTAATACTAGTAAATTGCATGTGCTCTGCACGTGAGACTGAGATTAATAGACGTCTAACCTATCACCACTATATAAAATTATAATAGTTAAATCAGAAACAAATATAAATTTAAGCAACATCTGTAAAATATGGGTGTATATTTGGTTCTTGTACTTGAAGTTAACGGTTATTAGCGATCTCAAACTTGAAAATTATGGTAACATGGTCTAAAGAAACGAGAGAGAAGATTCTAGAATGATGGAGAAGTATGTTTTGAGTTTTGTGCATAGCATTCATTTTGATAAAGACTATCAATAGAATCTTCTAGATGCTAGAATGGAAAAGAAGATCTAATGGCCAGGAATATTGGGATTCGCGAGTCTTGATCCAACGGTCAATATCCAAAGTTATTCATACACTATATAGTGGTAAGATAAGATAAAATAAGATAAGATATAGCAATCGTAATGTTTTTGTGTGTGTGTGCTATAGTTTAGGATATGATAGGAAGTGGTATGTTGGATTGGTAAATACTATACCAAGTGGGTGACTAAATATACTCAGCTTGCTATATTTTTTTAGTATGGGACCACTTTTAGCAATGCTGCTGGAGCAGTGTTTTTGAGCCAAATTGCTAAAATAGCAATTGTGGGCAAATATAGGAAGACTCTTGCAGATGCGCCGAGAATCTTTTTGCTACTCTCATGTTGTGCAGCGTTAAGCTCGTGTCTAGATGGGCAAATATTCTCTTAGCTATAGCTTCAAAGCAATGCTGCACAATGAAACAATAGGTGTACTGTTTTTGCGCGTGCATGGGTGTAGTGTTTTACCATTTGCACACTGGTATAGGTATAATGAAAAGATACACGAAAGATACTACATGTAAAGTTTCAACAGAACGCAGATCACAATTGAGTGAATTCTGAGCAGAGACTAGACTCGTCGTGTTATAGTGCACTCATACTCAATGCATGTTGCAGGACCTGTGTCAGTTATTGCTCCTAGAGCAAAATATGTATAGGGTTACATATATTCTCTGATTTCCCACGCTGGTTTGGGTTCCCCATGGTGGAGTAGTATAGAGTACTCCAGTACGTATACAGTATTCATCGATCTAGATTTACTAACGCATGAGGTCTAGTGTATGGTGGGTCGTCCTGTCAGTGTGGGTTACACCGACCCCTTCCTCGCATATCGTGATGCCGCACACCCGCTCGGACTACTCTGCCCCCATCATGCATAGGGTCACCCTTTCCAAACAAACTCAAAGCTTCGAGTCCCCCTTGCAACCGTCACCAATGACTAGATTTAGCCTTGCCGCACCCTCAAAGTTCCTCCTCCCAAATCCCATCACCGGCGCGACGGTGAATCCACCATGGGGTGAGCCGGTCCAGGCAACCCTGTCCACAGTTGGTCAAAGTTAGATGATGATGCTCTCCATGTAATCGCTAGTCGATCCGATTCTGTTAGCATGACCCGTTACTTCGAGGCCATCCCAGATCTATACCTTTCTCTCGAACTTGTTGCACTCTAGAAGATTCTCTACTTCCCCTATAATTATCCTTCCCTTCGGAACTACTGTCCATCTTCTCTCCTAGATCCCACTATTATTGAGAAGGGAGTGATTGATGCGAACATTATACCGCTAGTCCGCCCTTCTATGCCAGCCCCATCATCATCCCAAAATCCGGTTACGATTATTCAGCTGGTTTTAGCCACAATTGGGTAGCCATGATTGATTTCGCTAGTCATCCTGGTCCTAGAAAATCATTAGTATGCGTTTGGTGAATTTGTATACTGGGACCATCATTCAGGTCCCGTCACTCGAAACTGCCGGGTTTCGGGGTACACATGTTGGTTTCTTTTCGTATCGAAAGGCCATTACCAGGCTACTTAAGATACATATTAATTAATTGGCAGTGAACCTCAGATGTCCACCCGCTGCAACAAGTGGTTGTACAAGCTATCATCGCGGTGTTCGATAAGTTCATTGTGATCCTAGACATGGAGCGGTTTTTAGGGGACGATACATGTAGTTTACTAAGCACAATAATCTTGCCCCGAGAAGATATGTGGATACTGTGTGGGCGGATGATATTATCTTCGCTATATCGAATGATGGTTCTGTTTTTACCTGGTGGCAATCCCTTCGAATATGGCGAGTTCAATACCAAACTGTAGTTACTACTCTATTTTTTGACTTGCTTATGTTACTATGTTTACCGCAACACGAGCTAATGACTATAATACATATTTGTTGTCTGTTGTGTGGACTGGACAGATGTTGATGCAGATCCTATGAAGGTTTGCAGGCCCCAATAATAGACGAGGATGAGCACACTGTGCCGAACAACAATGTCGACAGCCTAGATTGTGGCTGCGTAGATTCTCGCCCACATTCCTAGCTTATTTCAGGCCAACACTAATGTGGATACACATTCAGGGCAAGCGGACCACTTCCAAGGAGAAGATTAGTCACCAATGCAGGACATTCAAAGTGTATCCATTGCTTCGGTGCCATATCTTCTAGAGGGTAGTAGCCCAACGCAGCAGCAGCTATCACCGTGACCTTCCTCAGCTGGAGTGGGTTCAAAGCCATCTCCGACATGTTTCTCTCTTCCTGGGTCTGAATCATCCCCTTATTGTGTTTGTGAATAATGATGTGATGCATGACCCTCACACCAAGCACATCCTGTTCGGGAGGTTAGGCTTCATGTGTACATTGCTTCTGATCACCTAAGTTTCGGAGACTAGCTATATGCCGGTGCATTGGATTCATCTACCAGTTGCTAACCGGTCAGCACCAGAACCTGCGATCGGAGGGGCCGACAAGTTCATCACACATGCGTCCATGTGGTTTGTGCCTCGTCTTCTTATCTTAAGATAGCCCTGACGATGGCTCTTGTTGCTCGAGAAGAGATGATGTGAGGCATTGGTTCTTGGTACTCATAACTTATATGGTTGGGATGATACAATTTTTTTCCTTCTCTCACTCCTTTTGCTATTGTTGGTTTCACCCGGCCTTTGTAAAGCTCAATGCATCCAACATTTCGTCAAACCGAAACTTTGTAAGTTTGAACATGTGCTACTTATGCAGTATAGAGTAGTATACATTATGCAACCGGCTCCTCTAATGTTAGGGAAAAGAAAGAAGGAAAGTCAGTGTGTTATACCTTAATCACCTCATTATTATCTGTAATTAATTATTATATGTAATTGCTATAGACATAAAAAGGCGAGTATAAAATTTATTACACCATAATTTAGCTTGTACGTAATAGTAACTCAATACTACATACTACTTCCATACCGGTTTAATGGGCTACGTACCTACTACCTCCATCCCAAAGCTTAAGTTTTTTTTAAAGTCAAGCTACGGAAAGTTTGACCAAACTTTTAGAAGAAAGTATATGTTAGCCTAATAAACCGGTATGGAGGAAGTAACATAGGTTTGCATTATACTCCCTCCGTACCAGAGCTTAAGGCTTAAAGTTTTCTGGAAAGTCAAGCTACGAAAATTTTGACCAAACTGTTAGAAAAAATTATTAAAAACTGCTACGTATGATATTATATCGATACCATGTGAAAATATATTGAAAATATATTTCATGATATATCAAACAATATAAATTTCGTATTGTAAATATTAATATTTTTCTCTAAAAACTTGGTCAAACTTCGCGTAGTTTGACTTTTGAAAAAAATATAAGTCTTAAGCTCTAGGATGGAGGTAGTACAAATTAATTTTACTATATTTAGGCCTTAATTGTATTATTCGGAAGAAGAAAAGTGAGGGTCCTATGACTTCTCTAACTTTTCTTCTATGTATAACTTGTTTCTTGCCAAAGATCTAGATACATATAGGTTTAGTCCCACTTCTCGCACCCGGGGTACAAATTAGTCCCATATCTTGCAAAGTGCAAAATCAATCCTAAAACATGCATTTCTGGTGCAAATCAGTCCATTTCTAACAAATTTGAGCATATTTTACCAAATTCGTACATGCTTAGCTGTCTTGGACGCGCCTTTTTGCGACTGAGACAGTAAAATAGTACCGGCCTATAAGTGGTGTCCTTCCACGACTTCTATTGCTTTTAAAAGTTCATGTAGAATTTTTGCGTAAATTGATGTCGTTTTATCTTGGCTGAACACTCTCCTTTGCAATGCTCAAGTTAACTAAAACTGTACATGTATGTATTTCACTCAATATTGCATCTCAGTTTCAAGTTAGCTGAAACCTTATCAAATTTGATTCTTTTATTATACGCTTCATAATCCATATGAATCAATTGTTTTATATGTGAAAATTCAACTTGAGCATGGCGAAGTACGTTGGATGAGCACATGGACATATGATGTTCGCATATCATGTCAAATTCCTAAGATTTTAGCTTCAGCACATGGGATTTTCTATAAACAACGATGGCTCGCGTGGGCACATAAATTACCTTGACCTTGCTTTTCTTATGTTATCTTACATCTTATAACTATATAGTGTACGAAGAACTTTGAACACTGGTTGTTGAATCAAGATTGTCGAATCCCGACATTGATAGCGGTTGTATCTTCTTTTCCATTATGGGATCTAGAAGATTCTATTGATAGTGTTTAGCACAATTAAATTTATGCACAAACCTCAAACACATGTTACCAAAGTAGCTAGTTGATGACTCTAAAATATAGTCATCCACGTCCACATTTAAACTGGGTATTAGTCATATTTTTAATTAAATATCTCTCTAAACCCTGCCACTAATGCCTAATAATCAAAGGGTATGCAATCCTTTCTTTCTATTTTTTCTACACAGATAATTATGTTTGATGATGGGAATCGCTACATTAAAGTCAAAGATACGAGATTTCCAATACCCATAAGAAACCAGGAGTTATGGGTCGGAGGAAGACGCTTTAATGACCAACTATACGACCGAAATAAAATTCTAGCTGTATAGTTGCCGTCGACACCGCTAGGTCAAACAGAACAACTTTCATGAAGGGACCCCTATATAAAGAGGCTTCGAGCGACGAGAAAAGGATTGACGAGGGGTAACCTCGGCAATGTCCATGGTGAAGGACTTAGGGTTTCGCGGAAAAGAGAACGCTTGGGATTTCGTCGGATGTCAGGAAAACAATAAAGACAAAGTCGCCTGAATATTAGAGAAATACTCTATTACAAGTTGTCTACTAGATTTAGGTACGCTCGCTTGGACTTCTCCCACCCTATATATAATAGGCCGGGTCTCAAAGCTTTATGCGGATAGGTTTCATACACGCATGATTACAATACCAACATAATGTCGGTTCATGATTTCTTTCCTAATACAATAAGAAGTTTCTGTCGGTTACTTCCTTGGGATTTTATCTAGAATCTCTATGGGCCGTAGTCCTTTTACCCAATGTAGGATAGCGAATACCAAGCATCCGAGTAATCATACCCACATCAGTAGCCCCCGAGACTCTACCTGAATCCATAGTTTTCAGGTTGAGTCTCAGAGTTTTCTTTCTTCTTTCTTTTATTCTATTTGATTTTGTTTTTTATAGGGATTTTGGTACAACAAGTCTGATGCTTCCGACGGATCAGGAATCAGTTAATTGCTCCTGGGCAAAAACAAGGTTGACCTACATCAAACTCAAGTCCCTAGGCTTGAATCCGGAATTTTGTTACTGGCGTAATCCAGTTCGAGCCACTGAGGTCTTACGAATACTGAATTCCAGTTTTCTATTTTTTATCGGGTACCCAACAGGTCCGTCGGAATTTTGCATCGTATCGTTGATACGGATTTTTGTTGGCAGCACACATTCTTTTGCGATTACCAGGCCACACAGGATAAATCCTGGGGTCTTACCTTCATGTTTCTGAACATGGCATTCGGATTTTCTCTCGCGTCTGAGCGTGATCTGAGGTTTTTGGCTTTTTTGGCGTTTGGCCTGCTGGGTCGCCAATATTTCGGATTTATATCAGATAATTTTATTATTTTTATACTATCTCCTGATGGGAGTAACTCCTTTTTGAGGATACACTAATGTAAAACTTAAAAGGTTTTTGCAGTTTGGCAATGCACTTTATACACAATGGTATTTCTATCGGGTGCACGTTAGCGCTCCCGATGGGAGTAGCCCCTGAGGCTATGTTTGGATGCCTGTATCTGGACATAGGCTCATAATTGCTGTTTAACTCGATGAAAAGCATTGATCTTTGAAAGCAAAGATTACGATACAAATAACTTCTCTTCATATACAAGGCAAAAATCGTCGGTACATTATTCTTTGAGCGGATGGCTATTTTAGCCTTTTCTCCTGGACATCTTGGCTTTTTTAAGCCAAACTGTATCATTTTGCAAATAATATTATGCGTAAAAGTGTCGTAGCTGTGCTACATTCCATGGATTTGAGTAATTTACTCTTGTTTTCTTGTCTTGTAGTCGATATGCTCTTTTGGGAATAACTTCTGTGACGATGTATGGTCCTTCCCATTGCGATTCTAGCTTCTTGTGGCCATCTTGCTTGAGGTGAAGAACTAGGTCCCCTACTGCAAAGGACCTAGGCCACACTCTTCTGCTATGATAATTGTGCAGGTTTTGCTGGTACATAGTTGCTCTTTGGAGGGCTTCGACTCGAGCTTCATCAAGCGCATCCACATCATCTTCAAGTGCTTCTCTTGATTCCTCTTCATTATATGCAGCTACTGTTGGTGATTCATGTGGTACTTCAACTGGAAGCACGGCTTCTGCACCGTGGACAAAAAAGAAAGGCATCTCTTGTGTTAAATTATTTGGAGTTGTACGTAAACTCCATAACACGGATGGTAATTCAACCACCCATGCTCCTTTTGCTCTGTCAAGTGGTGCCAGTAGTCTCTTTTTAAGTCCAACGGCAACTAGTCCATTGGCTTTTTAGACTTGTCCATTTGTTTGCGGGTGAGCTACCGAGGCATAGCTTATTTTGATGCCCATCTTCTGGCAGTACTCCTTGAACTGATTGGAAGTGAAATTGGTCCCATTATCCGTGATGATGTTGTTCGGTACGCCAAACTGAAACACTATGTATTTGATAAAATTCATAGCCAAAGTTCCATCTTGGGTGGTGACAGGCATTGCTTCAATCCATTTAGTGAATTTGTCGACTGCTACTAGCATAAAGACGTGTCCTCCTGGTGATGATTTGTGAAGTTTTTCCACCATCTTGAGTCCCCACTGCACAAAAGGCCAAGCCAAGGGTATGAGATTTAGCTCAGTGGCTGGTGCTCCAGGCTTTGTTGCGAATCATTGGCATGGTTCACATGTTCTGACAAGGTCTTTTGCATCTTGTACTGCAGTGAGCCAATAAAATCCTGCCCTAAATGCTTTTGTAGCAATTGCTCGACTACTAGCATAGTGACCACAAACACCTTCATGTATATCTTTCAGTATAATTTTCCCTTCTTCGGGTGTTACGCAACATTGCAACGCACCCGAAATACTTCTATAGTTCTCCTTTAATTATCCTAAAAGCCTTCGACCATCGGGTGATTCGTCGAGCTTCTATCACATCCTCTGGTAGTTCTCCCTTAACCATATATGCTATATACGGCTGTATCCAAGCTGGTTCAATTAGCATGACCTCTTTGATTTCCTGTTCTTTTTCTTCGATGACCTCTTCTATGTTCTTGGTTTTTGAAGTAGCCCCCGACTCTTTTTGTGGATGCTTATTTTTCCCTATCTCTGGTGCTCTGACTTCTGAGACTCTTTTCGCCTTGATTGATCGCTCCACTCTCCTCCCAAAAAACTCCTGGTGGTATTGGTAAACACAATGATCTGATGTTTGCTAGATTGTCGGCTTCCTCATTGCTTGCTCTTCCTATATGCGACTGTCGTCGGATTGATGACAAGTACGCCATGAGGGGGTCCTCGAGGCGTGTGGAAGAGAGGGGTGTGAGACGTACAGTGTTCCAGGATGGTGAGCACACAAGTTTACCCAGGTTCAAATCCGCCAGCTCTGGACGAATCCTACTCTTGCTAGCAATCCAGTTATACGGCAGAGCCAGAATATTGGTTACAAGGGTTTCGCCTGTGCGAGTTGAGATTGTAGACTATTGTGAGGGTGCCCTAAAGGCTTTCCCTAGGACGGCTTATATAGATATCCGGCCTAGGGTTTATATGAGAGATCTATCCGGCTACGACTAAGAGTCGGTTATAGAGTACATCTTGAACTACAAGTAACACTATGGGCGTCTGTCGGTAAGTCATCTGGGCCTTCCCATAGCCGGACTGGACTCCGTATCTTCTCCCTGACTAGGCCGCCCGTGAAGCAAAGCTCTAACCCGAAGCAGGCCACCCTGGTCAGTGAGGCATAGTGAGGATACCCAGAAAGTATATCCCCAATAGCAGCCCCGGGAAGCCTCCATGATCCAAAGTCAGATTTCATCATCGTCTAGCTTGATCTTCGGCTTGCAGAATCTTGAAGGGTTCCTGAAACTTCAAAAAAGAAAGGATAGGATCTAGGTCTTAAATGAGTCGGACCTATGAATACATTATTCGTATTTCCAGCTCGAAATTCAAACTATGCTGAAACTTGGTCTCTGACGTAACCTGACACTAGTCATGGTCAAGTCACGTCACTAATAGACATTCCCGTCTGCATGACCGTTGGTGGGTCCGCCTTTCGCAGAACCGAGGCATCATTTTAATGTGTGCACGGAGATAGAGGCGGCGTAATCATCGCGTGGGGGTTACCCAGCTCCTTCCACGACGCGTGACACGTTCACTATTGTGTTTACACGAATCTTGGCGTGGCTAGAGGATATAAGTGGTTAGGATTCTTTTCCCCATCTTCTTCACCAGCACTTGCATCGTTTCCTTCTCCCCAACGCTTCCCACGAACACAGAGCTCCTCTGCCTCCCCATAATATTCCAGTGCCGCCCATCCCTGGTCACCGGCCCACGAGAGAATGACTTTAGCATCATCTTCCGGCGCGGCGTCGATGGCTGCGGTGGCGAAGAAGGAGAGCAACCATGGGGTCTAGATCCCGTGCGTCCTTGACAACGCCAAGCTCCACGTCGTGGAGAACGAAGGGCTCCTCCGCGCTAGCGACTGGCGGAGCGGCTACGGCCAAACCAACCCTACTCCTCGCACCGATGAGCGGGTACACTTCGGCACCCACCTCGACAGAGGTTTGAGTTTCCCTCCCTCAGACTTCTTTTCTGAGGTGATAAATCACTACGGAGTTCAACTCCATCATCTTCCCCTGAACTCTCTCTTAGAGATGAGCGCATACGCTTCTTTGTCCTAGGGGTACCTCGGCATTAGGCTGAGTCTTACTCTTTTCTGGTTTTATTTTCATGTCCGGAGAAATTCCATCACTGTCGGTAATCCATACATAACCGGTAATATTAGTTTTTCTGTTAGAAGAGAGCGTGTCTATCCTCAGACTAGGGCCAGTGAGTCGGTCAAATAGTGGCCATCCACGCCCCAAGAGTATTCTATCACAAGGATATTCCTGCTCCCTACAAAGCTACTTCTTTGCCGGCTTTGTCGATGGTGCTGCCACGCCCCAAGAGTCCTAGGACGCAGATGCGTCGGCTCTTAGTGATGATCTGCTTCTTGCCAAAAGGCGGATCGAATATTTGATGAAGCATAAGGGCCTTAAGGGGTCCGACTTAGTTCACTTCTAGGTGGCACGCCGGATCCAGCCTCTTCAACACCATGGAGACCGGCTTATGCACTCCATTACGGCATCCAAGAAAGATTCCCTCCAGATCTGTGCCCAGCCTTACACGGACAAAGAATACGAGTCTCAAATCAAGTGGATGATAAGGGAGCGGATTGAGAGGAAAATCCCGGAGTTGTCTTTGGACATGCATACGACTGAAGATCATGTGGTACCGATAAGTTTCTAGCAGTAACCCGAATTATGTGTTCATCTTTATATTATTTTGCAATACTGAGATATATCTTCTTTTTCAGCTTGCAGACCTCCACGAGTCAGAACTTGCTCCTATCGAGGGATATCCTCCTGAGATTTCCCAAGACTATGGAGAGTTGGTTCCACCGATGGACATAATTCGTCGGAAGCGTAAGGCTCCGATAGTGTCTATCGGCACAAAGGAGGTGCCTGTTGTGAAGAGGTAACTTTCTTCACAAGGTTTTTGTACTTTGTTCGTAATTCTTTCCGAGATGTAATGTTCTTTATTCTTTTACCTTCTTAGAGCTAAACAGATAACCAAGGGCAAGGGGAAGGGAGTTTCCTTGAAGCCCCTGTGCCAGTCAAAGCTGAATTTGACTTCTCCCGCCAAAGACCGCGACTCACCCTCAGCCTTTATGCACCGAGATTACTCCATCTCCGACCGTCGTAGAAGATCTGGCTCAACAAGCAGAGCTAGTGATCCTTGGACCGCAAACTGACGTCACCATGGGTGACTCAGGTTTTGATAAGGGTGAACCCTCTTAGGGTAATGATCCCTCAGCAGAGGTCTTCACTGAAAACCTCCTCAACAATCCGGGTCTTGCCAAGCTTGGAATTACTCGGAAGTCTATGGAGGAGATTCAATGGCTAGCCCAGCAATGCTTGGAAAGCCGGAATATTACTGCCGAAGAAGAAGCACAAGAAGGAGAGGACGTCAAGTACTCCGAACTTCTTGAACAAGTCCGTCTTCGCGATGAGAGGCTGAGAACTGGCGAGCTTCCAGCACCACCAGTGATCCCGCTAACCCTCGCCGAGAAGGTTACCACAGAAGTGAACATGAGTTTGAGCAAACTCACTCATGAACAATATGTAAGTCGGAATTCCAACTTACTTTTTTACTTTATTCCATATCATATCCTCTAGCCCCCAAGCATGAAGTTAGATAGACAATCCGGATTTATGCTTCCTTAGGATGCCAAAGAATCAACTAGTGTAGCCCCAAGGCTCATGCTGATATTAGTAGAGATATTAGCCCGAGTCTTTAGTAGACTTCTAACCCTGGGTATTCCGACTTACAGAAAGTTAATTCATATAACCAGGAATTGTTGAAGAATATCTGTAACAAGCAGAGAGAAATTAGAGCTCTCTGACTTGAAAATGCTCATTTGAAAGTGTCAAGGGGTGAGGCTGAAGGTAAACATTCCAGTACTCAAACATTTCCCTTTATTTCATAGTCGAATTTTTGTTCCACTTTTGTTCTTTTGACTACAGCACAGGTAAAGAAATCTTGTGCTATGATTGAAGAAGCCGAGAATCTGAAGACCCTGGAGGTGGAAAACAAGGACCTTCGCAAGAGATGGATAAGCTCAAGGCGGATCATGAGAAGAGCATTGCTCAAGTTCTCGAATCCTCCTCCATGGCCACCGAGGAGCGCGATCGTAAGACTGTGCTCCAAGATAAGAAAACCTCGGATCTCAACAATGAATTGTTCAGAGAGAAGGATATTACTGAGGCACTTCGGGCTAAACTCCAGAGCCTACAGGAGGAAAAGACCAAAGTCGACGATGTCATCTTCGATATGTTTCCCTCTTTCTGACTTTTCTGCACCTTCCGACTCTTTGGAGCCTGGGTTATTTTTATTAACCCTTTGAATTACATGTGTAGGTCCTCTGAACTTACTGGTATCAACCTTAGCCGAGTCTCACACTAGCAGGCTTACCCAAGTCGGTGATTTACTTCATGACTACCACCAATCATTTGAGGATATTGGCGAAGTTCTTAAGGTTCCGGACATGCATAGAATGTCCGGCTTTGAAGAGCGAGACAAATCCAAGGAAATGCCCCAGCTTATCCAGGACTGGAACATGTCCTACGCGCGGACCGCAGCGCAGGACGCTCTCACCATGGTTATGAGCCACCATGGAAACATGGAAATCTAGCAAGTAACCAGAGGGTACTGTAAAGTGGATGAAGACGGACAGGAGCAAGACATCAAAGCCCTCATGGACTCCTGCGCCGGATACGGGTGCCACGTAGTTGACATGACCAGCGAAGAAACTGGTGAAGTTTCTGACGATGAACAAACCATCTCGGATTTGAACGTCTCGGACAGATATCGAGGCGAGGCTGATGTCTCCAGTGATCCGGCAACTCCTTTATCCCCCCTGCATCGTAGAGCATCAGAAAAACAATGTGTTATTCTGAAAACAATTCGGGTTGTAAATAAGTAGTATGATACTTTTGCTGGTGCTAAGTTTTATTTTATCTATTTAGCACTTTTGGCTTTATAATTTGCGTGCCTGAAATGTTGACATAAGCACTTATGTTTTTTGTCTGTACTTATCATTTATCTGGCTTTCCGCCTCGTCCCTTCCGTGAGCTGGCCAACCTTCACCACGGAAACTTTGCCGAGCAACGTAGCTCAATTGCTAAACTAGTTTAAACTCGGAAACAAAGCCAGCTTCCAGTATCAACAATTCACTACTCAGAAAATGCCAGCATCTGGCAATCAGATAAATAACCAAAGTATAGACTACAAAATTTAGATTTATACTCGAAGGTATCAATTTTAAAATCGGAAATCTAAACCAGAACAAACATGAGCATAAAGTACTTTCAGGTATTCTGGGATTTTGGACTGTGACATGATCATTTGGAAATAAGATCGCAATATAAAACTTCTCAGAAAAAATGAGGCAACCAATACTTTATTTCTTATTGAACATGTACACATATATGATTACAAAAAAAGATAAACTAAGAATAAAAGGGACGTAGCTGAGTAATATGCCTTTGTCTTTCTAATTCTTCCGGGTCTGTACTGCCTCGAGGTCTCTTTCTATTCTTAGTAGCAGGTCTTTCTTTGAATGGCCGCATATCAGTTAGATATTAAGAACCATTGTGTAATACTCGGCTAACTAAAAAGGGCCCTTCCCATATTGGGGAAAGTTTGTGCTTTCTTTTCTGCACAAGCCAGAGAACCAAACCGCCCTTATTGAAAGACCGGTTTCTGACTCTCTGGCTATGATACTTGTGTAACTTCTGTTGATAGGCTATTGATCTCATCTCAGCAACGAGTCGAACTTCTTTGACTAAGTCAAGATCATTTTGTCGAGAAATTTCGGCATCCTCTTCAATATACGCGGCAATTCTAGGAGAAGTGTGAATCAAATCACTAGGAAGAACTGCTTCTACGCCATAGACCAAGAAGAAAGGTGTGTATCCGGTTAACCTGTTCGGAGTTGTTCATAAGCTCCATATTACAGAAGGTAATTCCTCTTCCCAAGCCCCCGCAGCACGTCGTAGTGGTGCTCCGAGTCTTGGTTTTAGGCCTTGTAGGATTAAACCATTTGCTCTTTCGACTTGTCCATTAGCCTGCAGATGTGCGACTGACACAATGTCAAGCCTGATATTTTGTTCATTGCAGAATTCGGCAAGCTCTCCCATAGAGAAGTTACTCCCATTGTCCGTGATAATGCTATGGGGATAATCGTATCGGATTTTGACATCCTCGACAAATCTTCTGGTTGTTTCTCCATCACAACTAGTGACGGGTTTAGCCTCAATCCATTTTTTGAACTTATCCACCATCACTAAGAGATGAGTAAATCCACTGGGAGCCCGTTTAAACGGTCCTACCATGTCAAGCCCCCAGACCGCGAAAGGCCATGTTATAGGTATTGTTCGCAGCTGATCAGCCGGAACGTGAGCTTGTTTGGCGTACTTTTGGCAGCCTTTGCACGTCTTGACCATCCGTTTGGCATCTGCCTTGGATGTAAGCCAGAAAAAGCTTTTGCCACTAGAGATTTGGCTGCAGCATGGTGACCACACTCCCCTTCATGGATTTATCGTAAGATTTCCACTCCTTCTCCCGGAGATACATAGCGCTGAAAGACCCTAGATGCGCTCCGCTTATAGAGCTCACCACTAATTATAGTATAGGCTTTTGCTCGTCAGACGATCTGCTGGCTCAGAACTTCGTCTTCAAGTAATTTTCTATCTACAAAGTAATCAAGGTAGGGTTGAGTCGAGCTGGGAATTACAGCCAGAACTGCTACTAAAGGGGAGTCGGATTTGGTCAGATATTCCTCGTCTACTCCTTTTATAGAGGGAACTTTGAGGTGCTCCAAAAAAGAGGCATCCGGGACCTTTTTTCGTGTAGAGCCTATTCGAGATAATGCATCTGCTTTCTCATTTTCTATTCGAGGGATGTGTTGAACCTCAAACCCTTCAAACGATTTAGATAATTTATCCACAACATCTCTATATGCTGCCATGTGCTTATTTGCATTACAGATATCCGACAAAGTTGAGCAACAAGATCTGAATCTCCATAACACATCAAACGTCGGATGTTGATATCCTTAGCAATCCGGATTCCATGCAGAAGTGCTTCATACTCGGCAATGTTATTGGTCGCTATGAAGTGGATCTGCAACACATAGAAAAGTTTATCTCCTTGGGGTGATTTGAGCACCACGCCAGCCCCCGAGCGCCTTAGACCCGTCAAAATGTAAGGTCCAATATTCTGACTCTGGGAGGGTCATATTCTCTGTTGTCTCTGTCCAATCAGCGACAAAGTCAGTGAGGATTTGGGATTTGATTGCTGTACGAGGTTTATACTCAATGTTGAAAGCTGAAAGCTCTATGCCCCATTTTACGACGCGTCTTGTAGCCTCGTTGTTGTTGATTATATCTCTCATGGGAGCTATGCTCACCACAGTAATTGGGTGTTCCTGAAAATAGTGTTGAACTTACGGGATGCGAATAACACACCATAAGCCAACTTTTGATAGTGCGGATACCGCTGCTTTGATTTAGTTAGGACTTCACTTAGGTAGTAAGTCGGACGCTGCACCATGTGTTCCTGATTTTCCTCCGGTCTCTCCACCACTATGACGACACTGACAACACTATTTGTCGCCGCGAGATAAAACAACATTGGTTCTCATGGTTCCGGTGCTGCAAGGATAGGAGCAGACGAGAGTACTGCTTTCAGGTCTTGTAGTTTAGTTTCCGCTTCATCAGTCCAAACGATTTTTTTGGTCTTTTTTAGGAGCTTGTAGAGTGGTGCGGCTCTTTCTCCGAGCCTCTTACAAACCGACCGAGTGCGGCAATGCAACCAGTTAGTCTTTGAACGTCCTTCAGGCGAGTCAGCCTAGAAATATTGAGTATAGCCTTAATCTTGTCTCGGTTTACCTCTATGCCACTTTGAGACACGATAAAACCTAACAATTTTCCGTCTTGTATTCCAAATAAACACTTTCGGGTTAAGCATTATGTTATATTTTCGTAGATTGGCGAATGTTTCCTCCAAGTGAGAAATTAATGTTTTCTTCTTTTTGGACATCACCGCAATGTCGTCCACGTATGCATGTACATTGCATCCGATTTGGGCATGGAGGCAACGCTGCATAGTGCGCAGGTACGTAGCTCCTGCGTTCTTGAGCCCAAAGGGCATTGTAACAAAATAGAAGGTTCCGAAGGGGGTTATGAATGAAGTTTTGATTTTGTCTAATTCCTTCATCCGGTGTTGTGATAACCGGAATATGCTTCGAGAAAACATAGGAGTTCTGAGCCTGCCGTAGAATTGATAACTTGATCAATTCTAGGCAGAGCGAATGGATCTTTGGGACAAGCATTATTCAAGGAAGTATAATCAACACACATCCTTAAATCAGTGGTGTCCTTTTTAGGGACCATTACAGGATTGGCCGACCACTCAATGTGGATGACCTCTTCTATGAATCCGGCTAACTCAAGCTGGGCTAGTTCCTTAGCAATTGCCTTACGCTTTTCATCACCGAAACATCGTAGGGATTGTTTGACGGGTTTAGCGTTCGGGTGTACATTTAGAGAGTGCTCGGCAAGTTCCCTAGGTACTCCGGTCATGTCAGATGGCTGCCATGCGAAGATATCCTGATTTGCTTGGAGGAACTTGACGAGCACGCTTTCCTATGCGCTATCTAGGCCTACGCCTATTTGGGTCACCTTGGAGGGGTCATCATCCTCTAATGGCGTCTTCTTCATCTCTTCCGATGCCTTGAACTCCAGATTCGGCTTTGTCACCTCCTTCTTCGTCGCGGGCATCTCAGATGGATCAATGGTATTCTTGATCTCCTGGTACTCCTAGGCGTGCAGCACGGCTTCAGCAAAGGCGGCATTTCCGTCCTCACACTCTCGCACCTTCTTCGGTTCTCCCCTGATGGTGATCACGCCTTTGGGACCTATAATTTTCATCATATTGTAAATGTAACACGAATGAGCCATAAAAGCCCAATAAGCCGGACGTCCGAATATAGCGTGGTACGCGCTCTTGAACGGGACCACTTCGAAGGAAAGTGCCTCCGTCTGATAGTTCTTTGGAGTTCCAAAGGTAACATCCAAAGTGATCTCTCCCAAGGAATTTGCTTGTCTTCCTCGGACAACTCCATGAAAGATTACAGAGCTGTGATTCAGCTGGGTCTTCGAGATCCGCATCCGGTGTAGTGTTTCGACATACAGAATATTAATGCTGCTGCCGTCCATGAGAGTCTTGGAGAAACCATAGCCATAAATAAGTGGATTTATGACTAAGGCATATTTTCCTTGCCTGTGCAACTTAGGCGGATGATCAGCACAGTCAAAGGTGATTGCCACTTCCGACCAGTCAAGGAATTGAGGGATGGCCGGAACAGGTGCGTTGAGCTCATGTAGAACCGCTTTCTTGACCTTAGCTGGTTGAGATCCGAGGAAGGTGACGTAAGTGTCTTTCTTTGTTGGGAAGTTCTTCTTCCCTCCTCGGCGTGGGATTTGAAGGATCAGCTTCCTCCATATCGGAATCTTCCTTGGTCTCTTTATCCTTTTCGGGATTCTTCTTTCCCTTCTTCCGCTTAGCCCTGTAGCCAGCAGTATCGTCTTTCTTGATGTCATCATTAAACCGACACTCGGTGTTTGTGTGAGATGATCCCCCACTGTCATCTAAGTGATGCACACATGGGTTATTGGCAATGTCGGCCCAAGAGTAGGTTTTTCCTGGTTGCTGGTCTCCTCTACCCTGGAACCTTGATGTCCCACGACCGTGTCCGCGGCCACCGTCACGTCCTCCTCGTCCTCCAGACCTGAAAGTAGCAGTGACCACTACCATTTCCGTGTTGAGTTTTTCTTCCGAGGTGTTCTTGCGCTTCTGAGCTTGTTGCTTTGGTTGTTTTCCTGACTGTGGCACAGCTAGGGTGTTTAGTAATCCCTTTGGGTCGTCGTCAGCATCTGCATACTTGCTCGCTGTTTCTATCATCTCTCCCAGATCAATGACTTTGTCACACTTCAAATGATGACGTAGTAAACCAATTGGGAGTCCTGCGATGAAAGCTTTAATCACAGTTTGGTCATTTACTCCTTCACAGGAGTTCTTGCTGTCGATCCATCATCCGAGGTAATCTCGGCAAGTTTCTCCGGCTTTCTGGGTGCAACGTTGTAGGTCTCCTACCGTACAGGGCCTCTGATACGTGCCTTCCAAATTCCGAAAGAACGTGCTTTGCATGTCATACCAGTTGTGGATGGTGTTCTCTAGAAGTTCATTGAGCCATAATCATGCCATCTTCCACAACATAAGTGGGAGATATCGGGTTGCGATCAGCCTGTTTCCACCTTTGGCGATGCAGCAAGCCTGGAAAAAATCCTGGAGCCAAGTGTCTGGCCGAGCTACACCGTCGTAGGGATGGACGTGCCTTGAGATAGCAAATCCTTCCAAAAATCTTTGTGCTCTTATGCGTGGTCCGAAGCATTTTGGACACACATAGATTTCGTCGTTCTTGTAGCACCGCGCCTCTATGTTGGTGTTGATCTGATGTCTCGCGTCACTTGGTGACAGATATCGCCGTCATGATTGACGGCTATGGCTGTGGTGCCTTGGAGCCGTACTTCGGCTTCTGCCACCACCTCCTCCGCCACGACGCCCTCCTTGACCTCCTTGGAAACCGTTGTGGTGGCTACTTGGTGGAGAAGGTGGATTGTTTCCGGCTGATCGTTGGCCTCCATCCGGAGCATCATTATTCCGGTTCTAGGGAGGGTCTTCACTTCGACGAGCCCCCTGCCGGCTTGACTCGGCATGGTGTCTGTCGTTCCTTCGTCCGTCACTCCCACCACGGTGGGGCTCAACCAGACGGCTTCTATGTCTAGGAGGTGGCATTCTTTGACAGTCCTCCTCCCGACGTTTCTCTTTGTCTTCTTCCCTACGATCATTCGACTCTCGCCAGGGAGGATTTCTCGGATACAGTGCAGCGATTGCCTCTTGCTCGGCGGCTGGAGCAACGTTGCGCCAGTGACGTGCAGTTCTGTGGTGTTGCTCTGAAGATCCGGTTCTTGAGTGATTGTCTTCCCGACGGTCGGAACGGTGATCCTGTTCCGGAACCCATTGGGGTCTTACGTCGTGCCAGGCCAGATCCGTGTGACATTGGTATGATTGAGAGACCAGTTTTCCACTCCCGTATTTTGTGACCTTCTGCTACTCTAGACCCTTGGTGATTAGCTTAATGCCCAATCGAACCTGTTCCGGGCCTGGATTATTCGGCAGGATATCTCGGGCTGGTGTATTTTTGCCGGTGTTGGATACACGATATCCACATCGCTGTCGAGGCATCCCCGGATCTCCCTCAAAGAGAACCTTGCGTACTTTCGGAAATTGATTGTCACGTCTGTGTCGTTTCTGGTTCTTTTGATGTTGTAAAGAGATGAGCTTCTCCGCAGTATCCATGCACTTCTTATCTTCCTCGATGTTTTTGGCTTCATCCAGGAGTACTTGGCGATGTGCTTCTAGGGCTTGGGCCCTTTCTTCCAATTCTGCAGCAGTAAGTTCTGCCGCAGTAAGGATAGGTGTAGTTAGTGCAGCATCGATGAGTTTACGGGCACCTGCAGTGACCACCTGTCCATCCACCGACTCTTCTTTGGGCTCGTCTGGGATAAGTGCTCCATCCAAGTCTTCCTCGTATTCCTCGACAATCACCTCCTCAGCTGGAAGTTCTTTTGTCGGAGTCTTGTTCTTCTTGTTCTTCTTCTTTGCCTTCTTGGCAGTGCTAGTAGCAAAGACGAATTTGGGTCCGTTTCCCAAAGTCATGCTCTGATCGGTACTTTCGGACATCTGGACCTCAGGATTATCTGCGAGATCCATGTCATCCTGCGCTTTGGGAGAGTTTTCTCCGGATCCTTCATCCATGGCTTCTCCTTCTTCTGCAGCTTTGGAGTTGAACTCCACTTCATATTCCACGGAGAACTTCCAGAAATCCGCCGACATCATAGAGTCATACGAGGATGTGGGTAAGTCGGTGTTTGTTCCGATCGCCTCCAGCACCGAGTCTTTGTTGTCTCCAGCATCGGCAGAGCCGGATCCGGATCCAACATATCCGACAAAGTGCGACGTGCGGGTCCTAAGGTAGTTGCAGCTCTCCTCGTGGGCTTCCTCGAAAATCCTGATGGTTTCGAGAACCTCATCCACGTTTGCGCCTTGCAGCATCATGCACCTCAACATATGCCTCAGGAAAGGTTGGTCTGTTCCAGTGTTCCCAGAGCCGGAACCGAGGTTGTTGTCTTGCCCCTCCTGGATTTCAACCTCGGCGGGTAGATCGATCTGGGATTCGGCCTCTCTAGGGAGATCCACTCCAGATTTGACTTGAACCACAAGATCTACTTCAGGTTTGGCTTTCTCCCCTATCTCCGCAATAGGTGTGGGCTGGGTGGGATTAGGGTTTTCTGAGATCCGGAACTCTACCGCCTCCGCGGACAAAGGGGACCCAGAGATTTCTTCCGCCTCTATCATCACCGCTGGGGTGGGTGGGACAGGTTCAGCGAAACCGATGTACACATCGATCTCGCCAAAGGACATGATGGTGTAAGCAGTCACGACCTCCCTAGCCGGAATCCAGGTCTCATCGAGAACAATGAGAGGGACATCGCTGGCGTAGAGGATGCGACCAACGGTGAAGGTCTCGCCGATTCTGATTCTTGCAGATTCCGCTCGAACGCAGATCCGAAGCTCACTTGCCCCACGGTAGCCGCCAACTATCATCGGATTGATGACAAGTACGCCATGAGGGAGTCCTCGAGGCGTGTGGAAGAGAGGGGTGTGAGACGTACGGTGTTCCGGTACGGTGAGCACACAAGTTTACCCAGGTTTGAATTCGACGTCTTTGGACGGATCCTACTCCTGCTAGCAATCCAGTAATACGACAAAGCCGAAATATGGGTTACAAGGGTTTCGCTTGTGCGAGTTGAGATTGCAGACTATTGTGAGGGTGCCCTAAAGGCTTTCCCTAGGATGGATTATATAGATATCTGGCCTAGGGTTTACAGGAGAGATCTATCCGGCTACGACTAAGAGTCGGTTAGAGAGTACATCTTGAACTACAAGTAACACTATGGGCCTATGTCGGTAAGTCATCTGGGCCTTCCCGTAGCCGGATTGGACTCCGTCTCTTCACCCTGTCTGGGCCGCCCGTGAAGCAAAGCTCTAACCCGTAGTGGGCCACCCTGGTCAGTGAGGCACAGTGAGGATACCCAGAAAGTATATCCCCAATAGACATACTTCACACCCATCAAATTGAGCCTCCATGATGCCATATAAGTCGCGATAAGCAACCATATTTTTGCTGAAAGCGTCACACTTGTTCATTGCCTGCTATGCGACAAGGATGGAACCGGCGAAGATTTTGAGGCGAGTTGCACCGCAGGCTTTGGCCATTCGCATGCCATGCAACAGGGCCTCGTATTCTGCTTCATTATTGGATGCGTTTGTAAAGCTCATCCGAAGAATATATCGCATTTTGTCGCCTTGAGGTGATATTAGTACGACTCCTTCTCCTACTCCCTCTATTCTTTTTGATCCATCAAAGTACATTGTAAATGTGCGAGAAAGGTCTGGTGGACCCGCACTTTGCAATTCCATCCACTCTGTGATGAAATCTGGCAGAACTTGTGACTTAATTGCTTTGCGCTTCTCATAAGTGATATCTCGAGGGGATAATTCGATGGCCCATAGAGAAACACGCCCTTTTGCTTCTGGATTGTTGAGGATACTTGACGAAGGTGCCTCATTGACCACTACGATTGCGTTCTCCGAAAAATAATGGCGTAGCTTTCGTGCTGTCATAAATACTCTGTATGCTAGTTTCTGATAGTGTGGTTACCTTTGTTTAGATGGCGATAAAACCTCACTCAGGAAGTATACTGGCCTCTGCACACCGTGTGTCTTTCCTTCTTCAGGTCGTTCTACGACCAGGACTATGCTGACCACCTGATGTGTTGCAAGAATATAAAGGAGTAAAGGTTCTTTCTCTTTTGGCGACACGACAACAGGGGATGTCGAAAGTGACTTATTAAGATCTTCAAAGGCGTGCTGAGCTTCTTCCTTCCACTCGAATTTTTCTATTTTTCTCATGAGGGCGTAGAATTTTTCTGATTTTCTCATGAGGCCCTCTCTTCAGAAGATATCATCGAAGCCTTCGCGGCCTCCTGCGCTTTCGTCAACGAGACGATTCACTCCTCCACCATGGCGAAAGTGACCTTCGCCGCCTCCATCTCGGCAACTGGAACATAGCCCTTGTGGGCCTTGGCGATTGCAGCACAAGAATCAACTGAAATAAAGAAGACCATGTTTCCACCCCCCTCACAGTAGTGAGAACAAAAATTCACATAAGATAGTATAGCTTACCAGCAGACGCCTGGAGTCACTGGTTGGCCTCCTGTGTTTCCCGCAGATCATGCTCCAAACGTTCCTTCGCGGCCAGCCAGTCGGCAGACTCCCGTTGCAGACCCTGAAGACAACAAATAGTAAGGGAGTGGACGACTCAAAGCTCTGAGTGTCTAGCCGCTGAAATTTAGTGACTAGACCCTTGGGGAATGGACTACTAAAAGCTCTAAGTATCTAGCCACTGAAATTCAGCGACTAAACCCTCGGGGACTGCAGATAGCTGTATAGCAGCACCTAACATGCCGTGGAGCTCAATGTCATCTGTTGAGGCAATTACGAACGAGGTACGACTGCGACGTTGTCTGGTGTCGCCATCAACAACCTTAGGGACCTGCGGCGACTACATTGCAGTTGCCACAGTAGAGTCCCTCTCCATAAAGCAAGGAACGACGTGGCCGTCGCTGTCGGACCGCTGGCCGCAGGCATCGGCACCTCCGCTGGCTCGGTCAGTTTACTCACTCCGAGCTGACAGCCACTTCACCTTCAGCGGGAATAGTGGAATCGCCCTTTCCCGTGTCTTCTTCCACAACAGCGGAGGCGTCATCCTCCTTCTTCTTCTTCACCTCAGCGACTGGCGCCTCCATCAGGTTGGCCTTCCTCTTCTAGGAAGGGTCAACCCTCCCCTTGGTGTCAACTGGCGGAATCTTGGCCACCGAGGGACGGCCAATCTTCTTGGCACCGTACCTGCGAAATCGCCACGATCAGCGAGCCAATTACACAAGAAAGCTTTGATGTACAAAAAAGAGAACATCAAACTTACTTGGCGATAGGGAGAGAGCGTAGTTTCGTGCTAGTGTGGGCAGGATTCTCTAGCTTTGGGCCCAACTTGCGTGAGAGCCCCTTCTCGAAAACACTCACGGCCCACGACACCGCGGGCTTCTTTGATGACAAGCTCGCGGCTACAGGAACCTCGGGCCTGGGCGACACGGGCGCCCCCTCCGGAGGCGGGGACTTCGACCTTGTATGTTCGGTGGCCCCTGGTTCCGGAGTCGCTGAGGCAGTCGATGGGATCACGGTAAGCGGAACCGCCTGTTCCAGCATCACGTCCACTTCCCCTGATTCCTTCATCGGAGCGGTGCCCTCTGGGATCTTTGTCGTTGGGTTAATGACAAGTATGCCATGAGGGGGTCCTCGAGGCGTGTGGAAGAGAGGGGTGTGAGACATACGGTGTTCTGGGACGGTGAGCACACGAGTTTACCCAGGTTTGAATCCACCGGCTTTGGATATATCCTACTCCTACTAGCAATCCAGTAATACGGCAGAGTCGGAATATGGGTGACAAGGGTTTTGCCTATAGGCTCTCCCTAGGACGGCTTATATAGACATCCGTCCTAGGGTTTACAGGAGAGACCTATACGACTACGACTAAGAGTCGGTTACAGAGTACATCTTGAACTACAAGTAACACTATGGGCCTATGTCGGTAAGTCATCTGGGCCTTCCCGTAGCCGGACTGGACTCCGTCTCTTCTCCCTGACAGGGCTGCCCATGAAGAAAAGCTCTAACCTGAAGTGGGCCACCTTGGTCAGTGAGGCACAACGAGGATACCCGGAAAGTATATCCCCAATAGCAGCCCCCGAAAGCCTCCAAGATCCAGAGTCAGATTTCATCATCGCCTAGCTTGATCTTCGGCTTGCAGAATCTTGAAGGGTTCCTGAAACTTCAAAAAGAAAGGATAGGATCCGGGTCTCAAATGAGTCGGACTTATGAATATATTATTTGGGTTTCTAGCTTGAAATTCAAACTAAGCTAGAAATTGGTCTCTGATGTAATCTGACACTAGTCATGGTCAAGTCACATCACTGACAGACATTCCCGTCAGCACGACCGTTGGTGGGTCCGCCTTTTGCAGAACCGAGGCATCATTATGATGCATGCACGGAGATCGAGGCGGCATAATCATCTCGTGGGGGTTACCCATCTCCTTCCTCGACACGTGGCACGTTTACTGTTGCTTCCACACGAATCTTGGCGCAGCTGGAGGATATAAGTGGTTAGGATTCTCCTTCCCATCTTCTTCACCAGCACTTGCGCCGCTTCCTTCCTCCCAACGCTTCCTACAAAAACAGAGCTCCTCTAACTCCCCAAAAATCCTCCAGCTCCGCCCATCCCAGGTCACAGGCCCACGAGAAAATGGCTTCGACCACATCTTCCGGTGCAGCGGCGATGGCAACGACAGCTTCGGCAGTGGAGAATGAGAGTAACCGCAGGGTCTGGGTCCCGTGCGTCCTCAACGACGCAAAGCTCTACCTCTTGGAGAATGAAGCGATCCTCCATGCCGGCGACTGGCGGAGCGGCTATGGCCAAACCGTCCCTACTCCTCGCGCTGACGAGCGGGTGCACTTTAGCACCCACCTCGACAGAGGTTTGAGTTTCCCACCCTCAGATTTCTTTTCTAAGGTCATAGATCACTACGGAGTTCAACTCCATCTTCCCCCGAACTCTCTCTTAGAGATGAGCGCATATGCTTCTTTGTGCGAGGGGTACCTCGGCATCAGGCTGAGTCTCACTCTTTTCCGGTTTTATTTTCATATCCGGAGAAATTCTATCACTACCGGTAATCCATACATTACCGGAACCATTAGTTTTTCCGTTAGGAGAGAGCGCTTCTATCCTCGGATTAAGGCCAGTGAGTTGGTGAAACGGTGGCCATCCATGTTTTCTATCATAAGGACAGACCGGCTCCCGGCAAAGCTACGGCCTTACCGGCTTTCGTTGACGGTGCCGCCACGCCCCAGGAGTCCTAGGACACGGATGCTCCGGCTCTCACGGACGATCTACTTCTTGCAAAGAGGCGGATCAAATATCTGTGAAACACAAGGATCTCGAAGGATCTGACTTAGTGCACTGCTGGATGGCGCGCCGGATCCAGCCTCTCCAACACCACGGTGATCAGCTCATGCATACTATTACCAAGAGCAAGTCAGACTCTCTCCGTATCTGCTCCACTCCATACCTGGAAAAATACTATTAGTACCAAATAAATTGGCTGATCAAGGAGCGGGTCAAGAGGAAAATTCCGGACTTGTCCTTGGACATCCACACAGTTGACGATCCTATGACACTAGTAAGTATTCTAGTAGTAACCTGAACTATGTTTCCATCTTATACATTGTTTTGCAATACTGAGATTCCATTTTCCTTTTCAGCTTGCTGACCTCCCCGAGTTAGAGCTTGCTCCTATCGAGGGATATCCTCTTGAGTTATCTCAGGACGACAGAGAATTGGTTCCACTACCAGATGCGCTTACTTGAAAGTGTAAGGCTCCGACAATGTCTATCAGCCCAAAGGAGGTGCCTGTTGTGAAGAGGTAACTTTCCTCACAAGGTTTTTGTACTTCATTTCTTATTCTTTCTGAAGTGTAACGATTTTTGTTCTATTACCTCTTTAGAGCTAGAAAGCTCACCAAGGGCAAGGGGAAGGGATCCTCGTCAAAGCCCCTGTGTCAGTCAAAACTTAATTTGACTTCTCCTGCCGCAGCGCCTCCGACTCCTGCCCCACAACCTTTTGCAGCATCAGAGATTATTCAATCTCCGACTGTCGTAGAAGATCCAACTCAACAAGCAGAGCCAACGATCCTTGGGTCATAGACTGACGTCACTATGGGTGACTCAGATTTTGATAAGGGTGAACCCTCTTCGGGTAATGATCCCTCGGTAAAGGTCTTCGCTAAAAACCTCCTCAACAATCCGGGTCTTGCCAAGCTTGGCATTACTCGAAAGTCTGTGGAGGAGATCCAACGACTAGCCCAGCAATGCTTGGAAATCCGGAATATTACTTCCGAGGAGGAGGCACAAGAAGAAGAGGACGTCAAGTACTCCGAACTTCTCGAGCAAATCCGTCTTTGCGATGAAGGGCTGAGAACTAGTGTGCTTTCGCCACCCCTAGTAATCCCGCTGACCCTCGCCGAGAAGGTTAGAACCGAGGTGTCCATGAGCTTAAGCAAGCTCACCCACGAACATCATGTAAGTAGAATTCCAACTCATCTTTTTTACTTTATTTCATATCATATCCTCTAGCCCCCAAGCATGAAGTTGGATAGGTAATCCGGATTTATGCTTCCTTAGGATGCCAAAGAATGAACTAGTATAGCCCCCAAGGCTCGTGCTGATATTAGTAGAAATATTAGCTCGAGTCTTTAGTAGACTTCTGACTCTGGGTATTCTGACTTACAGAAATTTAATTCATATAACCAGGAATTGTTGAAGAATATTTGCAACAAGCGGAGAGAAATCAGAGCTCTCTGGCTTGAAAATGCTCAATTAAAAGTGTCAAGGGATGAGGCTGAAGGTAAACATTCTAGTATCAAACCCTTTCCCTTTATTTCATAGTACAATTTTTATTCTACTGTTATTATTTTTACTACAGCACTGGTAAATTAATCCTATGCTATGATGGAAGAAGCCGAAAATCTGAAGACCCTGGTGGTGGAGAACACCGACTTATGTCAGGAGATGGACAAGCTGAAGGCAGATCATGAACGGAGCATTGCTCAAATTCTTGAATCCTCTTCCATGGCCACTGACGAACGTGATCGAACGGTCGTGGCCCAGGATCAAAGAATCTCGGATATCAATGATGCTTTGTTCAGAGAGAGGGACATCGCCGAGGCACTCTAGGCTGAACTCCAGAGCCTACGGGAGGAGAAGACCAAAGTTGATGATGTCATCTTCGATATTTTCCCCCTTTCTGACTTTTCTGCCTTTTCTGACTCTTGGAGTCTCGATATATTTACTAACCTTTTGCATTACATGCGTAGGTCCTCTAAATTTACTGGATTCTGCCTCCACCGAGTCTCGCACTAGCCGGCTTTCACAAGTCGGTGATTTTCTTCATGATTTCCGCCAATCCTTTGAAGATATTGGCGAAGTTCTCAAGGTTCCGGACATGCATAGAAAGTCCGGCTTTGAAGTGCGAGACAAGGCCAAGGAGATGCCCCAACTCATCCAGGACTGGAACATGTCCTACACATGGACTGCAGCACAGAACGGTCTCACCATGGTTATGAGCCACCATGGAAGCATGGAAATCTGGCAAGTGACCAGTGGGTATTCTACTATGGATGAAGATGGACATGAGCAGGACATCAAAGCAATCATGGACTCCTGTGCCAGATATGGATGTCATGTAGCTGATTTGACCAGCTACGATACTCCTTTCTTCACTCGTGTAGAGATGCCACCTCCGCCCACCGAAGAAACTGGTGAAGTTTCCGACGACGAACAAACTGTATCAAATTTGAACGTCTCGGAAAGATATCGGGGCGAGGGTGATGTCTCCAGTGAGCCGGCTGCTCCTTCTTCCCCTACATCATAGAGCATCAGAAAACTTTGTGTTATTCTGAAACAATTGGGTTGTAAATAGGTAGTTAAATTCTTTTGCTGGTGCTAAGTTTTTCTTTATCTATTTAGCAGTTTTGGCTTTATAATTTTTGTGCCTGAAATTTTTGCATAAGCACTTTTTATTTTTTGTCCGTACTTATTGTTTATATAGCTTTCTGCCTCGTCCCTTTCGTGAGCCGGCCAACCTTCAGCACAGAAACTTTGCCGAGCAACGGAGATCAATTGCTAAACCAGTTTAAACTCGGAAACAAAGCCGGTTTCTAGTACCAACAATTCACTACTCGGAAAATGCCAGCATCCGGCAATCAGATAAATAACCAAAGTATAGGCTAGAAAATTTAAATTTATACCCAAAGGTAGCAATTTTAGAATCAGAAATCTAAACCAGAACAAACATAAGCATAAAGTAGTTTCAAGTATTCTAGGATTTTCGACTGCGACATGATCATTCAGAAATAAGATGGTAATATAAAACTTCTCAGAAAAAAATGAGGCAACCAATAGTTTATTTCTTATTGAACATGTACACATATATGATTATAAAGAAAGATGACTAAGAATAAAAGGGACATAGCTGAGCAATATTCCATGGTCTGTCTAATTCTTCCGGGTCTGTACTACCTCCAACTCTCTTTATTTTCTTAGTAGCAGGTCTTTCTTTGACTGGCCACATATCAGTTAGATAGTAAGAACCATTGTGCAATACTCAGCTAACTAAAAAGGGCCCTTCCCATATTGGGGAAAGTTTGTGCTTTCTTTTCTGCACAAACCGGATAACCAAATTTCCCTTATTGAAAGACCGGTTTCTGACTCTCTGGCTATGATACTTGCGTAACTTATGCTGACAGGCTATTGATCTCATCTCAGCAACAACACAAAATTCTTTGACTAGGTCGAGATCATTTTGTCAAGAAATTTCGGCATCCTCTTCAATATACGCGACAACTCTAGGAGAAGTGTGAACCAAATCACTAGGAAGAACTGCTTCTACGCCATAGACCAAGAAGAAAGGTGTGTATCCAGTGGACCTGTTCGGAGTTGTTCGCAAGCTCCATATTACAGAAGGTAATTCCTCTGCCCAAGCCCCCACAGCACGCCATAGTGGTGCTTCGAGTCTTGGTTTTAGGCCTTGTAGGATTAAACCATTTGCTCTTTCGACTTGTCCATTAGCCTGCGGATGTGCGACTGACGCAATGTCAAGCCGGATATTTTGTTCATTGTAGAATTCATCAAGCTCTCCCATAGAAAAGTTACTCCCGTTGTCCGTAATAACGCTATGCGGATAACTGTATTGGATTATGACATCCTCGACAAATATTCTGGCTGTTGCTCCATCACAACTGGTGACGGGTTTAGCCTCAATCCATTTTGTGAATTTATCCACCATCACTAAGAGATGAGTAAATCCACTTGGAGCCCGTTTAAACGGTCGTACCATGTGAAGCCCCTAGACCGCAAAAGGCCATGTTATAGGTATTGTTCGCAGTTGATCAGCCAGAACGTGAGATTGTTTGGCGTACTTTTGGCAGCCTTTGCACGTCTTGACCAGCCGTTCGACATCTGCCTTGGCTGTAAGCCAGAAAAAACCGTGTCGGAAAGCTTTTTCCACTAGAGATTTGGCTGCAGCATGGTGACCACACTCGCCTTCGTGGATTTCTCGTAAGATTTCCACTCCTTATTCCGGAGATACATAGTGCTGAAAGACCCTAGACACGCTCCGCTTATAGAGCTCACCACTAATTATAGTATAGGCTTTTGCTCGTCGGATGATCTGCCGGCTCAGAACTTCATCTTCGGGTAATTTTCCATCTACCAAGTAGTCAAGGTAGGGTTGAGTCCATCTTGGAATTACAGCCAAAACTGCTACTAAAGGTGAGTCGGATTTGGTCGGATATTCCTCATCTACTCCTTTTATAGAGGGAACTTTGAGGTGCTCTAAAAAAGCGCCATCCGGAACCTTTTTCCGTGCAGAGCCTATACGACATAGTGCATCCGCTTCCTCATTTTCTATTCGAGGGATGTGTTGAACCTCAAACCCTTTGAACAATTTAGATAGTTCATCCACAACAGCTCTATATGCTGCCATGTGCTTATTCGCATTACAGATATCCGACATTTGCTGGGAAACAAGATCCGAATCTCCGTAACACATCAAACATCGGATGCCAATATCCTTAGCAATCCGGATCCCATGCAACAGTGCTTCATACTCGGCAATGTTATTCGTCGCCGTGAAGTGGATCTGCAACACATAGAAAAGATTATCTCCTTGGGGTGATTTGAGCACCACGCTAGCCCTCGAGCCCCCGAGCGCCTTAGACCCGTCAAAGTGTAAGGTCCAGTATTCCGATTCTGTAAGGGTCATATTTTCCGTTGTCTCTGTCCAATCAGCGACAAAGTCAGCGAGGATTTGGGATTTGATTACTGTATGAGGTTTATACTCAATGACAAAAGTTGAAAGCTCTATGCCCCATTTTGCGACGCGTCCTGTAGCATCGTTGTTGCTGATTATATCTCACATGGGAGCTATGCTCACCACGGTAATGGGATGTTCCTAAAAATAATGCCGTAACTTACGAGATGCGAAAAACACACCATAAGCCAGCTTTTGATAGTGCGGATACCGCAACTTTGATCCAGTTAGGACCTCGCTGAGATAATAAGTGGACGCTACACCAGGTGTTCCTAATTTTCCTCTGGTCTCTCCACCACCATGACGACACTAACAACTCTGTTTATCGCAGCGAGATAGAGCAACATCGGTTCTCGTGGTTCCAGTGCTGCAAGGATAGGAGCAGATAAGAGTACTGCTTTCAGGTCTTGTAGCGTAGTTTCAGCTTTGTCAGTCCAAACGAACTTTTTGGTCTTTTTCAAGAGCTTGTAGAGTGGTGCGGTTCTTTCACCGAGCCGGCTTACAAACCGACTGACTGCAACAATGCAACCAGTTAGTCTTTGAACGTCCTTCAGGCGAGTTGGCCTGGAAATATTGAGTATGGCCTTAATCTTGTCTCGGTTCACCTCAATGCCTCTTTGAGACACGATAAAACGTAACAATTTTCCGGCTGGTATTCCAAAGAAGCACTTCTTTGGGTTAAGCATTATGTTGTATTTTCGTAGATTGGCAAACAATTCCTCTAACTCGGAAATTAGAGTTTCCTTCTTTTTGGACATCACCGCAATATCGTCCACATATGCATGTACATTGTGTCTGATTTGGTCGTGGAGGCAACGCTACATAGTCCGCTGGTACGTAGCTCCTGCATTCTTGTGCCCAAAGGGCATCATAACAAAACAGAAGGTTCCGAAGGGGGTTATGAATGAAGTTTTGACTTTGTCTGATTGCTTCATCCGGATTTGGTGATAACCGGAATATGCGTCGAGAAAACATAGGAGTTCCGAGCCTGCCGTAGAATCGACAACTTGATCAATTCTGGGCAGAGCGAACGGATCTTTGGGACAAGGGCGAACGGATCTTTGGGACAAGCCTTGTTCAAGGGAGTATAATCAACACACATCCTTAAATCAGTGGTGTCCATTTGAGGGACCATTACAGGATTGGCCGACCACTCAGTGTGGATGACCTCTTCTATGAATCCAGCTAACTGGAGCCGGGCTAGTTCCCTAGCTATTGCCTTACGCTTTTCATCGCCGAAACATCGTAGGGACTCTTTGACGGGTTTAGCATTCGGGTGTACATTTAGAGAGTGCTCGGCAAGTTCCCTAGGTACTTCGGTCATGTCAGATGGCTACCATGCGAAGATATCTTGATTTGCTTGGAGGAACTTGACGAGCGTGCTTTCCTTTGCGCTATCTAGGCCTACACCTATCTGGATCACCTTGGAGGGGTCATCAACCTTCAACAGCGTATTCTTCATCTCTTCCGATGCCTTGAACTCCGGATTCGGCTTTGTCACCTCCTTGTTCGTCTCGGGCATCTTGGACGAATCAATTCTCTTCTTCATCTCCTTGTACTCCTGGGCGTGCAGCACGGCTTCAGCAAAGGCGGCATTTCCGTCCTTGCACTCTCGCGCCTTCTTCGGGTCTCCCCTGATGGTGATCACGCCTTTGGGACCTAGAATTTTCATCATATTGTAAATGTAACAAAGACGAGCCATAAAAGCCCAGTAAGTCGGACATCAGAATATAGCGTGATATGTGCTCTTGAACGGGACCACTTCAAAGGAAAATGCCTCCGTCCGGTAGTTATTTGGAGTTCCAAAGGTAACATCCAAAGTGATCTCTCCCAGGGAATTTGCTTATCTTCCTTGGACAACTCTGTGAAAGATCACAGAGCTATGATTCAGCTGGGTATCCAAGATCCGCATCCACCGTAGCATTTCAACAAACATAATATTAATGTTGTTGCCGCCGTCCATGATAGTATTGGAGAAACCATAGCCGTCAATAAGTGGCTTGACGACTAAGGCGTATTTTCCTCGCTTGTGCAACTTAGGCAGATGATCAGCACGGTCAAAGGTGATTGCCACTTCCGACCAATCCAGGAATTGTGGGACAGCCGGAACGGTTGCGTTGTGCTCATGTAGAACTGCTTTCTTGACCTTAGCTGGTTGAGATCCGAGGAAGGTGACATACGTGTCTTTCTTTGTTGGGAAGTTTTTCTTTCCCTCCAGCTTGGGATTTTACGGGTCAGCTTCCTCCATGTCAGAATCTTCCTTCGTCTCCTTATCTTTTTCGGGATTCTTCTTTCCCTTCTTCCTCTTAGCCCTGTAGCCAGCAGTATCGTCTTTCTTGATGTCATCATTAAAACGACACTCGGTGTTTGTGTGAGACGAGCCCCCACTGGCATCTAAGTGATGCAGACATGGGTTGTTGGCAATGTCGGTGCAGGAGTAGGTTTTGCCAGGTTGCTGGTCTCCTCTACCCTGGACTCTTTATGTCCCACCGCTGCGCCCTCCTCATCCTCCAGATCCGAAAGTAGTAGTGACCACTTCTGTTTTCGCGTTGGGTTTTTCTTCTGAGGTGTTCTTGCGCTTTTGAGCTTGCTGCTTTGGTTGTTTTGCCGACTGTGGCAGAGCTAGGGTTTTCAGTAATCCCTCTACATCGTCATCAGCATATGCATACTTGCTCGATGTTTCTATCATCTCTCCCAGATCAGTGATCTTGTCACACTTCAAGCGATGACGTAGTAAACCAATTGGGCGTCCTGCAATGAAACCTTCAATCGCAGTTTGGTCATTTACTTCTTCACAAGAGTTCTTGATGTCGATCCATCGTCCGAGGTAATCTCGGCAAGTTTCTCCGGCTTTCTGGGTGCAACGTTGTAGGTCTCCTACCGTACAGGGCCTCCGATATGTGCCTTCAAAATTCCGAAAGAACACGCTTTGCATATCATACTAGTCGTGGATGGTGTTCTTTGGAAGTTCATTGAGCCATGATTGTGCCATCTTCCGCAACATAAGTGGGAGATATCGGGTTGCGACCAAGCTATTTCCACCTTTGCCGAGGCATCAAGCCTGGAAAAAATCCTGGAGCCAAGAATCTGGACGAGCTACACCGTCGTAGGGCTAGATGTGCCTTAAGATAGCAAATCCTTTCGGGAATCTTGTTGCTCTAATGCATGGTCCGAAGCATTTTGGACCCACATAGATTTCGTCGTTCTCGTGGCGCCGCGCGTCTATGTTAGAGTTGATCCGATGTCTCGCGTCACTTGGTGACAGAGATCACTGTCCTGATTGACGACTGTGGCTATGGTGCCTTGGAGCCAAACTCCTGCTTCTGCCGCCACCTCCTCCGCCACGACGCCGTCCTTGGCCTCCTTGAGAGCCATTCTGATAGCTGCTTGGTGGAGAGGGTGGAGCAGGTGGGTTCTTTTCGACTGATCACCGGCCTCCGTCCGGAGCGTCATTATTCCGGTTCCGGGGAGGGTCTTCATTGCGACAAGCCCCCTGCCGGCTTGAGTTGGCATGGTGTCCGTTGTTCCTTCGTCTGTCACTCCCACCGTGATGGGGTTCAGCCGGATGGCTTGTATGTCTAGGAGGTGGCAATCTTTGATAGTCATCCTCCCGACGTTTCTCTTTGTCTTCTTCCCTGCGATCGTTTGACTCTCACCGGGGAGGATTTCTCGGATACAGTGCAGCAATTGCCTCCTGCTCTGCGGCTTGGGAAACGTTACACCAGTCACGTGCAGTTCAGTGGCGCTGTCCTGAAGATCCGGTTCTTGAGTAGTTGTCTTCGCGATGGTCGGAATGGTGATGCTGTTTCGGAACCTGTTGGGGCCTTACATCATTCCAGGCCGGATCCGTGCGGCATTGGTCAGATTGAGAGTAGCTTAATGGCCTTCTGCTTCTCCAGACCCTTGGTGAGTAGCTTAATGCCCAATCGGACTTGTTCTGGGCCTGAATTATTTGCTAGGATATCTCAGGCCACAATGGTGTTTTGTACTGGTGTTGGGTACACCAGATCTCCATTACTGTCGAGCCGAGGCATCCCCGGATCTCCCTCAAAGAGAACCTTGCGTACTTCCGGAAATTTGTTGGCCCGTACGTGGCCTTTCCGGGTCTTCTGATGTTGCAGAGAGATGAGCTTCTCCGCAGTAGCCGTGCGCTTCTTCTCTTCCTTGATGTTTTTGGCTTCATCCAGGAGTACTTGTCGACGTGCTTCTAGGGCCTGAGCCCTTTCTTCCAATTCCGCAGCAGTGAGTTCTGCTGCAGTAGGGATAGGTGTACTTAGTGCAGCATCGATGAGTTTACGGGCACCTGCGGTGATCACGTGTCCATCCACCGAAGCTTCTTTGGGATCGTCTAGGATCAAAGTCATTGATCGATTCGGAGTTGTTCTTAAACTCCACAGTACCGCTGGTAGTTCTTCTATCCAGCACCCCGCTGATCTTTGCAGCGGCTCCATGAGCCGAGGTTTTATCCCGTACAGGACCAGTCCGTTGGATATTTCCACTTGTCCGTTCGATGCGGGGTGAGCCACAGAGGCAACATCTAGCCGGATCTTCTTCTCTCGGCAGAACCTCACAAATGCTCCTTCAACAAAATTTATGCCATTATCAGTTATGATACTGTGGGGATAACCCTATCTCAAGATTATATGATCGAGGAATTTTACTGCTTTTGCCCCATCACATTTCCTGATTGGATTTACTTCAATCCATTTAGTGAACTTCTCCACCATAACTAAGATATGGGTCATTCCTCCCTTAGCTGGCTTGAATGGTCCAAACATATCTAGGAACCATATCGTAAATGGCCAAGTGATGGGGATGGTCTTCAGTTCCGACATTGGCACATGGGTTTTGGTGGCATACCTCTGACACCCATTACACTTCCTTACCAGATCCTCTGCTTGTTCCAAAGCATTTGGACAATAAAATCCATGCCGGAAAGCCTTTGCCACTAATTCTCTTGAAGATGCATGATGGACACATTCCCCTTGGTGGATATCCCGGAGTATGTCAAGCCCTTCCTCCGGGTCAACGCAAAGCTATAGCACCGTGGTTACACTTCTTTTGTATAGTTCGGCATTGATGATGGTATAGTCCTTTGCTCTTCTCTGAATTTTCCTTGAGAGTACCTCATCATCCGGCAAGATTCCTTCTTTCAGGAAATCAAATATTGGCTTGGCCCAAGTGGGTATAGCTCGGATGGGAAAAAGTTCTTCATCGATTTCCATCACATCTACCGACATAACTCCATCCGGGTTTAGCTGAACAGTCCCCGGGTTTGCTGAAGTGCTTCCCCAGTCTATCTCCATAGGTGTAGCTTCTGACCCGGAGAGAGCCAGGATATAGATTGACTTGGATTCCAGTGATGGGGTAATAGATAGTTTTCTTAAGTGCTCCAAAGCAACATTTGGCGGGATTGGTTGCTGGGATGAGCCCAACTTGGACAGTATGTCGGCTGCCTCGTTTTCAATCCGAGGTACGTGATGAAATTCACACCCCTCAAAAATCCGCTTATCTTTTGAACATGGAATCTGTAAAGGGCCATGTTGGCATCCAAGGCATCCCAATTGCCAGATACTTGCTGCACCACCAAATCTGAGTCTCCAAAGCATTGTATCCGACGTATCCCTACTTCTTTTGCCACTTTGAGCCCATGCACAAGTGGCTCATATTCTGCGACATTGTTCGAGGCGCTGAAGTGGATTTGGAGGACATATTTCAATTGATCTTTATTGGGCGAGGTAAGTACTACTCCGGCACCCAGTCCTTCCTACATCTTTGACCCGTCAAAGTGCATTCTCTAGTAGTTGGAGTCCAGCAGAAGTGGTTCATATTGCATCTCGACCCAATCCACGAAGAAATCCGCCACAGCCTGCAATTTGATCGCATCTCTTCTGTCGAACTATGGTGCATATGGGGCCAGCTCGATTGCCCACTTCGCTATTTGGCCGCTAGTATCTTTGTTGCTCATAATCTCTGATATGGGTGCCTCGCATATCACTTTGATGGGATGTTCCTCAAAGTAGTGTTTGAGTTTATTGGCCGACATATACACGCCATACGCCATATTTTGATAGTGAGGGTAGTTTTGTTTTGAGGTCGGCAATACCTCGCTTAAGTAATATACCGGCCTTTGCACCGACTTTCCTTCCTCTTCACGCTCCACTACAATTACTGCACTTACGACTCAGTTGGTCGCGGCTACATAGAGCAACATTTGCTCCTTGGGTAGTGGTGCGGCTAATATTGGTGCAGTGGACAACATGTTTTTCAATTCTCAAAAAGCATTATCCGCTTGCAGTGTCCATGTAAAGTTGTCTGCCTTTTTCATTTGCTGGTAGAGGGGTAGTGCCTTCTCTCCCAACCGACTTACAAACCGACTTAACGATGCCAGGCACCCAGTGAACTTCTACAATTAAGGGATTTTGGCAGTTCCATTCTCTCTATAGCTCGGATCTTTGTCGGGTTAGCTTCAATACCTCAGCTTGATACTAGGAAACCAACTAACTTCCCAGGGGGCACGCCAAAGGTGCATTTTTCCGGGTTAAGCTTCATCCGGAACCGTATGAGGTTCGCGAACGTTTGTCCGATGTCATCAAGGAGCGTATTGCTTTCCTTAGTCTTTATCACCACATCATCCACGTACACTTGGACGTTCCGACCTATTTGGTCATGTAAACATTTTTGCATGCATCGCTGATACGTTGCTCTAGCATTACGTAATCCGAACGGCATAGTGCGATAGCAATAAGCCCCGTACGGGGTGATAAACATAGTCTTTATTTGATCTTCCGGGTTCAACGGTATCTAGTTGAAACCAGAATACGCGTCGATGAATGACAACAGTTCACATCCGGTAGTTGAATCTATGACTTGGTTTATTCTAGGCAGCGGGATTGGATCTTTCGGACATGCCTTATTCAGCTTCATGTAATCAATGCACATACGCCATACCATGGCCATGTTTGGGTCATCTTTCTTCTTTTGCACGAGCACCGGATTAGAGAGCCAATCCGGGTAAAGTACCTCCATGATAAATCCGGCTACAAGGAGCCTAGCTATCTCATCCCCAATGACTTTTCTTCTGTCCTCGGCGAAACGTCGGAGAGGTTGCTTCACCGGCTTAGCATTGGGTCTCACATTCAAAGAGTGCTCGGCCAACTCCTTCGGTACACCTTCCAGATCCTGTGTGGACTAAGCAAAGATATCCCGATTCTCACGGAGGAAGTTGACGAGCTCACTTTCCTATTTGTCGCCCAACCCGGCACCAATGGTTACGGTGCACTATGGGAACTAGTCATCAATTGACACTTTCTTAGTGTCCTTGGTTGGCTGAAATGACACACTTCCATGCAGATTGGTAAGGGCCGACTTATGTTGCTGCGTGGCTGAGCCAATGCTGCCACTTCCTGTATCCTCCTCTTTTCCTGGGCTATCATGAGTGACTCGGCAGAACCGCACTCGATCGAACGCCTGAAGTCCCCTAATACGATTATCACTCCCCTTGGTCCAGGCAGTTTCAGTTTTAGGTAACTGATGTGAGTACTTGCCATGAACTTGTTTAGTGCAGGCCTGCCGAGCAACGCGTGATAGGCGCTCTCCAAGTTCACCACTTCGAACTCCAAATTTTTAGTCCAGCAGTTATCCCTCATACCAAATAGCACATCAATCCGGACCTTACCAATTGGCTCACAGGAGATATCAGGTACAATGCCGTGAAAAGTGGTCCTTGTAGATTGGAGCATATTTTCTGATATCCCCAACTTGTGCATGGTATCATTGTACATGATGTTAATGCTACCGCCAGTATCTATCAATACCTTGGAGAATCTCGCATTGATGTTTGGCCCGATGAACGTCGGATCTAGGACCAGTGTATAGGTCCCTGGACTTGGCATGAGCTTTGGGTGGTCTTTGATACTCCACGTAATCTCCTTATCCGACCAAGGCATATACCTCACCACAGCTGGCATTTACCTCCATATGTTGGTGCTGCAGGCTCTTCCGGTCAGTTTCTTCCGTGGTGAATAAATAGTAACTTTGGTGATGCTCCCTGTACTCATTTCGTCCCTCATTAACGTGGTAACCTTGGTCTTGCTGCTGGTGTTATTCACTTGATGCACAGCATCCCTCCTTTCCTGATTTTCATACCTCGGTGGAGGTGGAGGAAACATTAGTTCCTGTTTCATTCCCCCCGTGAGCAATGGCTACCGAGCTGCCTCACTCCGAGGTGCTTTGTTCCGAGGTGCCTGAGCATTCCCTGAACTACCCTGTTCTAGCTTCCTCATCCACTCACACTGCCGGGTTGTATGGTTCACCGGGCTATTCAGGCTTGGCGTATGGAACTTGCATGGCTAATCCAGCATAGTCTCGAACATATACCTCAGACGGTCCTTTCTTTCTTGCCACTGCTTTTTCTGCTTCGGGGTCCAAGGCTTCTTGCCTTCACCCTTCTGCTGCCAGTTCTGTCCTCCAGTTTTTTGGCGTTGGCTGGCTCTGGCATTGGGCTGATCCTTGTCTACCGATGCCACTTGTTGCGAGTTATACATGTAATCCGGATGCTCGCCCCTTCTCTTTCCTCAAAAATCGTTTCTCCTTGATGACACAGAGCCATCTCGATTGTAATACTCCTCATTCGCCTCGCTTGACATTAGCCAGGATTGAGTTGGGTCTCCTAGAGCATATGAATCCACGATCCGGATCGTCTCAGCCAAAGTTGTCAGCATATCTCGCTGCAATCTTTGCCACAACATACTTCTATATCTACAGCGTTGGGCGAACCACGCAATTGCTTGTGATTCAATTACCCCCTCACACGAGTTGCGCACGTTGCACCACCGAGTCAGAAAATCTCGGTCAGGCTCATTCGGTCTCTGCCGGCATAACCCAAAGTATGTGGCCTATTGGGCCTCTTGTAGGTGCTTGAGAAGTTGCTAAGGAATAGCTCCTCAAAATCCAACCAACAGTTGACACTTCCTGGTGGTAAGTTATTTAGCCAAACTCTCGCAGGCTCTTCCAACATTTAAGGCACATACCTCACCGCCCATCTCAAATTCTGTTGCGATCTTGACTCCTGTTGCATAGTCAATGAGCCAATCTTCTGGTTTGGTGTTACCATCATAGGTCTTTGTTCCTCTAGCCAACTGAAAGTTTGGTACTGGCGGTTCCCTCATGATCTGAGGTCCAAAGCATGCCAGACCCCGGAGGTCCCTGTACCTCGATCATCTCCGACCTATAAATCCTGTCAAGCTTTAGCCTTGCATCATCTCGTTGCAAGTTTCTGCTTCCCAGCCTTGACCCAATCACATGGTGCTATGGTCTTGGGTATCCGTCGTTGACCATCATTGTATCTTCCCTGATCCGGATGAGCATTCTGCTATTGGATCACTTGGCCAACACTTCTGTCCTGCTGAGGTGCATATTGCTGCTGATGCTACTGAGGTGCATTTTTGCCTGCTCCCGCCAGATCATGTTGTCCGGCATTTCCGTTGAAAACGTTCCTTTGACCGGCATCGCCTTGGTCGCGGTTACCTCGGCTAGTACTGTGGCGATCATCATCAACTTGCACTGCTTTCCCTTTTCTAGCTCTCACCGGATCAAAAAGGGACCATCTGTTTGTCTCTTCTCCCCGAGTTTACGACTTCTTCTCTCCTTGGGTTATGACCCGGAGATGATGTGGCTCCAGCGGATTTGGCCCGGTTATTTCTGGCCAAATGAACCATGTGCGATGCTCCGGGTGGTGCCGGGTTTGCCTTGTTCATTTCTTCATTTTGCTGGCAAGCTACCCTCAGCAAGTGGTTCACCCTCTCTTGTTGCCTTTCCCGGGCCTCTCCGGTTAAACTCTCTAACTCAGAAGCAGCTGCGTTTGCCACCCTAAGGTTTTTCGCTAGGGTACTATACCTCTCCAGCCCTCCTGTCGCTATTGTGGCTGTCTGACCCGGCCTAGGCTCATACTCCTTGTCAATCTCAGTAATCAGGTTTCTACCTCGGATTTTCACCCCATCTATGCGGTTTGCCTTTGCATATTCTCTCAAAGTGATGTTCAAGGACAACTGTAACTCCGCTACCTTGTTCGTGCCAGCTAGCATTTTCTGCCTAGTTTCCTCCAACTCAGCTTGCGCCTGAGCTGTATCTACTACAGGAGCTATCGGTGTTGCTAGGCTATCTATTGCTTGCTGGAGTACATTCTTTGGCCTCTCTAGTGGAGGAAATCTAGACCTTGCATGTTTTGCCGTGACTTCCAGATCTAGTGTCGGGTCCTTGCTTGCTCCCGCATCTGGCGCGGCCATCATGATCTCAATGCTGCTAGCGGGGCGAGTGATACGCACACCGCGAGTTGTGCTGAGAGGCGGTTTGCCTCCCTCGACGACATGCCGTGGATGAACGCAGGTTTCGTCCACTTCAACGTAGATCTTGTGCGTGCCAACCTTGATGAAGAGGCCATTGCACGGAGGAGGACGACTGCCGAAGCTCCCTGCATTGTCACTGGTGTAGTCCAGCGCTCCAAAGCGCTGAACTAGGCCGGAGACGATGCGCTTACCGGTGCTGGACATGCTTCACGTCTGGATTTTCACCCCTGCTAGCGCTGCTAGCCCCACGGTGGGCACCAACTATCATGGTGGTGGCACGGCATATGCCATGGATAGGCTAAAGTTGGGGCCAATGTACACTAGGGGAATCCAGGGAGGGATAGCGTGGTGATTCCATGCACAAGTGTTGTTGTATTTCCTCTATCAATGGTGGTTACAAGTGCTCCTCAAGCTTTTGGTGAGAAGGAGACTAGGTCTCTTACCCCTCACAACTAAGCTCTAGAGGTCTACCTTCGACAGAGAAAATGATCGATCCCCCTCTATGGAGGCCCTGGTGCTCTGATGACCCACAAGTATAGGGGGTGTATTGCAGTATTTTTGAGGGAAGTGAAACCCAATTTATTTGTTCGACACAAGGGGAGCCAAAGAATATTTATAAGCCTTAACAACTGAGTTGTCAATTCAGCTGCACCTGGAAACAATCTTGCTCATAGCAGTTTATCAGTAGCAACAGTTTTGTAGTAGGAATAGTAAAGTAATAGCAGTTGGAAAAGTAAAGAAGATAGTAACAATTGCAGTAAACAGTAGGATTAGAGCGTGGTAGGCATAGGGATGGATCGACGGGCGTTGCATGGACAAGACAATTCATATAGCAATCAGAACATAGGGCAATTGTAGATAAATAAGATAAAGCATCCAAGTACTAAATAATCATAGGCATGTGTTCCATATATAGTCATACGTGCTCGCAATGAGAACTTGCACAACATCTTTTGTCCTGCCAGCCCGTTTGCAGCGGGGCCTCAAGGGAACTACCGGAGCAAAGCAGTAACACTCCGTGAACACATGTGATCCTCACATCAAAGCCATTCCCTCCGGTTATCCCGATTTCTATCACTTCCGGGCCTTTGGTTCTGGACAACAACATGTGTGTACAACTTGCAGGTAAGACCAAAAACAATACTATCATAATGAATCAATAACATGTTCAGATCTGAAATCAAGGCACTCGGGCCCTAGTGACAAGCATTAAGCATAACAAGTCGCAACAAAGTCAAAAAGCACTAATAGAAGATACTAGGCACCATGCCCTAACAATCTGATGCCATTACATGAACGATCTCATCCAATACCTACCATCCCCATAGCCTACAGCGGGGGATTACTCACTCATAGATGGGGGAAAAATGGATGGTCGATGGAGAAGCGATGTTGATGATGATGGCGATGATCTCCTCCAATTCCCCGTCCTGGAAGGGTCCCAGAATGGAGTTTCTGGTTCCGAATTTTGGAATATGGTGGTGGCGGTGGAGCGAAACTCTTTCTAGAAAAACGTCGACCCCCCCCTGAGTTTTTAGGTCAGAAGGCAACTTATAGGCGAAGAGGGAGACCGAGGGGTGTCTGGGGCGGCTAGACCACCCCCTGGCGCGGCCAGGTGGTGTGACCAGGCCCCATCCCCACTCCGTCTCGTATTCTGGCTCCATGAGTCTTCTGGAGAAATAGGATTTTTGGCATATTTTCCGGTATTTTTCCTGATAGTTAATTTTCTGCACAAAAACTAGACACCAAGGTAATTCTGCTGAAAACAGCATCAGTCTGTGTTAGTTGTATCCAAATCACACAAGTTTAGAGGAGGAACCATAGCAAAAGTGTTCGGGAAAGTAGATACGTTTTGGATGTATCATGCTCCTTATATAGGCGAGCCCAGGGTACAAAATTTAGGGCTTACGTGGAGGCATATTCCCCGAATATGCTCCTAGGATAAAGCTAGATGCTTCTTTATTGCTTTAAACAGCTCGTCTAGACTTTGTACATAGCCCACTGCATGCCCCTCGTCTTTGGCGTCACCAGACACGGCTTACACCAGCCGGCTTCGCTCGCGTCACCTTTGTTGGCCTCACCTTGCTGGTCCTCTCCTCTGCTTGCTTCTCTCATGCTACAGCGGGCAAAGGCCACCTTTTGACCAGCGGGAGATTCCTTCCTTCTCTTGGAAGCCATGTGGTAGTCTGGCTAGCGCTTGGCTAACCTGGCTATGTGGGTACCTGCACAATTTAGTAAATGAACATGGCTGACATACATTTTATGCCGGCCGGATTATTGCTAAGGGAATGCCCCACGGGCCGGTTTACTCCGTAAGTCGGCCTGCCTTGAGGTGACCCGACATGCACTTGCTTTGACCGTGCCATACCTCGGCTAACCCGACCTTTATACCCCGGCGTGACCCTACCAGGCATATCCCCTAACAGCGAGTGAAGGAAAAAATTCCATCATACACATGATTCTTCTAATCAAAGGCTGACATGTGGGACCAAGCAGCCTGACTAAACGACAGAGGCATCGAGCAACACTATCAAGTTCAAATCAGGGAGGCGCGACAAAAAGTATGGTCCTAGAGACACTGACATCCATGACCCACACGCCTCAAAAGACTTCGACGAGTCAACATTGTGCGAGAAAACAGAAATCTTGCTTCAGCCATGCACTGGGCGAGCTTTCTCCATTGTTTAGCGATTCTGTCGTAGTAGAGGGCTACGAAAACTAGAAAAAAAAGTTTTTCATCAACCACGAAAGAGCTGAGAATTTCGTCGCGGAAGATGCACCTTATACGACAATCGTCGGGTCAATTCATTATGGAAGGAAACATTTCTTGTAGTGAGTTAACACATGCTCCATTGCTCCAACTTCCTGATTTTAATAAGACTTTTAAGCTTGAATGTGATGCTAGTGGAATTGGTTTGGATGGATTTCGGACATTAAAATTGGCTTGAATGTGATGCTAGTGGAATTGGAATTGGTTATTACAAGAGGGAAAATATGTTGCATATTTTAGTGAAAAATTGAGTAGGGCTAGTCTGAACTATTCTACTTATGATAAAGAATTATATGCGCTGGTTCGGACATTAGAAACTTGGCAGCACTATTTTTGGCCTAAATAATTTGTTATACATTTTGATCATGAATCTTTGAAGCATATTCGTAGTCAAGCTAAGCTGAATCGTCTCCATGCAAAGTGGGTTGAATTTATTGAGTCTTTTCCTTATGTTATCAAACACAAAAAAGGTAAAGATATTGGTATTGCTGATGCTTTGTCATGCTATTATAATTTGTTATCTCAATTTCACTTAAAAATATTTGGATTGGAAACTATTAAGGAACAATATGTGCACGATGCTGAATTTAAAGATGTGTTGCAGAATTGTAGAGATGGTAGAACATGGAACAAATTCATCTTCAATGATGGATTTGAGTTCTGTGCTAACAATCTATGCATCCCAGATAGTTTTGTTCGTCTTTTGTTGTTATAGGAGGCACATGGAGGAGGATTTATGGTTCACTTTGGTGTAAATAAGACGGAGGATGTTCTTGCTGCACACTTCTTTTGGCACGCATCCGTCGCGATGTTGAGAGATTCATGGCACGCTGCACTACTTGTCAAAAAGCTAAGTATAGCCTTAATCCACATGGTTTATATATGCCTCTTCCTATTCCTAGTGTCCCTTGTGAGGATATTTCTATGGACTTTTGTCGTGGTGGTGTCACGGCAGATGCCATGGGTAGGCTGAAGGTGGGGACTAATATGCGCTAGGGGAATCCAGGGAGGGATAGTAGAGTGATTCTCTATACAGAAGCTTTGTATTGATGTTCAGTCTCCAAGCCTACAGGTGCTCCTCGAGCTGTTTCGACTAGAGGAGGAAGAAGTGGCTCTCTTACTCTTGCCTATTCTCTAGTTCTCGGACTCAAGACCCACGAGTATTTCCCTTGCTCTGTATCCAAAAAAGCCCCCTCTCCCTTTACCAGAACCCCAACCCCCCCTTATATAGGGGTGATTCGGTCCTGGCCTAGGGCATACGTGGAGGCATATTCCTCCCAAAGTAGTAACCCGACAGGGGTGCTTTTCCCCCACGTCACTCTTGCTTTAGCGACGTTGCCTCTGCGGCGCCTGCGTCAGCCGACGCGAGCGTCATCACCCTTGTCGGCCACGATCCGGTGGTCCTGCCCTTGCTTTATTCGCTCATCCAGTATGCACCGGGCCTTCTTTTTGACCAGAGATATTCCTTCCTTCTCCTAGAAGCCAAACGAGGATCCGGATCACAGTTGATCCGGCCACACATGTTCCTGCATATAAGCTAGACAAGTGTCTCCGACTTACTCCTTGAGTCGGACGAGACAATGTTAGCGACCCCAGTCCGGTTACTCCGTGATCCGGCCTGCCTTGAGGTGACTCGGCCAGCATCCGCTTTGACCTTGCCGACCCTCGGCTAATTCGGTCCTTATACCCCGGAGTGACCCTACCCGGGGTTATCCCCCCAACATTAGTCCCCGAAGCTGGTGCGGCCTTGGCGGCCTTGGTCGCTAAGGCCACATCAGTTTCAATCCTATCCAAGCTTCGGAAGTTCGTCCCGGATTATATGGATTTATGTTCCCTTCGCACGCTCCAAGTTGTCACTTGCCGGCCGGATCACCACTTTGGCTCGGATCGTTTGGTTTTACTTTCCCTCCGCACGGTTCAAGTTTTCACTCGCCGGCCGGGTTACCACCGTGGCTCGGATCATTTGGTTTTACTTTCCCTCCGCATGGTTCAAGTTTTCACTCGCCGGCCGGGTTACCACCGTGGCTCAGATCCGGGCCTTGCTTCCTTCTCTCATACGCCAACCCACGTAACGGTTAATCATTACGTTGCCTTACTTTAAGGGCCTGCGTAGTAACCGCCACAGTAAATTTCAGTGATTACTGTGCGGGGGTTACGTCACGCCTGTCTCCTCGTTTACCGCAACTGCACGTCGTGTCATTGGATCACATTCACTCTGCGGCCCCCGGTGTGGCTCCTCTCTGATTGGTCGACGTTAGTGATACACGGCCACATCGTGTGGTTTTCCTGCGCAGCACGATCCCACTCGTTGATGGTAGGCGGTTAAATAGGGAGGTGCGTACTTAGAACTTTTCCATCTCCACGCCCCTCGCTTTGCTGTTCTTCTTCTTCTTTTGCAACCGCCGCCCGATGCCGTTCAGCTTAGCGTCGCCGCCGCATTTTCTTTGTTCCTCCGCATCGCAATCACCACTGCGCCTCTGTTTAGCCACGGGTCCTCGTCAGTCTAGACCGCAGAGCTCCGCTGCTGCCAGATCCAGCGAAGACACCGAAATTGAGATGACGGAGGAAGAGCTCGCCGTTGTTGAACAAGATATGGAGGAGGAGGACGGCGCGGCGGACCGTGGCGCGTGGGCCGGCTCCTGGGTCTGCGAGGATGACCTCTCTTGGCTCTACCGGACTCGGCGCATCCCCGCCGGCGTCGCTGCTCGTCTCCCCTCCTCGGAGCTGGCCCCCTCACCCAATCCGGGCGAATTTGTTGTTTTCTTATCCCATTTCCAACGAGGATTTAGGCTTCCAGTGAGTGATTTCTTCCGAGACTGGATCCGGACCTATCACTTGCAACCACATCATCTCCCGGCGAACGCCATCACCTCTCTGTCCGCTTTCGTTTCTTCGATTGAGGGCTACACCGGGCTATGGCCTATGAAGGAGCTGTGGATCCAGTTCTTTGGCCTCCATCGCAACGTGGTCCCCAATATCCATGTCGAGTCGGAGGACAAATAGCTAACTCAGTTTGGAGCTGCCTCGATCTCGCCCCGGAGGTCTTCAATCTTTCCCCGGGTCACCGGGCTTGACTCCTGCAAAGGGTGGGCCCGGACCTTCTTCTACGTCCGGAAGTAAGGCACGGAAGATTTGATCCGGTTGCTGCCCTATGCTCCGGGTCCCCCCGACGCGGATTTTTGGGAGGAGGTTGCCAAGAAGCCTACAACCCTGGCCAACCAAGTGAACGAAAGGTTTGCGGAGCTGAAGAAGCTCGGATTGCGCAACGAGGATGCCATGATCACGTTCGTGCGCAACCGAATCTCTCCCCTTCAGCGGCGCACTCACAAGTTGTGCCATATGAGCTTTAGTCGCGACCCCAACCGAACCTCCTCATTCGAGTTGAGCAATGCGGAGATCTTCCGCTGGGTCAAGGCTCTTTTCACCACCCATAAGGACTTCTCCGCCGAATGGACGTGGGGAATCGAGCATTACTGCCGTGACAGGCTCCCTCCCGCGGTAAGCTTCGCGGGGTAAACTTCATGTCGGCTCAATTTCATGTCGGCTCTTATCACCTTCTTGACTTTGCCCCTTGTGATTTTTTCTCAGCTGTTTCTCCAGCAAACCCTCGAGGATGGCCCGGATCCGACCCTTAAGTGGGCCCCGGACCGAGAAATTCCGGACAAGGAGGAGCCGGACCAGGAGATGTTCCTCCCCACCCCCGATGCCACCAGACGACCCAGCGGTAAATTCTCTTCTCTTAGAGATTGGCCCGACGATGAGGATGACTCGGATATCGATGTGATTGAACCCGTTGAGGCTGTCCCTCTGTCTTTTGCTTACCCGGCATCAGCTAACCCCGGTGGGCACATCCACGAGGATCCTCCCCTTGCCACGGGCAAGCCTGCTCCGGCGGCGTCAAAGAAGAAACGCGGAACCGCGTCGAGTTCTTCCTCCGGACCTTCTCAGCCTTCCAAAAGGCAAAAGAAGGCTGGAGACAAGACTGCCTCCAAACGGGTAGGCAAAGCCCCGGCAAGGAGGGCCCGGAAACCTAAGGAGGCAGAGACCTCGGATGCGTAAGTTCGCTCCTGACATTATTGCGCAACACACTTCTCCCTGCTTCGGGGTAATTTCACTCCTGACATTATTTTCTCTTGCAGGGCTCCTATGGAGGTCCCTCAGAGCGGATCGAGCATCTCCTCCCCTCTTCGGTCCAGTCCTTACCCTCCCCGCGACGACGAGTCACGCCCGCTGAGCCCTATTCCGGAAGGCTCTGCGGCCACTCCAGATTCCGCAGTACCTCCTTCAGAGGGACGCGACCTCGGATCGAGAGGGGTCGGATCGGCCGAGGCGATGGCGTCCGGCACTTCAGCATTGCCGCAACCAGCAACAATTAAGTCCACCGCAACTCCAGCCCCAGCAGCAGCTCCAGCACCAGCCACCGAACCAGCGCCTGTCCCGGTTCCGAAGAAACCAACAACAGCTCCAACTCCAGCCACCAAAGCTCCTGCACCAAGCTCATCTGCCTCGTCCGAGTCATCCCAAGCTCGGCGAGGACCTACTCCAACGGTTTCCAAGGGCAAATCCACTACGGTCACTTCCTCCCAGTAGGCCAAAGGCAAATTCACCTCCGCCGAGGCTGGGCAGCAAACCTTGTCGTCGATGCTTCCAAAGAAATCCCCAGCAGCGACGGATCCTCCTGCCGAGCCAGCTGATTCGCAGCAGATGGTTCTTCACACTATCCCGGCTCTTGCCCTGATTGAGAGGAAAGAAGCTCACGCCAAGGGCTTGGTGGCACCTCACATGCCCACTGGCGAACGGTATCCTCCGAGCCTCATCGAGTTTGTCATGAACTGGAATAAGGCGGAGTTCGTCTACAACGACGATCTCCCGAAAAAGTTCGGCCCAGCTAAATTTTCCGCTCAGATGAATACCGCCGCCAAGGCTATTAACCTTGCTGGGCGTATGATGGAGGTACGTTGTTTCTTCTTTACATGCTGTAGATAATAACCATTAGTCCCCGAGCCTCCGGCGGAGTACCTGTTATTCGGCCGGATGCTCCTTAGAAGATCAACGTAGCTGCATGTAAAATTCAAACATGTACACACCTAGAGCCGGGTTAAGTTCCGCTTGGCCCGGATCTTGTATACTTCGAATATGCACACACCTAGAGCCGGGTTAAGTTCCGCTTGGCCTGGATCTTGTATACTTCGAATATGCACACACCTAGAGCCGGGTTAAGTTCCGCTTGGCCCGGATCTTGTATACTTCGAATATGCACACACCTAGAGCCGGGTTAAATTCCGCTTGGCCCGGATCTTGTACACTTCGAATATGCATATACCTAGAGCCGGGTTAAGTTCCGCTTGGCCCGGATCTTGTACATTTCGAATATGCACATACCTAGAGCCGGGTTAAGTTCCGCTTGGCCTGGATCTTGTACACTTCGAATATCACCGAACTAACTTTACATGCCTGTGCCTTTGTCAGGTAACTACCAACCGTCGGAGCGTCGAGTTTCAGCGCCTGCTTGATACCCATAAGACCTTGCACGCAAAACACGTTGCACTTGGCGCGGAGCATGAAAAGAGGGGTAATTTCCTCTCTTAACACCTCATCGCTTCGTTTGTTTCTGCCGAATTAACCTCCTTATTCGGTTTTTTGTAGCTGGGGTGGAGGCTGAAAACAAGATTATGTGAAAAAACTTGGAGGAAATTCGAGGTATGTCCCCTTTCAGCCAACATCGTTGTTCTCTCTATTCTTTCTTTTTCTTGGCTCGGAGAATATTCACACCTCGGCTTTGCCTGGTCAACACACCATTTCAACATCGCTTGAGGATAGTGTGCCCGTGCCTGATATGATACTGCATTTTCTCGAACAAGCAGGACAGCATCAAGCCGAGCTGAAGAAGAAGGACGATGAGCTTGCCCTCCTCCGGACCAAGGACGGCGAGATAGCCAAACTCAAGGCCGAGATGGAGAAGATGAAGGCCCAACACAAAACCGAGCTCCAGAAAGTTGTCCAGAACTTCACCGAAGAGCGTGAGCGTTTTACCCTTCAGATCTCCAAGGACCAGGATCTGCTCAAGGAATCGGAAGTCCGGCTTGGGTCGGCGCTCGCCGAGATTGAACAACTCCGGCAGAGACGCGATAGTTGTATCCAGGAGTTGACCCGGATCCATCACCATATCTCACGTAAGTTTCTTTCTCTTGCCCGACGCAGTTTTCCGGGTTAACTCATATGCCGGTGCTTCAGCATCCTCCCTTTCCCTATTTTCAGATAACTTTCCGGAGGGTACTGCTATTGCCCGGTATTGCCGTTGCCAAATTTCGCCAAGAGAGGGGTACTCCCATTGCTCCTGATGGTGAGAGTATCCCTTTAGACCTGGAGGACCTATTGGTTAGCGTGTCAGCCCGGGTGGAGACTATCAAGAACTATGGCAAGGATCTCCTCGACGTTGCGGTCCGGTTCTTCAACACATTCTGGCCAAGCGAGGATGCTCCGGAAAGGATCACACTTCTTGCGGACAAGCTAATGGAGATTGAGACTCAACTCGACCTCTCGAGGGAATCCGCTGGGCGGGCCGCGGAAGATACCCTTCTCCATCATATCCTTTCATGGTACGAGAAAATCAATCTGAGCCTCCTCACCCGTCGGCGTACCGGATCCAAATGGACTGATGATCCGGAGTGGGTAGCTCGGCGCCAGGCTTGCGCCTCTGACCTCATCGAATATTCTCCAGTCCATGACTGGGTTGAGGGGCCGAGCTTTCTGGAATCCGGCGAGGAGGAACAGATGGAGAACGTGGAGGATGGGTCGGGCGATGACGGAGAAGATGCTGCTTCAGATATCGAAGACAGTGATAATGACGCCGAACTTCCTCCTCCTGCTGCTCCTTAATTCTAAAAAACTTGAAAATTTATCAGATCCCCGGTATGCCGGGTGCACTTGTATGCTGGATATGTGATATTTTGCTAGTACATTTCTATGCCGGATTAACTTGGGCGTAGTCCCCGAGTTTCATTTTCTTGTTCGTCCAATTCTCTGGCTCGGTCCGTGTCTACCTTGATTCGGTTTTGCGACTTACGAACTCGAGCTTCAAAAATTGTTTTAACAATACTTAGAAACTTTTAGGCTTAGCTCAAAATAATTCAGCATAGTAACTCGAAAATAAATACAGGGTTAGTCTGAAAAACAAACGTTAGCTCAAATAAACTCATTTCCTTAGTCGTTTTTCATGTGCCACGCAATTCCAAACTTGTTCCCTTGCTCGCCATGAAGCCAATTCTTGTTGGACAGCAGCGAGTCGAAAGGTTGGGTTTTTGGTGCTCACACATTACTAATTCGGGTTAAGTGAAACGAGTCATTCCAGCTAACGCATAAAAAATAACCACAATCATTTATTAAGGCGGTCCCCGAGTTACTGCTTGAGGCTCCGCTGTTTCATTGATAGGCTCATTGCCGACATACATACCGACATATGACTCGGGTATATACACTCTTTAGCTAAGTGTAGAACGGACGAAGTAGTGCTACATTCCACGGTCGCTTGGATTCCTCTCTAGACCTGTCCGCCTTGTTCTTTTCCTGTGGCTTTGCATCTATGAGATAGTAAGAGTCATTGTGCAATGCTTTGCTCACGATAAATGGTCCTTCCCAAGGGGGGGATAATTTATGCATGCCAGTGGTACGCTGTACCAACCGGAGCACCAGATCGCCTTCCCGGAAGACTCGGGGGCACACTTTCCGGCTATGATAGCGTCGGAGATTTTGCTGATATATGGCGGATCTGGACAGTGCCAGTTCTCTCATTTTGCCGGGCTTCTTGCACTTCGGCTTCTGTGTATTGGGTGACCCTAGGCGAATCATGCTCTATGTCGGCTGGTAACACAGCTTCTGCCCCATATACCAGAAAGAACGGCGTGTAGCCTGTTGATCGATTCGGAGTTGTTCTTAAACTCCACAACACCGCTGGTAGTTCTTCTATCCAGCATCCCGCTGATCTTTGCAGCGGCTTAATGAGCCGGGGTTTTATCCCGGATAGCACTAATCCGTTGGATCTTTCCACTTGTCCGTTCGATGCGGGGTGGGCTACCGAGGCTACGTCGAGTCGGATTGTGTTGTCTCGGCAAAAGCGCGCAAATGCTCCTTCCGCGAAATTCGTTCCATTGTCAGTTATAATGCTGTGTGGATAACCGTACCTCAAGATGATGTCTTTGAGAAAAGTCATGGCCGTAGCTCCATCACATTTTCTTATAGGCTTCACTTCGATCCATTTTGTAAACTTGTCCACCATGACCAGAAGGTGCGTCATGTTCCCTTTGGCTGAGCCAACCATATCCAAGCACCACACAGCAAATGGCCATGTAATTGGTATGGTTTTGAGTTCCGACATAGGCATATGTGTCTTGTTGGCATACCTTTGGCAACCATTGCATTTTCTCACCAGATCCTCCGCTTGCTCCAAAGGCGCGATCAAAATCCATGCGGAATGCCTTTGCCACTAAGGCCGGGATGAGGCGTGATGCCGCATTCTCCTTGGTGTATATCTCGGAGGATGTCAAGTCCTTCTTCCGATCAACGCATCATTGGAGGATATTGGTTACACTCCGCTTGTACAACTCGGAATTGATGATTGTGTAAGCTTTGGCTCTCCGCTGAGTTTGCCTGGCTAGCACTTCCTCAGTGGGTAACTTTCTATCTTTCAAGAACTGGTATATAGGCAGCACCCAAGCTGGTACTGCTCTCGCAGGGAACATCTCCTCATCAATTTCCATCTGATCCACCGGCATAACTTTAGCCGGATCACGCCGAACAGTCCCCGGGTCTGGTGAGGTAGTCCCCGGGTTTGCCGAGAGAATCCCCGGGTTGGCCGAGGTAGTCCTCGGGTTCGGCGTACTACTTCCCACGTCAATGTTCATGGGCTCAGCTCCGGATTCCGCGTTTTGTGGGACATAGATTGAATCGGTTTCTGGGGACGGCCTGATAGATGGCTTTCTGAGGTGCTCCAATGCAACACCCGGTGGAATTGCCTGTCGGGTCGAGCCGAGCTTCGACGGCATGTCGGCAGCTTCATTTTCCATGCGAGGTACATGATGAAATTCGCATCCCTCAAAGTAACCCGAGATTTTCTGCACATGAAATCTGTATAATGCCATGTTTGGATCCAGGGCATCCCACACTCCGGACACCTGCTGTATTACTAGATCCGAGTCGCCAAAGCAGACTATTCGACGTATGCCAATTTCCTTTGCCACTTTTAGACCATGCACGAGAGCCTCATACTCGGCGACATTGTTTGATGCTGCGAAATGGATTTGCAACACGTACTTGAGCTGATCCTTCTTTGGCGAGGTAAGCACAACCCCGGCACCTAATCCGGCTTTGGTATTCGATCCGTCGAAGTGCATCCTCCAGTAGTTCGGATCCGGTGGCGGTGGTTCGTATTGTACCTCGGCCCAATTCACGAAAAAGTCCGCTACAGCCTGGGACTTGATCGCTTCTCTTCTATCATATTGGGGCGCGTATGGTGCTAGCTCAATTGCCCATTTCGCGATTCTGCCGTTCGCATCTTTGTTACCCATTATCTCGGATATGGGGGCTTCGCATATCACTTTGATGGGATGCTCTTCAAAGTAGTGCTTTAACTTCTTCGCCGCCATATAAACTCCGTATGCCACCTTTTGAAAATGCGGGTAGTTCTGTTTTGAGACAGACAATACCTCGCTCAAGTAATACACTGGTCTCTGCACCGACTTACCCTCTTCATCTCGTTCCACTACAATCACTGCACTTACAACTCGGTTGGTTGCGGCTATGTAGAGCAACATCGGCTCCTTCGACAGTGGAGAAGCTAACACTGGTGCAGTGGCCAACATCTTTTTTAAGTGGGCAAAAGCTTCATCGGCCTGCGGCGTCCAAACGAATTTATGTGATTTTTTCATGAGTTGGTAGAGAGGCAGTGCCTTTTCCCCTAACCGACATACAAACCGACTCAGCGACGCCAGGCATCCGGTGAACTTCTGGACATCGTTGAGACACTTCGGCAGCTCCATTCATTTGATGCCTCGGATCTTAGTTGGATTAACCACGATACCTCGGCTGGAGACGAGAAATTCGAGTAATTTCCCAGCCGGGACACTGAAGGTACATTTCTCCGGGTTAAGCTTCATCCGGAATCTCCTCAAGTTCGCGAATGTTTGCCTTATGTCGTCAAGGAGCGTTGCGCTTTCCTTGGTCTTGATAACCACATCGTCCACGTAAACTTGCACATTTTGACCTATTTGATCGTGCAGACACTTTTGCATACACCTTTGGTACGTTGCTCCGGCGTTTTGTAAACCAAACGGCATAGTGCGATAACAATAAGCCCCGTATGGGGTAATAAAAGCAGTTTTTATTTGATCGTCCGGGTTCAGGGGTATCTGGTGGAAACCAGAATAGGCGTCAATAAACGACAACAGTTCACATCCCGCGGTAGAGTCGATTACTTGATCTATCCTTGGCAGCGGAAATGGATCTTTCGGACATGCCTTGTTCAGGTTCGTATAGTCGATACACATACGCCAAACCACTGCCACGTTCGGATCATCCTTCTTCTTTTCTACCAGTACCGGGTTAGAGAGCCAATCCGGATATAACACTTCCATGATAAATCCTGCTGCTAGCAACCGAGCTATCTCGTCACCAATGACCTTTCTCCTATCTTTGGCGAAGCGTCGGAGAGGCTGCTTCACCGGCCTTGCTCTGGGTCTTACATTCAAAGAGTGCTCGGCCAACTCCTTCGGAACACCTTGCAAATCCTGTGTGGACCAAGCAAAAATATCCCGATTCTCACGGAGGAAGTTGACGAGCTCGCTTTCCTATTTGTCAGTTAATCCAGCTCCAATTGTCACGGTACGCTCTGGAGACATGTTATCCACCGGTATATTCTTGGTGTCCTTCGCGGCTTGAAATGAAACGCTTCCACGCGGGTTACTTAACACCGGCATATACTGCTGCACGGACCGAGCTAATGCCGTCACTTCTTGGATTTTTTTTCTCTTGGGCAATTACGAGTGACTCAGCTAACTTAGACCCGGCTGAAGCGCACTCAATAGAACGTCGGAAATCCCCAACGATAGTACTTGCACCATTTGGCCCGGGTAACTTCATCTTCAGATAACTAACGTGGCAACTTGCCATGAATTTGCCCAGCGCTGGTCTCCCGAGTAATGCATGATACGCGCTCTCCAGGTTTACCACTTCGAACTCTAGATTTTCGGTTCGGCAGTTATCCCTTGTACCGAACAGTACGTCGACCCGGACTTTGCCTATGGGTTCGCATGATATGCCGGGCACGATACCGTGAAAAGTTGTTCTCGTAGCCTGGAGCATGTTCTCCGAGATGCCCAACTTGCGCATCGTATCCGCATACATGATGTTAATGCTACTGCCATTGTCGATCAGTACCTTGGAGAACCTCACATTAATGTTTGGTCCAATGAACATCGGATCCAACACTAGTGCATACGAGCCCGGACTTGGCATAAGCTTGGGATGATCTTTGACGCTCCAGCTAATTTCCTGGTCCGACCAAGACATGTACCTCATCACTGTAGGCATAACCGTGTTAACCTCCATATGTCGGCGCTGCAAGCTCTTCCTATCTATTTCTTCTGTTGTGAACACACAATAGCTCTGGTGATGTTCCCTGTACTCATTTCTTCCCTCGTTTTCGGAGTATCTCTGATCCGGTTGTTGCTGGTTTTCCACTTGATGCACTACATCCCTTCTCTCACTGTTATCATACCTCGGCTGAGGGGGAGGCAACATCAGTTGCTGTGTGTTTGCTCCGGAGAGCAATTGCTGCCGGGGTAACTCCTGCCGAGGTTGATCATTCCGAGGTGCCTGAGCATTCCCCGAACCACCTTGCTCTATCTTGCGCATCCACTCACATTGTCTCGTCGTGTGACCCGCCGGGCTGCTCGGATTTGGTGTGTGAAACTTGCACGGCTGGTCCAACATTGACTCGTAGGTATACCTCGGACGATCTTTCTCTTCTTGCCATTGCTTCTTCTACTCCGGAGTCCATGTTTTCTTGCCATCGTTTCGAGGAGTCCATTGCCCTCCCGTTTTCTGGCGTTGGTTGCTCCCTGCCCCGGGCTGGTCTTGATTCACGGCCGCAACTTGTTGCGAGCCATACCGATGATCCGGTCTATCGTATCTCCTTTTTCCCCTGTAATCGTTCCTCCGGGATGACCCGGATCCGTCCCTCGGATAGTACTCGTCATTTAACTCGTTCGAGGCGATCCTAGGTTGAGTTGGATCACCCAAAGCATAAGAATCCGCGATCCGGATCATCTCTGCCAACGTGACTGGAATTTTCCTTTGCAATTTCATCCACAACTCGCTACCATATCTACATCCTTGTGCGAACCATGCTATAGCCTGTGATTCTATGACTCCCTCACACGAGTTTCTCACGGTACACCACCGGGTCAAGAATTCACGATCCGTTTCGTTAGATCTCTGCTTGCACATTGCCAGGGTCTGCGGTCTGTTCGGTCTCTGATACGTACTTGAGAAGTTGCTGATGAACATCTCTTCAAAATCTATCCAGCAGTTGATGCTTCCGGGTGGCAAATTATTTAGCCAAACCCTAGCTGGACCTTCCAACATTTGGGGTACATATCGTATATCCCACCTCAAGTTGCCAGTTGCAATTTTCACAGCTGTTGCGTAGTTTATTAGCCAATCCTCCGGCTTTGTACTGCCGTCATATGTCTTCGTGCCCCTGGGTAATTGGAAATTGGGTACAGGCGGTTCCTTCATGATCCGGGGTCCAAAGCACGCTGGACCCGGAGGACCTTGACATTCGATCTGTTCTGACCTATACAGGCGGTCTAATTTTAGCCTAGCGTCATCCGGCATCAACTCTCTGCCTCCCAATATCGACCCTATCACATGATAGTCCGGTCTTGCGTATCCCGCATGCATCATCTCCGAGTCTCCATCATTGTATCGGTTTTGCTCCCGTTGTGGTCCTCTCTGTTGCATACCACGGCCGGCACTTTGCTCTTGCCTTGGTGCATTCCGCTGCGGCGGTTGACCCGCTCCTTCGGAGTTTCGCTGTCCGGCGTTGCCGTTGGCAGTGTTCCCTTGACCGGCATTGCCTTGATCATGGTTACCTCGGCTCACACTTCGTCGATCGTCATTTTTCCGTATCTCTTTTTCCTTTCCCGCACGCTTTGGGTCATACGGGACGATTTGCTTGTTCTGTCTGGCCGAGGTTACTACCTCTTCTCTTCTAGGGCCACCATGAGGTGATGATGCGGCTCCAGCGGATTTCTCCGGGTTACCCATCACCGAATGGACGATTTTAGAAGCTCCAACTCTCTCCGGATTACTTATCAATAGCTCCTCATTCTGCCTGTTCGCGATCCGAACCAGCTCGTTAACCCGGTCTTGCTGTCTTTGGCGAGCTTCACCCGTCAGACCCTCTAGTTCGGACGCCGCGGCATCTGCTCTCTGAGGTTCTTCGCCGGGTACTATACTTGGCAACCCCCAGACAGACAGTTTTCCGACCCTTCCGTCCATCCTCACCTCTCTTCATCTCACTTATGAGGTTTCTCCTTTTACCCTCACGCATCAACCTTGTTCGCTTTCGCGTACTCACGCAGCGTCATGTTCAACGACTGCTGAGCCGCTGCTATTTTCTTTGTGCCCTCCAGTATCTTTCGCCGGGTCTCCTCTAGCTCGGCTTGTGCCTGAGCCGGATCTACCACTGCTGCCACCGGGTTAGCCAAGCTATCCATAGCTTCCCTCAGCACGTTCTCGGGCCTCTCCAGCGGAGGACCCCTAGCTTTCCTTGGTGCTTTGGGTGTTGCCCCCGGGTCTGGCGCTGGATCCTTGCTCACGCCCGTGCTCGGTGCGGTCATCATCACCTCCGCATGGCCCGGGGAACGGGCGATACGCGCCCCGCGAGCCACAGTGAGGGGTGGTTCCCCCACATCGATGACGCGACGCGGATGAACGCCAGACACGTCCACGGCAACATAGACCTTGTGCGCGCCGAGCTTGACAAAGACGCCGTTGCGCAGAAGGGGGCGTGTGCCGAAGCATCCAACGTTGTCGCTGACGTAGTCCAGCGCACCGAAGCGCTGAACGAGCCCGGAGACGATGCGTTCACCGGTGCCGATGAAATTTCCCATCCGGATCTTCACCCCTGCTAGCGTCGCATGCCCCACGGTGGGCGCCAACTGTCGTGGTGGTGTCACGGCAGATGCCATGGGTAGGCTGAAGGTGGGGACTAATATGCGCTAGGGGAATCCAGGGAGGGATAGTAGAGTGATTCTCTACACAGAAGCTTTGTATTGATGTTCAGTCTCCAAGCCTATAGGTGCTCCTCGAGCTGTTTCGACTAGAGGAGGAAGAAGTGGCTCTCTTACTCTTGCCTATTCTCTAGTTCTAGGACTCAAGACCCACGAGTATTTCCCTTGCTCTGTATCCGAAAAAGCCCCCTCTCCGTTTACCAGAACCCCAACCCCCCCTTATATAGGGGTGATTCGGTCCTGGCCTAGGGCATACGTGGAGGCATATTCCTAAGAATATGCCTCCTCCCAAAGTAGTAACCCAATAGGGGTGCTTTTCCCCCACGTCACTCTTGCTTTAGCGATGTTGCCTCTGCGGCGCCTGCGTCAGCCGACGCGAGCGTCGTCACCCTTGTCGGCCACGATCCGGTGGTCCTGCCCTTGCTTTATTCGCTCATCCAGTACGCACCGGGCCTTCTTTTTGACCAGAGATATTCCTTCCTTCTCCTAGAAGCCAAACGAGGATCCGGATCACAGTTGATCCGGCCACACATGTTCCTGCATATAAGCTAGACAAGTGTCTCCGACTTACTCCTTGAGTCGGACGAGACAATGTTAGGCGACCCCCAGGTCCGGGTTACTCCGTGATCCGGCCTGCCTTGAGGTGACTCGGCCAGCATCCGCTTTGACCTTGCCGACCCTCGGCTAATTCGGTCCTTATACCCCGGAGTGACCCTACCCGGGGTTATCCCCCCAACAACTTTGTTTTGGGATTTCCCCGTACACAGAAGCGGTGGGATAACATTTTTGTTGTTGTGGATCAGTTTTCTAAGATGGCACACTTTATTGCTTGTCACAAGACTGATGATGCTGCACATGTTGCTGATTTGTTCTTTCATGAGATTGTTCGTTTACATGGTGTGCCAAATACTAATGTTTTTGGTCATGATACTAAATTTCTTAGCCACTTTTGGAGATGTTTATGGGCTAAGTTGGGGACTAAATTGTTGTTCAGTACAACATGTCATTCCCAAACTGATGGACAAACTGAAGTAGTCAATAGAACTTTGTCTACTATGTTGCGAGCTTTTTTAAAGAAGAACCTAAAATTGTGGGAAGAATGTTTACCTCATATTTAATTTTCTTATAATCGTTTGCTACATTCTATCACAAAGATGTGCCCATTTGAGATTTTGTATGGTTTTATTCCTCGTGCACCTATTGATTTGTTTCCATGACCATCTTCGGTGCTAAATAATTTGGATTCTACACAACATGCTGAAATGATATTAAAATTACATGAGAATACTAAATAAAACATAGAATGCATGAATGCTAAGCATAAACTTGTTGGGGATAGAGGAATAAAGCATGTTGTGGTTGATGTTGGTGATCTTGTTTGGTTACATTTGCACAAAGATCGTTTTCCTGATTTGCGCAAGTCTAAGTTAATGCCACGTGCTGCTAGTCATTTTAAGGTATTAGATAAAATAAATGATAATGGATATAAACTTGATCTGCCTGCAGATTTTGATACGGTTAGTCCTACATTTAAAATTGCAGATTTAAAGCCTTACTTTGGCGAGGAAGATGATATTGTGTCGAGGAAGACTTCAATGCAAGAAGGGGAGCATGTTGAGGACATCCCATCTATTTTTACAACTGATGCACCTAGAGCTACACAAATACAAGGACTGATCACTCGAGCTCGTACCAAACAACTTAACTATCTGGTACATTTTTTTTTTGGAACTATTCCTCACATACATGGGAATATGATGATTCCTATATTAGATGTGTTTGTTACTCTTTGGAATGATGGACCTAGCATGGATGAGAGGGACAAGCATTGGAGCATGATCATGCATGAAGATGGCAGCAAGCATGTGATGACTGAAGAGGATGCCACAAGTGGAGATTTCAGAACTTTGAAGCCACCATAATTATGATTGAAGACTTGGATGGAATATTCTATAATTATACTTCATAGATTCGTCCATAGCTTAATATGGTGTGCGTCACCTTTACTTTGGGCCAGGTCCTTGTTATTTTTGAAGGAACTAAATTAGGCACTTTTTAGAGTGCGAATTTGAGGGGAAAGGCCTTCTAGGGTTTGGTTCGGCCACCATACCTATGGCTGGCCAAAACCCCACCTTTTCCTCCTTAAATACCCCTGTAGCCATCACTTTTAGACTTGGATTTTGTTTAGACTAGAAAAATAGCCATCATAGCAACTTCGCCAAGACATGAATGTCGCAGAGACAACCTGTACTTCACACCTATTTAGGATCCCACCTTTTTAATAAATCTTTCATCTTAGTCTGCAATATCTTGATTGCAATATTAGTTGTTACTTGTTCTCGATTTCAGGTAGGAACTAAGACCCTCCTTGGTCAGGTTGATCGTGCTTCTGCAAGATCGGTAACCTCCAGGAGATTGGCCTAGCGATTGCATTGGTGCTTGTGCTCGCACGTGTAGTCAGATCGTCAATCCTAAACTCCACCCAAATCGATTATCGCCATCTGAGATAGATCAGACACCTTTTCCCTATCAACGGTTAGCGGATTCGTGCGCAATTGTGTGATTTTGCGAATATCTTCAAGGGTTGAGAACTGTCGCATTGGAAACATGAATTGATCGAGAGGTTCATGAGCATCATACAAGTTATCTCCACCAACTATCATCATCTACCACCCTCGCTTACTGAGAAGATCGGGTCACCCCAGAACTTGACTTCAAAATATTTGGATTGGAAACTATCAAAGAACAATGTGTGCATGATGATGAATTTTAAGATGTGTTGCAGAATTGTAGATATGGTAGAACAGGGAACAAATTCGTCTTCACTGATGGATTTTTATTCTGCGCTAACAAAATATGCATCCCAGATACTTCCTTCATCTTTTGTTGTTATAGGAGGCGCATGGAGGAGCATTGATGGGTCACTTTGGTGTAAAGAATACGGAGGATGTTCTTGCTGCACACTTCTTTTGGTCATGCATCCGTTTCTTTGTTGAGAGATTCGTGGCACACTACACTACTTGTCAAAAAGCTAAGTCCCGACTTAATACACATGGTTTATATATACCTCTTCGTATTCCTAGTGTACCTTGGGATGATATTTCTATGGACTTTGTTTTGGGATTGCCTCATACACATAAGGGGACGGATACCTTGGGATGATATTTCTAAGATGACAGACTTTGTTCCTTGTCACAAGACTAATGATGCTACGCATGTTGCTGATTTGTTTTTTCGTGAGATTGTTCGTTTACATGGTGTGCCAAATACTATTTTCTCTAGTCATGGTACTAAATTTCTTAGCCACTTTTGGAGATGTTTATGCGCTAAGTTGGGTACTAAAATGTTGTTTACTACCACATGTCATCCCCAAACTAATGGAAAAACTAAAGTAGTCAGAAGAAATTTGTATACTATGTTGGGGTTGTTTTAAAGAAGACCTTAAAATTGTGGAAAGAATGTTTACCTCATATTGAATTTTCTTATAATCGTTCGTTGCATTCTACCATAAAGATGTGCCCATTTGAGATTGTGTATGGTTTTATCCCTCGTGTACCTATTGATTTGTTGCCATTACCATCTTCAGTGCAAAATAATTTGGATGCTACACAACATGTTGAAATGATATTAAAATTACATGAGACTACTAAAGACAATATAGAATGCATGAATGCTAAGTATAAACTTGTTGGGGATAGAGGAAGAATGCATGTTGTGTTTGATGTTGGCGTTCTTGTTTGGTTACATTTGCACAAAGATTGTTTTCATGATTTGCGCAAGTCTAAGTTAATGCCATGCACTGCTGGTCCTTTTAAGGTGTTAAGAAAATAAATGATAATGCGTATAAACTCGACATGCCTGCAGATTTTGGTACGGTTAGTCCTACATTTAAAATGTTAGATTTGAAGCCTTACTTTGGTGAGGAAGATGAGATTGTGTCGCGATATGGGGTGGCCTGATCTTCTCAGTAAGTAAGGGTGGTTGATGATGCTAGTTGGTGTAAATAACTTGCATGATGCTCACGAACGTCTTGATCAATCCATATTACCAATGTAATAGCTATCAACCCTTGAAGATATTCACAACTTCACACACTTGCGCACGTAGCGGATGACCATGAAGCGGTAATGCAATCTTCTAATTCCCAATGGAATAGGATATCATTCAAAACTTGCAATTGGCTAATTCCCAATGGAACAACTAATCACACTTGATTGATATTAGCAAATACACCAAATAGATACGAATTGGTGTAGGAGTTCAATTGATTGCAAGTAGCAACTCAACGGATATAGGGTTTATAAACATGGTCTAAACTGAGCTAACGGGTCATCCCAGGGTTTAAATGATCGACTAGATGGCCAAAAACCGAAAACAAGTCGTAACAGACTCAAACTGATACAACTGATTTGGAACAGATCTGTCGGTGGCCGGACATTCCGGTTGGAATGGTCTAGACATTTCGGTCAGGCCAGACATTCCGGGTGGTGAACACTGGACAGTCCGGTTTGGTCGAAAACTTCAAAGTTTCTAGCTGGTTTTCTGGTGGCTTCTGATTTGGGCTCCCGAATGGCAGCCACCTTGGCGTGTCTCGGGGTAGGCCCGATTGTCTGGGTGGTATGCGCCGGACACTCCGGTTTCTTCAGAAAACTTTGCGCCATCCTTGATGATCTTCTCCTCATCCAGTACACCTCCCTCATGCTCTTCCCTTGCGCATCCTAGGATGATCATCATGTCAGGCTCCTCTTGCAGCATCCCTTCTCCTCCTCGCGCCATGCTTGCCTCCTCAACAAACCTAATCATACACAAGTGCATAGACTTAGGTAGTATAAAATTCTCATTAATAACAACACCAGATTCATTTAGGAGTGAATTCACATATTAATCAAGTAACTTGGCACGAGCTCGAGTAATAGATCCAACCCTTATCTCATTGGACTTGGTCTTGGCAGTAACATCGACAACTTCATTAGGAGTTGGAGATAGCATTTCAGTACTGATGTCCTCATCATCTCCCCTTTAGAAGGTATCGACCTCGATGCTCCAAGGTATTCTCCATCATATGGTGTCAAATCAACAACATTGAAACTATCGCTGACACCTCCAAAAAAATCTTGAGGAATATCTATCTTGTAGGCATTATCATTGATCTTAGAAATCACTTCATAAGTACTAGCACCACATGGAACTAACTTGGATTTATGCAATTCTAGAAATCTGTCCTTGCAAAAGTGTACCCAAACCATATCTCTAGGCTGAAACAACACATCCTTGCGCTTCTTGTTATCTCTTTCAACATTGTTCTTGCCCTTATTTTCAATAGACCACCCGTCATCGCCACCAGCATAAGCCATGGCAAGGCCGTCGCACGACCATTGCCGCCGCCACCACCAGTCATCGCCACCAGCATAAGACATGGCCAGGCCATTGCACGGCCATCGCCGCCGCCACCACCACTAGTGGATATGCCACATGACGACATCGATGATGATAACATGGATGCATTCCTCAATAATAGCGCCAATGATGACCTTTACATGCCTTTTATTGGACCCTTCATCCACGCTCGCGACGATCTAGTTGGACCCAGTACGACATGCACGCAGCGTCTGGTCTTCGGAAGTTCTCAAGAGATGCCTCCACTTATCACCAATGCTCCACAAGTCCCGCGTTGAATTGTTTTCAGCCCTAACACACTACACTAGGTGGCCGGTAAGGAGTTAGAGATCCCTATTCAAGAGATCAAGAATGGTCGAAAAAGAAGTAAGAAGCTAAAGGTTGCGAGCCACCCGGTTCCAAAGGTGGCACGGACGACTATCCGGGCCTAGGACATCATGCCATATGCACCCAAGGATGTCCTATGGAAAATGCATATAGCCGGTAAGCCGATGCTAGAAAAGAGGATGCTAAAAGCGGCAAGTCCACCTATACAGAGTCTGCATAACAATATTCTGTATCTGGAGACTCAACTTCTGAAAGAAAAAATCCGACGCACCCTGTTTTTGTGGTCCAGGTGCCAGAGGGAGAGGGATTCATAGATACACCCACGCGGATCTGTTCTTCCTGTGGTTCAAAGACATCTTCAATTTTTTTCACTTGAAATGGCTGCACTATACCGTAGTCCGCCTATACTCGCTCAACATGGCGATGAAGGTCGAGAGAGAGAACCGTGGGCATCACAATATTGGACCCCCTCTACATGCGCGAAACGATCTTGTTGAACCCTAGGGACCGGTCACTCGTGAGGGATTACCTCAAAGACTTCATGCTAAAGAACAGAAATAAGGATTACCTGCTCGTGCCTTTCTTTCCCGAGTAAGTATAGTACTTATTCGTTGACCACCCATAACATGTTTTGGTAGATTTGCATCATTTGTTTCCAATACATTTCCGTTTGAATTGTTTTGTGCAGAGACAAATACTGCACACTAATCAACATTTGCTCGAAGCTTTCGCAAGCCATGTATTTGACTCGAGCAGTTTGGTAAATATGAATGACTATGGCAACATAAAGAGTGTTATGGATGATGCTCTCGACGCCTACGCCTTAGATGGAGGCTGCTTCGGCAAGGGGGGGAACATGTAAGCAAGGAAGGAAAAACATGTTTACCCATGTAACAGAATTCGCCCGTGTCAAGCAGCCGATAGATAGTCAAAAGGAGATCTTGTATGTCCTCTATCACATGAGCGGGTTCTTCCACGATCAACACCTGCTTAAGATGCCATCACATCTCCAGAAGTGGGCCCAAAATATGTCGACCATCGTGGATGATGATCTTAGAGAACAATTCTTTCACATCTAGACTCAGTTGTCAGAAATCATCAATCAAGATGTCCTTGGAAGTGGGGGAGGGGGGTCTTACACTACACCAGCATTAAATTGCGAAATTTTGAGGTAGAAGAACGACTCGAAATGCAGGGTGACGATAGGTCGTTTATGATAAAATACGGCGTACTACCGTTCCCTACACCGAGTTAGAAGTCTTGATGTTTGTATTTACTAGTTGGATGTGGTTTTGAACTATCGTTGGATGTCTGTGACGTTGTAAACTGATTAGTAACTTGCCCAGCTTGAAACTGTATGGTTGTTGAACTTAATTATTGTGATTGATGATGTGCCTAGCTTTCTATGTATAATATTGTTTTGACGGTTATTATACTTACTTATATAATTGGTCCTTAGTACTTGATGTGCTCAATAATATTTTGGTTCTTGTTTATTGCAACGGCCGATGATTAAAATGCTAGGGCACCAGGTGCATGCCTAGATTTCGGATTTAATCCTGGGAGCGGTGTGAGCGAGCCTTGTGATATGCACAAATACATATCTTGTGCATCCTACTTGGCCCGCTTACACCGTCCCTGTGATTTTCGTGTCCAACATAAGTATGAGGCCCTATATATAGTACTTGATGTTCATAGTTTTGGTTCTAGTTTTTGTTGTAATGGCTGATGATTAAAATGCTAGGGTGCCACTCCAGGTGTGCCTTGATTTCGGATGTGATCCCGGGGGTGGTGTGAGTGAGCTTTGTGATATGCACATATACATATCTTGTGCATCCTGGATGGCTCACTCACTCCATCCCTATGATTTTCTATGTCCAACATAAGTATGAGGCCCTAAAGTACTTGATGTTCATAGTTTTCATTCTTATTTTTGTTGCAAGAGCCAATGTTAAAATGCTAGGGCGCCACTGTAAGTGTGCCTTGATTTCGTATGTGATCCTGGAGGTTGTGTCAGTGAGCCTTGTGATATGCACATATACATATCTTGTGCATCCTACATGGCTCGCTGACACCATCCATGTGATCTTCAGTGTCCAACATAAGTATGAGGCCCTAAAGTACTTGATGTTCATATATAGTTTTGGTTCTTATGTTTATGTTGCAATGGTCGATGATTTAAATGCTAGGGTGCCACTATGGGTGTGCCTTGATTTCGGATGTAATCCTAGGATTGGCATTAGTGAGCTTTGTGATATGCACATATACATATATTGTGCATCCTACATGGCTCGCTAACGCCATCCCTGAGATTTTTGTGTCCAACATAAGTATGAGGCCCTATAGTACTTGTTGTTCATAGTTTTGGATCTTATTTTTGTTGCAAAAGCCGATGATTAAAATGCTATGGCGGAACTATAGGTGTTCCTTGATTTCAGATGTGATCCTGGGGGCGGTGTGAGTGAGCTTTGTGATACGCACATATACATACCTTGTGCATCCTACATGGCTCACTCATGCCGTCCCTATGATTTTTATGTCCACTATATGACGAGGCCCTAGTTTATATTTGTTGCAATGGTTCAATCTGCATGATGTTCATTTTGTTGTTTTGTAGTTCTCATGAACATGCATCATGTCAATCATTAATTGGTTTTCGTTGCATAATATTCTATATTCCTTGGTGTACACAAATGGCCAAGTGGTACGTGGTGTACAAGGGTGTCGTTCCAGGAGTCTATAACGAGTGGGAGGACTGACTGAAATAAGTGAACAATTTCTAAGGTAACAACTACAAATGGTACAAGACTAGAGAGATGGCGGAAGCTAGGTGGAGGAGCCACCTGCAAGAGGAAGCTAGGTGGAACAACCCGATGAATGCCTTGGTCGTGGTTCCCGTCCTCCTCACCATCATTGCGGTTCTACTGTATTTGATCGTAGTTTAATTTAGGTGACCACTTGATATGTAATGCGATATGTAATGTGATGACCAACTTGCTACTTAATCGGTCTCAGGACCTCAACTTGTGCAACAATTAATCCGTTCCTTACTCGATCGGTCTTGGATTCTAATTAATCAGTCTTATTAAGTATTGTCATTGTGTGTACATATGCCTTTATAATACCTATACAAATACGAGGGTAGTGTATAAAAAAAATAAGTGAAAACATATCAGTGGAGAATCTATAAATAGTCAGTGGCGCATCATGTCAGTGGCGCATGATAAATAGACGCGCCACGGATAAACCCCCAGTATCCGCTGGATGTGACCTATCTATGGTGCACATTAGAAATGCACCACTGATATATGCACTATCTGTGACACACTTTAATATGCGCCACTGATAAAAAATACCAGTGGCGTGATGTCAGTGGCGCATGCCCCATGCGCCACTGACCTTCACATCCGTGTGCCACTAATAGTCCATTCTTTAGTAGTGGCAAATCGAATCGTGTGTGATTTGGCATGTGTTTGTATCTTTACCTTGCATTAGAGTTGCGTTCATCGTGTTCATCGTGTGTTCCCTTACTCCCCGCCTGACTTCATTCTTCGATTTCAACTGGTATTAGCAGCTATTGGTTGCCACGGATTTGACTTCGTTCTTCGATTTTCACCATAAATTTAAATATACCAAAAATATTGCCCCGAATTGGGTGTCGATCTACCTTCCTTTGACCTTCCCCAGCCCCAGTTCCGACAGATTTTCGAAATTTTTCCAAGATTTCAGTTTTGGTGTTCTTCACGAACACAAACCGGCGCTAGATCAGGTGGACCAACGCAGCAGCCAAAAATTGTGGCGCAGATCCAGCGAACTGTAACCGCCACCATAATTTTCCGCGACAAGTCCGGTGCCACCGGTTTGGCCGCCAAATCACCATCTTGGCCCAATTTTGACCATTTTTTATTCTTTTTTGTTTGTGTTTCGCCTCCGTGTCGCCTTCACTAACATCAATCTTCCGCAAATCATAAGATCCTGTGCTCCTGGACACCGCGACGCCCGAACATCATCCCCTACACCAGTAGCAAGTCATCAACAATACCAAAGGTATAACTTGATCCACCTGTTAACGCTTCTTACTTTATGTGTATCTATCCTATGTGAGCAGCTCATTTTTTGTTTGCCTAAGCATTGTGCACTTGCCCTTGGAACGTGAGTGTGTAAGAAAATACAAAACTTGACATAGTAGTATAGAAAGGGAGAAACAGAATCAAAATAATAATAATAGAAAGATACATAGACTCCGAATACAAAGAGAGTATCAGCTTGTAAGTAAAGAGAGAGAAAGAGTGCGACCAAGACAAGTGCACAAATTGGTTCTTATTCTCTTTTGGCCAATGATTTGTGGTCTCTCCTTGCTTTGGCATGACAACCGAGGTTAGGCTTTGTTAGGACATTTTGTGCTTATTTTAATAGTCGTGCTAACCACATCCGTCTCCACGTGTGTGTTCGCTCTTGTTTTAGATCGTATCTTTTTTGCTTTTGATCTTTGGTTCTTTACCACCTTTAACAATAACCTTTTCATTTGGTTGTTCCTTTCGCTATCCACCTTCCTAACCCACCACCATAGGCCTTTGTGTGTGTGTGTGTTTTGTGTATTCGCTTTGCTCGCCGCAAGAACAACCTTTCTAATTTTTGACACGGTGAGGCAAGGTAGAAAATACCATTCCACCATGATACCTTTGGCCTTGTGAGCAACATGTATAGAGAAACTGAACATAGTGAATATGACCGCAACAACCTCCACAACCAAGAAGGCTTTGCGACGCATCTAAACTTATGGAGGCACCATCAAGCAATTATCGACCAATTGGATCGGTTTGAGAACCACCTCGATGACAAAATCTGAGAGTTCGAGGACCGTGGCAAGAAATATCAAGCGGAGTGCCACGCTAACTTCCAAGCTCTCCACCAAGCTATCGTCAACATAGACAAACATCATGGACCTCACTCAAGCTTGTCACGCACGCATCTCTCGAGTCGTCATGGCAAGTCTTCGCGCGCATACTCCCGTCATCGAGAACACCGCCACCACAATGGTGAAGGACAAGCTCGTCTTCGACATACACAAGCGGGTGACCCACAAGCTCCTCAACCACAACATCTACAAGAGCATGGAGAACCCCACCATAAAAATAAGGAAATCTCTACTCAACACCAACATAAACAAGTGGACACCACACAAGAGCGCCAACAACAACATGAAAAACATCATCAGTGCCATATTTCTCATGATCAACTCTAACAACAATCCCAAGACCTTCATCAACCTTGTCAAGATCACGAGTCGCTTACTAATCAAGACATCGACAACCTCAATGCAAGACATAACTTCAAAGGTGCACTAATTTGGGATCTAAGTAACGAAGAAAAAGAGATTCGGGACCGACTACACATCCACTTCGCTCACCAACAACATCGGCACCACCATAGTGAGTTGAGTGATCCACCTATCCCATGTGAGGAAGAGAACCACATACACTTGAGTGAGAACAAGAGTGAGTTATGTGTGTTCACCATATGTGAGTATGAGTGTATTCACTTGGCTCAACCACAACACCAGAACCACCATATTCAGTTTTGAGATCCACCTATCACATGTGAGGTAGAGAGCCACATACACCACTTGAGTGAGAATAAGAGTGAGTTCTGTGCGTTCACCATACGTGAGGATGAGTTCATCCACCTTGAGATCATTTGTGATACACCACATGATTTGAGTGAGGAAATTTTGATTTCTAACAATTTCACCTCTACTCCTCTTGTGTTGCCTTCGTCTTTGCTAGGTTACATGGATGACGATGCTACAAGATGCTCGAACATGACCATCCCCATGGATGAAGAAGAGGAGCCTATGAAAGCCACAACTACTAACACACCTATGACACACGAGCGTAACTACAAAGGTAATGGTATGGGTGTTGGTGATGCCATGCTCCCACTCGTGGACATGATGAATTCTGATAATATGCATGCTATGGACACTACTTGTGACATTTCATATGCTGCATTCGTGTTCCCATGTGATTCTTTGCCTTTGCATTATATTGATCATGTGGAATCACTTGAATGCGATGATATTGCCATACACATGCTTCTTTTATCCCACAATTGTTGCAAGAAACTTGATGAACAATTTCTCGTTTCCTATGTTTGTTAGCAACCATACTCGTAGTTTGGAAATGCTTGATCATGCATGTCCTTAATTTTCTCCTGTTTTTTCTTGCAATAATGATCATATGGTTCATATTGAGATCGCCCTCATAGCTTTCTCAAATTTTGGAGAATTTCATACTTGCCATGATAAGCATATTCCCACCCTTGGTTCGCATAATCACCATACTTTCTATGATATATTGCTTGATGCTAATGGTGATGTGCACAAGAGGCGATGCATCATGATGGATGATGTATTCATATACCACGTACATACGTTGTTTTGTTTATCTATGGTGTGTGTAGGTACCCTCTTTCCCATGTCAACATCGATTGAGAATAAGTTGGCAAAACAATCTCTAGAGAGCATCCCACAAGATACTACGGGTACATCTCCTTCCTTACAATATGATGAAAGAACATCATCGAGGTCAAATCGTTTTCAAGCGGGGGGAGATGATGCAACCCAACAATCGACATTCACCATTGGTCCACATCATGCTACACCAACCACTCGTACAAAGGTGAACTCCTTCCATCTCTTACCGACCATTGGCTATGATTTGAATGGGATCCTACTTGAGCCAAGTACCTATGGTGTGACCAGGCCTATGATCATGATGCCAAGAGGAGGCGACAAGGATGAACCTAGAGCCAAGACACCCAAGAAAGAAGCCTTAAAACAAGACAGAAGAAGGGTTCAGGCGCCAGGACCAGCGTCGCCGGAACTTCTGGCGCCAGGATCGGCCGACTAGAATCCCCGCTGGAATTCCCGGTCACCACCGAAATAAACCGAAAGACGCCGAAAGTCTACACAGAAAAGCAAACTGGAGCTCGCCGAATTAACCGACGAACGCCGGAAATACCGACGCCAATGCTGGCATGACCGGACTTATTGCTAGAAATGCCAGTATGCGCACTGTATGAAGGGTTTGACGCCTATAATATTCCCTCTTACCTACCCATTCGCCCTTAGTACTATAAATAGCCCCTTGTGGCTCAGATCTAGGGAGAGATGATGATGAATTGAGGCATGTGCCAAACCCTGAATGGGAACCCACTCTCTATAGTAGATCTACGATTTGTACAAGCCCTTGGTGTCGGTTCCCTTCTCCAAGTCGTCAAGACCCTCCTCAAGTGTTTGGTCTCTCCTTGTCAAGGATTCTAGTAGTGCTTGGTCTCTCTCGTTTGGGATTCTACTTGGTTGTTACTATCTCTTTGATCTGGATTCTATCATCCACTTGCCGATCTCTCCTTTCGTGATTCTATCGCAAGGTCTCTCACTGAGGATTCTATTGTATTGGTTGTTCGAACCAACGGGAGCAAATCGAATCGGATGTGATTTGGCATGTGTTTGTATCTTTACATTTCAATAGAGTTGCGTTCATCATGTTCATCTCGTGTTCCCTCACTCCCCGCCTCAAATCCATGAAGATTGGGCCACCTTAAGGGTAAACCCACAAGGACAGCCATATCAAGCAATGAGAAGGCAACATGGGGAGGATGATCAAGAACTACACATGTGTGAGCATGATGCAAGTCCTTTGCTTGTCATCACAAGGATCTTTACTACTCCATCCCATGAACATGAAGATCAAAGATCCAACATCTTCCAAATACGGGCCAACATCAATGGGAAATCTATCGAAGTTATCATATGTGCCCACCCCGGATTAATCCTTCGATAATCCCTGTTATGCATCCACCACGATCCCATGATCAGTTAGTCGTGGCACATAACCGACAAGTATCAAAGTAAACATCCATTACTTAAGCGGATACAAGTCATACCTCAACTGCCATTATGACTACAATCACCATCATCAGCGGAACTTTATCAAAGCGTAGATCCCGAGCCATGCCTTAACCTACAGGCAACTGACTAGGAGAACATCCTAGCTCACATAGTCATCAACTTCACCTTCTTCTCTATATCTGACCAAGCAATGCCAGTGAGTACTTTGAATGTACTCGCAGACCACCTTAAGAGAATAATAATAACAAGGGGATATGCAATATGGCTGTGGTAGTACGAGGGCTCCAATATAGGTTCTTTTCCCAAATATTTTCTCTTGTAGATATAGCATCTACATATCTTTGCTGAAAACTTTTTGTAAAACCTTTTTGGAAACCTTTTTGAAAAGTTTTGGAAATCACTAGGATTGGGTCACCCATTTGTTCCTTATTCCAGTCATCCCATGACCAACTCCTTTCCTCCCTTTCCGACCATCCCATGGTCACCACATTTCCAAAGCCATTGCTTTTCCGAAGTCCTTTTTGAAATCAAAACCAGCACCGCTCTACAATAGTTTGTCCAACCGTCCATAACCGTGGACACAACTATTCAAATAGATTTACACTCTACAGAGGTTGTACACTTTACACACACCATCCAGGTACCCTGCCCTGATCTTCACTGATCGTGGGTCGAGTAACCGATCTAGACTCTCTAGATGCCACTCTAGTATGAGCCCTACCCTATGAGTTGTTCCTCTCAACACCGGGATGTCGGGGCCATAGACCAACCGGAGCGCATTCTGACTCCTCTAGAGTGGGCACTTTCAATGAGAGGCTCAATAGTATCCCCCGGTCACTCACATGGGTGATCCTACTTCCTCTAGGTGACTGTCTAACAGTAGACCCTTTTTGTAAAGGAAGCCCGAGATTAGAGGGAGATGACCCCCCTTCAGGAGTTATGATAATTCCCACACTAGAGTAGCAACATCAAGTCCATCCCTATCCCATTCCAGAGTAGTGTGGTTGCACGGGTTAAGTTGTTATAGCTAAAGCTGCAAAGAACCAGGTGCATTTTTGTAAACATTTTTCCTCTATCTTTCTTTCAGAATTTTGTAAAACAAAACCCATTTTTCCTTTCTCAAACTTTCTTGGTATGTAAAACCTCACCAAGGTTTAACATTTTGTAAACTTTTTTGGGGTCTTTCCATCCTACAGTTTTACTTCGGCTAAAATGGGATCACCAAAGGGGTATGGTGATATACACCATTGACCATACTAGGGACAAATAGGTGTTGTCAAAGGGGTTGTACAATGCAGTACAATTGTGAAATGGTTTGGCGGAGCCAAGCCACTACCAGATATATATCATCATATAATAAAACAATGCAGTTTTCATAAACAGTAGGTAAAACATGCATAAGTAAAACAGTAGAACAAGGCTTATGAGCAAGAAGGTGGCTTGCATGTGATCAGCAATATGGCAGTATGTCCCTGGACTTATTCTTCAAAATCCATAATAATCCAATGATAACCACTTTTTTTGGTCTCCGATATAACCGCAACTACCATCATCAAAGATAGCACATGCAAGCAAATAAAGGGCACAATCAACACAAGGCATACAATCACCAATACCATATAGCAAACAAACATACCACACATTAATCACTTCAGTAGGTATTGTTAGATTGAGTTTATAGCAATTGGAACTACTTTAATTTCCTTTGTGGATTTGCCTTTGTGATTTATTTGTCAAATACCACCTAAGGAAGGGGTTTTGCACTAGGGATTGGGTATGTATGATATAAATGTACAAAAATGATATCTACAGATAGGTATTTGAATAGCAAGGCCAACAAAGCTGGTTTCACTATTTTATCATTTTCCTTTGATTTATTATGCATTTTCTAGTGATAAAAGCTCTAATTTTAGGAAATAATTCACCAGAAAAGTTCTGTGTGTCCAAAAAATATTTACTTGGATGGTTGAGTAGGATTTGATGGAATGTTTCAGTGAGAGTTGCAATCAATTCAAGATATTTAACAGAATGCCCTCAGGAAATTCCCAAAGTCAGTTCTATAGTCAAATTTTCTTTTTAACCTGATTTATTTTATAGAACCAAATGGCATGGGACTAAGGTCCTTTGCTGGCTATTGCAAGTACCTTCTAGTAGAAATTGGAAACACTATTTTTTGAGTTTCTAATCTTCTGAAATGATTTATCTAGTGATAATACCACATGCAGAAGTGTTTAATTCATTCAAAATAATCAGAAGCTCAATAATTATTGAACTCCTGGATATAGCTAGCACTTGGTGTACCACAACACGGAGAGTTGGAATTAGACGAGTTCAACTCATGGTATGTCCTAGAGAATTTTATAAAGTCAATTTTTAGTTGTTTTTGTTATTTTTATCAAGGATAAACCATAGCTCCAAAATGCATGGGACCTATGTTACAGGATAGGTATAGTGAATACCTACCAGGGAAATCTTGTGTCCCTCCTTTTGGACCAATGTAACCTACTGAGGGATTTAATGATGGCAAGAGATACTATTTGTTAGATTAATTACCAGAAAATGATGGATATTATTTTGCATAATGTACAACTCAGAATGTTTGAGAAAACACCCAAGGTCATGTGATATTTTAGATCTCCTCATTTAGAGTGGTTTTACATTTTTAGATTGAATTAAACCAACAGATCCGGAAACAAAAATTTACTTAAAGAAAAAGGAAACACAGCAACGTGGGCTGGATCCGAGGGAAGATGGGCCGCACGGCGCCTGGCGTCCCAACTCACGAGCGAGCTCGCGTGGGAGCCACAACATTTGAACAGCCACGGACATGCCCGCTCGTCAGCAATGTGCGCAACCGAAGGGGTGTTGGGCTTTGCGGGCCGCAGGATCAGAACGAGATCGACGACCGGGGCGTCATCTTCTTCGCAGTGAAAGTGGCGGCGGGAGGAAACCCTAGTGCCGTCAGGGAAGTCGCGGGGTGGCTCACCTAGGGCTCAGGAGGTGTCAGGGCGGGTCCAGGGAGACGCGGTCGACGACGGGGAGCAGATTGAGGGGCGACATGGTGGTGTTTTCTTCGGGGAGGGAGCTTGGGAGCGAATCATGACGATGCCGACCTTCGGGCTCACCAGAGCCGCTTCTAGGGAGCCTGCATGTAGAAGAGGAGGGCCGGGGTTGTTAGTGCTAACTCTAGGGATGCTAAAAATGCCCGAACAAAGAGTAGAAGAGCAGGACGGATCCCACCAAGTCGGTTTCTTGAAGAAAACCGAGAGAGAGAGCTAATCTTCTCTCGGACATGACAATGGCTGGGAGGAGCTATAGAGCTAGGGGATGGTAGATCAGGGGTATAGGAGTGCGGGATGGCCACATATAAGTGGAGGGGAGCAGGGGAGAAGGAGCTATGCTCGATTTTCTGCCATGGCTGAGAAGCTTTCTTCCTTCTCTCTTTATCGAGCAGGACAGGGCAGGCTGGGAGAGGTGGTGTTGCAGGGAGGTAAGTGAGAGGGAGTGGGGCAAATGAGGGGTGGAGGAGCGCCTCGAGGTGGCCTGTCCCTTTTAAATCGAAGGAGGATGGTGTATGGTGTATGGTGCACCAAGTGCATCCATTGCTTGGGCTTGGTCCAATGTCTACCTATTGGATACCAGTGGCAGTGGAGAGAGGGGGAGTGGGGTTCTGGTCGTGAAGGGTCAGAGAGGAGGGGTGGTTGCAGCAGCAGCTGGATATTTTTAAAAGAGGCAAACACACCTCTCTCACTCCAATTACATAGGACAAAGGGAGGGAAGCTGCTAGAGGGGTTAGCTATAGTGTAGCTTGACCAACATGGGTCCTGGTGGTGAGGAGAAGTGTGTGGCAAGCCTTCATGGAGGATCTGAATAGATTTAGTTCATTGATTTGGTTTATATCAAAACTTGGCCATGTTTATGATCATGCAGCAATACTCACTTTTTGATCAAGAGCATATGGTTTGATGATGCTGGTAGGTAGTTAGGGTTAATACAAACTTCTAAGAATTAAATGGGATTTTTAAAATGATTTTTGGTGCCTTTTATATCAATTATTCAATTGTTGCTAAATCTATTTTATTGAGTTTATCTGAGATTTTTGAATTGCACAAGGAAGTTTTTTGGTTTTATATGGTCCCAAATATGATTTTATACTTTGTAGAATTTTCCCAAGATTTATTGAGGCATAAAAGTATTTAATATATTTATTTTCTTGTTTCTTCCATTTGATAAAATGGGCAGAAAGAATTATTAATACTCTTCAAAAATATTTATTTTTGAAGTTGGAAGATGGGATATGACAATTAGACTTCAAATGATCCTAGAAATGGGGATGTGTTTTGGAGAAAATCAATCTTTCTTTTACAGATTCGGTATTGAAGTTTTTGTCAGTTTAAGAGATTAAATAGGTTTTGGTCCATAATAGTTATGGATAATACAGGATAAATCTTTGTAATCAAGGTAGAGGATGTACACAAGGTGTATCCAGAATGTGACACATTGGGATGTTGAGAATCCAGCTTGATTTTGGTAGAAAACAAGGAAGAAGGGATCTAGGGCAAAGAGTTGGTACAAAGTAGGTAGGGTGAAGGTGTGAGCTTCTGACCAAGTAGGCTAGTTGATAAGGTGTGCAGGAAATATTATTTTCTTGCCTGCAAAACTATCAAGAACAACTGGGTTAAAAGGTGATCTATCTAAGGGAAAGAGTGGTCCTTGGTAGTCCTTAAGATGGTATACAATAGGTTTCAAGTGCATTACCAAAAATGCAGAAGTAGGGGAAATGAGGGAAACTCAATTATGGCATCTTGATAACATTTCTAGACTTGGTCATATTTTGGCAGATTTAGGGTTTTTGACTAGAATATAAGAGGGGATGTTTTTGATTGGTTACAAGGTACCAAGGCATCATCAAGTGGATTATGTTGAGCTGTAGATTGAAAAGAAAGGATCCATGTTTGTATTTGGTCTTCATTGACTTGGATGCTTATAGGAGAGGATAATCTCAGAACTGATTTGGTTAAGGATTTTAGATGATCATCTAGTGACTATAGATTAGATACAGCTTGGTTAACTTGCTTAGGGTTGATGCACTTGGATTATATAAGTGATATATGATGAGCTCCTAGGGTAGCTCATACTACTTCTAAGCAATCAAGTCTAGTAGCAGATCAAGGAAATTCATCTTAGCAGATCAAGCCAACTCATCTTACAAAAAGAACAAAACTACTACCATGGGTACATCCAAGCCTAGCTTGAGGTAAAGATGGGTATTTTGAAAAGTTGGAGTTTGAATAAGGTGAGAGTCCTTAGTATCTCTACCAATAGTAGAATTCAAAAGCTTTATAAAAGGTTTTGGAAAACCTAGAGTAAGATTAGTTGGAAGTTCAGTCTTGAAAACATAAGGAGATTATATCTTATAGATCCCCATAATTTTGGTAATAGAAGCTATTAAAATAGTTGTGATTGCAAAGGCACCTTGGCTCAGGTTTTTGAAATGTCAGAACATTTAAGAATATGTAAAATGAGCCAAGATAGTTTTGTTAACTAGCTTTTGTCAATTGGTGGTGAGATAAGGAGTATATCATAAGTTATACATTCAGATGCATAAGCACAAACAAACAACAAGTAAACACTGCAACACTTAACAAGAAAAAGTTTTTGTTCCCTCTGATTTTTGCATTCTGGACAACTAATCAGGGTTGCTGAAATTGGGATGTTATAGACCTTTCCCCCTTAAAAGAATCTCGTCCTAAGATTCGGGAGAGTAGGGTTAGGGTATTTATAGTCAAGGTTTAGTGTTATGTGCTTCATGTGTACTAACTTACGGGACTTGTCTTTGTAAGAGGTTACTCTATTGGTGAAGTTGAACCTCGGTCTTCTTGGCGGCATGGGGAGTTGAGCAGGGTTTAGTCTGGGTCGCGATGGATGATCTCCTTTCTGTAAGGATCTACGGTGTTTCTATTAAGGGCTTATCATATCCTAGTTTACGTCTTTGGGTCTAACTTCTATGGTTGCTTCTGGCAGAGGGTTATTCTATTTTATGGGAAAGACGTAGCCTTTCCCCCTTAGGGTTAAACTAGGGTGGCTCGGAGTTAATGTAGTCCTTCCTTCTTGGCATCATCGGATGATGTTAGGTGGATATCGCAATCTTATGCCCGGAGTTGAAACCTTCTGATGACGTCCGCAAACTAGGTGTTATGAGGCTTATATACTACTTTTATTCATACTTAGCCTATCAGAGTAGTTGAATTAGTAGATCATCCAAACTGTTTAAAACTAATGGGGTTAGCGAATATGTGGTCCTTTAGGCTGGTCTTCAGCAGAAGTAGCAGAGGGGCTTCTCAAATCTTCAGTTATTGTCTCATCTGATGACACAAGAGTTGATGCTTGGCGAGAATACGTCGAAGCTAGAAATCTTTCTGGAATTATCTGCATGTAGATAGTCTTCGAGGTTTGAGATAGTGGTGCAGATCTTCCGGCTTGAAGTGTCGGCGTGATGCTGCAGAAGGTTATACCTCCTTGGGTCTTGAGTTGAGGTCCTCGAGTGTCGTTCTATTGCATAAACCTTGCCGGGGTGGTTTCCTAACAAAGTGTTAGAGAGTTAGCTATGGACAAGTTAGCGATTAGCGACACTTCTTGTTAGCCTTAAGTCAGGTTAGAGGCATTCACCTTCAGGGAAGTGGTCTTCACTTGAACTATTGGCGTTGCTTCGGCTCGATGGTGAAGTAGACTCAATGTCTTCATGCACCCTTGTCTTCACGATTCTGGAGTATTTTGGCCTTCTGGTGAGGACTTCCTATCAGTTCGGGTAGGGTCAACTGTAATAGTTAGTCTCTTGAGGGGTTCGGAAGCTCTAGTATACCGAAGGTTGGGGGAGTTATCTCCTTACTTCCTGTCTAGGTTAGCAATTATTGTTGTTTCTGGTGAGTAGTGGTGATCCTTATGTGATAGTCTTACGGTTTCAGCGGGACTCTTGCTTTTGTCGCCAGAGGATTGACAGCATCCAGTGTTGGTGATGAGTCTTGAGAGTTGAATTCGATGAGGTAGGCCATCCTGCTTAGGTGTATCATTCTTCTTGTTCTATCTTTTCGATGTAGAAGTCCTAGTTTCTCGATATATTTTTCCTCTCATAACTCTCAAGGTTCGTAGGGGTCTTGTTAGTGACAATTAACAGGGGGTGACTCAGTTTACTAGGTGTTGTGTGGATCCTTAAAACACGTTTGACTTAGTCAATCAAGACAGAACATACATACAAGGCGAACAGAGCGAGGGGGTCACAAAGTCCTTCGCAAACAACACACATCAAGCAACACATTATGGACTTAGGCAAGAAAATACGGTCAATGTTAGGGACCAAGGAGTTAACTACTCGCAATATGAGGGAATCCTATCCTGGGGCTATTGAGTGTAGATAGCGTCATTCTTCGAGTCTTGGTCACCATAATACATAAGAAGCTTCTGCCGTGTCCTTTGGTACTTCTCCGTGATGTAGCACTTAGTTCTTCAGGATGCGGGGATTCCGTTGGTAAGGCGATGTTCTAGTCTCCTTGTGTTTGCTGGTAGTTGCTTCCCTTCGTCTTGTTGTCATTGTATTCACCAGATTCTATGTCCTATTTGTTTGAAATCCGTAGGTTTGCAAATTGGATGAGAGATAGAGGAAACTATTTTCGAATCATTTAAGATAGAGGGAGATAAGAGGTAGAATTCTTTCGAAAGTATTTTGATAAAATAGATTTTCGAAAGCCAGTGTTTCCAAAATAGTTTTCCTGTCTAACGACCAGGCTAACTAATGTTCTCCTACAGTCAGGATGGCTCTGATACCTGATGTCTACGCACTTCTATTCTTGTAGACAGTTGTTGTGCCTCCAAGTGCAGAGGTTTGTAGAATAGCAACAAGTTTTCCCTTAAGTGGATTACCCAAGGTTTATCGAACTCAGGGAGGAAGTGGTCAAAGGTATTCCCTCTCAAGCAACCCTACAATCAAGATACAAGAAGTCTCTTGTGTCCCCAACACACACTATACACTTGTCAGGTGTATAGGTGCACTAGTTCGGCGAAGAGATAGTGAAATACAAGTGGTATGGATAATTATAAGTGGTAATGGTGATAGAAAATAGCTTGATGGCATGTGGTTGATGTGGGAAAAGACTAAAGGCAAACTGAAATAAAGAAGGAAACAAGCAAACATATAACAGATCTAATTGCAAACAAAGTTTCAATGCTTAGAAACAAGGCCTAGGGATCATACTTTCACTAGTGAACACTCTCATATAAATATCTTCTCTTTATGATACTACTCTTAACTACTCTCCGGTTGGACACTCTAATCGGTGGTAGGGCTATAACAGCACACCTCAAAGTTCATCTTTCCCATCTAGAAAACCCCACACTATCACCTTGAGTACTAGATGAGTCCAACAAACACCACAATTTCATAAAGACATTCAACTCCAAATATAACTCATAACAAGTATTTGTAATCTCTAGCCTAAGTGCCACCATGGTGTGCACGCTGTCACTTTCACACACATGGGGAGAGCAGCGATCTATTAAAGCACTTGCGTAGCAAGGTAGATCTATAGATTACAAGCTCATGATCTCAATAAGATCATGCATAGAGAGAGAGATGAACACACAGCTACCGGTAGAACCCTTAGCCTCGAGAGAGAACTACTCTCTCCTCATCATGGGAATCAGCAATGGTGATGGAGATGGCGGTGGAGATCGATGGAGATGGCTCCGGGGGCACTTCCCCATCCCGGCAGGGTGCCGGAACAGAGACTTTCAATCCCCTGAATCTCCCCTTCGGTGGTGGCAGCGTTGCGGAACTTTTCGTGGATTTCTGATTGACTACTTAGGGTTTATGCATCGGGAGGGGTCGGTGGCCGGCCAGGGGGGCCACACCATGCCCTAGCGCGACCTGGGCTGGCCCGCGCCAAGGGGTGGTGTGGCCACCCTGTGGACCCTCTCCGACTCTCCTTCTGGCTCCGTGAGTCTTCCGGGAAAATAGTAACTTTGGCTTTTGTCCCGTCCAATTCCGAGAATATTCATTTTCTGACTTCTTGGAACCAAAAACAGCAGAAAACAGGCAACTAGCACTGTGGCTCTTGTTAATAGGTTAGCCAAGAAATCATATGAAAAGTACTCCAAAGTTGGAACAAAACACAAGAAAGTAGATAAAACCAAGCATGGAACATCAAAAATTATAGATACATTTGCAATGTATCAACATCCCCAAGCTTAACTCATGCTCGTCCTCAAGTATGTAAGTGATAAAAAGAAAGAATAATTTTTGAGGTGACATGCAGCATCATAAACTTGATCAAAGTATTTGTAAAACATTGATAGCTGGGATCATAGTACTTCAACATAGCATGAAAGACATAGTTCTAACAATAAGACCAAGCAAGTATGTTGCAACATGAAAATGCACAAACAAAAGATTCATTAATAACAATGCTTTGCAAGACGTTTGTTTGTTTCACATAAAGAAAACATAGCATAGTGGTATTCAGCTTGTCCCTCATAGAGTAGCAAACATAAATGCATATGACACCTTCAAAGTTCATAAGAGTGACTAGATACAAATAGTTGAAAACAAGCAATATCAAAGCTATGCATCAATCAACAAGTGTTGGGACAATGCACATAGAACTAAGAATGGCCACTATGCTCTCAAAGTAGGTGCATAAAGGTAGAAGGTGGAGACTCAATATAATGGTGGAAGAAAGGCCTTCATAGAAGGAAGCAGAGATTCAAGTTTCATAAAGAGCTTCCAAAAATTATGGTACTTATATCTTTAAGCTCTCATTGGCCCTATCATAAGCATCTTGAAGTGATTAAGGTTAAAGTGAACAAACTATGGTGTACATGCTTGACGAAGTATAAGTTAGGAATCTCATGTCCCTTGAATACGAGGGCCGATCCTCATGCTACTCAAGTTTAGTCACCGGTAAGTTCTTGTCAGCGTAAGTAGATGTGTATCATAGAGAACCGCCAACGGGGTACCCCTTGCCCGATGATACGGAAGAATCCCCATATCAAAATGACAAGGCAAGCAGACAACGAGCATCTCAGCAATCTTCTTATTTACCATGGGAATATGGTGCTTTTTTCTCTCTTTCCTCTTTTCATAGTATCTCTTTTTTTCTCAATATAGGACTCTTTTTTTAAGAAGAATGCTTCATAGACAGCTCATTATGGTTACGTTGCAGGTTTCCACCATGTCAGCATGGATTAGACCAGCAGCCCAGGCGTTTCTCTAACACATATACATAACTCCATGGACTTACAAGCTCCCCTTTCATTTCACACCGACGACATCCATAGACAAAAGAGCATGATATCAACTAGGTACAAGTACCAAGTGAAATGTTGAAAGTGTTCCCCATGACAGTATGGTTCTGCTAACTCCCAACAAATAAGTGCAAGCATATACAACATAGACGACACTATGGTTCAAGTTTATTAAGGGCAAGAAAAGTAAAGTGTGCCATCAAGTTCGTGAGAGCTTTAATCACTAGTTTTCTCATAACAAGTTTAATTCGGAAGGTAAATAAAAGCATGAATATACTTGGAATAGCATAAGATAATAGGTAGGTATGGTGGACTCTTTGGAATAACTTGGTTTAGGGAGTTGGATGCATGAGTGGAACTCATACTTGGTTGTGGAGGCTAGCAAAAGACTGGGAGCGACAAACTAAGAGAGCAATAATGGCCATAATCATGCAGAGCAACAAAACATCATTGATCAAAGCATAAAGTGATACTACAAGTTGAAAACTAAAGAATCATAAAGGCTATGGTGACTTGAGATAGTCATAACATGGCGTGAGCATGTGCCAAGTCAACCCAAATAAAGAATCAAAGGAGAATACCACTATAGTATGCTTTAATATGCTAAAATAACGCATGATTCATCCAAGGCACATTAAGCAATCTAAATTGTTTATAACAATTCATGCTACAGCAAAGAATATTAAGCATAAAGCCAAAACAATATCAACCATGGCATGACAGAGCATAGGCCACAGTCAAAAACGAGCTCTTTTTACCACATAAGCATGAACTTTCCTACTCTTTTCCAATCCAAACCAAACTATTTGAAACCAATGTATGAAAGAGGGGGTCCAACAAATTTATTCAGAAAACTAAGCAAACCGAGCAAACGAAAAACCAAAACGAAAACGAAAAAGAAGACGCTCCAAGAACAACACAACTGTGCATGAAACAATAAAAATGAAGTGTTTGGAAGGAACCTGGGATTTTTATTGATGAAGCAGGGAATGCCTTGGGCATCCCCAAGCTTTGACGCTTGTACTTCTTGGATATTTCTTGGGGTGACACGCGTGGCATCCCCAAGCTTAAGCTTTAGTCCATCCTTCATCGCATTACTCATTCCTTCCATACACCTAAAATTTTTCCTTCACACAATCTTTATTAGCAACATTAGTGCATTGAAGATAATACGTCTTAAGGTTCAGTTCTAACACCAAATAAACTTCCATTAGAACACTAGCTACTGCAGCACTTCCCTCAAAAAGGTCAATTCCCCAAAAGAACCCAAAAAGAAACCAACAAGAAGCAAATGCAGAAAATGGCAGAAATCTGTCAAAACAGACCAGCAGGTAAAGACGAATTGTTTCGAAGACCTTCTGTTGCTCAAATCAAAAAGTGTTGAACTAACGAAAGTTAGATAACAACCTGGGACAGAAGCACAAAAATTCACGCCTCACAAAGACGTCCAGCAATTTTACAAGAATTTTTACGATGAAGCACAGAAATCTGTTTCGGGACAGCAGCTTTCCCAATCATTACTTCACTCTCATTAGAGGTTAATCTTGGCACAAAAAGCAAATAAAAAGGATATGGAGAGTTTATTACTGAAGTAATAACTTCCAAGACTCATCTAAAACTTTTGGGTTATCTCCCAATAAGTACTTTTCTTTAACGCCTTTAAGTTAGGCATGATAGTTTGAGAAGATGCTCACATAAAAACATATGAATTGAAGTAATAGAGAGCATCAAGAAGCAAATTCAAAGCACATTTAAGTCTAACCCACTTCCTATGCATAGGAATCTTGTAAAGAAACAAGTCATGAAAGCACAAAGCAACAAGCATAGTAAAGCAAATCAAGTGCAACTTCAAGACTTTCAACATAAAGAGGGGAAACTTAATATTGTTGAGATACATAAGACCATGTTTCCCTCTCTCATAATAACTTTCAGTAGCATCATGAATAAAATTAACAATATAACTATCACATGAAACATTCTTATCATGAGCCACATGCATAAAAAAATTAATACTCCCCACATAAACATAGTCATTCTTATTGATTGTAGTGGGAGCAAATTCAACAAAATAGCTATCATTATTATTCTCATCACCATAATCATCAAATATAGGAGGCATATTGTAATCATAATTAATTTTCTCCTCAGTAGTAGGTGGACTGAAAATAACATATTCATCATTGTAATCATCATATATTGGAGGTTTGGTATCATCATAAGCAATAGAATAGCTATCTTCCAAAGCTGGGGAACTAAAAAGATCATTTTCATAAAGACTAGCTTCCCCAAGCATAGACTTTTCCATAGCATTAGAAATAATGGTGTCCAAAGAATTCATACTAACAACATTCCTATTAGCATGCAAATAAAGTTCCATAGGTTTTTTAATTTTCTCTACAAACACTTCATGTCCTAACTCAAGATAAATACTATAAAGCTCTCTAATTTTTTTGTTGTTTTCCATTAAGCCTAACTAGTGAAAAAAGAAACAAAAAGACAAAATTGCAAAATCTAAAGGAAATAACTTCGAGCACTCACACCGGAGGATGTGAGTACCTTTTACCTTACCTCACCGGCAACGGCGCCAGAAAATAGGCGTTTGCCGTGGGAGGTTCTTCTTCTTTAATCCTCGGGTGTGAATACCTTTTACCTTACCTCCCCATCAACGGCGCCAGAAAATAGCTTGATGGCGTGTGGATTACCCAAGGTGCAGAGGTTTTGTGGATTACCCAAGGTGCAGAGGTATATTCTTGTAGACAGTTGCTGTGCCTCCAAGTGCAGAGGTTTGTAGAACAGCAGCAAGTTTTACCTTAAGTGGATTACCCAAGGTTTATCGAACTCAGGGAGGAAGTGGTCAAAGGTATTCCTCTCAAGCAACCTTGCAATCAAGATACAAGAAGTCTCTTGTGTCCCCAACACACCCAATACATTTGTCAGGTATATAGGTGCACTAGTTCAGCGAAGAGATAGTGAAATACAAGTGGTATGGATAATTATAAGTGGTAATGGTGATAGAAAATAGCTTGATGGCGTGTGGTTGACGTGGGAAAAGACTAAAGGCAAACTGAAATAAAGAAGGAAATAAGCAACCATATAACAGATCTAATTGCAAACAAAGTTTCAATGCTTAGAAACAAGGCCTAGGGATCAAACTTTCACTAGTGAACACTCTCATATAAATATCTTCTCTTTATGATACTACTCTTAACTACTCTCCGGTTGGACACTCTAATCGATGGTAGGGCTATAACAGCACACCTCAAAGTTAATCTTTCCCATCTAGAAAACCCCACACTATCATCTTGAGTACTAGATGAGTCCAACAAACACCACAATTTCATAAAGACATCCAACTCCAAATATAACTCATAACAAGTATTTGTAATCTCTAGCCCAAGTGCCACCATGGTGTGGACGCTGTCACTTTCACACACATGGGGAGAGCAGAGATCTATTAAAGCACTTGAGTAGCAAGGTAGATCTATAGATTACAAGCTCATGATCTCAATAATACCATGCATAGAGAGAGATGAACAAATAGCTACCGGTAGAACCCTTAGCCTCGAGATAGAACTACTCCCTCCTCATCATGGGAATCCACAATGGTGATGGAGATGGCGGTGGAGATCGATGGAGATGGCTCCGGGGGCACTTCCCCATCCTGGCAGGGTGCCAGAACAGAGACTTTCTATCCCCCGAATCTCCCCTTCGGTGGCAGTGGCACTGCGGAACTTTTCATGGATTTCTGATTGACTACTTAGGGTTTATGCATCGGGAGGCTCTTATAGGCGAGACAGGCAGGGTCGGTGGCCGGCCAGGGGGCCCACACCATGCCTTGGCGCGGCCTGGGCTGGCCCATGCCAAGGGGTGGTGTGGCCACCCTGTGGCCCCTCTCCGACTCTCCTTCTGGCTCCGTGAGTCTTCCGTGAAAATAGTAACTTTGGCTTTTGTCCCGTCCAATTCCAAGAATATTCATTTTCTGACTTCCTAGAACCAAAAACAGCAGAAAACAGGCAAGTTGCACCGTGGCTCTTGTTAATAGGTTAGTCCAAGAAATCATATGAAAATTACTCCAAAGTTGGAACAAAACACAAGAAAGTAGATAACACCAAGCATGGAACATCAAAAATTATAGATACATTTGCAATGTATCAATACCAAGTCTGTGGGGCCCCTAGATTAATCCTCTGAGAATCCCTGTTATGCATCCACCACGATCCCATGATCAGTTAGTCATGGCACATAACCGACAAGTATCAAAGTAAACATCCATTACTTAAGAGGATATAAGTCATACCGCAACTGCCATTATGGATACAATCACCATCATCAGCGGAATTTTATCAAAGCGTAGAGCCTGGGCCATGCCTTAACCTACAGGCAACTGACTGGGAGAACATCCTAGCTCGCATAGTCATCAACTTCACCTTCTTCTCGATATCTGACCAAGTTAATAGCCAGGGACAATGCGAGTGAGTACTTTGAATGTACTCACAAACCACCTTAAGAGAATAATAATAACAAGGGGATATGGAATATGCTTATGGTAGTTGGAGGGCTCCAAGAGAGGTTCTTTTCCCAAATAGTTTCTCTTGTAGATATAGCATCTACATATCTTTGTTGAAAACTTTTTGTAAAACCTTTTTCGAAAGTTTTTGAAATCACTAGGATTGGGTCACCCATTTGTTCCTTCTTCTGGTCATCCCATGACCAACTCCTTTCCTTCCTTTCCGACCATCCCATGGTCACCACATTTCCAAAGCCTTTGATTTTAAAAAGTCCTTTTTGAAATCAAAACCAACACCTCTCTATAGTAGTTTTTCCAACCGTCCATAACTGCGGACACGGCTATTCAAATAGATTTACACTCTAAAGAGGTTGTACACTTTACCCACACCATCTGGGTACCCTGCCCTGATCTTCATCGATCTTAGGTCGAGTAACCGATCAAGACTCTCCAGATGCCACTCTAGTATGACCCCTACCCTATGAGTTGTCCCTCTCAACACCGGGACATCGGGGCCATACACCAACCGGAGCGCATTCCGACTCCTCCAGAGTGGGCACTTTCAATGAGAGGCTCAATAGTATCCCCCGGCCACTCGCATGGGCGATCCTACTTCCTCCAGGTGATTGTCTAACAGTAGACCCTTTTTGTAAAGGAAACCCAGAATTAGAGGGAGATGATCCCCCTTCAGGAGTTACGAGAATTACCACACCAGAGTAGCAACTTCAAGTCTAGCCATGTCCCATTGCAGAGTAGTGTGGTTGCACGGGTTAAGTTGTTATAGGTAAAGCTGCAAAGAACTGGGTGCATTTTCGTAAACATTTTTCCTCTGTCTTTCTGTCAGCATTTTGTAAAACAAAACCTATTTTTCCTTTCTCAAATTCTCTTGGTAGGTCAAACCTCACCAAGGTTTTATCATAAAACATTTTGTAAACTTTTTCGAGGTCTTCCCATCCTATAGTTTTACTTCGGCTAAAATGGGGCCTCCAAAGGGGTAGGGTGTTGTACACCATCTACCATACTAGGGACAAATAGGTGTCGTCAAGGGGGTTGTACAATGTAGTACAATTGTGAAATGGTTTGGAAGAGCCAAGCCACTACCAGATATATATCATCATATAATAAAACAATGCAGTTTTCATAAACAGTAGGTAAAACATGCATAAGTAAACAGTAGGACAAGGCTTATGAGCAAGAAGGTGGCTTTCCTGTGATCATCAATATGGCAATATGTCCCTGGACTTATTCTTTGAAATCCATAATAATGCAATAATAACCACTTCTTCTAGTCTTCGATATAACCGCAACTATCGTTGTCAAAGATATCACATGCAAGCAAATAAAGGGCACAATCAACACAAGGCATACAATCACCAATACCATATAGCAAACAAACATACCACACATTAATCACTTCAGTAGGTCTTGTTAGATTGAGTTTATAGCAATTGGAACTACTTTAATTTCCTTTGTGGATTTGCTTTTGTGATTTATTTGTCAAATATCACCTAAGGAAGGGGTTTTGAACTAGGGCTTGGGTATGTATGATATAAATGTACAAAAATGATATCTATAGATAGGTATTGGAATAACAAGGCCAACAAAAGTGGTTTCACTATTTTATCATTTTTCCTTTGATTTATTATGCATTTTCTAGTGATAAAAGCACTATTTTTAGGAAATAATTCACCAGAAATGTTATGTGTGTCCAAAAATTATTTCCTTGTATGTTTAAGTAGGATTTTATGGATTGGTTCAGTGAGAGTTGGAATCTATTCAAGATATTTACCAAAATGCCCTAAGGAAATTCCCAAAGTCAGTTTTATAGTCAATTTGTCTTTTTAACCGGATTTATCTTATAGGACCAAATGACATGGGACTAAGGTCATCGGCTAGGCATTCTAAATACCTTCAAGAAGAAATTGGAAACACTATTTTTGGAGTTTCTAATCTTCTAAAGTAATTTATCTAGTGATAATACCACATACATAAGTGTTTAATTCATTAAAATACTTAGAAGCTCTATAATTATTGAACTCCTGGATATAGCTAGAGCTGGGTGTACCACAACACTAAGAGTTGGAATTAGGCCATTTCAACTCATGGTATGGCCTAGAGAATTTTCTAAAGTCATATTTTTAATCGTTTTTGTTATTTTTGTCAAGGATAAACCATAGTTCCAAAATGCATGGGACCAGTGTTACAAGATAGGTATAGTGAATACCTACCAGGGAAATGTTGTTTCCCTCCATTTGGACCAATGTAACCTACTGAGGGATTTATTGATTGCAAGAGAGACTATTTGCTAGATTAATTACCAGAAAATGAGGGATATTATTTTGGGTAAGGTACAAGCTCGAAATGTTTGAGAAAACAGCCAGGGTTATGTGATATTTTAGATCTGCTCATTTAGAGTGGATTTTCATATTTAGATTGAATTAAACCTATAGATGTGGAAACAAAAATTTACTTAAAGAAAAAGGAAATGTAGCAACGCGGGCTCGATCCGAGGGAAGATGGGTCGCGTGGCGCCTGTCAGCCCAACTCACGAGCGAGCTCGCGCGGGAGACACATCATTCGAACGGCCGCGGACGGGCCACTCGTCAGCGACATGCGCACCCGAAGGGGTATGGGGCTCCGTGGGCTGTAGGATCAGAACGAGATCGACGACCGGGGCATCGTCTTCCTCGCAGTGAAAGTGGTGGCAGGAGGAAACCCTAGTGCGGGTAGGGAGGTCGCGGAGTGGCTCACCAAGGGATCGGGAGGCGTCGGGGCGGATCCAGGGAGACGTGGTCGATGACGGGGAGCAGATTGAGGGGCGACACGGTGGTGTTTTCTTCGGGGAGGGAGCTTGTGAGCGAATCATGACGACGCCGACCTTCGGGCTCACCAGAGCCGCTTCTAGGGAGCCTGCATGTAGAAGAGGAGGGCCGGGGTTCTTAGTGTTGGCTCTGGGATGCTAAAAATGCCCGAACAAAGAGTAGAAGAGCAGGAGGGAGCCCACCAAGTCAGTTTCTTGAAGAAAAACGAGAGAGAGAGCTAATCTTCTCCTGGACGGGATAGTGGTTGGGTGGAGCTCTAGAGCTAGGGGATGGTAGATCAGGGGTATAGGAGTGTGGGAAGGCCACATGCAAGCTGAGGGGAGCAGGGGAGAAGGAGTTGTGCTTGATTTTCTGCCATGGCCGAGAAGCTTTCTTCCTTCTCTCTTTCTTGACCAGGACAAGGCAGGCTGGGAGAGGTGGTGTTGTGGGGAGGTAAGTGAGAGGGAGTGGGGCAAATGAGGGGTGGAGGAGCGCCTCGAGGTGGCCTAGCCCGTTTAAATCGGAGGAGGATGGTGTATGGTGCACCAAGTGCATCCATTGCTTGGGATTGGTCCAAGGTCTGCCTATTGGATACCATGGGCCGTGGAGAGAGGGGGAGTGGTCTTCTGGTCGTGCAGGATCAGAGAGGAGGGGGTGGTGGCAGCATCAACTGGATATTTTTAAAAGAGGCAAACACATCTCTCTCACTCCTATTGCATAGTACAAGGGAGGGAAGCTTCTACAGGGGTCGGCTACAGTGTAGCTCGACCAACCTGGGTCCTGGTGGTTAGGAGAAGTGTGGCAAGTCTTGATGGAGGGTTTGAATAGATTTAGTTCATTGATTTGGTTTATATCAAAACTTAGCCATGTTTATGATCATGAAGCAATACTCACATTTTGATCAAGAGCATATGGTTTGATGAAGCTGGTATGTAGTTAGGGTCAATACAAACTTCTAAGAATTAAATGGGATTTTTCAGATGATTTTTGATGCCTTTTATATCAATTATTCAATTGTTATTGAATCTGTTTTATTGAGTTTATCTGAGATTTTTGAATTGTGCAAGGAAGTTTTTCGGTTTGATATGGTACCAAATATGATTTCATACTTTTTAGAATTTTCCCAATATTTATTGAGGCATAAAAGTATTTAATATATTTATTTTCTTGTTTCTGCCATTTGAGAAAATGGGCAGAAAGAATTATTAATACTCTTCAAAAATATTTATTTTTGAAGTTGGAAGATGGGATATGACAATTAGACTTCAAATGAGCCTAGAAATGGGGATGTGTTTGGTAGAAAATCAATCTTTCTTTTATAGATTAGGTTTATAATTTTTATCAATTTAAGAGGTTAAATATGTTTTGGTCCATAATAATTATGGATAATATTGGATCAATCTTTTTAATCAAGGTGGAGTATGTACACAAGGTGTATCTATAATGTGACACATTGGGGTGTTGAGAATCCAGCTTGATTTTGGTAGAAAATGAGGAAGGGATCTTGGGTAATGTTATTTTTATACCTTCAAAACATGGTTGGATATTCGAGCTCAATTCTCCCCTTGGGGCATGGTATATATGGATGGATAGACCAAGTCGAGTAGATCACCATGGTACAAGAAGTTGATCTTGATCATGCTTGAGTGCACTAGGAATTTATTTCAAACTTTGAATAAAATAAGGGTGCCAAAGCAGATTATCAAATAGCCTTCAAAACCATGTGGGTGTTAGAAGCACAAGGATTCAACTGAAACAAGTAAAGTAGGGATTGATAGACTCTTATGAGTAGAGCATAATCATACAAAGAGTTGGTCGAAATGAGGTAGGTGAAGATGTGAGCTTTTGACCAAGTAGGCTAGTTGATAAGGTGTGCAGGAAATATTATTTTCTTGCCTGGAAAACTATCAAGAACAAGTGGGTTCAAAGGTGATATGTCCAAGGGAAAGAGTGGTACTTGGTATTCCTTAAGATGGTATACAAGAGGGTTCAAGTGCATTACCAAAAATGCAGAAGTAGGGGAAATGAGGGAGACTCAATTATGGCATCTTGATAACATTTCCAGACTTAGTCATATTTTGGCAGATTTAGGTTTTTTTTACTAGAATATAAGAGGGGATGTTTTTGATTGGTTTCAAGGTACCAAGGCATAATCAAGTGGATGATGTTGAGGTGTATATTGAAAAGAAATGATCCATGTTTGTATTTGGTCTTCATTGACTTGGATGCTTCTAGAAGAGGATAATCTCGGAAGTGATTTGGTTAAGGATTTTAGATGATCATCTAGTGACTATAGATCAGATACAGCTTGGTTAACTTGCTTAGGGTTGATACACTTGGATTATCTAAGTGATATATGATGATCTCCTATGGTAGCTCATACTACTTCTAAGCAATCAAGTCCAGCAGCAGATCAAGGCAATTCATCTTAGGAGATCAAGGCAACTCGTCTTACAAAAAGAACAAAACTACTACCATGGGTACCTCCAATCCTAGCTTGAGGTAAAGATGGGTATTTTGAAAAGTTGGAGTTTGAATGAGGTGAGAGTCCTTGGTATCTCTACCAAGAGTAGAATTAAAAAGCTTTATAAAAGGTTTTGGAAAACCTAGAGGTAAGATAGTTGGAAGTTCAGTCTTGAAAACATAAGGAGATTATATCTTATAGATCTCCATAATTTTGTTAATAGAAGCTACTAAAATAGTTGGGGTTGCAAAGGCACCTTGGCTCAGGTTTTTGAAATGTCAGAACATTTGAGAATATGTAAAATGAGCCAAGAAAGTTTTGTTAACTAGCTTTTGTCATTTGGTGGTGAGATAAGAGTATATCATAAGTTATACATTCAGAAGCATAAGCACAAACAAACAACAAGCAAACACTGCAACACCTAACAAGAAAAAGATTTTGTTCCCCTAATTTTTGCATTCTAGACAACTAATCAGCGTTGCTGAAATTGGGATGTTACATCATAGATGGACGAAGTTGTCACAACCTTCCTAGCACTGAGTTGTGTGAGAATCTCAACCTCGGCATCCGTCCACACAAGCACCCCTACCATGAAGATCAAGCACACCATTTCGGTAACATTCTTAATTGGACCATACAAAGACATGGTGGAGTGTGATGTAGTCTCAATGACGGTTTGCCATATGGCAATTCGACAAAGGTGCTCTACATGATGGCTACAAAAATGTTTACACCTTCAAGTGGCTTAATAGGACATGTGTTTTGCAACTGATGTCTCCTAGCCAAATAATTCCGACAATGCAAAGGCTTTAGCAAGGGCGCAAACCACAACACCTACTTCTAATAAGAGTGGTGAGCAAGAGAACCACCATATCGCGAGTGAGAGACACAAGCCTAACTCGAGTGGAAAAAATAAGAGTGTTCTTCTTGCCACAAAAATTGAGATGAGATATGTGAGGAATAACCCATACATCTTGCACTACATCCTCATTTGCAAGGGACTAGCGCAAGGAACTAATGACTTGACAAATATCCCTCCCACTTTGATGGCTATTTTGTAGGAATTCAAGGATGTGTTTCCCGAAGAGCTTCCTCATGGACTTCCTCCTCTTAGTGGAATCAAGCACTGCATCGACCTCATACCCAGCACATCCCTTCCAAACCGTGTTGCCTACCGCACAAACCTGGAGGATATGAAAGAGATAGAACGTCAAATTAACCAACTCGCCTCCACAGGTTTGATCCAAGTAAGCACCTGTACAAGTGCAGTACCCGTGATTGTTGTCCCAAAAATGGATGATACATTGCGGTAATGCATGGACTTCCGTCCAATCAATGCTATCACTATACGTTATAGACATCCAATACCATGTCTCGATGACATTCTTTATGAGTTGTGTGCAGCCACTATTTTCTCAAAAATTGATCTTCATAGTGGTTACCATGACTTATCCATGGCGGAATGTGGTGAGTGGAAAACCGCTTTCAAGACCAAGCTTGGTCTCTATGAATGGTTGGTCAAGCCTTTTGGCTTATCTAATGCCCCATCCACATTCATGCGCCTTATGAATCATATTTTGCATTTTCTCATTAGAAAAAGTGTTATTGTCTATTTTGATGATATACTTGTTTATAGCAAGTTACTTGAGGAACATGTTACACATGTAAAGGAGGTTTTGCAAATCCTTCGAAATGAAAAGTTATATGCTAACCTTCCCAAGTGTAATTTTCCTAAAGACAAGTTGATTTTTCTTGGTTTTGTTGTTTCTTCTAACAACATTGAAGTGGATGTTTGTAAAGTAAAAGACATAAGAGATTGGCCCATTCCCACAAATGTGAGTGAAATTCGAAGTTTTCATGGGTTGTCCAGTTTCTACCATCGTTTTGTGAAAGACTTCTCTACCATTGCTTTCCCTCTAAACGAGTTGACAAAAAAAATGTCACCTTCATGTGGGGCAAAGCACAAAAAAGCCTTTGATGAGCTTAAAAAGCGTCTAATCGAAGCACCTCTTATCATGTTACCAGATTTCACAAAAACTTTTGAGATGGAGTGTGATGCTAGTGGTATTTGTATTGGAGGAGTCCTTATGATAAATGGATGGCCTATTGCCTACCATAGCAAGAAACTTGATGGTTCTCGCCTTAACTATCCGATGTATAACAAAGAGATTCTTGCCTTAGTTTGTGTCCTTCAAGTTTGGAAACACTATCTTTGGCCTAAGGAATTTATCATACATTCCGACCATGAGTCGTTGAATTATCTCAAAGGCCAAGCCAACTTGAGTAAAAGGCACGCTAAGTGGGTTGAGTTTATGGAGTCTTTTCCTTACATCGTCAAGTATAAGAAGGGCAAAAATAATGTAGTTGCAGATGCTTTGTATCGCAAGAACACAAGCCTTCTTACTCGACTTGAAGTGAACATGTTGGGTCTTGATGAAATAAAATTTTGTATGCTTCCGACCCGTTCTTTGGACCAATTTTCGCAAAGTGTTCAAGTGCCAAAGGATTTGATGATATGTATTTGTGTACAAACTTTCTTTTCAAACAAAATAAGCTTTGCATTCCGAAGTCATCTCTCCAAAACTTGCTCCTCCAAGAATCTCATGGTGTACGCCTCATGGGTCACTTTGCCCGTGACAAGACATTGGACATGCTCTACACTCATTACTATTGACACAAGATGAAAGGATACATGGAGAGATACGTTCAACGATGCACTACATGTGTTCAAGATAAGTCTAAGTCTAACCCATTTGGTCTTTATATGTTGTTACCTATACCTCATGCACCTTGGTCTGACATTAGCATGGACTTTGTGTTAGGATTGCCTAGGTCTAAGAATGGTCATGATTCTATATTTGTCGTAGTGGATCGCTTTTCCAAAATGGCACACTTCATTCCATTCCATAAGTCCGATGATGCTTCACATGTTGCAAATTTGTTTTTCAGGGAACTGTCTGTCTTTAGGGTGTGCTAACAAGAATCGTCTCCGACCGCGACGTCAAATTCATGATCTACTTGTGGAAGACACACATGTCCAAGCTCGGTGTCAAGCTCCTCTTCTCATGTATGTCGCATCCACGAACCGATGGCCTAACAGAGGTCGTCAACCGAAGTATCGGCACTCTCCTTCATGTGTTGATCAAGAAAAACCTTAAGGATTTGGAGGAATGCATTCCCCATGCCGAGTTCGCCTACAATTGAGCCAAGAACTCTACAACGAAGATTAGCCCTTTCATGATCGTCTATGGTTTCGAGCCCCTCACCGCGCACGACATACTACCACTACCCCTCCATGAGTGCACCAACATGGACGTTGACAAGCACACACAAGATATGAAGAACCTTCACGAATAAACAAGAGCTACTATCAAGCAACAAGACCTTCGCCAAGCATCAAGGCTAAACAAGTACAAAAAGGAGATGATCTTTGCAAAAGGCGACCTTGTGTGGATACACTTGAGCAAGGACCATTTCCCCATGGAACGTGATTCCAAACTCAAACCAAGAGGAGATGGTACCTTCAAGGTCCTCAAGAGAATAAACAACAACGCCTACATCATCGACATCCTGACCTCCAAATACCTTGTGAGAAATACGTTCAACGTCAAGGATCTTTCACCTTTCCATGGAGATGTTCAAGATGATAACCATGAAGAGTAGAGGATGACTCTTACCCAAGGGGGGAGCTAATGCAGCCTGTCCTACGGACGTCCCTACATATACACCACCAAGTCCCCCAAGTGGACCAATGACCCGCGCCCGAGCCAAACTCCTATAAGCTAAGGTTAACTCGCTCCTCTCCTCCTGTGACTTTGATAATCCTTAGATGGCTTGCTACTTCATGCAACTACTCTGTGCATTATCAGCTATGACTCCCCAACGCATCGCCAAGCCCCCACAGATGAAGTAAAAGGACATGATGAGGAGAAGAAGCTACTGAGGCTGAAGCCCTGGAGTCTTTGGCCCTGAAGCCCGGAGTCTCCGGCTTCCAAGCCCGGAGTCTCTGGCCTGGACTCCGGACCAGTCTCTAGACCCTGTCTGGAGCATTCAGTATACCCCATAGAGTCCTCACCAGATAGTGTCTTCCACCCCGGAGTCTCTGCGCACCCTGGAGTCTTTGGTCTACAACCCACAGGTCTCCCCTAGGACTCGGCCTCCTGCTGGTAACCACCGCAGAGTCGCCCATGAGACACACCACCACACCCAGTGTCTCCACCTCTCACGGACTATCCGGTGTAAGTGAGACCAAACATGTTAATGCCTTTTGGGCCTTCGACCCATGTAACCCCAAATCCGTCCAGACTTTACCCTTTTATTCCTAAATTACCCTTGAACTAGTGGTTGGCCTATAATTAGCCTGCACCTCTATTGTAAACCCTATACTTGCTATTTGGAATTAGAAGAAACCCTCGTGGATCTCCCTAATTCTTGACTCATGATCCTTTGCTAAAGGAGAACCAAATATCCCCCACCTTGTTGGAGCTTGCATCATGCCTCCCTCATTGTACAAGGCCTTGGAATTGGAGCCCTTTGCCAAGACGTCAATATCTCACCGAGACTATGACTCACCATGCCGGTTTGAGAGAGAGAGAGATCCTTGCCCGACATCGATCCTAGGGATTATGCCGGACCGATAGCCGGTGGCGTGAGATATTGGCTTGTATTGTGTCTTTGCGTGAGTGTGTTCATCGAGTTCTTCATGCGTGAGTTTGTGGTTGTCATCCCCTTCGTCATCCCCTCGCACCTCCCTCTTGATTTCCACGAGAATTCGTGAAAGATCGGGCCACCCATGATGTTATCCCTCAACAAAACACTCCTCACATTTAGTAAGATTCTTCTTGATCATAGCTCACATAAATGTCAAAAGTGTTCAGTTCACCACCTCCGTTTGACCATCAGTTTGGGGATGACAAGTTGTGATGAACAACAAGTTCGTACCTAGCTTTCCCCAAAGTGTCTTCCAGAAGTAGGTCATGAACTTCACATCTCTATCAGAAACAATCATCTTGGGCACTCCATGTAGATGCAAGATGTCCCTGATAAATAGGTTAGAAATATGCGATGCAACGTTGCTTTTGTGGTAGGCAATAAAATGTGACATTTTCGAGAATCTATCCACTACCAAAAAAAATGTATCATGGCCACTTTTAGTTCTAGGCAAGATGATGTAGCCTAACCTATGGTCGTTACCACATCAAGGTCCCCAACTTATGCCAAGTCGTCATGGACTCCAAAGGTGAATCCGTTCCTCTATGCGAGCCCACTTCCTACTCTATTGAATGGTATACTACTTCATACTCTATCCTATGATCATGATAGGTTCACACCAACAACTACGGAGGCAAGGGAGGAAGCTCGAGGACTCAGGCCCGACAAGATGGAGGCATGGAAGAGAAGAAGGAAGAGGCAGAGCCAAACCGGTGAAGGGTCCAGCATCACTGCATCCACTGCCGGAATATCCGGTGCCAGAACCGGCGGACCGAAACCCGTGCCGACCGAACTGGCGACCAAACCGGCGGACCGGCACTCCATCCAGAAATGCCTACAAAACAGCAATCCGGCGCTGATCGGAAATATGGCGACCGTCAGAATGTCCGGCGTTAGATCCAGCATCGCCGGACTTACCACCGAAAAAGCCCGTCTATGCACGATTCTGGGTTTGATCCCCTGGAATATTCCCTTTACTTACCCTTTTACCTAACTACCCCCATTCTAGTGGCTGGCCTATAAATAGAGCCCACACCCCTCATGCATCCCTTAGGCATAGATGGTAGACTAAAGATAGCCCCATTTGTGGAATCTCTGGTTTTGCCTCATCCCCTTAACCAAAAGGGGACCGACTATCGTCACCAACCTCATTGGAGTTTAAATCACGCATCCATCGTTGTACAAGGCCTACATCTGCGAGTGTGTGAGCGTAGTTGTCAATACCCTCTCCAAGGTGTTCTTCCCTCTCCACTTGGGATCAAAGGGAGCATGTTGACCGATCCTTGTTTGCGAGGATTATATTGGACTAGTGGCCGCCGGTGGGAGCATTTGGCCTTGTATCGTGTGAGTTTTGCGTGTGTTTATCGTGTTCTTCGCGAGGTGTGTGTTCTCTTCCTCTACCTTCTCCCTTTCCCCTCGCTTTCTCATTGTTTTGACCACGAAATACATGAAGATCGGGCCACCTTTGAGGTCAACTCTTATCTACCTTCCCCTACGTTCCCATGGCCTAATTCCTTGATTTACCCCTCAGATCTGAAGTTTTCCATCAAGGTTTTCCGCAGAAATCGTTATTTTTCCATGCACAAACTTGTTTTGGTGCTAGGTCTAGTGAACCGGTTCAGCAACCGGAATTTCTGGTCAGATTTCTGGAGCCATTTGCCCTACCACCGAAAATTCCGGTGCCAATTCCGGTCCCGCCGATTTGGCCGCCAATAGCTTGAGCTCCACACCGTTTTGAGCATAACTTTTGCATACATACTAGGATTTTGGTATTCTTTAGCTAGTTTGGAAGAGGATAAAGATCTCTACATCATTATCCAAGTGGTTCATTCTATCTACTCCATCCAAATTCTGTGAGTAAGGTGGAATCTAACAATGAAGGGTGAAGATCGGCGACGAAAGCTATAAAAATTCCATGACTTCTCCCTACTTGCATTTCTTTGTGAGCCAGACTATCTTTGCAACCAACAAACACCTATTGAGAGTAGCTCCTTTGATGATTGATTGGGCTATGCATATTTTATACCTTGTAGAATTCTGAGCAAAAGTTGTGAGCGCGCTATCTCATATAGTTATGTTGTATAGTTGTTGGCACAAGGAAGCCGTAAGTGAAAATTAAAATAAAAAGAAAGAAAAATAGAGAGAAAAAATATGGAAAAAAATAAAAAACGAAGTTAAAAAGTGCCTCATAGAATAGGAAGAGCAAGATCGAGGAACATCATATAGGTGGTACTTATTGTGCATAACTTGTAGCCCACCAATTTTATTACAATTGAACTAGCGTCTCTCCTTGCACTTGTGCGACATGAGCTTATAATCTTCGTTAGGTAATCATTTGGCTATTATCTCACTTTCTCCATCACACAAGTCCCATTTATCCCACCATGTGTATTTCCTTGTACATAATTCCTTTCTTGTGGATTGACTTGTTTTGCTTTGTGATCTTCATGGTTCTTTACTTGCCTTTACAATTTCTTGATTTCGGATTGTTCTTGGACATGCCACCTTCCATACCTATCCACCATAAGTTTTTTGTGTGTGTGTGTGTTTTAGTGGTTAGTTGGTGTTGGTGTTCCACGTGAACTTCACTTTACTTGGTTTTGATTGCTCTCAAGTGTGACCACTTGCACGATACTATCTTCCAAGGCAAAGTAAGATTTAACATTGCATCCTTAACCCCCTACCACTTCCATATAAACCACTTGGTCTTGTTAATCATGTCCAGGGACTCCGGAACTAAGGATGATATCTATGAAGAATCCATGATGAGCCACCATGATTACGACTCCACAAGTATAGAGGACATGAAGGAGCACTACACCAACAATGGCTCCGCATGCTTTGAGGATCCGAAGCACTACACAGACAATAGCTCTGCATGCTTTGAGGACCCCGAAGCACTACACCTACAATGACTCCACATGCATGGAAGACATGGAGCACGTCATCAACTATGACTCCCCAAGCATTGATCACTTCGAGTGCTACAACAACAATGACTCCCCAAGCATTGATCACTTCGAGTGCTACAATGATGATGCCTCACCAAGAATGTAGGACATGGCAAACTTCATTGACATCGATGGATCTTTCATGATCCATGAAGAATTCCTCCACCACTTGGAGATGGAAGAATACTATGCCAAGCAAGTGGAGGTGCATCATCAAGAAACCCTTCAAGGCCAAGTGTGACACACCAAAGGGAAGCACCTACTTTGATGATCCACCTCCACAACGTCAAGCTCCACCACCTACATGGCGTCAAGCACCACCATCTCCAAGGAGCCAAGCACCACCATATCCATGGAACCAAGCACCACCACCTCGAGGCGTCATGCGCAACAACCTCCATGGCAACAAGTGCCACCGCCTACAAGAAGAGTGGCGCCCGAACATCATCTTCCAAAAGAGGCGCCATGAAGCAAGAATCTTCATCGACATACATCCTCTTGTGATCATCGCCAACATCTAGAGGATACAAGACGTCATTCAAGGCATCTTCGCCATGAAGACAGAGAAGACATGTTGATCACCATCCATAATGCTCAATCAAGCTCAATAATGCACCACCATCACAAGAAGAGTTCCAAGGAAAATGACCATCGTCTCGAGCGTCATGTGGATGACCAAGTACTTCACCAACGTAAACCTTTGGCAAGGCACGCCAATGACCTCCATCGACACCATCATAATAAGGCACCTTCAACTACTAGTGCCACCACCAAAATGGCACCAAGAGCAACCCTTCTTTCATGCCATCAAGCTTCAACGCCAAAACTTCAAGTTCAAGATGAAGCATACAACTACAAGAGCTTCAATGCAAATTCTTCTCTGAGGACTCGAAGAATGTCATTCAAGCATGAGATGGCCCTTTACTTGGTCAAGTTGGATGAGGCCATAAAAATATGACCCCCCATGAGATAGAACAAAACAAGTTGCTTTGCCAACAATTGGATGCAATGGCGAAGATGGCGTGAAGGACCAATACTTCCTATATGAGTGGCACCACCACAATGGCACCCAAAGTACAAGATGGAGACAAGGTCGAGAATGATGAGAATGGGATTTTCTCTTCACCAAAGGAGGATCATCGATTTGAGCAAACCGAGCCTACCCCCTTATGCTTGAGTGATGATGTGGTACCAATCCCATGTGAGTATGAGAGCCACTTAGCCCACTTGAGCGAGAACAAGAGTGAGATGAGTGACTCCACCATACATGAGATTGAGTGCTTCCATTTGGACGGCAGGCGTGATACACCGAGTGAGTTGAGAGTGGTAGTTGATAGGTCATGTGAGACCACTCTGATTTCTAACAACTTACCCTCTACCTCAACTGTGTTTTCTCATGATGTGCTAGGTTCCATGGATCAAGAAGCGCCAAGCTTGGAGATGATGATACCTCCGACCGAGAAGATGTACACGATGGATGAAGATGATGTCATCCCTGTATTGGATGAAGATGTCACCCACATGGAGGCCAATACTACCACAACACCCACTTCATATGAGAGGTATGAACAAGGTAAAAATAAGGGTGTTGATGATGCCATGATCCCACTAGTGGACATGATGATATGTGATGATTTGAATGCTATGGATGATACTTTTGACATGACATGTGTTCCACTCTTATTCCCATGTGTCAATTTTGCTATGCATCATGATGACCATGCGGAATCGTTCTATTGTCATGATATTGCCATACACATCCCATTCTTTAAACATTACATTGATGATATCATTGCTTGCACTTTGTTGAACCATTGCACTTTCCAAAGTTTTTCTTGCAATGATAATCAAAACGGCACCCCTCTGATCATGCTTTATCATGGATGCTTTACAATTTCTCCCATTGCTAGCAATAAGATGAATAATTTCTATTTCACTTGTTTTGCATGAAAAATAACTATCATATGTTTGCTATTGAGATGGCCCCCATAACTTTCTCAAATTTAGGATATTTTGGTAAATTCCATGATAAGCATGTTCCCCACTTGCATACTCACCATGCACATAAATTACACTTGATTTAATGGTGATGTGCACAAGAAGAGATATGTCATGATGGATGATGTGTTTCTCTACCATGCACACATGTTCTTCCTTTTATTTATGATGTGTGTAGGTACCCGCACTACAATGTCAACCTTGGTTGAGCACGAGTTGACAAAAAGAGATCTAGAGAGCATCCCCCAAGTGAGTTTAAGATTTTACCCAGCTCTGATACCTTTTGCATGCTTTGCATCTTTCATGTTGATAAATTGCTCTTTCCTATGGTTTTCTTTCAAGCATGTTAAAGGTATTCTTACACCGTGTGACAATCATGTTTCTTTGCTATTGGATTTTGATGTTTTGTGTGTTGCAACACAAATGTGGAACAATTTCTCTTTCCGATGTTTTGTGTGCAACCATCATGCCATTATGAACATGTGTTGTCATGAGAGCTTCCAAGTATCTCGTTTTGTTGTTGCAACAAACATAAGGACCACTTGCTCTTTCATACGGTTTGTTTGAAAACATGTGGTTTTTGCTTCTTGTTGGGATAGTCATATCCCCATGATATTTGCTTTTGATGATATGTGTATGGCATCCAACATAGTGAACAATTTCCCTTTCCAATGGTTGGTTTGCACACATAATGATGTGGTTTTGAATGTTCTTCCTCATGCGTTTTTGCCGAATTGCATCAAAGATATTGATCAATATCTTAGTAAATTGCTTTGAGTGCCACACTAAGATATTATATGGAGTTTTTGAGTTCCCACATTTGGATGATGTTCAAACAATTTCCATATACTTTGACCTTGCATATGCATTTCGCTTTCTATACTTGAGTTGTGCTAACAATGTTGTGAACAAGAATGGACATGCCACAAATGACATGCTCCTATATCACGCATGAACATATATTGATTGGTCTTCGTTGTGGGAAGGTACAATTGCTTACGTGTCAACCTCTATGGACCATGAGCTGACAATACGAATTGTAGAGAGTTACCTATGGGTATGCTTCAATGAGATATCTCTACATCCTAAGGTGACTTCCTTCTACTTGAGGACTCATGCTATAATCTTCATGAATTGGCTACGCTTTGAGTGTTGCTTCGCTTTTTTGGTGAGCTTTGTAGGCTTCATGGAAGGTGATGGAACATTGAAGTGTTGTCAAGTCAATCTTCTCGAGGAGGACTATATGGTGAACCCTAGGATCAAGAATGTCTATTAACCGCTTCTACTTTGTGATGAGCATGTAGAGTCGAGGACGACTCTTTTTGAAGGGGGGAGATGATGTAGCACGACCTATGGTCATTACCACATCAAGATCCCCAACTTATGCTAAGTCGTCATGGCCTCCAAAGGTGAATCCTTTCCTCTATGCGAACCCACTTCCTACCCTATTGAATGGTATACTACTTCATACTCCATAGGTTTACACCCACAACTATTGAGGCAAGGGAGGAAGACCGAGGACTCAGGCCCGACAAGATGGAGGCTTGGAAGAAAAGAAGGAAGAGGCAGAGCCAAACTGGCAAAGGCTCCGGCATCACCGGATGCACCGCCGGAATATCCAACGCCAGAACCGGCGGACCAGAACCCATGCCGACCGAACCGGCGACCAAACCGGTGGACCGGGACTCCAGCCAGAAACACCTATAGAATAGCAACCTGGTGCCGACCGGAATAATCAGGGACTGTCAGAATGTCCCGCGTCAGAACCGGCGCCGCCAGACTTACCGCCGGAAATGCCCGTCTGCGCATGGATTTGGGTTTGATGCCCTAGAATATTCCCTTTACTTACCCTTTTGCCTAAACTGCCCACATTATAGTGGCTGGCCTATAAATAGAGCCCCCAAACCTCATGTATCCCTTAGGAATAAATGATAGACTAAAGACAACCCCTTTGTGGAATCTCTAGTCCCTCATCCCCTTTACCAAAAGGGGACCGACTATCGTCACCAACCTCGTTGGAGTTTGCATCGCGCATCCATCATTGTACAATGCCTAAGTTTGCGAGTGCGTGAGCGTAGTTGTCAAGAACCTGTCCAAGGTGTTTTTCCCTCTCCTCTTGGGATCGCAGGGAGCGTGTTCACCAATCTTTCCTTGCGAGGATTCTATCGGACTAGTGACTGTCGGCGGGAGCAACTGACCTTGTATCATGTGAGTTTTGCGTGTGTTCATTGTGTTCTTCTTTAGGTGTGTGTTTGCTTTTGCTACCTTCCCCCCATTCCCCTCGCTTTACCATCGATTTGACCATGAGATCTGTGAAGATCGGGCCACCCTTGAGGTCACCCCTTATCACAAACCTAATACAAAATCCATGCTTATACCTTCCCATGGTGTAGTAGGTGTAGGTAATGGCATATACAAACTGCGAGGCTTCAACTTGGACTTTGTCTTGTTGCAAGTAATGCATCTCTTTATAAACCTATCCACATCACACCGCGTATTAGGCCAATAAAAATGATCAGCCATCATGAGTAGCGTCTTCTCATACCCAAAGTGACCCATCAATCCCCCAGCATGTGATTTCTGTATTAACAACAAATGCACCGACGATTCTGGAGCAAATAGTTTGTTAGCACGAAACAAACACCCATCATGGATGTGAAATTTATCCCATGCTTTCCCAATAGAATACAAGCGATATGGTTCAGCAAAATCATGACTAGTTGCATAAAAATCACATAAACTCTCTAAACCAGGAACTTTGATATCCAATTGTGTTAATAACATGTTCTTCCTAGATAGAGCATCAACAACGACATTATCTTTTCCCTTCTTATGTTTAATGATGTATGGAAAAGATTCAATGAATCAACCCACTTAGCAAGACGCCTATGCAAGTTAGATTGATCTTTCAGATATTTCAAAGCATCATGATCAGAATGTATGATAAATTCTTTTGGCCATAAATAATGTTGTCAAACCTTAAGAACTCTAACAAGTGCATACAATTGTTTCTCATAGACATGATAATTTAACTTTTCACCAGAAATTTTCTTAGAAAAATATGTAATGGGACGTCCCTCTTTGATCAACACACCACTAATTCCTATGCCACTAGCATCACATTCAATCTCAAATTTCTTCGAGATATCTGGTAGTGCAAGCAAAGGTGCGGAAGTTAACAATCGTTTCAGTTCATCAAAAGTGTGATCTTGGGCTATGCCCCACACAAAAGGTACACCTTTCTTTGTTAGTTCATTCAAAGGTGCAACAATAGTACTAAAGTCTTTCACAAACCGTCTATAGGAACTAGCTAGACCGTGAAAAGTTTGCACTTTACTCATGTTCATAGGAGCAGGACAAATTTGAAATTCATCAAATTTAGATGAATCTAATTCTAGTCCATGTTTAGAGACAACATATCCCAGAAATATGACCTTATCTTTACAAAATGTACACTTTTCAAGAGTACCATATAGCTTAGCATCTCGTAACACTTGGAAGACTTGTTTAATATGATCACTATGTTCATTTTCATTGCGGCTGTAGATTAATATGTCATCAAAATACACAACCACAAACATCCCAATAAAGTTTCCTAAGACATGGTTCATTAATCTCATGAAAGTACTAGGTGCATTAGTTAAACCAAAAGGCATTACTACCACTCATATCAACCAAATTTAGTCTTAAATGCAGTTTTCCATTCATCCCTTTACTTCATCCTAATTTGATGATAACCACTACGCAAATCAATTTTAGAGAAAACAACAGCACCACTCAATTCATGTAATATATCTTCCAAATGTGGAATAGGATGATGATATCGAATAGTCATGTTATTTATGGCTCTACAATCTACACACATGCGCCATGTACCATCTTTCTTAGGAACTAAAATAACAGGAACAACACCAGGGCTTAAGCATACATAAATATAGCCTTTGTCAAGAAGCGCTTGCACTTGTTTCTAAATTTCCTTCGTCTATTTGGGGTTTGTGCCATACGGTGCATGGTTTGGCAGCAATGCTCCTAGAATCAAGTCAACTTGATGCTCAATACCTTGCAATGGTGGCAAACCTGCAGGTACTTCTTCTAGAAACACGTCACTGAATTCCTGTAACACATTACTAACATCAAGAGAAAGGGGGTCATATCGTTAGAAACTAAAACCTCACCCAAGTGGCACGGCTGTAGGATCCTCACTAAATTCTCCCATGTCTTCTTTTGTGGCTAATATAAGAAAATTGGGCACTCTCTCACTTTTCGTTATATCACTCATAGCTGTTACATTCTCTCACCTATAAACTAATGTAGGTGCATGCTCCAAGTTGACTTAAGTTTTCTGACGTGATTCATTAACAATATCCTATGGTGACATAGGTTGTAAATTGATTTTACTGCTCTTGAATTCCAAGTGATATGTATTGGCTTAGCCATTATGTTGTATGGAACAATCAAATAGCCACGGTCGACCCAGTAACAAATGACACACTGATACATTGCAAATGTATCTATAATTTTTGATGCTCCATGCTTGGTTTTATCCACTTTCTTGTGTTTTGTCCACACTTTGGAGTACTTTTCATATGATTTCTTGGACTAACCTATTAACAAGAGCCATAGTGCCATTTTGCTTTTCTGCTGTTTTTGGTTCTAGGAAAGTCGGAAAATGAATATTCTCGAATTGGACGGACAAAGCCAAAGTTCCTATTTTCGAGAAGACTCAGGAGCAGAATACGAGGCGGAGGAGGGCAGTGGCCACACCCCAGTGGCTGGGCCTCGCCATGCTGTGGCATGGTGTGATGGCCCAGCACCCCTCGGTCTCCCTCTTCGCCTATAAGAAGCCTTGACCTAAAAACTCCGGGGTCGGCGTTTTCCAAAAGGAGTTCCGCTCCGCTGCCACCACCAGATTCCACGAAACAGCACCAGAAACTCCGTTCTGGCACCCTGCCGGGACGGGGAATTGGAGGAGATCATCGCCATCATCATCACCATTGCTTCTCCGTCGACCATCCATGGTTCCCCCATCTATGAGTGAGTAATCCACCGCTGTAGGCTATGGGGATGGTAGGGATTGGATGAGATCGTTCATGTAATGGCATCAGATTGTTAGGGCATGGTGCCTAGTATCTTTTATTAGTTCTTTATGACTTTTTTGCGACTTGTTGTGCTTAATGCTTGTCACTAGGGCCCGAGTGCCATGATTTCAGATCTGAACATGTTATTGATTCATCACGATAGTATTGTTTTTGGTCTTACTGCAAGTTGTATACACACGTTGTTGTCCGGAACCTATGGCCCCGGTAGTGATAATCAGGATAAGGGAGGAAAGGCTTTGATGTGAGGATCACATGTGTTCCGAGTGTTAATGCTTTGCTCGGTGCTCTATTAAAAGGAGCACCTTAATTTCGATAGTTCCCTAGAGGCCCCGCAAGCGGGTTGGCGGGACAAAAGATGTTGTGCAAGTTCTCATTTGCACGTATGACTATATATGGAACACATGCCTAGGATTGTCTAGTACTTGGATGCTTTATCTTATTTATCTGCAATTGACCTATGTTCTGATTGCTATGTGAATTGTCTTGTCCATGCAACGCCCGTCCATCCATCCCTATGCCTGCCTACCTTTTCGAATCCTAATTTCTTTGCTATTACTTTGTCTTTACTTTACTATTGCTGTTACTTTGCTATTCCTACTACAAAACTATTGCTACTGATAAACTGCTGTGAGCAAGATTGTTTCTAGGTGCAGCTGAATTGACAACTCAGTTGTTAAGGCTTATAAATATTCTTTGGCTCCCCTTGTGTCGAATCAATAAATTGGGTTTCACTTCCCTCGAAAATACTGCGATACGCCCCCTATACTTGTGGGTCATCACACACCATCATAGAAACCACATCAAAGTCAATAGAATCTTTGTATGGCCCTATCTCAAAATCAACACGCACCATGTGACTGACCTTCACCTCACCATTGTCACTTAACCCCTGAATATAATATGGATGAGGGTGCGGTAGATATTTTAGTTTCATCATGGCACATAACTCCTTGCTTGCTAAATTGCGGCAACTTCCACCATCAATGATTACATTGCAAGCTTTCTTTGGACCAACAAGTGCCTTTGTTTGGAACAAATTACAGGGCAAACTCACAGCACTAGACTAAGGCGTCACATTGAGAGTCTGCTGTGAAACAATAAGGGTTGGTGCCGATGAAGCAAACGCATCAACACCATCATCACTAGGGTAACCATCATCATGCAAAGCATCCAGATTAGCATCATCTCCTATCTCATACTCATTAGCCTCATTAAGAAACATGACCTTACGATTAGGACAGTCCCTCTTGAAGTGACCCTTGCCACCACATGTATGGCACTCCATATCACGATTACGTGTCATAGACATGTTAGAGCTGGTACTACTTGCTACTGGGCTGTTTTCCTCGTATTGGAAACATTGGAAGTAGGTCTCATTGATGTAGACGGATGATCAACAAGGCTTGCACTAGATGTGGGCGCAAACAAACTAGTCCAAGAGGGAAAATGCCCACCTCCTGTGGAACGAACTTTGAATAGAGCTTCTTCGGCAAACTAAGCTCCAGCCTCACGTGCATGATGTAACAACTCATTCATATCATGATTTTCATGGTGCTGAACAACACTCTTAATGTTATGCTTAAGTCCATGGAGAAAACGCTGCATGGTCATCTCAATAGACTCACATACTCCTGCTTGTTGTAGAAGCATCTCCATCTCCATGTAATAGGCATCAACTGTCAAAGAACCTTGCTTCAATTGTTGTAACTTGTCGAAGATTGAACACAGATAATTTGAAGGAACAAAACAAGCTTGCATCACTTCCTTCATGGTGAGCCAGGTAATAATGGGTGGATCCCCATGTTGTTGCCTTGCTTGAACAATGTCGTCCCACCGTCGTAAAGCATAACCATCAAAAACTGAACTAGCAAGCTTGATTTTTCTATATTTAGTATAGTCATGTAAGCGCAATAATTTATCTATCTTTAGCTCATAGGTGAGGTATTCTTCAACATTAGGTCCTCCCTCAAATCTAGTTATGGAGAATTTTGGCTTGCCTAATCCATCATCAGGCGGTGCAGGTGCATGTAGGGGAAAACATTGAGCACCGACGAGGGAAAAGCCACGCCCACGACATCCATGAGCACCACCATGGCCTCCGCATCCATCACGACGAGCATTTCCACACGCAGGGTCGGCAACCATATTACCATCATTGATGCTGGCATTATCATCCTCAGCATGTGAGTGTTGTTGTTGCTCCACTAGCAGCCTGAAACCATTCATAGACTATGTCAAAGCATAAATACTTGTTTGAATATTAGTGACCTTTGTTTGGATAGTAGTGACTGTCTTGTCAGTCTCTTCCAATTTTATCTATGTAAGCGGAGCATCTTTATCAATTGTATCTATTGTGCGAGTAATGATACCTTGCAAATGATTGCACAATGCTTCATATTCTCGCCAAGTGACATTAGTATCGTCAGCCCTTTTCTTCATCACACCAACATCACTAGAGAACATGATTAGTATGTTAGTGCACTAAATAAAAAATCTTTTGGTGGCTCCCTCACAACTCAGTCACAACTGCGAGAAAAGAAAATCTTACTGTTACAATGTGAATAAGTAAAGTTTACCAACTTGGATAAATGACACATGCAAAGATGTGATGAAGCGAATACCATGGGTACAAGAACGATCACATAAGAAAGCTGGAGTATGTAGTGGAGCTATAGGTATGGATACCTAACTACACCAAAGCAAGTCCTGGTCCTGATTGTGTGACAAACACTGAAGGAAACATACACAGTGGAGATAAACGTGACAAAGCAACTTATGAACAAGAATATTGCAATGCACAAGAGAGATACTAGTAATTTCTCAAAATAACACAAGATTTCTCAATCCACAAATGCTATTAGAAACTAGGCCCCCAATGAAGCTTTGATATATCTCTCTTGTCACCTTTGTGTCTCTTTTCTTTTCTTTCATTTTTAATACTTTTTCTATTTTATCTTTTCTATTTTTTGCTTTTTCAACTATATGATACTATGCAACAATAATGTGACACTTTAGAGAAAAATAAGCCAGATACTCTGTTGTATCGTGGCCGGATATTCCGGGGAGCCGGATTGTCCGGTTTACGACCGTCGGACACTCTGATCTGACTAGGCAAAAAATTTGCACTTCCAAGCCCTAATGAGTAGCCTGTTCAGAGCAAAGAAACTAGTCTTGTAGATACCTTCCTGGGCACAGATGCTGTAGAAAGGCTGTAGCTAAGTTGAACACAAAGGTACGCTATGTGGACTCGGATAAGTAAAATTAAACTAGCAGAAAATGATGAAGAATGACTCGAAAACAAAGAACAAATGAAAATAACAAAGAAAACCTAGACACTACGACTTGTACATGAAGAGATCAGATCAAAGACACGAAAACAACCAGCAACTACAACTTAACTCTGATGTATTCTAGGCCATGGAAAAGACTAACCCTAATCTTTTTGTATGGATTTTTATATACAGGAAGAAAAACACTAACTATGGATGGATTTGTAGATACTTACCGAGGAAATGCTGGAATCTGATACCAAGATGATATGGGGTGGCCTGATCTTCTCAGTAAGCGAGGGTGGTAGATGATGATGATATAACTTGTATGACGCTCATGAACCTCTTGATCAATCCCTGTTGCCAATGCAACATCTCTCAACCCTTGAAGATATTCAAAACTTCACACACTTGCGCACGTAGCCCCTGACCACGAAGCGGTAATGCAATATTATAATTCCCAATGGAACAGCAGATCACACAAAACTAGCAATTGGCTAATTCCCAATGGAACAACTAATCACACTTGATTGATAGTAGCAAATACACCAAATCGATACGAAATGGTGTAGGGGTTTAATTGATTGCAAGTAGCAACTCAAGAAATCTAGGGGTTATCTTAAACATGGTCTAAACTGAGCTAATGGGTTGTCCCAAGGCTTATATGTGTGGATGGGATGGCCAAAAACCGAAAACAAGTCATGAAGGACTCAAACTGATACAACCGATTCTAAACAGATTCGTCGACAACCGAAAATTCCTGTCGGTCCGGACATTCCGGGTGGTGAACACCGGATAGTCCGGTCCGGTCTTAAACTTCAAAGTTTCCGGGTGGCTTCTGATTCAGGCTCCAGAATGGAAGCCACCTTGGTGCATCTTGGTGCAGGCTAGATTGTCTATGTAGTATGCGTGTGACACTCCGGTTTCTTCAAAAAACTTTAAGCCATCCTTGATGATCTTCTCCTCGTCCAGTGCGCTGATACGTTGCAAACGTATCCATAATTTTTGATGTTCCATGCTTGGTTTTATCTACTTTCTTATGTTTTGTCCACACTTTGGAGTACTTTCCATGCACTTTCTTGGACTAACCTATTAACAAGAGCCACAGTGCCAGCTGCCTGTTTTTTGCTATTTTTGGTTCCAGGAAAGTCAGAAAATGAATATTCTCATAATTGGACGGGACAAAAGCCAAAGTCAGTTTTTCACCGAGGGGACATGGATCCAGAATACAAGACGGAGAGGGGCCAGAGGGCCGCCACACCACCTGGCCGCGCGACCAAGCCTGGCCCGTGACAGGGGGTGGTCTGGCCGCCTCGGCGCCCCCTCGGCCTCCCCTTTCGCTTATAAGATGCCTCTGATACAGAAACCCTAAGTACCCGATCAAAATTCCATGAAAGAGTCTGTAGCCGCCGTCATCTCCATCCCTAGATCGGGAATGATCTGAAGCTCTTCCCGGCACCCTGCCGGAGGGGAGAATTCACCCTGGCGGCCTTCTTCATCACCATGCAAGCCTCCGGTGTGATGCGTGAGTAGTTCATCCCTGGACTACGGGTCCATGTAGTAGCTAGATGGTTGGTTCTTCTCCTTTGTGCTATCATGTTTAGATCTTGTGAGCTCTATTCATGATCAAGATCATCTATTTGTAATCCTACATGTTGTGTTTGCGGGGATCCGATGGATATTGAGATGCTATTTCAGATTGATTATTGATTCTATCATGTCTTTGTTATTTGTGATCTTGCATGCTTTTTGTTGTTATTAGCTATCTTGGCCAAGTAGATGCTAGCAACTCCAAGAGTTAGTATTTATGCTCGATAGTGGGTTCATGCCTCTAGTAATCTGGGGAAGTGACAGAAATCTCTAAGGTACTAGATGTGTTGTTGCTACTAGGGAGAAAACAACAATCCTTTGTTCATAGAACAATCGTATTGTTTACTTTACACGCAATGTGTAATGCAATTATCTGTTGCTTGCAACTTAATACTGGAGGGGGTTCGGATGATAACCTGAAGGTGGATTATTAGTCATAGATGCAATTGGATTACAGTCTATGTATAATGTTGTAATGCCCAATCGAATCTCAAAGGAGTCAAGATGTTTAGTATATGCATGTATGCTTTCTTGATGTTTGTCAATTGCCCCGCTGTAATTTGTTCACCCAACATGTCATCTATCTTAAGGAGAGCCACCACTAGTGAACTATGGACCCCGGTCCTTTCTTTTACCATCAATCTACAGTTGCTTACTGCTTTCTGTTTACTTTTTGCAAACTATTACTTTCTTCCACACAATACGTTTAATCCTTTGTTTTCAGCAAACCGGTGATATTGACAACCTCACTGTAAGTTGGGGGCAAAGTTTTGTGGTTGTGTTGTGCAGGTTTCCCTATTGCTGCTGGCGCCGGTAGTGCGCCCTGCCAAAGTCCAGCTAGCAACACCTTTGAGGTGTTTCCTTTCTCCTACTGGAGTCAAGGACATCTTCACAAGGGGAGTCTCTCATAACCAATCTCTTTACTTTGTTTTATTTGTTTTGCTTAGTTTATTTCTGCTTTGTTTGCTTGTTTCTTTATCAAAAACACAAAAAAATTAGTTTTACTAGTTTGCTTTCTTTATTAAAAACAAAAAAAATGACTACTCTTGAAAACACTAAGTTGTATGACTTCACTAGCACCAACAACAATGATTTCACGTGCACACCTATTGCTCCACATGTTCCTGAAGCTACTTTCTTTGAAATAAAACCTGCTTTACTCAATCTTGTTATGAGAGAACAATTTTCGGGTATTGGTAATGAAGATGCTGCTGCTCATCTAAATAACTTTGTTGAACTTTGTGAGATGCAAAAGCATAGGGATATAGATGGGGATATTATTAAGCTTCAATTTTTTCCTTTCTCTTTGAGAGGAAAAGCTAAAGAATGGTTGAATTCCATAACTAGGAATAGTATTGATTCTTGGACTAAATGCAAAGATACTTTCATTGGAAAATACTATCCTCCTGCTAAGATTGTATCTATGAGAAGTGGAATAATGAAGTTTAAACAATCTGATAATGAACATGTTGCTCAAGCTTGGGAAAGAATGAAATCTTTGGTAAAGAATTGTCCCACTCATGGACTGACTGCTTGGATGATTATCCAAACCTTTTATGCAGGGTTGAACTATTCTTCAAGAAATCTATTGGATTCTTCTGCTGGAGGTACCTTTATGACCATTACTTTGGGTGCTACAACAAAGCTTCTGGATAATATGATGGTTAACTATTCTGAATGGCATACTGAAAGATCTCCACAAGGTAAGAAGGTAAATTCTGTTGAGGAAACCTCCTCCTTGAGTGACAAAATTGATGTTATTATGTCTATGCTTGTTAATGGGAAGGCTCATATTGATCCAAATCATGTTCCCTTAGCCTCTTTGGTTGCTCAAGAAGAGCAAGTTGATGTGAACTTTATAAGAAATAACAATTTTAGCAATAATGCCTACAGGAATAATTTTGGTAACAACAATTATAGGCCATATCCTCCCAACAATGGTAATGTTTATGGAAATTCCTACAACAATAATAGGAGTGCTCCCTCTGAACTTGAAGTTATGCTTAAAGACTTTATTAGTAAACAAACTACTTTCAATAAAACTATTGAGGAGAAACTCTCTAATGCTAAAAGAAATACAGCATCATTGGCTAAAGATCAATCTTATTTGAATAAAATGGCTGCTAAATCTGAAACTAATGAGAATCCCTTTGCTGCTACTAATGCCATACAAGTTAGAATTGATGAAAATGTTAGTCTATTAGCTGAATTGCATGCTAAGTGGGAAAGAGAAGACGAAATTGCTAGAAACATTAGTGTTTCTACTATCACTACCACTAGTGTTGAGGCTAGTAATAGCTCTACTACTTTAGATGATAATTATGATTTTGATCTTGATGGTTGCAATATCTCTGAAGTTATTAAGTTCCTACATTGCTAAAAGTCCTAATGCTAGTGCTATGAATATGGCCTTTACATAACACATTACTAATGATCTCATAAAAATTAAAGAAGAAAACATGAAACATAAAGCTTCTATTCCTATAAAACAAGAAGATGGTTGGGAACCCATCATTAATATGAAAGTGAATGATTTCTATTTCAAAGCTTTATGTGATCTTGATAGTAGTGTTTCTATTACGCCTATAAGGATTCATGATATGCTTGATTTGCCACCTTTGGAAGATTGTTATTTGAATGTCCCACTTGATGATAATGCTAAAAAGAAACTCATGGGGAGTATTAATGATATTCTTATTATGGTTAACAATGCTTATGTCCCCGTTGATTTCTATGTTTTGGATGTTGAATGCAATGCTTCTTGTCCTATTACTTTGGGAAGACCTTTTCTTAGAACTGTTGGTGCCATTATTGATATGAAAGAAGGCACCATTAAATATCAACTTCCACTCAAGAAAGGTATAGAACACTTCCCTAAAAAGAGAGAAGATTTCTTTTGCCTCTCCTATGAAAACAAAATTTGCTCTTAATGCTTCTTCATTTGAGAACACTTGATCCTTTTTCTTGCTTCTTATGCCTAACTTAAAGGCGTTAAAGAAAAGTACTTATTGGGAGATAAACCAAAAGTTTTTGATGAGTCTTGGAAGTTATTGCTTCAGTAATAACCGCTCCTTATCCTTTTTTTTTCTTTTTGTGCCAAGAGTAACCTCTAATGAGAGAGAAGTAATGTTTGGGAAAGTTGTTGTCCTGAAACAGATTTCTGTGCTTCACCGTAAAAATTCGTGTAAAATCTATGTACGTCGTTTTGAGGCGTGATTTTTTGTGCTTCTGCCCCAGGTTGTTATCTAACTTATCGTTAGTTGAACACATTTTGATTTGAGCAACAGAAGGTCTTCGAAAAAATTGATTTTTACCTGCTAGACTGTTTTGATAGATTTCTGCCATTATTTGCATTTGCTTCTTGTTGGTTCCTTTTTGAGTTCTTTTGGGGAATTGAGCTTTTTGAGGGAAGTGCTACAGTATCTTGTGTTTTAATGGTAGTTTTATTGGTGTTGAAACTGAACCTAAAGACTTATTATCTTGAATGCACTAATGTTGCTAATAAAGTTTGTGTGAAGTTTTGTATGAAGGAAAAAATTTAGGTGTATGGAGGGAATGATGTAATGAGATGAAGAATGGACTAAAGCTCAAGGTTGGGGATGCCACCCCGTGTCACCCCAAGGAATATTCAAGAGGTACAAGCATCAAAGCTTGGGGATGCCCAAGCCATCCCCTTCTTCATCAATAAAAATCCCAGGTTTCTTCCAAACACTTCATTTTTATTGTTTCATGCACAGTTGTGTTGTTCTTGGAGCATCTTCGTTTTTTCGTTTTGGTTTTTCCTATGCTTGGTTTTCTTAGTTTGCTGAATAAATTGGTTGGACCCTGACGAGGGTTTAACTCGTCAATGCCCATTGTTATGGACTTGGGTTTTGGAGAAGGAGGGAGCGCTGGAGACATCTATCGGCTAGCAAACAAGCACACAGGGGACAAAGGATTTACCCAGGTTCAGGCCTCGTAGAGGTCCCTACTCTCTTATGCTTTCGTGGAATTATTGAGGGAGTCGAAGTTATAATGGTGCAGCATGTAATCCTGCCAAGGTTGTGGAAACTAGGGTTGCGTGTATCCTTCTCGCCCCCCTAGCCTTTATATAGATAGGCTAGGTCTCGCAGTGTGTCGAGTCGGTTACAAGTTAGGGTTTTCCCTTTAATCTTTCTATCTTTAGCTTCTTCTTGTTCTTCAAGCAATCGAGAGTCTGTAGGTTACTCGAGTCCCTCTATTCGGGCCTTGGCGACACCGTGGTCCTGTATGTATTTGGACCGTATATACCAAGCTCGAGTACCTGTAGGGTATACCCATGTCAGTAGCCCCCGAGTGTCCAGTGGAATCACAGATTCGACTGGGGACTTTTGAAGCCTTCGAGTGCCTAAATGAGTACATTTCGATTGCTTTTATTTGTGTCATAGGGATTGTTGATATACGTGCCTGATATAACCGAAGTATCGGTATCAGTTAACCACCTTAGGGTGAAACAACGCAGTCTACTCAAATTCGAGTCCCCGGACTCGAATCCAGAAAAGTGCTGGTGTAATTCCACTCAGGTCGTGGAGGTCTTACAGGAGTCGAATTCCAGTTATATGGGTGTGAGCACTCGACGCGTCTGTCAAGGCATGTTCATCGCGCCTGTAGGCACGGATACATTTCTGGTAGTGCGCAGTTAAATGCGTTGCCAGGCCTTATTCAGGTCTTACCTTCACGCCGTAAGCGCAGCATCCGAATTTTATCATCACGGAGACGATTCGGGCGTCCTAGGAGACGTAGTCTCTTTGTAGGGAAAATTTGTGAGGCGGTGTCGCCAAGGGTTGCGAGTGCCGATGTTATCAACACACAGTTTTTGTGCCAATAATCATAGGGTGCGCAACCAGCGCTCCCTATGGGAGTAGCCCCCGAGTGCCTGGTTGAGTCGAAGACTCAGGCAGGGACTAAAGAACTTATGCGACTGCTGTCGTCTTTTGTTTTCTTGTTTCAGTCGAAGACTCGGGCAGGGACTAAAACACTTTTACGACTGCTGTCGTCTTTTGCCTGCTTGTTTAAGTCGAATTTGTTTCCGGTGCTCCCTATGGGAGTAACCCATGTCCGTAATCAAACTGTGTTTCGAGTGGTTGGGTTTGCTTTGTGATTGTTCACGTTCTTGCAACAAGAAAAGAAAAAGTCGTAGGGTGCGCGGCCAGCGCTCCCTATGGGAGTAGCCCCCGAGTGCTTGGTGGAGTCGAAGACTCCAGCAAGGACTAAAAATAGTCGAAGTATTCCACTGCGTAGCCTTGCTGAAGTCAGTGATGACGCTTGTATGACCTCGATTGCCCGCGTGATCAAGTTTGACGGGACGTGACGAGCGGTGGGTCCCACTTTCTGACATTGATTTGACTGGGCGTGTGTAATCTTATTTTTAACTGCGCCTCCTCGATTTCCGCGCGTAATGGTAGAAGTGGGGGACGGTTCGCACCTCCTCTTCTCCACGTGTCCAACACGATGTGTGCCACGCGTCCAATAGGGTTTTGTCAGCCATTGGATTGCATCTCCCAGGAATTAAGTAGCGGCGCTGCGGCGGTAATTTTCCATCTGCACTCTTTCTTCCTTGCTGCCATCGCCATTGCTGCTGTTCTTCTGCTTTTCCCTGTGCTCATCTCCTCCACGGCGCTGGACCACCTTCGCTCATTTCCAAGCTACTTTCTACGCTCTCATTGCTGCCGTGCAATGGGGAAAAAGAAAGGAGGTGCTGCCGCTGATTCTGCGGCCATCGTCGCCGCGACAAAGAAGAAGGGTGGCTCACTGCTGCCAAAGATGAAGAAGAAGGTCGCGGGCCCTCGCGTGACCAATGGTGCATGGCGCCCCTCCATTATCAAGCCGTTGGATCTCCGTCTTCTTCGCCAGGATGGAGTTATCTCTACTGTGATCGCCCGATCTGCGTCCCGGTGATGAGACCATTCCTGCTCCTCCCGCTGGCTTTTAAGTGATGTTTCTCGCATTCGTCATTCGCTGTCTCTCCTTGCCTCTCCACCCCTTTCTTAGGGGTCTTCTTTGCTTCTACGGGCTCCAGCTCCATCAGCTGTCCCCAAATTTGATTCTCCATATCACCTGCTTCATCACCCTTTGCGAGTGCTGGCTCGAAATCGAGCCACACTTTGGTCTTTTCAAGCGCTTGTTTAAATTGATGAAGTGTCAGTCCGCATCTGGCTCTTTAGTTTATGACGTAGGTGGTTGTGGCATCCATGTCGACCCATCCGTCACCTACTTCGACATGATGCTTACCAAGTCCGTCCAGGGATGGAGGGATAAATGGTTCTATGTCCGCGATCAGAAGGCCAAAGATGAGCACTTTGGACTCGCGCCCTTCGATCCGGCGACTCCCTGCAAGAAGATGTGTTCTTGGAAGAACGTAGTTATGCCTGGAAAACTCGCGGAGACGGACGTGCTGTATCAGCGCGTCTGCAACCTCGAAAGTCGCATAGGCGCAGAAGAGGGAGGCTGCGCTCTTATCAGAACTTGGTTGCGCCGTCGCGTCTAGCCTCTCCAAGCTAGAGTCCATCCCATGTTTCAATGGAATGGCGCTGATGATGCCACTCGCGTGTCTACCGATGGCATGTCCGCGAGTGAGGTGGATAAGAGGATTCGACTGGTCACGAAGTGCACTGTCAAGGATGTGCTTCCGAGTGAACCAGTTGTTCCTCCTTTTGATGCTTCGAATCCTCCTCCTGAGGTATAGTTATGCTACGCAGTAGCTTATTTTCACGATTGCTTTTCTGTTTGCTTACTTATTCTGTTTGTATGCAGGATTGGGCGGTGTCGCTTTGTATGCCTCCTCTCCCTGAGGGGATTATTCCCCGCGAAGCTTTGGAAGAGGACGAGTCTGAGTCGACTGTTCCTTCTGATGTGGAAGAGGAAGCCCCCGAGTCCGAGAGCCCGGATACTCACAAGCGTTCGCGTAGCAAGGACTCCGACGCGTCGACTCCTTCAACTCCAGGAGGCACGGCTGTTGGCGTGGAGTCGCCAATTCCATCCGTTCCTATGAGGGTTGTGGCATCGTCTTCTTGCAAGAAGATGCGATTGCCCAAGGAGTCTTCGTCGAAATCAGCGGCGGCCACGTTTGATCTTGACAACTTTAACTGGTAAGTTTGCTAGGTCATTCATTCTTTTCTGTTTTTCTTCTTGTTGGTTTTGCCCTAGAGTTTGACCTTTTCTCAATGTGGATTTGGTCTTGTAGTCAAGAGGCGTCGTCATCTTCTGGCGACGTCGAGTTTTTGAAAGAATCGGGAGTCGCGGCTTCAAGGGCCAAGGTAGAGGTCGAGCGCGCTCCTTCTCCTCCGGCGGCGGCCCACTCCGGGCACAATTCTTCGAGCTCTCCTCACGTAGGGGAGCATCAAATGGTTGCTTGGATGACGGTTCAGCAAACCTCTTCGGAGTCACTAGAGGACCATGTAAGTATATATTCCTTTCTTTTTAGTGTGGTAGTCGATGTTTTCTGTTGCCCTTTCTGATCCCTTGTTTTGTGTGACAGCTCCTTGTAAAGGAAGCCACGCAAGTGGCGGAGCAAGTGATGGCAATGGGCCGCCAGCATGCAATGCTGGAGTCGCGTCACCGCGTCGTCGAAAGTGAGTGTTCAACACTTATTATTTTTCGTCTTCTTGTTTTTGGTGTAGTTAACTGATAGTCAACTTTTTGGCCGCAGCTGTGAAGGGGCGTGACGAGGCAATTGCGGCCCGTGATGAGGCGCAGAGGCGCGAAGAGGATCTGCGTGCCTCCTTTGCGACCAGTGAAAAGTTGTTCGAAGAGCAACTGTTCTCAGTCGCCAAGGCCCTCTCAAGTACCTTCGCTGCTAGATATTTTATTGTTGTCCTTCTCTGCATCCAGAGTTTTGTCGATGGTGCTAGAGGTTTGATCCATATATGTGTTTTCTGGGCAGATGCTGGCGACCTGAGCTTTGACCCGCAGGCCCTTCGCTGTGATGACGCTCTGGCAGGCGCGGTGTCTGCAGTCGAGGACCGAAGCGCCGCCATTCACGATACATTGTCCAAGGCTAAGGTCACCCTAAGTCGCCTCCGGGAGGAGTTGATGCCGAAGGCGGAGCTGGTCGATAATGTGGATGAGCTGGTGGGGTCACTCGCCGGTGGTGTGCCTTCCTCTTACAAGAACTCCCTCCGCACGGCTGGCGCGACCATGTCACTCACCATGGTGCAAGCCCACGGAGTCGAGATAGATCCCTCTGTGGTGTCGAAGGCGATGCCTGTTGGCGCGGATGGTCAACAGGTAGTCTTCGCTCCCTTTGCGACTGCCTGTGCCAAATATGGCCATTTCTTGATAAATACCATTGCCAAGTATTCGGAGGAGCTCCAACGTGCGAAGAAGGCGGCGAAACCTTTGGCCTCAAGGGCCGGCGGAAAGTCAGTGGCGTCTGATACTGCCACGGACTTGATGAAGCCCCCGAAGCCATCGAAGTCGAAGAATCCAACTGCTCCATAGTTAGCTTGTTGTAATAATTGATGAGTTGCCCCTTTTAGTCTAAGAACATGCCTACTGGCGAGTGTGTTTGTGAACACTTATGCTTATCTTGAATGCATATGTTCCCCCTGCCTTTGTGTTAATTTGGTCGCCTTATTTGCCTCTGTCTTGACTTGTGGTAGGGTACGTCAAGTGATCCTGTTGGGGGAACCCTGGACTCGCCATCTCTTGGTGAGACAGTGGCACCACCGCGCTCCAGGGTAGAGGAGCTGTCCTTGCTGTCGCGACTTCGTGACCGTGTGAAGCAGTTGGAGCGTGAGTTGCCCCTGATCCGTGGTAACACAGACGTGTGGAAGTCAAAGGCGGAAAAAGCCGCCGCCCGCGAGCAATATCTTCTTGGCGAGGTGACGCAGCTAGGCGATCAGTTTAAGTGTTAGTTTGCTCATTCTCATCTTTTCCTTTGTAGTTAGTTGCAATGGTACGTTGTACTCATGCTATTGATGTTTCTTCGTGTAGTTGTTAGTGCACGCCATCCTAAGGAGGAGAGGGATAGGATTGCCATCCGCCTTCATGATCTCACCCAGGAGCAACTTCAGGAGAATGGATACTTCTGGGTAGATCATGATCGTGCGACTGCATTGGCGACCCTATAGGATCGCGCCTCGCGAGTGCTGCTCTTCCTAAAGAAGTCACAGTCGTGTTTGAAGAACATCTATCGCGCGATGTTCCCGTTGGATGACACTCCATCAAGCCTGCTGGCTCTCTTGACCAAATTTCAAGATATGTCCGCGGTTCGCGAGTGCGTGAGGCAGCAGTTGGTGGCTGGTGCCAAGGCTGCCCTCTCAATGGTGCGTTTGCACAGGCCTGACGTGGATGTCGCCGCCATTTCCTCTGGGCCACCGGCGCCACCAGCAGGATCTTCCTAGAATATGGTGCCGCACTATGAGGCGGTGGACCACCCAGCCGAGGAGATCGTCGACTTCTTCAAGGAACAAACTAATGTTCTTCTGTTGTAAGGGTAGCCAAATATGTATCCTGCACATAAGTGTACTTGTGTTGTAAAGTTCATATATATTTGTAGATAATTTATTGTTGAATGTGTACAAATAGCTTTGTAAGCGTGGGGTGCGTTGCACTATGCGAGTCCTTTTCGTTAGCCTGGCCATCTTTTTCCTTGGTCCCTTGTCTACCTGCCAGGTGCGTTGCAGCTGGGTAGGGTTTGTATTAAGGGGTTCGATTGATGTGCCAGCTACTCAGGATATCGCGTTACTGGTTCGAAGAATAGACGTATGGGTGGCGCAGCTCCCGAGTATAAAAATTGACAAAGTAAAGGAGAACACGGAGTTTTGGGGCACTTAGCTTTTATTTATTTGAAGAACAGTGCGAGGTACAATGTGCGGCTAAGTAGCCTTGCCTGAGTAGCCTTGTTGGCGATGTAAAAAGTAAAACTACTAGGGGTAGAAGCGTCGCAGTTGTGCGACGTTCCAAGGGTTGGAGTATGCGACTCCTGTCTCTAGGTCTTTAAGGCGATAGGCACCACCTGGGATTACTTCTGTAATCACGTACGGTCCTTCCCCGGGGGGCTCGAGCTTGAGATGCCCTTGCTGCTTCAGTCGCAGGACCAAGTCACCTTCGACGAAGGATCTAGGGCGAAGTCTTCTACTATGGTAGTTGCGCAGGTTCTGCTGGTAGATCGTTGATCTTTCCGCGGCGATTTCCCTTGCTTCGTCAAGGAGGTCGACGGAATCCTCGAGTGCGAGGGATGACTCTTGTTCGCTGTAAGTGACCACGCGCAGCGCTTTGTACCGTACCTCGGTGGGTAGTACTGCTTCTGCTCCATGCACCATAAAGAATGGCGTGTAGCCCGTGGCGCTGTTTGGAGTTGTACGCAAACTCTAGAGTTTGGATTGCATCTCATCTGGCCAGCAACCCGCCGCTTGTTCGAGTGGTCGCAGCAGTCGCTTCTTGATGCCGCTGCAGACAAGCCCGTTTGCTTTTTCCACCCGACCGTTGGTCTGTGGATGCGCTACTGAGGCGTAGCTGATGTTGATCCCCAGGTTCTCGCAAAATTCTTGGAACTCCTTGGATGTGAAGTTCGTCCCGTTGTCGGTAATAATGTTGTGTAGACGCCGAAGCGGTAGACGATGGACTCGAAGAACTTGACTGCGTTGTGACCTGATTGGTTGGTCATTGGCATCGCCTCGATCCACTTGGTGAATTTGTCGACTGCCACCAAGAGGTAGGCGTAGCCTCCGCGCGAGGATCTTGGCAGCTTGCCAACCATATCGAGCCCCCATTGTGCGAAGGGCCAGGCCAATGGAATAGGCCGTAGCTCTGCACCTGGTGCGTGTGGCTTGTCCGTGAATCGCTGGCAAGCATTGCATTTTTGGACTATGTCCTTGGCGTCGCGCATGGCCGTGGGCCAATAAAATCCAGCTCGTAGAGCTTTGGCGACGAGGGCGCGACTGCCAGCGTGGTGTCCATAGGTCCCTTCATGGATGTCGAGGAGAACTGCTCTTCCATCGGCCATGGAGACGCATCGTTTTAGCACTCCTGTGATGCTGCATTTATACAGTTCGCCGTTGATAACTGCGAATGCCTTGGAGCACCGCGCGATGTGCCGTGCATTTGTCGGGTCGTCGGGTAGGCGCTTGCTGAGGAGGTACGTAATGTACGACTACGTCCAGGATTGCTCGATCGTCATGATGCTCGTTGGTCCCTCGAGTCCTGTGTCCATCTCCAATTCGTCGAGTGCCATTGGCTCATTGGGTGGCGTAGCCCCCGAGTCCGTTGATGCGCTTGTTTTCTTCTCTGCGGCCTTTGGCTTGATGGAGCGCTCGCATATGCGCTCGAGAAATACCTGTAACACCCTGAAATCGGCCCTATGCAAGTTTTAGCCCTTTCCGCCAAACCCGCATAGAAACGATTCAAGGACGCCCACCAGGCACTTTCGTGCGGGTGGAAAACGAAGTAATACCATTACACAACAGGCCTCGATGGGACCCACAGAACAGATATATATATACAACAGCGACTCAACGAGTCAAGAATACAGATATACAATACAAAGATCCAAATCACCTTGAAATTGATACAACGTCCGAGTACGGACAAGAAGCAAATTGGGTAAGAGCCCTGAAGAATAACCAATGGCGTCCATAACCCTTCCCAGGCCAAGCCGGAAGGGTAACCTTGCTAACGACGTCGATCTCAAACCTGCTAAAACAAAAGGGGGTGCCGACAAAGGGCAAAAGAAAAAGAGGAGCATCAGTACTGAGGCCAGTACACGGCGAGGCTAGAATTCAGCGGCTCTCGCCTACATAGGTATGATGGGCTGAAGCGGCAGCGCAGCGACACTAAACAACCTATAGAGACTCGATACAACTGGCGGTTATCAGAGAGGGATAAGAAATACCTATTCGGATCCAACCTGAAGCTAACACCAAACAAACCCATCCTGGCATTTCCCCCTCGATACCAAACGAGGAAGTCAGACCAAGGAACTCACACAGTTGGCAATTTTACTCATTCCATCATAGTTGCAGCATTTACTAATCAGATATAGATAGCATGAGTCCTCCTGAAGCATAAGTAGTGGGCAGTTTTAATCACCATTCTGTTATAGTTGGAACATTTACTAGTCAGATATAATTGTCTTGAGGAATCCCAAAACCCAGCAGTTGTTGGCACTTTTATCACATCCCGTTGGAGTTGTAATACTTACTAGATATATATAACAAACAACCCAAAACTAGCAGCTGTTGGCATTTTTAATATCCATTACGTTATAATTGAATCTGATTACTAGTCATATATTAAGTCAAGTTTATAGCACTACTTTAGTTATGCTTGTCTATGATCGAGATACTATGCTCCAAGTCGTCCATAACCGCGGACACGGCTTTCAGAAAGTTTTACCCTGCAGGAGTGCACAAATAGCAACACACACTCGATCAACCTCGGAAAAACCAACTCAAAACCCAATGAGGCATTCACGACAAAGCAATCACAGGATTCAAAAATATTTCAGGGGGCCACCCCACTAAGCTACCCGCAACGAAGTTGGCCAGCTCCGGAATGGACCCAGGGTTTGCGACGACGGCTGTAAACGACTGGGAACTCGAAAGTGTGACTGGGCTTGTCGATACCGCAAAAACGTGGCGCGATCCAAAACAGTACAGGTGCTCCACGCACAATTTTAAATAAAGCAGTAAAGCATGGCATAAGTACAGGATAGTAATAAAGCCCCAAACTACTTTGTGGCCCCAAGAAATAAGAATGAATCAAGCTCTGGCTCAGGGGGGTCCATAAGGCCTCCCGGATGTGGATAGTGCGAAAAATCAAGGAACAGGTATCAAGTACTCGGGGTCCTACGGGACACAAGTGAGCGTGGAAGAACCAAATAACATTTATTGCCCACCGATGCCTCTGCATTAGTTATATCTAGCATTTTAATAGTTGTATTTAAAGTCATGATCAGCTCCACCATTAAGCATCTCCACAAATAAGCATCTGCCAACCTTCCAACAACTGTGGTACTTGACCACACGAGATCACACCTGAGCAAGCAACTACGACTCGCAAGGCCAGCTATCTACCAAACACAGGTAATAGGAGGTGTCCAAGGCAATATGGAGGCTGCACGGGATATAACTGGTGTTCGGAAACTAAAGCATTGCGACACGGATATCAATAGATCAATAAGAGGAAATAAAGACTATAAATGCTAAATAGGTAGAAGGGGAAGAGATGCTCGCCTGGGAAACACTGCCGAAGGTTCATATCCGAAGAACTTGTTGGTACTCATCAACTCATCGGCCTAATCCGCGAAGAAGCAAACACTAGAACAAACAACGGATGCAATATTTAATACTACGCAAAAGATCCGGCATGATTATGATATGCATGCGAGAGCAACAATTTAATATGCGACAGCCGATAATGTCATATTATAAAAATAATGGGGGTCTCGGATAGGGAACCACATTAGGGTTCGGCGAACTTGGGCTCCGAGGGGTTCGGGGTCGGGTCTCAGGGTCTGGATCTGGGGTTCGGTCTCGGCGGGATTGTTCTCGAATAACAGAGTAGATCTTGGCGTTCCGCGAAGAAGGACTTGGTTCGGCGTCGGGGCGCATCGGATTTGCCCTGGTCGGTGTCGATCTTGTCATCGCGAAGATCTTGTCGGGTCCGCACCATCGAGTCGATCTTGGCATTCGGGGTGAAGAACTTGGCGTCCTCGAGGAAGTACTTGGCGTATCCGTGTCGATGACCTGGGCGTCCGGGTTCTCGGGCATCGAATCCGGGAAGAAGTACTTGTCGCATCTGTGGCCTTCGGGTCGAAGAACTTGGCGTTCTTATCAAAGTGCACGGGTGACGATGTCGGTCTTGGGTTTGGCGCCGGTGGTTGATGGCGTACTTGGATTGGCATCGGTCCCACTTCGGTCATCGGGTGTCGGGCCTGGGTCATCTCAAGGCGGAAGTGGTCGGATTAGTACTGCTCGAGCCGCTCCAACATCTCCACATCAGTGGTCTCTGACACACTGCCCCCATCTCCACACACATGTCCCAGCAACAACACAACGCTGCAGCACATACAAAAATACAACCTCGTGGTACAGCAGCAGGGTCATGGACGAGCACGACGCAGCGACAGGACAGGCGGCCGGCGGCGGAAGGCGGTCATGGCCATGAATGCGACTCGGGGCGGGCTCTCGGGCGATGCCAGGGTCACGCGACGGGGAGAAGGAGGCCAGGGAACGGCGACAGCGCGGGGTAGGCCGAGGTTGGCGGGGCGATCGGCGAGGGATGGGGAACAAGCGCAAAAGGTGAGCTCGGGGAGGATGCCGGGGATGGCTCTGGCGGGTCAGAGGCGGGCTAGCGGCGTCGGTGGCCGGCGCAGGAGACGAGGGGCCACAACAGGGAAGGGCGCGCGCGGCCGGAGGGGTCCTTGGGCGCAGGGTCGCGCGGAGAGGCACCAGGGGCGGTCAGGCCGGGCCGGAGGCGGCGGGGTCGGTGCCGGTGCAGCGGAGGGGCCCGAGGCGGCGGGGTCGGCGCTGCAGGGTAGAGGCCGCGGTGGTGGGCGGTAGCGGCCATCGAGGTGGCGACATGGAGGAGGGGGTCGACAAGGAGGGGCCTCGCGTGGCTCGGGGAGAACCGGGTCGCGGCCGAGCGGGGCGGTGAGGAGGAGGCGGGGGAGGTAGCGGAGAGGGCAGCGGCGCTATCGGTTGGAGAGAAGGGCAGCGGGCCAGGGGCGGCCGATCGAGCGCGTGCGTGCGGGAGATGGTGGTGGGGCCGGGCGGAGCGTGCGTGGGGAAATGGGACAGGTGGGGTGGTGGCGCGTCTGTCCATCTCGGGGGTGGGGCCCGCACGGGTTAGGTGGCGGTGGGGATGGCTGTGTGAAGGGAGTGGAGGTAGCTGGGTGAGGTGGCAGTGGTTGATTGGATGGGGGATTGGGCCAGGTTGACGTGGCGTGCCGTGAGTGGCTGTGGTGAGGTGGAGGGGGCTGGGTAGATTAGGTTTGGGTAGAAAAGGGTTTGGGGGGATCTGGGTTAGATAGGATTTTATCTGGAGGTGCCGGCTGGGCTTTCGGGCCTGGCTGGCTGCCTCCCAAAAATAATTTAAATATTTCATTTATTAAAAACGAGGCTTTTGCAAACCGTTGATAGACAAAACAAAATATTCCGGACAAGCCCGGTGTTTTTGATTTGAATTAAATACGGGGTATTTAGAAAACAATAATAGACTTTTTTAAAATAGTTTAAGACATAACCATGCATGATGATGACGATGCTCAAATGCAATGTGGCATGATGACATGAGCATGCGGTCATGATGATCCAATGCACAAAATCAACGCGATTTTCTAGTAGTGGTTTTTGCGGGGCACCACAATACCCCAGGTGGTATGGGGGCACAGGTAGAGCCTATGTTGGCAAGTGTGTCTGCCTCCTCGTTGCTTTCACGACCTATGTGTCGCAACTCACAACCATCGAAGTCTCCTTCGAGTGTATCGTAGAGGTCGCGGTACGCGATCATGTTGTCGTTCAATGCGTCGCACTCGTGCATTGTTTGGTTGACGACCAACTTGGAGTCGCCATATATGATGAGCCTTTTGGCGCCACAGGCTTTTGCCATCCTCATCCCATGCAACAGGGCCTCGTATTCAGCCTCGTTGTTTGAGGATTTGAACTGCATTCGCATTATATACTTCAGCTTGTCCCCTTGAGGTGATGTCAATATGACACCTGCGTCTGCCCCGTCTTTCCGTTTGGACCCATCGAAGTGCATTGTCCAGAGGTAGGACATATCTGGCTTGTCCGGGAGCTGGTTCTCCATCCAGTGCATGAGAAAGTCAGGGAGTACTTGCGACTTGATGGCGTCGCGTTTTTCGTATGTGATGTCTCGTGGAGACATCTCTATTCCCCAAAGCGCGATTCGCCCCGTGGCGTCGGGGTTATTAAGGATATGCCCCAACAGGGCGTCATTGACTACCACGATTGGGTGTTCCTGGAAGTAGTGGCGCAGTCGCCGGGCGGTCATAAAGACGCCGTACGCCAGCTTCTGGTAGTGCGGGTACCGCTGTTTTGTTGGCGTGAGGACCTCGCTGAGGTAGTATACCGGGCGTTGTACGCCGTGGACTTTGTTTTCCTCGGCTCGCTCGACGACGAGCACTGTGCTGACCACTTGGTTGGTGGCGGAGATGTACAGCAATAGTGGTTCCCTTTCTCGTGGAGTCACCAAGATCTTGGCGAGGTGGATATGGCGCTTGAGATCTTCGAATGCTTCTTGTGCTTCATTGGTCCACTCGAATTTTTCGGCTTTGCGGAGGAGCTGGTAGAAGGGCAGTGCCTTTTCACCCATCCGACTGATAAATCGACTGAGGGTCGCGATTCGTCCGGCCAGTTGCTTGACGCCTCTTATGTTCTTCGGCTTCTCCATGGCTAGTATGGCTTTTATCTTCTTCGGGTTCGCCTCGATCCCCCTCGCAGAGATGAGGTATCTGAGTAGCTGCCCAGATGGTATGTTGAAGGCGCATTTGTCCAGATTGAGCTTGATCCGGTAGCGATCGAGGTTGGTGAAGGTTTCGTGAAAATCATCGATTAGAGAGGCTTCCTCCTTGGTCTTGATTACTATGTCGTCAACATAGGCTTGGATGTTGCGACCTAGTTGTTCCTTGAGGCAAGCCTGCATGCATCGCTGGTAGGTGGCTCCCGCGTTTTTTAGCCTGAAGGGCATTGTGTTGTAGCAGAACACACCAAAGGGCGTTGTAAATGTTGTTTTCTCCTGATCTTCCTCCTTCTTTCGAATTTGATTGTTTTAAAGAAGTGAAGTCCACACACATCCGTAGGATGTCTGTGTCCTTTTTTGGTACCAGCACCGTATTGGCGAGCCAAGTGCTTTCCTTGATCTCGCGTATGAACTTGGCCTCAAGGAGTCTGTTGATCTCTATTCCGACTGCCTACACTCGTTGCTCAGACAGTCGCCTGATCGTTTACTTGACTGGCCTTGCGTCGGGGTTGATGTTGAGTGCGTGCTCGGCGAATTCCCTGGGAACTCCTGGCATGTCCGCAGGACACCAGGCAAAAATTTCCCAGTGCTCACGGAGGAATTCGACGAGCGCGAGTTCCTACGCGGGACTCAAGTTGTTGGCGATGAGGGCTGTCTTGGCGGGATCCGATGGATGGACCTGCACCTTCTTTGTGTGCACGGATGAGTCGAATGAGAGATCATGTGAGCTTGGCCTACTCAAGGGAGGCAGACTGTTGTCTATCGTCTCTTTCAGTCTTGCAAGTTCCTACTGCATGCCGAAGGACTGGGAGATTATGTTGAATTCCTTGTCGCAAGCGTCAGATCGCTCAAAGTTCCCGTTGATCGTTATGACGCCGCTGGGACCCGGCATTTTCATCTGCAGGTAGGCATAGTGGCGTACTACCATGAACCTGGCGAATGCGACGCGCCCAAGCATGCAACGGTATTGTGAGGGCCAGTCGACGACCTCAAAGTCGATGCGCTCGCGCCGGAAGTTCTTCGGTGTGCCAAAGATGACGTCGATGTTGATTTTGCCCAGGGGGTATATGCCTTTCCCTAGGACGATGCCGTGGAACATTGTGTCCGATGCCTCCAAGCAGGTTAGAGGGATCCTCATTGCTCACAAGGTACTCGCGAATATGAGGTTGATGCCGCTTCCGCCATCCATGAAGACGCGACTCATGTCGAAGCCTCCAATTTGCGCCTCGAGTACGAGGGGGCAATGACCTGGGCGAGGTACTTGAGGCGGGTGGTCGTGTTTGTCGAAGGTAATGCACGACTCGCTGCCACTGAGGTACTCAGTGGTGGATGGTGGCGAGTGCGTGGCCAAGTTGACTTGGCGAGTGATGGCCTTTTGCACCCTGTTGGAGGGGCGTCCCTTTTGGATCATCATGGTACCCATGGCCCGTGGGTACGGTTCGCCTCCGTGGTGCTGGTCTGGTGTAGCTCCGTTCGGGGGTTGCCAAGGTGGTGGTGGTGGTGCGCCATGTGCCACGGCACCTGGAGCGGCTCCGTAGCCTCTTTTGACTATGTTGCGGTTCATCCGAACCAATCCCTCGTGTAGCTTGAGGAACTCGCGGTAGTCCTTGAGGAGGTGGCTGGACTTTCTCTTCCCATCATGCTTGTCGATGTAGACGCGTACCGTGCATGGCCCGAACAGTTTGTCCTCGATGGAGGTCGCGGGTGCCTCATCGAGAGTGCGGCGTTGCCACACTTGCGTGGTTTTCCTAGAGTCGCGGTATCCGCCGCTGCGATATCCGTTGTTGCGGTTATCGTCGCGTCTATCGGCGTAGCCGGCTGCGACCATGTTGACGTCATCGCGATCATCGTAGACGCGCATGCGACGCTTGCCTCGGCGGTCGCGTCTGTGTTCGAGTTCTGCCTCCTCGTCGGAGTGAACGTGATTCTTCACCGAATCTTCTCCATCGGCCCACCAATTCGCGATCTCCATCAGGTGGTTGATGGTCTAGGGCTTTGAGCGGCCTAGCTTCTCCTTGAGTTCCATGTGGTGGACACCACCGTTGAATGCATCAATCGTGCGGTCTTCCGAGATGTTCTCCGTGGAGTTCTTGATGATGGACCACCTTTGGATGTAAGAGTGCAGAGATTCGCCAGATCTTTGCTGGCAGCATCTCAGTTCTTCGATTGAGGCGGGTCGTTTGTACGTGCCCTTAAAGTTGCGCACGAAGCTGTAGAACAGCTCATCCCAACTGCGAATGGATCCGCGTGGGAGGTTATTGAGCCATGCCCGGGCGGCGCCCTGCAGCTGTGGCTGCAAGCATTGCATGGCAGTACTTCGACTGCCTCCGTGTAGCCTGACGGAGGAGATGTGGTCCTCCAGCCAGATATTAGGGTCCTGTAGACCGTCGAATTTCGGGTTCTCTGATGGGAGTTTAAACCCTTTAGGCATTCGCTTCTACCTAATGGCTCTGCTGAAGCATCTGGCGCCGCAGAGTTCCCCATCTTCCTCTTCCGAGTCAGTCGACCGAGCACGTCATGCCCTTGACTTGTCGATCTTGCGTTGTGTGAGGTCGTCGCGTGCATCGTAGTCGCGATCGTGTCGCCGTGTGCGGCGGCGTCGAGAAAGGTCGTGACTGTAATCGCTGGACGAGGGCGAGGAGTAGCGCTTTGCTAGCACTTTGCCCTTTTTTTGGTCTGGTACCGGCTCCTTGTCGAGGGCAGCCTCGATTAGCCCCAAGCCCGCGATCGTAGATCGGTGCATGGCCGTTCGCGGATCTCCAGCTGGCGGCTGGTTATTGAGGAGGTACATGGTGGCTGTCATCACCGCGGCCTGCGGTGTCCTGGGAACCACGTTGCCTCTCATGTCGACCGTCATAGAGCCGAAGTCGAGGACTTTCGTGGCCTCTATGCGCTCTTGTTCGGTGAGGTGAGCCATCCGCGACTGCCTCTTCTTGGCGAGGTACTCGTTATCTCTTGAGGAGGATCCTCCGTGGGAGGAGAGCCCAGCACGACGAAGGCTTGATTCGTCCGCTGCCTTTTTACGCCCCTCAAGTTGCGCGATTGCTTGCTTTTGGCGCTTGAATTCCTCTTTTAGGAGCCAGTGGTAGCCCATCAGCAGTTCCTGTGGGGACCCGAAGGGTAGAGGTGCACCCCGTAGGGCTTTCGTGGCAGCGATCCCACTCTTGCTCGTTGAGCCTGATCACGACGCGTTCGCCGGTTTGCTCGTTGATCATGCTAGGAGGTTCGACTGCTCCTCCGTTGCCACCGTTACCGCCGTTGCCACCGTTGCCGGTGTTGGGTGGGTCGGTGCCGTTGCCGGTGTTACCACCATTACCGCGATTGGCTGGATCGGTGCCATTGCCGGTGTTACCACCGTTGCCACGATTGGCGGAGGTGTTGCCCGCGTTGATGACGGCGCACATGAAGTGATTAGGGAAGCTGTTGCTTCCACAACTTTCAGATCTAGAACCGTAGGTTCCATCTTCAGTGGCCAGATCGCTTAGATCGGAGTCGCGACTGCTGTCGTTGACCGTGTTCTCGACCGCCACCAGAGCGCTGAGCTTGCTGAGGGTGCCGATCGATGGAGGGAACCATGATGCCGGGGCAATCGTCGCTGTTGTCGGCTGATCAGGCAGGCGAAGCGTGCCCATCTGACCAACTTGGATGCGGAAGCTCCCAATCGCCAGGCTGACTCCGTCGCCCACAGACTCGAAGGCCGGGCGGGTGGACGGTGAAGTCGAAGGCGCCGAAGAGCTGACGAATCTCCGCTGTTGCAGAGTTGTAGATCGCAGTTTATGGGGCCGAAGAAGCTGCAACATCAGCACTCCCAATTACCACAGACGGCGCCAATTGACGAGGGTTTAACTCGTCAATTTCCATTGTTATGGACTTGGGTTTTGGAGAAGGAGGGAGCGCTGGAGACATCTATCAGCTAGAAAACAAGCACACAGGGGACAAAGGATTTACCCAGGTTCAGGCCTCATAGAGGTCCCTACTCCTGCTTGTCTGCTCGTGGAATTATTGAGGGAGTCGAAAGTTACAATGGTGCGTAGATGTAATCTGGCGAAGGTTGTGGAAACTAGGGTTGCGTGTCCTTCTGCCCCTCCTAGCCTTTATATAGATAGGCTAGGTCTCGGGTATTAGGTCGAGTCGGTTACAAGTTAGGGTTTTCCCTTTAATCTTTCTATCTTTAGCTTCTTCTTGTTCTTCAAGCCATCGAGAGTCCGTAGGTTACTCGAGTCCCTCTATTCGGGCCTTGGCGACACCATGGGCCTGTATGTATTTGGACCGTATATACCAAGATCGAGTACCTGTAGGGTATACCCATGTCATACCCCCTCTTTCATACATTGGTTTTCAAATAGTTTGGTTTGGATTGGAAAAGAGTAGGAAAAAAGTTCATGCTTAAGTGGTAAAAGGAGCTTGTTTTTGACTGTGGCCTATGCTTTGTCATGCCATGCTTGATATTGTTTTGGCTTTAGATCTTTGCTGTAGCATGACATGTTATAAACAATTGAGATTGCTTAATGTGCCTTGAAGAATCATGCGTTGTTTTAGCATATTAAAGCATAGTATTATGGTATTCTCCTTTGATGCTTTATTTGGGTTGACTTGGTGCATTCTCACACCATGTTATGACTATCCCAAGTCACCATGAGCCTTTATGATCCTTTAGTTTTCAACTTGTAGTATCACTTTATGCTTTTATTAATGATGTTTTGTCGCTCTGCATGATTATGGCCATTATTGCTCTCTTAGTTGGTCGCTCCCAGTCTTTTGCTAGCCTCGATAACCAAGTATGAGTTCTGCTCATGCATCCAACTCCTAAAACCAAGTTATTCCAGAGAGTCCACCATACCTACCTATTAGCATTTGCTATTCCATGTATATTCATGTTTTTATCTACCTTCCGAATTAAACTTGTTATGAGAAAACTAGTGATTAAAGCTCTCACGAACTTTATGGCACACTTTAATTTTCTTGCCCTTAATAAACTTGAACCATTGTGTCGTCTATGTTGTATATGCTTGCACTTATATGTTGGGGATTAGCAGAACCATGTTGTCATGAGGAACGCTGTCAACATTGCACTTGTACTTTGTACCTAGTTGATATCATGATCTTTTGTCTATGGATGTCGTCGGTGTGAAATGAAACGGAGCTTGTAAGTCCATGGAGTTATGTATGTGTGTTAGAGAAACGCCTAGGCCACTGGTCTAATCCATGCCGTCATGGTGGAAACCTGCAGCGTAACCATAATGAGATGTCTATGAAGCATTCTTCTTATAAAAAAGAGTCAGATATTGAGAAAAAAGTGAAAAAGAGAAAAAGAAAAAAAAGAGATATGAGAAAAGAGGAAAGAGATAAAAAAGCACCATTTTCCCATGGTAAATAAGAAGATTGCTGAGATGCTCGTTGTCTGCTTGCCTTGTCATTTTGATATGGGGATTCTTCTGTATCATCGGGCAAGGGGTACCCCGTTGGCTGTTCTCTATGATACACATGTACTTACTATGATAAGAACTTACCGGTAACTAAACTTGAGTAGCATGAGGAGCGGCCCTCGTATTCAAGGGACATGAGATTTACAACTTAAACTTTGTCAAGCATATACACCATAGTTTGTTCACTTTAACCTTAATCACTTCAAGATTCTTATGATAGGGCAATGAGAGCTGAAAGCTAATAAGTACCATAATTTTTGGAACCTCTTTATGAAACTTTAATCCCTACTTCCTTCTATGAAGGCCTTTCTTCTACTTTTATGTTGAGTCTCCACCTTCTATCTTTATGCACCTACTTTGAGAGCATAGTGGCCATTCTTAGTTCTATGTGCATTGTCCCAAGACTTGTTGATTGATGCATCACTTTGATATTGCTTTTTTTAAACTATTTGTATCTAGTCACTATTATGAACTTTGAAGGTGTCCTATGCATTTATGTTTGCTACTCTATGAGGGACAAGCTTAATGCCACTATGCTATGTTTTCTTTATTTAAAACAAACAAACGTCTTGCAAAGCATTGTTATTCATGAATCTTTTGTTTGTGCCTTTTCATGTTGCAACATAGTTGCTTTGACTTATTGTTAGAACTTTATCTTTCATGCTATGTTGAAGTACTATGATCCTAGCTATCAATGTTTTACAAATACTTTGATCAAGTTTATGATGGTGCATGTCACCTCAAAAATTATTCTTTCTTTTATCACTTACCTACTCGAGGAAGAATAGGAGTTAAGATTGGGGATGTTGATACGTTGCAAACGTATCCATAATTTTTGATGTTTCATGCTTGGTTTTATCTACTTTCTTATGTTTTGTCCACACTTTGGAGTACTTTCTATGCACTTTCTTGGACTAACCTATTAACAAGAGCCACAGTGCCAGCTGCCCGTTTTCTGCTGTTTTTGGTTCGAGGAAAGTCAAAAAATGAATATTCTCGGAATTAGACGGGACAAAAGCCAAAATTAGTTTTTCACCGAGGGGGACACGGAGCCAGAATACGAGACAGTTAGGGGCTAGAGGGCCACCACACCACCTGGCCGTGCGGCCAAGCCTGGCTCGTGCCAGGGGGTGGTCTAGCCGCCTGGGGCACCCCCTCGGCCTCCCCTTTCGCCTATAAGATGCCTCCTATATAGAAACCCTAAGTACTCGATCAAAATTCCACGAAAGATTCTGTAGCCGCCATCATCTCCATCCCTAGATCGGGAGGGATCTAAAGCTCTTCCCGGCACCCTGCCCGGAGGGGAGAATTCACCCTAGAGGCCTTCTTCATCACCATGCAAGCCTCCGGTGTGATGCGTGAGTAGTTCATCCCTGACTACGGGTCCATGTAGTAGCTAGATGGCTGGTTCTTCTCCTTTGTGTTATCATGTTTAGATCTTGTGAGCTCCGTTCATGATCAAGATCATCTATTTGTAATCATACATGTTGTGTTTGCGGGGATCCGATGGATATTGAGATGCTATTTCAGATTTATTGTTGATTCTATCATGCCTTTGTTATTTGTGATCTTGCATGCTTTCCGTTGTTAGTAGCTATCTTGGCCAAGTAGATGCTAGCAACTCTAAGAGTTAGTATTTATGCTCGATAGTGGGTTCGTGCCTCTAGTAATCTAGGGAAGTGACATAAATCTCTAAGGTACTAGATGTGATGTTGCTACTAGGGAGAAAACAACAATCCTTTGTTCATAGAACAATGGTATTGTTTACTTTACACGCAATGCGTAATGCAATTATCTGTTGCTTGCAACTTAATACTGGAGGGGGTTCGGATGATAACCCGAAGGTGGATTATTAGTCATAGATGCAGTTGGATTACGGTCTATGTATAATGTTGTAATGCCCAATCGAATCTCAAAGGAGTCAAGATGTTTAGTATATGCATGTATGCTTTCTCGATGTTTGTCAATTGCCCCGCTGTAATTTGTTCACCCAGCATGTCATCTATCTTAAGGAGAGCCACCACTAGTGAACTATGGACCCCGGTCCTTTCTTTTACCATCAATCTACAATTGTTTACTGCTTTCTATTTACTTTCTGCAAACTATTACTTTCTTCCACACAATACGTTTAATCCTTTGTTTTCAGAAATACCGGTGAGATTGACAACCTCACTATAAGTTGGGGGCAAAGTTCTGTGGTTGTGTTGTGCAGGTTTCCATGCTGCTGGTGGCTCCGGTAGTGCGCCCTGCCAAAGTCCAGCTAGCAACACCTTTGAGGTGTTTCCTTGCTCCTACTGGCTTGATAACCTTGGTTTCATAACTGACGAAAAACTTACTGTTGTACTCATCATACCTTCCTCTTGGGGTTCCCCAACGAGCTCATTAATACACGAGGCAGCATGCGTCCGCCTCCCTCTCCTCCCTCGTGCATCCTTGGATGATCATCACGTCGGGATCCTCTTGCAACAACCCTTCTCCTCCTCGCGCCATGCTTTCCTCCTCAACGAACATAATCATACACAAGTGCATAAACATAGGTAATATGAAATTCTCATTAATAACAACACCAGATTCATTTGGGGGTGAATTCAACTGTTTTTCAAGTAGCTTGGCACGAGCTCGAGTAATAGGTCCAATCCTTATCTCATTAGAATTGGTCTTGTTAGCAACATCGACAACTTCATTAGGAGTTGGAGATAGCAAGTCAGTAGTGATGTCCTCATCATGTCGAGGACGACTTAACTTCTATAAGGGGAGCATGATGAGGACATACCATCTATTGATACAACCGTTGTACTTACAGCTACATAAATACAAGGACCTATCACTCAAGAACATGCTAAACAACTTAACTATCAGTTAGTTTCATTTCTTGGAGCTATCCCTCACATACATGAGAATATTATGCTTCCTAAATCATATGTGTTTGTTACTCTTAGAAATGATGAACCAAGCATGGACGAGTACAAGAGGAATCAAGTACAAAAAGCCAAGCGTCAAGTACAAGAGGACATCGAATACAACAAGCCCAAAATGTAGTTCACCGATAAACAAGCTTCAACCACTACACCAACAACCTTCAATCGAAGCTCCTCAAGTACCTCCAAGCCTTCCTTCAAGCACACACTTCCTCAAGGAAAGCCGCCCCCAAGTGGCAACCATACAAAATTGACCCGCTCTTCAATGGAAAATGCTAAAAGTGTGGAGACAAAGGACACAAGTCGGGCAATTGTGGAAACAAGAAAGTATTTGTTCATCCATGACAATGACAACGAGGAATACTTGAGTGAAGATGAATTTGATGCTCGAGTGAAAGAGGCAATGACAAGGAAACATGTGGAAGAGGACCAAGAAATTCTCATATGTGAACAAGACAAAAGTCCGTCGCTTGTCGTCACAAGGATCTTGACTACTCAATCCCAAGAACATGAAGATCAAAGATCCAACATCTTCCAAACATGTGCCGACATCAAAGGGAAATCTATCAAAATGATTATCGATGGATGGAGTTTCCACAACCTTGCTAGCACCGAGTTGTGTGAAAAGATCAACCTCACCCTCCATCCACAAAAGCACCCCTAGCATGTCCAATGGCCAAGTGACAAAGGATCCATGAAGATCAAGCATACCGTCTCAGTAACTGTCTCTATTGGCCCTTACATAGACAGGGTAGAGTGTGATGTAGTCTCCATGACGGTTTTTCATATGTTGCTTGGTCAACCATGGAAATTTGACAAAGGTGCTCTACATGATGGTTGTACCAATGTTTACACCTTCAAATGGCTTAACAAGACATGTGTTTTGCAACCGATGACTCCTAGCCAAATAATTGCGGATAATGCAAAGGCTTTAGCGACGACAAAAACCACAACACCATCTTTTGAGAAGAGTGATGAGCGAGAGAACCACTATATAGAGAGTGAGAACCACAAGCCTAACTCAAGTGGAAAAACTAAGAGTGTTCTTCTTGCAACCAAAAGTGAGATGAGAGACATGAGGAATAACCCATCCATCTTGCACTATGTCCTCATTTGCAAGGGACTAGCGCAAGGAACTAATGAATTGACAAATATTCCTCCCTCTGTGATGACTATTTTATAGGAATTCAAGGATGTGTTTCCCGAAGAGCTCCCTCAAGGACTTCCTCCTCTTTGCGGAATCGAGCAACATATTGACCTCATACCTGGCGCAACCCTCCCAACCGCCCCACCTACCGCATGAACCCACAGGAGATGAAGGAGACCGAACGTCAATTCAACTAACTCATCTCCAAAGGTTTGATCCAAGTAAGCACTATTCCAAGTGCGGTACCCATGATTCTCATTCCCAAAACGGATGATATGTTGCGGTTATGCATGGACTACTATCCAATCAATGCTATCACCATATGTTATAGACATCATATACCATGTCTTTATGACATGCTTGATGAGTTGTGTGGAGCCACTATTTTCTCGAAAAATGATCTTCATAGTGGTTACCATCAAATACACATGGCAGAAGGTGATGAGTGGAAAACGACCTTCAAGACCAAACTTGGTATCTATGAATGGTTGGTCATACCTTTTGGCTTATCTAATGCCCCATCCACCTTCATGTGCATTATGAATCATATTTTGCGTTCTCCCATTGGAAAGAGTGTAGTTGTTTATTTCGATGATATTCTTGTTTATAGCGAGTCACTTGTGGAACATTTTACACATGTAAAGGAGGTTTTGCAAATCCTTCGAAATGAAAAGCTATATGCTAATATTCCCAAGTGTACTTTTGCTAAAGGCAAGTTGGTTTTTCTTGGTTTTGTTGTTTCCTCCAATGGCATTGAAGTTGATGTTTCTAAATTCAAAGACATTCGAGATTGGCCCATTCCCACAAATGTGAGTGAACTTCAAAGTTTTCATGGGTTGGCTAGTTTCTATTGTTGTTTTGTGAAAGATTTCTCTACCATTGCTTGTCCTCTCAACGAGTTGACCAAAAATAAATGTCACCTTCATGTGGGGCAAAGCACAACAAAAAGACTTTGATGAGCTTAAAAAGAGGCTAACCGAAGCACCTCTTCTCGCGTTACAGGATTTCACAAAAACTTTTGAGATAGAGTGTGACACTAGTGGAATTGGCATTGGAGGAGTCCTTATGCAAAATGAACATCCTATTGCCTACCATAGCGAGAAACTTGATGGCGCCCTCCTTAACTACTCAATTTATGACAAAGAGCTGTTTGCCTTAGTTTGTGTCCTTAAAGTTTGGCACACTATGTTTGGCCTAAGGAATTTATCATACATTCCGACCATGAGTCGTTGAAATATCTCAAAGGCCAAGCCAACTTGAGTAAAAGACACACTAAGTGGGTTGAGTTCATGGAGTCTTTTACTTACATTGTCAAGTATAAGAAGGGAAAATATAATGTACTTGTGGATGCTTTGTCTCGGAAGAACACAAGCCTTCTTACTTGACTCGAAGTAAACGTGTTGGGTCTTGATGAAGTCAAAACTTTGTATGCTTCCGACATGTTCTTTGGACCAATTTTCACAAAGTTCTCCATTGACAAAGGAGTTGATGATTTCTATTTGCATAAGGGCTTTCTCTTTAAACAAAACAAGATTTGTATTCCGAAGTTGTCTCTCCAACTTTTACTTCTCCAAGAATCACATGGTGGAGGCCTCATGGGTCACTTTGGCCATGACAGGACATTGGACATGCTTTCCACTAATTACTATTAGCCAAAGATGAAGAGAGACATAGAGCATTACGTTCAACGATGCACTACATGTGTTCAAGCTAAGTCTAAGTCTAACCCATTTCGTCTTTATATTCCATTGCCCATAACTCATGCACCTTTGTTTGGCATTAGCATGGACTTTGTGTAGTATTGCCTAGATCTAAGCATGGTCATGATTCTATATTTTTCGTAGTGGATCACTTTTCCAAAATGGCACACTTCATTCCAGGCCATAAGACTGACAATGCTTCACATGTTGCATATTTATTTTCAGGGAAATCGTCCATCTTCACGGTGTTCCAAGAACAATCGTATCCGACCGCAACGTCAAGTTCATGATCTACTTATGTAAGACACGCATGGACAAGCTATGCGTCAAGCTTCTCTTCTCATACGCGTTGCATCCACAAACCGATGCCCAAACCAAGGTCGTCAACCGAAGCCTCTGCACTCTCCTTCGCGTGTTGATCAACAAAAACCTCAAGGATTGGGAGGAATGCATTTCCCACTCTGAACTCTCCTACAATAGAGCCAATTACTCTACAAGAAAGATGAGCTCCATGATCATCGTCTATGGGTTCAAGCCCCTCAACGTGCTCGGCATCCTACCACTACCTCTCCACGAGTGCACCAACACGGACATTGACAAGCGTGCCCAAGCTATGAAGAATCTTAACAAAGAAACAATAGCTACTATCGAGCAACAAGGCCTTCTCCAAGCATCGAGGCTAAACAAGGACATGAGGGAGATGATCTTTGAGGAAGGCGACCTTGTGTGGATACACTTGAGCAAGGATTGTTTCCCAAAGGAACGTGATTCCAGGCTCAAACCAAGAGGAGATAGCCCCTTCAAGGTCCTCAAGAGAATCAACAACAACGCCTACATCATCAACATCTCGACCTCCAAGTACCTTGTGAGCAATACGTTCAACATCAAGGACCTTTCACCTTTCCATGGAGATGTTCAAGACGATATGCATGAAGAGTCGAGGACAACTCTTTCCCAAGTGGGGGAACTGATGCAGGCCGTCCTACGGACGTCCGTACATTTGCACCACCAAGTCCCCCAAGTAGACCGATGACTCATGCCCGAGCCAAACTCCTTCAAGCTAAGGTGAATTCGCTCCTCATCTCATGTGATTTTGATACATCCTTGGAAGGCTTGCTACTTCATGCTAATACTTTGTGCATCCTCAACTATGAACCCCATGAAGAAGCGCTAAGAGAAGGGACCAAGCCATCACAAGACGGAGTTCCAGCTCAAACTGGCACCAGGCCCAGCGAACCAGTTTCCACGTTGGAAATACCGGTGACCACTCCGGCGGACCAGACCCAGCGCCGGAATTACCGATGACCACCCGAACTAACCGACGCCAACTAAAATGCTATACATTAAGCCATTACAGCGGACGCCGAAACAAACTAGCGACCACCAGAAATTTCGGCGACCATCCCGGCATCACCGGACTTATCGCCAGAATGTCTAAAAGTCAACATGGGTTTGATGCCCGAGAATATTCCTACTTTGTCCAGACTTTAACTTTTTGTGCCCAAATTACCCCTGTTTTTGTGGCTGGCCTATAATTAGCCCCATCCTCCATTGTAATACTCAGACTTGGATAATTAGAATTAGAAGACACCCTTGCGGATCTCCCTAATTCTAGTCTCATGCTCCTTGCTAAAGGAGCACCAATTATCCCCAACCTTGTTGGAGTTTGCATCATGCCTCCCTCGTTGTACAAGGCCTTGGCATCAGATTCCTTTGCCAAGATGTCAAGATCTCACCAAGACTCCCCACTCGTCGTGCCGATTCGATAGAGAGATCTTCTCCCGACGCTGATCCTGCAGATTGCGCCGGACCGGTAGACGCCGGCGTGAGCTATTGGTTTGTATCATGTCTTCGTGTGTGTGTGAGTTCATCATGTTCTTTGTGCGTGAGTTCACGGATTTCACCCTCTCCCTCATCCCCCACTTACACCACCTCGATTTCCAAGGGATTCGTGAAAGATCGGGCCACCCACGAGGTTAGCCCTCAACACACCAGGCCTTCGAGTCCGTGGGAGACAGAACCAGCATGATGATCACGAGCCTACGCTTCTAGGTCGGGAAGATATGCATGCTTTGCTTCACGGATCACTCGTCGACGCCTTTGACTGCACCTGCCTAGTGGTTCCCACCACTAATTGGCACCCTGAGCGATCTCAACTGACGAGGGGTGACCTCGGCAATGCCCATAGGTTGATGGACTTAGTGTTTCATGGAAAGGAGAATGCTAGGGATTTCATCGGCCTAACAAACAAACAAGGGAGGTGATTTACTCAGGTTCAAGCCCTCGTAGAGGAAACCCTACTTCCTGCTTGTCTGCTCATATTATCACTGGAGAATACAAACTCGCTAACTCGACTAGATGCGATCTCGTCGAGAGAGAGAGAGAGAGAGAGAGAGAGAGAGAGAGAAAGGCGTGTGTATCTGATGTCTATTGTCTAGATCTATTGTCGGGTGTTAGGTTGTGTCCTCCTTGTTGGACCCTCCTAGCCTTTATATATGCGAAGTCTACGTCTCAAGTACCAATACGAGTTGGTTTACAAGTTAGAGTTTGTATCTAGTCTAGTCTTGTACTTTTGTTGTCTTGTTCTGCCAGGATTCTATGTCCTTGAAGGCTTCGTAACAGTTGAATCAACATGGGCTTCATGGATCCTGGCCTATCTTCGGGTGAGCCTTTCGTCGGGCCGTACCATATATGCCAATAGTGGGCAGCCAAAGGTTTATGCCCATGTCAGTAGCCCACGAGGCTATGTTCATTTGCTTGCATCCGAGCATAGATTCAAAGTCTTCTTAATATGCTTGGAAGGTGAACTCGAAGATTTCTTCAGATGCTTGAATTTCTCGACTGCCTTGTTTGGCTGATGCTATGGCTGAAGTTCTTTTGTTCTTGAAGTGATATTGAAATTTCAGGTGCTCCCGATGGGAGTAACTGTTGAGACTACACTCGGTAGGCTGAAAGTTATTCTTCTTCATTGTAGATATTCTTCTGTCGACTCCTGTTTGGATGATTCTGTTTTTTCTATCGGGTGCACGACCAGCACTCCTGATGGGAGTAGCACCCGAGGGTATGTTTGAAAGTGTGCATTCGAGCACAGGCTGATGTTTTCGTCATCCGAGGAATTTCTCGACTCAGGTCTTGTAACTTTGCTTTTATGTCGACTTCGTAGGAGAAATTTTATCTATCGAACAAGCAAACTATCATTTCAATAAGTTTGTCATGGGGATTGTGGCCAAATGGGTATGGTGCATCCGACGGATCGGGAACCATTTAATTGCTCTTGGGCAAGAACATCATGAACCTACATCAATATCGAGTCCCCAGACTCGAATTCGGTATATACTGGCGTAATTCAGCTAAGGCCATGGAGGTCTTATTGAGTACTGAATTCTAGGCTCATATTTTATGGGTACCCAACGCATCCATCGAGATTTTTCATCGTATCGTGGATACAGATAGTAACTAGTAGAGCGCATTCGGGTGCGGTTACTAGGCCTCATAGGACGAATTTGTGGGTCTTTCCTTCATGTCGATAGACAAGGCATTCAGACATTTTATCATGGCCGACGCAGTCCGAGAATTCATAATAATTTATTGACTCTGTTGGAGGATATATTTTCTATTGGGTGCGCGAACAACGCTCTCGATCGGAGTTGCCCCCGAGGCTATGTTCGGATGCTTGCATCCGAGCATAGGCTCAGACATATTCTTCATCCGAGGAGATTATCGAGTCGGTTCTTGGCGTAAGTTGACGTGGGTGGCATTAATCGACTCCACTTGGAGGACTCGATAAAATATCTCGATGTAGCCGGTGTTCTTGTAAGCTGTAGAAAATATAAAAAATAGTGAAGTACCTGTATCTTGTAAAGGATATGTGCCTTTTAGTTTTCCATAACATTTTCTGGTGTCATTGGACTCGGAACTTTTGTACTGTAACGTGAGACCTTTTCGTTAGCCTGACGCATGTGGCATCCCGCTAAAACCACTACTAGAAAATCGATGTGTTTTTGTGCATTGCATCATCACGACCGCATGCTCATGTCATCATGCCACATTGCATTTGAGCATCATCATCATCATGCATGGTTTTGTCTAAAACTATTTTTGAAAACCTATTTTGTTTTCCTAAATAAGCCCCGTCTTTATTCAAATACAAATCCCGGGCTTCTCCGGATTATTTTATTTTAGGGGGCAGCCGAACCGGGCCGAACCGACCCAGCCGGCCACCCCCAGTAAACAAAACAGAGCAAAAAAACAAACCCCAGACCCCTACCTACCCCACACCTGCCCAACTTCCGCCCACAGCGACCACCATCCCTCCACCTCACCCCGTCCAATCACAGCTCGCCACCTCACCAGCCCCCTCCCTTTTTCCCTCCACCACACACTCCCGCCCACCAGCCTCCACACCCGCCACCCCGGCAAATCCTCCACCCCCTGGCCCCACCTCGGGATCCCCTTCAGCCTGCCTATCAGCATGGTAGAGACCCCTAGATGCACCCAGCCAGACATCTCTCTCCCATCTCCCTCCTGCCACCCTGGTCCCACTACCCCTGGCCATCTCTCTTTCCCCCACGAACCACTCCCGCATCCCCGCGGCCTCACCTTGTCCCTGGCTCGCGACCCGCGTCGCCGCCCTTCCTTCTGCACGCTGGCTCGATCCCGTTGTGTCCGCCCTCCACCCTGGCCTCTGCGCCTCTTCTCCCTCTACGCTCAGTCCATCGCTGGTCCGTCCTTGCCTCTCCCCACCAACCACCAATCCTCCTTCACCAACCGCCGCCAGGAGCCCGCGTCGCCGCCTGGTCTGGCTCTCCTCCGCCTCACCGGTCCCGTCGCTGGCTCGGCCTCACCTCGGCCGCAACCTCCTCCGCCACGTGATCCACCACCGAAGGTTCCTCCGCCGCCGCCCTCTACAACGTCGGCCGCCTCGAGCTGTGCAAGGTGCCGTGGCAACGCCGCCTCCTGCAACCTCGCCTTCGCGCCCTCTCCATCTCGGCCCTGCCTCCCCGTCCTGTGTCCGGCCACCGTGTTCCTCCCCTCAGGCGGTCGGCCTCCTCCTGCCGCGGCTTCCTCTTCCAAGGGCACCGCCAGCGCGCCATCGTCCGCCGCCGCGTTCTCCTCCAGCCACCGCCTCCCTGTTCCCCTTCAGCGACGCCAAGGCCGCCCTCCTCCACGTTGGCGCCTTCTCCTCATCACTCGAGCCCCGCCTGGAGCCGCCGCCCTTCGTCCCCTGTCGCGCCGTTAACCGAGTCGCCGCGCGCGACCTCCCCTTCTCCATCGTCACCCGCGAGTCCCTCCTTCGTCGCCATGTTCATGGCCGCCCCACCGACCGCCGGCCTCGTCCGCTCCGGCCATCGTTGAGCCCGGCCCCAAGCTTCCCTACAGCGTCCCCGTTCCGCCGCCCTCATGCCCGCCATCTTCTCCGCTATGCCGCTTGTTGCAGCGCAAGCCCCGCTGACGATGCCCGCATTCCGTCCTTCCGCGCGCGCGCCCTCCTGGCGAGAACCGCTCCTCCCCTGCAGTGCCCCTTCGGTCCCGGCGATGCGGCTTTCCAACCTCGCCGCCTGCAAAACCTCGAAATGCGCCCGACGCCCTCATCTCTGCCCTCCTCCACTCTCCCCCGTGTTGCCAAGCCCGCGCCGCTCTCTGCAGGAATTTGGTGACCTGGTGTCGTACTCGTGTCCCCGCCAAGTTCTGCTCCAGGACGGGATGGTGATGTGGTGTTGGTGTGCGTGATGGAGTTGATGTGAAGTTGACACCCGATGCTGTAGTGTCCGTGCCGATGTCCTGGAAGGTTCGTCAAAAACAACTGGACTCAAGATCTTCGCGGAGATGTTCAAGTTCCGAGGTCCCAAGACCGACGCCGTGGGAAATGATCGCCCGATGCCAAGATCAGCCCACGAAGACACCAACGAGAACCACTGTGCTGCCACTTGAAGACCACCGGTGCCAAACCCGAGTCCGACACCGGCAATCGGAGCCGCAAGACCTCGAGTTCTCCTACACAACACCGAGCGACAAGATCTCCTTCATGGGTTGGATGGAACCGTCATGATCTTCTTCATGGATCCGATGGTCGAGACCCGGGAGACCCCGATCTCGGAGTCCGAAGATCGATCCCCGCCGAACCCTGTCGAACCCCGAACCCCCGGAACCAAGATCTTCCGAACCTAGATGTGTGACCCTAAGCCTCTATTTTTATAATATGACATATATCTGTCGCATCATTAAATCATCATGCTTGCATACATGTCATCTGGTGGGTTGGGTTAAATAGTCGATTCACCTAAATTAAATATGGAGTCTATATGCGGGATATTCTAGTCTTATTTCAGACTCCATTTAAATTTGTGTAGCGAACTGATGCCATGTGTTGCCTTGTTAAGTCAACATTTAAATTGTGGGGTAGCTAAACAACTTGAACCATATAATTAAATGTCGGAACCCTAGTTCCGCTTAATATTGCCTAGTCGCATTGCATCTGTGCCATGTCATACATCACATGCATCATGCCTGATCTTCTGTCGTAGTATTAAATAGTGCATCCGGTGTTTCTTTTAGTGTTTGCTTCTTCACGAATTAGGCCGTTGAGTTGATGCGAGTACCGACAAGTTCTTCGGATAATGTACCTTCGGCAGTGTTTCCCAGGCGAGCATTCTCCCCCTTTCTACCTATTTTGCATTTATAGTCTTTACGTCCTCCTATTCATCTATTGCTATCCTTGTTGCGATGCTTTAGTTTCCGTGCACCATTTATATTCCTTGTAGCCTCTATATTGCCTTGAACACATCCTATTGCCTGTTGATTGATAGACAGTCGGCCTTGTGAGTCGTAGTTGCTTGCTCAGGTGCTGCTTCGCGTCATTGTCGTTCCACCGTTGATAAAAGGTTGACACATGCTTAATAATAGAGATGCTTAATGGTGGAGATGATCATGGTTTTCATTACAACTTGATATTAAACTGCTAGATATAACTAATGCAGAGGCATCGGTGGGCAATAGATGTTATTTGGTTCTTCCACGCTCACTTGTGTCCGGTACGATCCCGAGTACTTGATACATGTTCCTTGACTATCGTACTGTCTGCATCTGGGACCATGAATCCCCTTAGCCAGAGCTTGAATCATTTCTTATTTCTTGGGGCCACAAACTAGTTTGGGGCTTTATTACTATCCTGTACTTATGACATGCTTTACTGCTTTATTTAAGATTGTGCGTGGAGCACCTGTACTGTTTTGGATCGTGCCATGTTTTCGCGGTATCGACAAGCCCAGTCACACTTTCGGGTTCCCAGTCGTTTACAGCCGTCGTCACAAACCCTGGGTCCGTTCCGGAGCCGGCCAACTTCGTTGCGGGTAGCTTAGTGGGGTGGCCCCCTGAAATATTTTATGAATCATGTGATTGCTTTATCGTGAAAGCCTTGTTGGGTTTTGATTTGGTTTTTCCAAGGTTGATCGTGCGTGTGTTGCTATTTGTGCACCCCTGCAGGATAAATCTTTCTGAAAGCCGTGTCCGCGGTTATGGACGACTTGGAGCACAGTATCTCGATCATAGACAAGCATAACTAAAGTAGTGTTATAAATTTGACTTAATATGTGACTAGTAATCAGCTCCACTACAACGGAATGGATAATAAAAGTGCCAACAACTGGTGGAACTAGGGTGTATCGTGTCATGTTATACCTGCCTAGTAAGTATCGCAACTGCAATGGATTGAACTAATAGTGCCAACAACTGCTGGGTTTGAGATGTCACATGCTAGTTGTATCTGACTAGTAAGTACTGCAACTACAACTGAATGATTAACTAAAATTGCCCACTACTTATGCTATCAGGATGACTCATGATATTTATATCTGATTAGTAAGTGCTACAACTATAATGGAATGAATAAAACTGACAACTGTGTGAGTTTCTTGGTTTAACTTCCTCGTTTGGTCTCGAGGGGGGAATACCAGGATGGGTATGATTGGTGTTAGTATCAGGTTGGATCCGAATAGGTCTCTCTTATCCCTCTCTAATAGCCGACAGATGAATCGAGTCTCTATAGGTTGTTTAGTGCATGCTTCGCTGTCGCTTCAGTTCACCATACCTATGTAGGCGGGAGCCGCCGAATTCTAGCCTCGTTGTGTACTGGCCTCAGTACTAACGCTCATCTTTTTCCTTTGGCCTTTGTCGGCACCCCTTTTGTTTTAGCAGGTTTGAGATCGACGTCGTTAGCAGGGTTACCCTTCCAGCTTGACCTGGGCAGGGTTATGGACGCCATTGGTTATTCTTCAGGGCTCTTAGCCCCATTTGCATCTTGTCCGTACTCAGACGTTGTATCGTTTTTAAGGTGATTTGGATCTTTGTATTGTATATTTGTATTCTTGGCTCATGGAGTCCTTGTTGCATATATATGTTCTGTAGGTTCCATCGTGGACTAATGTGTAATGGTATTACTTTGTTTCCATCCGCACGAAAATGCCTTGTGGGCGTCCTTGAATCGTTTCTATGTGGGTTTGGCGGGAAGCGCTAAAATTTGCATAGGGCCGATTCGAGGGTGTTACAACGTCCTTAGTCTGACCTGTTAGTTGGGCTGCAACAGGGTCAGACTTTTCAAGGATTCAACGTTTAGGCAGAGTTAGCTACTCAGGCAGTCACGTATGAGGTGCTCGTGGGCACGTAATCGATGACACTTAGGTTAATCGAAAAGGACGCATCTGCCGAGTGTTTCAAGTGCGATTAAAATAAACAATTATTGACTCTTGATAGGGGAAACTTAGCTTTATTTGTAGTTGCCGTAGATGAAGTCGATGCGGCCGCGGTCGAAGTTGACGTGCTAGCGGGTCGCGTCGCAGACGAAGTCGATGTGGTAGTGGGATGCCAGAGACGGATATTGTATCGGGTCGCCGAAACCGAAAATTGTAGCGGATTGCCGTAGCCGAAGACTTTAGCGGGTCGTCGCACCCAAAGAATTTAGCGGGTCACTATAGCTGATTGAATCGATGTTCACGGTTGCGGAAGCCGATGCAACCGTTCGGTCGGATGGAGCTAATGCAACGGACGTGTAGTGTCGATATGCGGATGAGCTCGATGCAGGAGACAAACAAAGGACTGTTATGGCTGAGTCGAAGTAGTCTGTGTTGATGACGAGGTCGAGGGAGTTCCATGGCGGTCATGAAGTCGAGCCATGGCAGAAGTTGATGTGGTGGAGAAATCTTCAGGGTCGATGGCGTTGCTGGCAGTTGCATATGGGAGACGTAGTCGAAGTGGAGTTGTCGTGGAGTTGTCATGCGTTGTCAGAGTCTAACTTGTCATGGATGTTGCGAGAAACACAATTTAATTTTGTTCAAGTCCCTCATAAATACAATCAACATTAATTTTTTAAATCAGGGAAAATAAAAAATAAAAAGTAGCCTTGCGGGCTGAAAAGGTACTCCCTCAGTCTCAAAATAAGTGACTTATATTTTTCTAGATACATACGAATCTAGACAAACTCACGTCATTTATTTTGAAACAGAGGGAGTACTAGATTTAGAGCAGAAAATTAATAGTAGTTAGAGGATCAGAATAACATCGCCGGTTCTTTGTTCGTAGTGTTTGATTGTCCAACAAGAGTACACGAGACGTCTCCTTTCTTTCCTAGGACTCGGTCCTCTTTTTTTACCTTCCAAAAAACCGTACATGCAATACTTTTCCTTGGAGCTCGGTCGTGTTCAACCTGGAGGTTTCCTTTTTTCCTGGACTTCGGTCCAACCTCATCCGAGTAGAGCTGCTGCTTCTGCTTCTCACTTTTTAAAATTTCCTTGCTTCACATGCCGTACGCAATTGTTGGTTGCCTTTTTTCCGCCTTCTTCACGTAGATTACACTCGAGTACCCGAAGTGTCCAGCGATAGTTTAAATTGTGTGGCTTCGTTTGCTTGGCAGCCGTACACGGGAGGCGTAATCGTCATAGAGCCCCCGTGCGTAGTTGTGGTCGTGGGCGCAGCAGTTACTGGGTTGACGGACCAGAATAGAGCGGGGATGAAAGGCAGAGGTTTTTGGGTTCCCCACGCGGAAGTGGAAGTCCTTGATCATGAGATTGGTTTTTTCATTGAAGTCGACGGAAGCTGAAACAGGAGGGTGGGTGTGGATTGGCGAGATTGCTGCGGATCTCACCGCCCTTGATTGCCGTGTTGCTGCTTGGTGAAGAGGAACTCACGGAATCCATGGCTCCAACGCTTAGATTTTCCACAAACGGTGCCAATTGATGAGGGGTGACCTCGGCAATGTCCATAGTGATGGCCTTAGTGTTTCATGGAAAGGAGAACGTTGATGATTTCATCAGCTTAATAGACAAACAAGGGAGGCAATTTACCTAGGTTCGGGCCCTCGTAGATGAAACCCTACTTCCTGCTTGTTTGCTCGTATTATCATTGGAGAATACAAACTCGTTGAGTCGACAAGATGCAATCTCGTCGAGATAGAGAAAGGCGTGTGTATATGATGTCTATTGTCTATCTCTATTGTCGGGTGTTAGGTCGTGTCCTCCTTGTTGGACCATCCTAGCCTTTATATATGAGGAGGCTAGGTCTCAGGTACCAATACGAGTTGGTTTACAAGTTAGAGTTCGTATCTAGTATAGTCTTGTACTTTCCTTGTCTTGTTTTGCTAGGATTCTATGTCCGTGTAGGCTTTGTATCTATTGAATCATCATGGGCTTCATGGATCTTGGCCTATCTTCGGGTGAGCCTTCCGTCAGGCCGTACCGTATATAACAATAGTGGACACCCGAAGGGTTATGCCCATGTCATCAATGCTTCGGCATCAGCCTACGACACGGACAACAACAACAATTGCGACTTTCATCTATGCGATCTGTTGTCGGAAGACGGTATCTGCGGCTTCGTGTCAGAAAGCTGCGGGAGCAACGGTTTCCCCAACCTCTACATGTGTGTCGTCATCACCAACGGTGGTGGCGGCACTCAAGGAAACACCGGCAATGGAGGACCCACCAACACCGGCAACAATGGCCCTACCAATGGCGATCCTCCCAACCCTCCCAACCCCGACGCCAACGACGTAAATGGGTCCGGTCGCCCACAGATCCACGTCTTGGAAGAAGGGTGGGAGTGAGTCGGGGAAGCCCTGCGGGGCAACCCCCTTATAGAAGACGCATCCCACGACATGCTGATGGGCTACCACTGGCTCCTCGTAAATGTTGTAAATGCTGAACTTGCGGCATGCAAAAAGGCAGCCAATGAATCAAGCACACGACGGGCAACAATCTCCTCCATCGGTGGATCTTCCTCGAAGGGCAAAGGTGCTAGAGCTCCCAAGAGACGCTCTCAGCTCGACCACCTCGACAATGAAGCTCGACAAGAGGACACCAAAGCACTTGACTTCTCGTTCATGTCGGTAGACTCCAGGGGTCAGATGATCCCCAAAACGCCGCAATATGCAGTGATAGTAGCTACTACATACCTGTTGACCAACCAGCCTCCGGCTGTAGATCCACAATCTGCCATGCACCGATCTGCCATCGCTGGGCTTTGGTTGGTAGAAGCTGCGCTGGCCAAACAAACAATGTCGGAGCACAAGAAATCAAAAAGGTGCCATTCGCGAGGAATCGCACGCCGTCATCCAACGAGGAAGATCACGACCTGTCACGGTGACGCTGCAGCTCGCATCGAAGAAGCCGCAACTACGATGCCTATGATGGAATCACACAACGCAAGGTCGACAAGATGCGCATCAAACCCGCCTACTCAACCGAGTTGGAGGACGAAGAAACAAGGATATGTGGCTCTAGCTGCTTCAGCAGGGCCATACGGCAAACTTGGATGCCGAAAGTCTTCAAGCTTCCTTCGGATAACCCAAAATTCGACGCTCGCCAGGAGCCAAATATTTTCTTGGATGACCATGTTCAGTCAGTCAATTTAGGTGGCAGATGCAAGAACATAGCTATGCAATGCCTATAGCTACAGCTGAAGGGCGCCGCCAGATCTTGGATCAATAACCTTCCTCGCGGCTCAGTTCGCAGCTGGTAAGAGATGGTGTACAGCTTTGTCCACAACTTGAAAGGCACCTACAAGCGGCATGCATCAATCAAAGAACTCCACGCCTACTGTCAAAAACCCAGCGAGTCCCTCTGCTCCTACATTCAACGGTGGTATATCATCAAGAACTCCATGGATGACATCTCCAAGGAGCACGCAATCGATGCGTTCAACAACGGCATGCACCATCGCGAGATCAGGGAGGAGTTGGGCCGCACCAAGCCCAAAACCACTGACAACCTGATGGACATCACGAACTGGTGGGCAGATGGCGAAGGCGCCATCCACAACAACTGTGTTCGTTCAGACGATGAGGATGACCTCGGCCGCAGGTGCGATCACCGAGGGAAGCATCGAAGGCACGACTACAAGCATCACGAAGAGGTTGACATGGTCGTAGCCGGCTATGCCGACAAGCGTGACGATGGAAACCACAACATCGGATACTGCAGTAGAAGTTACCACGACAGCGGTAAAACAACACAATTGTGGCAACACCGCACCAGTGATGATGCACCTAGCGCCATGAAAAGGCTTTCTAGACCATGCAACGTCCACTTCTACATTGAGAATAAGCACAGGAAGAAAAAATCCAGCCACCTCCTCAACGACTGCCACAAGTTCCAAAAGCTCAAAAAAGCGTACACCCAATTGCACCGCGACACGACGAACCAGGGGTACAGAACCATACCAGGCCCCATAGAATACGGGGCACCACCACCACCCGGAGGACCCCCATAGCCCGCGGTTGTGCTGGAGCCGAACAACGCAGCAGAACAATACCCACGCCCGCTGGGGAACATGTGCATGATTCAGAAAAGGTGCCCCTCCAATAGGACCCAAAATAAAATCACTCGCCAAATCAACTTGGCGGTCACCGCTCCACCTAAAACCCCTGAGTACCTCAGTGGGTCTGAGTCCTGCATCACATTCGATAAAACTGATTACCCATGCCAGGTCCCTTGCCCAGACCATTCCTCCCTTGTGCTCAAGGCGTAGATCAACGACTTTGAGATGAGCAAAGTCTTCATGGATGGAGGTAGCGGCATTAACCTGATGTTCGCCAGCACCCTGCGCGCCATGCGAATCCCCATCTCCAGCCTGGAAGCATCTGAGACGACCTTCCACGACATCGTACTAGGGAAAGGAATCTACCCCTGGGAAAAATATGGTTGGATGTCATCTTCGGCACACCTGAAAACTTCCAACGTGAGCGCCTTGAGTTCGAGGTGGTCGACTGGCCATCTCAGTACCACACCATCCTCGGGCACATAGCATTTGCACGGTTCTTGGCGGTGCCGCACTACGCATACCTCCTGATGAACAGGTCTTGCACCAGGAACAAACGTCGTTATCACAATCCAAGGGAGCTTCACTAGGTATAACAACTGTGATAGGGAATTCAACAGAATCTCCTAGTTCTTTGGCAGACAAGAGGAGCTGGAAAATCTCAAGGAGTTGACGGGCAACAGTCTTCCTCTTGTGAGCAAACAAAATGCACTAGAGCAATCATTTGACTCCGCGGTGAACACCAAGGCGGTCCAGGTCCACCCGACGGACCCGACCAAGATGGCCCTTATCGCTAACAACCTAAGTTCCACATAGGAACTCGTGCTCATCGAATTCCTCCATGGCCGCTAGGAAATCTTCGCGTGGTGTCCTGTGGACATGCCAGGAGTTCCCAAAGAATTCGTAAAGCATGCACTCAACGTGTTCCTAGATGCAAGACATGTCAAGCAGTCGATGCATCGACTGTCAGAAGCAAGGGCAAAAGTGGTCGGAGTGGAAGTCAAGAGACTACTCGACGCTGACTTCATCTGCGAGATAAAGGAAAGCACCTAGGTAGCTAACCCCGTGATGGTTCCAAAGAAGGACTCGGGCATCCTGCGGATGTGCATGGACTTAACCTACATCAACAAACACTGCCCGAAGGACCACTTCCCGTTACCACGGATCGATGAAATCACCGTCTCCATCGCGGATGCGAGTGCCTCTCCTTCCTTGATGCCTACTCAGGCTATCACTAGATCCGGACGGAAGTGGAAGACCAAGAAAAAACGGCATTCATCACACCGTCGGAGTCTACTGTTACAACACGATACCCTTCGAGCTGAAGAACGCAGTGCCACCTACCAACGGTGCATGCATTCCTGCCTGAAGAACCATCTTGGATATAACATTTAGGTCTATGTCCATGACATAGTAGTCAAATGAAGGAGGAAACTACGATCATTGACGACCTCCGCGAGACCTTCTATAACCTTGAACGCTATAGGATCAAGCTAAATCCGGAAAAGTGTGCCATCGATGTACCATCTGGGAAACTACTCGGGTACCTCATCTCCGCAAGGCGAATCGAAGCAAACCTGAAAAAGATAAAGGCCATACTGGCCATGGAGAAGCTGAAGAACATCAAGGGCGTCTAGCAACTAGCTGGGCGAATTGCAGTGCTCATTCGATTTATTAGTCAAATGGGCGAGAAGGCGTTGTTGTTCTACCAAGTCCTTCGCAAGAAGAACCAACTCGAGTGCACGAACGAATCGCAATAAGAATTCTAAGATCTCAAGTGCCTTCTCTCAACCTTGCCCAACCTGGTGACCCCCAAGGAAAAGGAGCTAATGATGCTATACATAGCATCCACTCACCAAGTGGTCAGTACCGCCCTTGTGCTAGAACAAGCTGAAGAAAATAAAGTCCATGGGGGTGCAACGTCTAGTGTGTACTACCTTAGCGAGGTGCTCACACCCACCAATTAGTAGTAGTACCTGCATTACTAGAAGCTGGCCTATTGTGTCTTCATGACTGCACGGCGACTGCACCACTACTTCCAGGAGCACCCGATAATCGTGGTGAATGACGCCCCGCTAAATCACATCCTCAATAACCCCGGTGCAACAAGGCGGCTCATCCTCTGGGGCATTGAACTATCTCCATGAGACATCACCTACAAGTGTTGAACGGTGATCAAGTCGCAATTTCTGTCGGACTTCCTCGTCCACTAGATGGAGCTCTAGCTACCAGATACACCAGACATGTCCAGCCTATGGACACTGCATTTCGACAGATCCAAGCGCTGAGAGGGAGCCGATGTCGGTGTCATGATGACATCTCCACAGGGTGAAAAAATACGGTATATACTGCGGATGAAGTTCCGCGCATCCAACAATGAAGCGGAGTATGAGGCCCTGCTCCATGGGACACGGAAGGCCAAAGCCTGCGGCACAACTCGACTCGTCATCTATGGCGACTCTAACCTCGTGGTATAGAAGACCATGAATAAGTGTGACGCCATCAGCGACAACATGATCGCATAGAACGACCTCTACAACGCACTCGAAGGGGACTTTGATGGCTGCGAACTATGGCATGTCGGCTAAGAAGGCAACGAGCAGGCTGACAAGCTCGCCAACATCATCTCCACATGCGCCCTGGTGACACCAGGCATATTCTTGAAGAAAATATATGAATGTTTCATCAAGCTCAAGCCTACCAAAGGCCCACCTGAAGCAGCCACACACTCGGTGGCTATGCCACCCGAAGAGGCCGAAGCATCCACTCAAGCAGAACAAGATCCTCCACTTGAAGGCCCCATGGAAGTCATGGTCATAGAGCCATCGTGGACCCAGCCATACGTCACGTACCTACTCACCAAGAAGCCGCCGAATGATCCGATTGATGCATGCCACATTGCCTGGTGCTCCAAGGCCTTCACCATCATCAAAGGCGAGTTGTACAAGCGAAGCATCACTGGTGTCCTACAATGGTGCGTCACCAACAGTGACGGTAAGAGCATCATCCTCAGTATCCACAAAGGCACCTGCGGACATCATGCTGGCAGTCGCGCCCTCATCGCCAATGCACTACTGGCTAGTTTCTACTAGCCAACAGCGATGCGCGACACCAAGAGCATAGTCAATAAGTGCAATGTCTATCAGACTTTCGCGGATAAGCCACACGCACTAGGCGCAGAGCTCTGGCCAATACCTTTGGACATGCCCTTCATGCAATGGGGACTTGACATGGTCAGGAAGCTGTAGAAGTCGTTGCCCGGAGGATACATTTTACTCCTTATCATAGACAAATTCACCAAGTGGATAGAGGCTACGCCCATCACCGACCAGACTGGAACTACCGCTGTCAAGTTCCTCGAGTCCATCGTCTTTAGATTCGGGGTACCACATAACATCATCACCGATAACGAGACAAACTTCACCTCGAAAGAGTTCTAGGATTTCTGCAAAAATCTAGGCATCAACACCAGCTACGCTTCTATGGCACACCCCTAGGCCAATGGTCAAGTCGAAAAGGCCAACAGTCAAGTCGAAAAGGCCAACAGCCTAGTCTGCAACAGCATCAAGAAGCGCCTACTTCGGCCTCTAGAACGAGAAGTTGGAGCATGGGCAGACGAGTTACCCTGCGTGCTATGGAGACTGCGCACAACCCCAAACAGTGCCACAGGCTACACACCTTTCTTCATGGTGCACGGAGCTGAGGCGGTACTACCAGCCGAGGTAGGCTATAAGGCCCCATGGATCGTCACCTAAAGCGAAGACGAATCTATGGTCGTACTCAAAGACTCCATTGACCTTTTAGACGAGGCACGTGAAATCGTTGCCGAGCGGTCAACGGTGTACCAGCAGAGCCTACACAACTGCCACAGTTGATGGCTACACCCAAGGTCCTTCGCCGAAGGTGACCTCGTCCTACATCTGAAGCAAAATACGCACCTCAAGCTCGAATCCCCATGGGAAGAACCCTATGTGGTCATAGAAGTGATCCTAGGTGGCGCCTATCACCTCAAGGACGTAGAGACTGGAATCACATACTCCAACCCATGAAACATCGCGTAGCTGCGACGCTTCTGCCATTAGATGTTTTTACCTTTTCAATAAGGCTACTCAGCCAGGCTACTTAGACAAACAATATACCTCCTGCCATTCTTCAACAAATAAAGCTAAGTTCCTCAAGTATGAGTCTTGCAATGTTTTATTATGCATATTTCCCTTGGGGGTTGCGCCTCCCTGATAACCACGTCATAAATACAACCGACTCACCATCACGATGGCCCGAGTAGCTGACTCTTCTTACAATCGACCCCTTGAAAACTCTAACCTAGTTGTAGCCCAACTGACTGGTTGGCAAGGTGTTGAGACTTATAGACGTCGGGCTAACGAAAAGGCATCGCATAATCACACTAGAACATATACAAACTAACAAGTTTATGAAAATTACAAGGGCCACAATACCCAATCGAAACTATAAACACTTTACATCACTTGTATGTACTTTGCAGGATAACACTATGCTACCATCGTTGAAGTAAGACGTTGGTGCACTCGTCAAACAACTGGATGATATCCTCCGTAGGCTGGGAAACCGCCTGATAGTGTGGCTGCATTTTCCACGCCATACCATCCGGAGGTGCCGGCGGCCCTTCAACGATAACCTCTAGGTCCACATCTAGATGTTGCATATGCACAAAAGCCAAAGCAGACTTTGCACCCGCAAAAAGTTGCTGGTGCACGCACTCGCATACAACACCTACATCGTGAATGTTTCGCAACAGCGCCAACAGGCTCGAAGGGGCTTCATCCAGTGGAAACATAACCTAGAAAATATGCTTAAAGGAGGATTGAGCCTTCTTCAAATAGTGCAGCACTTGCACAATGCAATCTTGTAGTGTCGCCAACATGTTCGCTCGATCCTGATCGGTCCAGAAGAACCCGCCAGCCTCTAGCTCTACCTGAGTAAGGCTATTCATACAGACGTTGACGCGCTCTTTATCTTCCTAAGGAATAAGATTCACAACTTCATAAACAAGACAAAGACATGTCTGTCGACATCATCAGAAGCCAATAAGAACACAAATCAGTCGAAGAAAGATCACATCACAGCTGTTTGCCGATTTGAGCAACTTTGCCAAGCTGATACCTTTACTGCTCCGCAGCCTTCTCTGCTTTCGAATTCCACACATCAGCGTTTCCATGGGTAATCAATAGATTCTTCTCCAAATCCTTCACATGGTCGCATGGGAGGGGGAGCTAAGAAAGTCCGTCCACCCTCAAGCGTGGAGGAGCTAAAGGAGTAGAGGATGATGACATGTCTTATGTGCCACTCGCGGGACCCTAATCAAGTAAACAATCGAAGAATAAGAACTTATGTTCAAGATGCAACAAGTCGAAAGAACACGAGAAACAGAAAGCAACCAATATATACGCAGTTACTTCAATGGATTTTGACAGGTTCTGGTGGTTCAGGATCACAAAAGCATTCGAAGAAACTACAAAGACTGAACAATACTATACAATAAAAGCACTAGAAAGGACATGACATGGCCTACGCAGAAGCATCCGAAGGCTTCACAACACACATGGCGGCCTCCGATGTTGTGGCTTTTGCTGTGGCTAATTGTCTCTACTCCACGGAGTACTTTGCAAGCATCTCGATGAGCCGCGGGCCGTATTTCTTACAACATGATGCAAAGGAAGCCAATGCTAACTCTTCGCCTTATGTTGTCACCGACATCTTGGAGGTAATCTTGTTGATGTCTATCCTAGCACCGCAAGCCTGTTCCATCGCTAGTCTAAGGGAGGCACCCACTCCCTTATGCGAAGGCCTCAGCAAGACCACCGATGTCTTCAATGGCCTTGGCTTTCGAAAGCATCTCCTGATGTAGCCCGACCTATGGTCGTTACCACATCATGGTCTACAACTTATGCCAACTCGTCATGGACTCCAAACGTGATTTAGTTCCTCTATCCGAGCCCACATCCTACCCTATTGAATGTTATACTACTTCATAATCTGTCCATTATCATGATAGGTTCACACCGACAAGTACGGAGGCAAGGGAGGAAGCCCGAAGCACCATGCCCAACAAGACGGAGGTTTGGAAGAGGAGACGGAAGAAGCTCCAGACAAACTGGCGCTAGGACTGGCAAAACCGACGCCACCACCGAAATTACCGGCGATAGCTCCAGCGATCCGAAGCCCCCACCGGAAAGTATGGCGCCCAAACCGGCAAACCGGACCCGCGCCAAAAGCGCCTTCTGTATACCTTTCCTACATACGACTGGAATATCCGGCGATGATCGAAAATCTCGGCATCAGATCCGGCACCGCCGGACTTATCGCTGGAAATGCCGTTTGTGCACGGATCTAGGTTTGATGTCCTGGAATATCCCGTTGATACATTGCAAATGTATCTATAATTTTTGATGTTCCATGCTTGGTTTTATATACTTTCTGGTGTTTTGTCCACACTTTGGAGTACTTTTCATATGATTTCTTGGACTAACCTATTAACAAGAGCCACAGTGCCAGCTGCTTGTTTTCTGCTGTTTTTGGTTCCAGGAAAGTCAGAAAATGAATATTCCTAGAATTGGACGGACAAAAGCCAAAGTGCCAATTTTTCTGGAAGACATCTGAAGCCAGAATACGAGACGGAGAAGAGCTGGGGGCCGGCCACACCACCTGTCCACGCGGCCAGGCCTGGCCCATGCCAGGGGGTGGTCTGTCCGACCCCAGCACCCACTCGACCTCTCCTTCCGCCTATATATTGCCCTCGGGACCAAAGCCCTAAGTACCCGCTCAAAAATCCACGAAAGAGTTTGTACCCGCTGTCATCTCCATCCCTAGATCGGGAGGGATCTGAAGCTCTTCCCGGCACCCTGCCGGAGAGGGGAATTCACCCTGGAGGCCTTATTCATCATCATGCAAGCCTTCAGTGTGATGCGTGAGTAGTTCATCTCTAGACTACGGGTCCATGTAGTAGCTAGATGGCTGGTTCTCCTCCTTTGTGCTTTCATGCCTAGATCTTGTGAGCTCCGTTCATGATCAAGATCATCTATTTGTAATCCATACATGTTGTGTTTGCGGGGATCCGATGGATATTGAGGTGCTACTTTAGATTGATTATTGATTCTATCATGTCTTTGTTATTTGTGATCTTGCATGCTTTCCGTTGTTAGTAGCTATCTTGGCCAAGTAGATGCTAGCAACTCCAAGAGTTAGTATTTATGCTCGATAGTGGGTCCATGCCTCTGGTAATCTGGGGAAGTGACAGAAATCTCTAAGGTACTAGATGTGTTGTTGCTACTAGGGAGAAAACAACAATCCTTTGTTCATAAAACAATCGTATTGTTTACTTTACATAATTAAATAAAGCAATAATCTGTTGCTTGCAACTTAATACTGGAGGGGGTTCGGATGATCTGAAGGTGGATTATTAATCATAGATGCAGTTGGATGGCGGTCTATGTATAATGTTGTAATGCCCAATCAAGTTCCAAAGGAGTCAAGATGATTAGTATATGCATGTATTGCTTTCTCGATGTTTGTCAATTGCCCCGCTGTAATTTGTTCACCCAGCATGTTATCTATCTTAAGGAGAGCCACCTCTAGTGAACTATGGACCCCGGTCCTTTCTTTTACATACAATCTACAAATTGTTTACTGATTTGTGTTTACTTTCTGCAAACTATTACTTCCTTCCATTCGATACGTTTAAAGCTTTGTTTTCAGCAAAACCGGTGAGATTGACAACCTCATCGCAAGTTGGGGACAGAGTTCTGTGGTTGTGTTGTGCAGGTCTCCACATTGCTACTAGCACCGGTAGTGCGCCCTGCCAAGGCTCAGCTAGCAACACCTTTGGTGTGTTTCCTTGCTCCTACTGGTTTGATTAAACCTTGGTTTCATAACTGAGGGAAACTTACTGATGTGCTCATCATACCTTCCTCTTGGGGTTCCCCAACGAGCTCCACATCAACACCGAGCCATCACCCCTTTACTTACCCTTTTGCCTAAACTACCCCCATTCTAGTGGCTGGCCTATAAATAAATCCCCCACCACTCATGGATCCAGGAGGCACAAATGATAGACTAAAGACACCTCCTTTGTGGAATCTCTACTATTGCCTCATCCCATTCACCAAGGGGACCGACTATTGTCACCACCTTTGTTGGAGTTTGTATTGCGCCTCCCTCGTTGTACAAGGCCTAAGTTTGCAAGTGCATGAGCGTAATTGGCAAGATCCTCTCTAAGGTGTTCTTCCCTCTCCACTTCGGATCGAGGGAGCACATTGACCGATGTTTCCTTGCGAAGATTCTATCGAACTAGTGGCCACCAGCGGGAGCAATCGGCCTTGTATCATGTGAGTTTTGCGTGTGTTCATCGTGTTCTTCGCGAGGTCTGTGTCCGCTTTCGCTACCTTCTCCCTTTCACCTCACTTTCCCATCGATTTGACCACGAGATCCGTGAAGATCGGGCCACCCTTGAGGTCACCCCTTATCATCTGGTATCAGCAGCTTTTGGTTGCCACAGATTTCACATAGATTTGGTTTTTCCCCACAAATTTGAAAATTCCATGAAAATAGCCCCAATTCGTCTTTTGGATTGATCTGTGATTTGGGTGCGTTTTGGTAGATATTGATCCGTGGATTACTTTCTAAACTTGTTGATCTACCTTCCCCTGTGTTCCCATGGCCTAATTCCATCATTTGCCCCTTAGATCTGAAGTTTTCCATCAATTTTTTCCGCAGAAAATCGTGTTTTTCATGTCCCGAACTTGTTCCAGCGCCAGGCCTGGTCGACCGGTTCAGCAACCAGAATTTCCAGTCAGAACTCCGGTGAAACCGGCTCCACCGCCGGAAATTCCGGTGCGATTTCCGGTTCGACCGATTTGGCCGCCAATTGGTTCAGCTTCGCACCGTTTTGAGCATAATTTTTGCATCCGAACTCGGATTTTGGTGTTCTTTAGCAAATTTCGAAGAGGAGAAGGAGCTCTACATCATCGTCCAAGTGGTTCATGCTATCTGCTCCATCAAAATTCTTTGAGCAAGGCGGAATTCAACAATAAAGGGTGAAGATCAACGAGGAAAGGTATAAAAATTCCGCGACTTCTCCCGACTTGCATTTCTTTGTGAACTCCACCATCTTTGCGACCAACGCACACCTATTGAGACTACTTCCTCCTATGATTTCTTGGGCTATGAATATTTGAAAGCTTGTAGAATTCCGAGCAAAAGTTGTGAGCGCGCTAACTCATATGGTTACCTTGTATAGTGGTTGGCACAAGGAAGAGGCAAGATAAAAAATTAGAAAAAAACAAAAGGAAAAAATAGACAAAAAATCAAAAAAGAGAGAAAGAAAGAAAGAAACAAGTGCCTCATAAAAAATAAAGCACAAGCTCAATGAACATCAAATAGGTGGTACTTATTGTGCATATCTTGTAGCCTACCAATTTATTGCAGTCGAACTAGCGCCTCTCCTTGCACTTGTGCGACACGAGCTTATAGTAATCATTTTATTCTTAGCTTACTTTCTCTGTCGCACAAGTCCCATTTATCCTACCGTATGTGTTTCCTTGTACATATTTCCTATCTTGTGGTTTGACTTGTTTTGCTTTGTGATCATCATGGTTCTTTCTTGCCATTACAATATCTTGATTTCGGATTGTTCTTGGACATGCCACCTTCCATGCCTATCCACCATAAGCTTTGTGTGTGTGTTTTGTTTAGTGCTTAGTTGGTTTTGGTGTTCCGCGTGAACTTCACTTTACTTGGTTTTGATTGCTCTCAAGTGTGGCCACTTGCACGACACTATCTTCCAAGGTAAAGAAAGGTTTGACGTTGCATCCCTAAACCCCTACCACTTACATATACACCACTTGGTCTTGTGAATCATGTCTAGGGACTCGGGAATCGAGGATGATATCTATCAAGAATCCATGATGAGCCACCATGACTACAACTCCACAAGTATAGAGGACATGACAGAGCACTACACCGACAACGGCTCCGCATGCTTTGAGGACTTGGAGCACTACACCTACGATGACTCCACATGCATGGAAGACATGGAGCACGTCATCAACTATGGCTCCTTTAGAATGGAGGAATTGGAGCTCTAGATCGACAATGGCTCCTCATGCATGAAGCACTACACCAACAATGGCTCCACATGCTTGGATGATATGGAGTACTACATCAACAATGAATCCCCACGCATGGACGACTTCGAGTGCTACAACGACGACGCGTCTTAAGCATGGAGGACATGGCGAACTTCATCGACATCGAGGGCTCTTCCTTGAGCCATGAAGAATTCTTACACCGCTTGGAGATGGAAGACTACTACGCCAAGCAAGAGGAGGTGCATCATCAAGAAACCATGACCTTCAAGGCCAAGCGTGCCACACCAAAGGGCACCACCTACTTCGATGATCCACCTCCAAGGCGTCAAGTGCCACCACCTACATGGCGTCATGTGCCACCATCTCCAACGCGACGAGCAGTATCACCTACAAGCCGTCAAGTGCCACCATCTCCAAGACGCCAAGAACCACCATATTCAAGGCATCAAGCGCATCTATATCCAAGGCATCAAGTGCCACCTACTCTAAGAAAAGTGGCACCCAAACATCATCTTACAAAGGAGGCGCCACGAAGCAAGAATCTTCATTGATAAACATCCTCTAGAGATCATCACCAACATCAAAAGGATACAAGACGTTAGTCAAGGCATCTTCGCCATGAATACGGAGAATACATGCTGAGCACCATCCATCATGCTCAACCAAGCTCAAGAAGGCACCACCATCACAAGAAGAGTGCCTAGGAAAAGGATCATTGTCGCGAGCATCATGTGGAAGACCAAGTGCTTCACCAACATAAACCTTCAGCAAGGCACGCTAATGACCTCCATCGACACCATCACCATAAGGCACCTTCCACTAGAAGTGCCACCACCAAAATGGCACCAAGGGAAAGCCTTCTTCCGCGCCATCAAGCTTCAACGCTAAAACTTCAGGTTCAAGATGAAGCATCCAACTACAAGAGCTTCAATACAACTTCTTCTCCAAGCACTCCAAGAATGTCATTCAAGCAAGATATGCACCCCTACGTTGCCAAGTTGGACGAGGCCTTCAAAAATATGACCCCCCAAGAGATAGAAGAAAACAAGTTGTTTTGCCAACAATTGGATGCAATAGTGAAGATGGCGTCAAGGAACAATGTCGGAGCGCTGGCACCCGGGTGCCACGTCCCCTCGTTGAACGCGCCCTGCAGCCTAGGACTCCTCGACCTCTAGAGGTGGGATGCCTCTTGGAGGGACCGAACCAGGCAGGCATCACCAGGCACCCTCCCGAGGGATAGTTCTGCGGCCTCATGTAGCACCATCAAGCCACGGATACCCCTGGGTGCGTCCAGGGTAGAGCAGTAACTACACCGCATGGAGCACATACTACAACCCTAGCAACAAGTACATCCAGTATGGGACTATCGCAGCATCAACCACCTTAGAAAACAAGACCCGGTCCACCCTCCTTTCGCAGGGCTAGGACAGGTGCTATCATGTCGTGCATTACCCCTAGTTGTCGTTCTGGTGCAAAGGAGGGAAAAGTTGAGAGCGTATGATGAAGACGAGCGACATCAACAAAGAACACTTTATAGGAGGATGGAGTGGAGCACGGCGAGCTGGACCGGGTCCATGTAAAGTAGTATCCTAGATCGAGATTGATGTCTACGCACGCTTCTATTCTTGTAGACAGTGTTGGGCCTCCAAGTGCAGAGGTTTGTAGAACAGCAACAAGTTTCCCTTAAGTGGATGACTCGAGGTTTATCGAACTCAGGGAGGAAGTGGTCAAAGGTATCCCTCTCGAGCAACCTTGCAATCAAGATACAAGAAGTCTCTTGTGTCCCCAACACAACCAATAAACTTGTCAGTTGTATAGGTGCACTAGTTCGGCGAAGAGATACTGAAATACAAGTAATATGGATGATTATAAGTGGTAATTGCAATCTGAAATAAGAGTGGTAGCAAGCAAACATGTAACAAGACTGATTGTAAACAGTGTTTCAATGCTTAGAAACAAGGCCTAGGGCTCATACTTTCACTAGTGGACATTCTCATATCAATATCTTCTCTTCATTATGCTACCCTGAACTACTCTCCTGTTGGACGATGTAGGGCTATAACAACACACCTTAATGTTCACATTCCCCATCTAGATAACCCCTCACCATCACCTTGAGCGCTAGATGGTTCCAACAAACATCACAATCTCATAGAGACATCCAACTCAAATTATACTCATGATAAGTTTTTATGTAACCTTAGCCAAAGTGCCACACGGTGTGCACACTATCAACTTCACACACGTGGGGATAAACAGAGATTAATTAAAGCACTTCAGTAGCAGAATAGATCTATAGATTACAAAGCTCATGATCTCATAAGATCATGCATAGAGAGAGACATGAACACATAGCTACCGGTAGAGCCTTAGCCTCGAGAGAGAACTACTCCCTCCTCGTCATGGGAGTCAGCAACAGCGATGGAGATGGTGGTGGAGTCGATGGAGATGGCTCCGGGGGCACTTCCCCATCCCGGCAGGGTGCAGGAATAGAGACTTATATCCCCCGAATCTCCTCTTCGGTGGCGGCGGTGCTGTGGAACTTTTCGTAGAATTCTGATCCGGTACTTAGGGTTTTCGTCTCGGGGGGTTTATATAGGCGAAAGGAGAGGCGAGGCGGAGACCGAGGTGGCCACACCACCGCTGGCACGGCCTGGCCTGGCCCACACCACTAGGTGGTGTGGGCCCCTCGTGGCCCCTCTCCGTCTCGTCTTATGGCTCCGTGAGTCTTTTGGTAAAATAGGAACATCGGCTTTTGTTTCGTCCAAGTCCGAGAATATTTCTTTACTAGCTTTTCTGAAACCAAAAACAGCAGAAAACAGGCAACTAGCACTGCGGCATCTTGTCAATAGGTTAGTTCAAGAAAATGTATAAAAATACCTCAAAGTGTAAACAAAACATAAGAAAGTTGATACAAAACAAGCATGGAGCATCAAAAATTATAGATACGTTTATGACGTATCAAGCATCCCCAAGCTTAATTCCTACTCGTCCTCGAGTAGGTAATTAATAAAAAGAATAATTTTTTATGCAACATGCACCATCACAATCTTGATCAAGGTATTTGACAAGCATTGATAGCTGGCATCAAAGTACTCTAAACATGAACATGAAAGATAGAGTTCTAACAATAAGACATATTAACTATGTTGTAACATGAAAAGGTACAAACAAAATATCATGAATAACAATGCATTGAAAGACGTTTGTTTGTTTCACATATAGAAAAAATAATAATAGTGGTATTCAGCTTGTCCCTCATGTTATAGCAAAACATAAATGCATGGACACCTTCAAAGTTCATAAGGGTGACTAGATACAAATAATTTAAGAACAAGCAATATCAAAGTTATGAATCAATCAACAAGTTTTGGGACAATGCACATTAAACTAAGAATGACCACTATGCTCTCTCAATTGGTGCATAAAGATAGAAGATGGAGACTCAACATAAAAGTAGAAAAGAAAGGCCCTTCACAGAGGGAAGCAGGGATTTCAAGTTTCATAAAGAGCTTCCAAAAATTATGGTACTTATTAGCTTTCAGCTCTTATTGCCCCTATCAAAGCATCTTGAGGTGATTAAGGTTAAAGTGACACAAATATGAGGATATGTTTGACAAGATATAAGTTGAAAATCTCATGCCCTTTGCTTACGAGTACCGAACCTCATGCTACTCAACTTTAGTCACAAGTAAGTCCTTGTCATTGTAAGTACATGCGTATCATGGAGAACCGCCAACGGGGTACCCCTTGTCCCATGACACATGAGCTATCCCATATCAAAATGACAAGGCTACAGACAATGAGCATCTCAGCGATATTTTTATTTGCTATTTTCATAGGTTTTTATTGAGGATGCTCCACATAATGCTCACTATGGTTATGCTGCAAGTTTTCACCATGATTAGGCATGGATTAGGCTAGCCGCCTAGGCGTTTCTCTAACACACATACAAACTGCATGAGCTTACAAGCTCCCCTTTTATTTCACACCACCGGGATCCATAAACAAAATAACATGATATCAACTAAATAATAAGTGCAATGTTGTAAGCGTTCCCCATGGTAGCATGGTTCTGCTAATTCACAACTTATAAATTGCAAGCATATAAGCAACATAGATGGACACAATGGTTCAAGTTTATTACGTGCAAGAATAAAGTGTGCCATCAAGTTTGTGAGAGCTTTAATCACTAGTTTTCACATAACACGTTTAATTTGGAAGATAGATAAAAATATGAATATACTTGGAATGGTGTAACACACCATGCATAGGAATTTATAGTGGACTGTTTGGAATAACTTGGTTTTCTTGGAGGTTGGATGCATGAGTGGAACTCATACTTGGTACCGGTGGAGGCTAACGAAAGACTGGGAGCGACCAACTAAGAGAGCAATAATGGCCATAATCATGCAAAGCGACAAAACATTATTAATTAAAGCATAAATTGATATTACAAGTAAAAAACTAAATGATCATAGAGGCTATGGTGACTGGTTCATAGTCTTAACATGGTGTAAGCATGTGCCAAGTCAACCCAAATAAATCATCAAAGGAGAATACCACTATATTATGCTTTTGTATGCTAAAACAACGCATGATTCTTTCAAGGCACATTAACAGTCTCAATTGTTTGAAACAAGTCATGCTACAACAATAATAACTAAGTATATGGTCAAAGAACCATCTAGCATGACATGATAAAGTCTAAATCGCAGTGAAAACAAGCTTCCTTTTGTACCACTATAAGCATGAAAGTTCCTACACTTTTACAACACCAATCGACGTATTTGAAACAACTCTCAAAGATAATAATAAATAAAGACCAGAGAGCATGTCTCACCCATTTACAAAGAAGAACTAAAAAGTTCTAAGCCAAAAGAATAAGAAAACTAAAGCTAAAGGCAGTGCTGGCAAAGGAGAACACTCACAAAATAATAAGAGTGAAAACTAGAGTGTTCTACGCAATGAACAACGGGGTGTATCTCTCTCCAAAAGAAGTGTGTTGGGCTCCAACCAACTTATTGCGTCAAAGTAAGAAAAAGAAAACTAAAAACAATGACGCTCCAAGAACAACACATAGTGCATAAGGTAATAAAAATAAAGTTTCTTGAAAGAAGACCTGAGATTATTGATGAAGAAGGGGATGCCTTGGGCATCCCCAAGCTTTGACGCTTATACCTCTTGAATATTTCTTGGGGTGACACGGGTGGCATCCCCAAGCATGAGCTTTTGTCCATACTTCATCTCATCACATCATTCTCTCCCTACACTTGAAAATTTTCTTCATACAAAACTTCACACAATCTTCATTAGCAACATTAGTGTATTCAAGATAATAACTCTTTGGGTTTAGTTTCAGCACAAGTAAAACTTCAATTAACACACAAGATAATGTAGGAAATTCCTTCTAAAAGCTCAAATGATCCAAGAGAACTCAAAAAGAAACCGATTAAGAGACAAATGCAAATAATGGTAGAAATCTGTCAAAACAGACCAGCAGGTAAAGACCGATTTTTTCGAAAATATTTTGTTGCTAAAATCAAAAAGTGCAAAACTAATGAAAATTGGGTAATAACCTGGGGCATGAGCACAAACAATTACAGCTCAATCCCACATACTTAGGTTTTTCATGATTTTTTACAGTGACGCACAGAAATCTGTTTCAGGACAGAAACTTCTCCATATCTCACTTCCCTCTCATTAGAGGTTATTCTTGGCACAAAAACCAAACAAAAAGGATAAGGAGAGGTTATTACAGAGGAAATAACTTCCAAGACTCAACAAAACAAAAATAAATTGAAAGTAAAAATATAATTGGTTGTCTCCCAAAAGCTTTTTCTTTATAGCCATTAAGATATGCATGATAATTTGACAAGATGCTCACATAAGAAATATGAATTGAAGCAAAAGAGAGCATCAAGGAGCAAATATGATACACATTTAGGTATACCCCACTTCCTATGCATAGGAATCTTGTAAGAAAATAAATCAAGAATCACATAGTAACAAGAATGGGTAAATAAAACAAGAGCAACTTTGGAACTTTCAATATAAAGAGAGGTGTTTTAGTAACATGAGAATTCCAACAACCATATTTTCCTCTCTCATAATGATTTTCAGTAGCATCATGAACAAACTCAACAATATAAATATCACACTCATCCTCCTTTGGTAAGCATGGAGGGCGATCAAATAAGGTATTAGTTAAAGAGTTACTCTTATTAGGAGGTAGACATGGGTAGCTGCTCCATTCTTCCTCCTCTTGATCATCACTCTCCTCCTCTTTTTCATCCAATGAGCTTCTAGTTTCAGCAATTTCTTCTTCCATAGGCTCCTGCAAGGCATTAGTCTCTTCCATTGGTGGAGAGCATCTATTAAGATATTTAAGAATATAGCCATTTTCTTCCTTGCAATTATCAAAGCAAAATTTAAGTATATCATAAACCTCATATTTATAAGGTGCATCATCAGTATTTTCAAGCAAATAAGCAAGTTCGAATGCACCTTCCAAGCAATAAATTCTTCAATTTGTTCCACATCATAAAAGTCATAATTTCCCTTAACATAAGAAGATATGGTAACATTATCATTATACTCACATTGAAAAGGGAGGTGTTTATACCTCCTACAGCAGCAAGATTTATCAAAGGAATAAGTAACATTATAAGTAGAGCACACATTTCCAGTAATGGTATAGAATTTATTAATTTATTCCCATAAGTGTTTCCCTTTTTGTGACAAGCGGTGTTCCTCATAATATTTTTGTTCTTCCGTGAACCCACCTTGCCAATAAGATCTAGTTTCAAAGAAACCAATAATTGATAGAAAGCATGATAAAGAAAGACAATAACAGACCAATCAAAAATAACAACTATAGTAGGAACTAATTTTTTTTGTATTTTTGATAAAAGAAGCAAACAAAATAAAGCAGAGAAACTAAGCAAAACAATAACAAAGTAAAAAAGATTGGTTGTGAGAAACTCCCCTGGCAAGAATCTTCTTTCTCCCTAAAAAGAGATTAACGAGGAGGAAGAGATTGTAGTTGTCTTTAACTCCCCGACAATGGTGCCAGAAAATAGCTTGATGTCTATGCACGCTTCTATTCTTGTAGACATTGTTGGGCCTCCAAGTGTAGAGGTTTGTAAAACAGCAGCATGTTTCCCTTAAGTGGATCACCCAAGGTTTAGCGAACTCAGGGAGGAAGTGGTCAAAGGTATCCCTCTCAAGAAACCCTGCAATCAAGATACAAGAAGTCTCTTGTGTCCCCAACACACCCAATACACTTGTCAGGTGTATAGGTGCACTTGTTTGGCGAAGAGATACTGAAATACAAGTAATATGGATGATTATAAGTGGTAATTGCAATCTGAATAAGAGTGGTAGCAAGCAAACATGTAACAAGACTGATTGTAAACGGTGTTTCAATGCTTAGAAACAAGGCCTAGGGCTCATACTTTCACTAGTGGACACTCTCATATAAATATCTTCTCTTCATTGTGCTACCTTGAACTACTCTCCGGTTGGACGATGTAGGGCTATAACAGCACACCTTAAAGTTCGCATTCCCCATCTAGATAACCCCTCACTATCACCTTGAGAGCTAGATGGTTCCAACAAACACCACAATCTTATAGAGACATCCGACTCAGATTATACTCATGATAAGTATTTCTGTAACCTTAGCCAAAGTGCCAAACGGTGTGCACACTGTCAACTTCACACATGTGGGGATCAGCAGAGATGAATTAAAGCACTTGAGTAGCAGAATAGATCTATAGATTACAAAGCTCATGATCTCATAAGATCACTACTAGGAAAACGGCTATAGGTAATCAGCACATACGTGGCTCACATGGTTGAAGTGCCCCACGGCTAAAACAGGCGTGGCTCACCTGTGGGCAGTGCCCTACTAATAACTAGAACAACCGTGGCACACATGACTATAGTGCGCCACAGATGTGTGTGGGACAGGGCCCTGTTGGCCGCACGCCAAACATCTGTAGCGCACTATAGTCATGTGCGCCATGGTTGTTAGTGTCATCTGTGGCGCACATGGGGGTGGTGCGCTACGCCTAAGCGCATGCCCCTCTGCCTCAAATGGTTATTAGTCATGGCACTTCGCCTAGTGCGCCACAGGGAGTAGGAGCATCCGTGGCGCACATGGCATAGTGCGCCCACAGATGTTTGTACTCCCATGGCGCACTAGGGTCTTGCAGCGCCATGATGTGTCGATTTCTTTAGGACAGACTTTATGTGCACATGTGTGACCACATCCACCACCCCACACTTCACTTTCCCCTTCTTCTTCCTCCTTAGATCTAGTCGGGATCTTCTCCTTCCCACCTCAATTTCTCCACACATTCACCATTTTTAGCATGTAAAACTTGCTTTGGATGTTACATATATAAGTAATAGAGGAGGTCTCCGGTCTCTCATCTATCCTTCTCCGACGTGCCAGCACCTCTCCTTTCCATCTTTCTCGCGATCGGTCTCTCATCTCGGTAAGTTGTCCATGTAAGGATGTGTTCATGTGTATATGGATGATGTGCTCATATGTATGTAGATGATCGATGCTCATGATGTGTGTATGTGGAGAGGATCGATGGTCATATGTGTGTGTATATGGAGGGTATCGATGATGCTCATGCATGTGTGTATGGAGAGGATAATGATATGTTCATGTGTGTATGGATCGGTCTCTCTCTCTCTCTCTTGTGTTTGTATGTGAACAAGTTGCCTTTTGTTTTGCCAAAATGTTGATTCATGTCCATTTTGGCAAGATTTTGGCATTTCGCAAAGGTCCTAATTTTAGGATAGGTCATGCCGAAATTTTCTATCGACCATTGCATGCATGCATTCATTATGTGGTTCTAATAGACTTCAAAATTGTACCGTGTACACCGTGCAGGCAAAAATGGTCTGCATAATGAGCGAAGGCATTGTGGCTAGATTTTTGAAATGTGCGACGGCCGACATGATACGAAATAACAAGACGGATATAAGATGTCCGTGCAGAAGATGCAAACTCAAGCGGGTGATCGACCCAGTTCCGGAATCTGCAGCACTGCTCCGCCATGGTTTCATGGATGGATACACTCGTTGGATAAGCGATGGCGTAGATGATGGAGACGGTGAAGGTGGCCAACATGGCGATGATCATCATCACGGCGAGCAGGCGAGATGATGAAGAGTCTCTGGAGATGGTGAAGGTGCGAGCGAAGGGATGATGATGATCTAGATGTCGGAGGAGAAGACGATGATGGAACAACGTCAGGCTGGGTGCAGGACCCTTATGTGCAAGAGCTGCTTCTCAAGCAGACGAGTAACGCCAGGGATGCCGCTAGAGAGAAAGCCAAGCTTGCGCAACTTGAGAAAGACGCGGTTACTCCATTGTATGAAGGATGCAGGCCCGATGATACCCGGTTGAATGTAATGCTCAAGGCTATGGAGATGAAGGCAAAGCACAAATTGAGCAACGCAAGCTTCGACGATATGATGGCATTCTGGCACGATCGTCTCCCGAAGGGGAACACATGTCCAACTAGTATCGAGGATGCCAAGAAAATCGTCTGTCCTCTCAATCTACCGCACGTTAGATATCACGTATGCATCAACGATTGCATCATTTATCGGGGCGAGGACACGGAGAAAACCACATGTCCGGTGTGCGGCGTGAGTCGATACAAGAAAGGGAAGAAAGCACCTCGAAAAGTGGTATGGTACTTTCCTATCACTCCTCGTCTGCAGCGCTATTTCGTGGACCCTAAAGGCGAAGCTCATGCGATGGCATGCGGAAAGGAAGAAGCCAGAGATGATGATGACCCGAAAGGATGAGCTGCGACGCACCCTTCAGATGCTAGCCATTGGAAAGCATTGGACCTCGAATTCCCAATTGGTGGAGATTCGAGGAACATCGGGCTTGGTGCGAGCACCGATGGACTCAATCCGTTCGGTAGCAGGAGCATACGCACAACACTTGGCCCGTGTTTGTATGGATGTACAACCTCCCTCCATGGTTGTGCATGAAGAAGAAGTACATACAAATGAGTATGCTAATTCAAGGGCCAAAACAACCTACCGACATCAATCAGATCTCGGCTGTTGAAAGAGGAGCTAGCCACGTTATGGGAATCTGGAGCCAATACTTACGACGCCGTCGCACAAGATTATTTCACTGCAAGACTATCCAGGTTGCGGGTATATCTCGGGGCAGGTTATCCAAGGATTCTGCGCATGCGTTAGGTGCATGGATAACACAAGCTATCTCCATCTAGAGAAAGATCCAGGGTCATCAAAAACCGTGTTCATGGCGCACCGGAGGTGGCTCGGCAAGAATGATCCATGGAGAAAACATGGAGACCTATTCGATGGCAAATCAGAGACCCGAGGAATCCCAGAGCGTAGGAGCAGCGAAGAAGTGGAAGAGTTGCTAAAAAACTGGAAAGATTATCCTAAGCCTAGAAAGAAGCGAAAGAGGCAGCAACAAGACAAGCCTCTGATGAAGGTATGGAAAACAAGGTCTGTTTTCTGGGAGTTGCCATACTAGAAGTTTCTCCGCACGCCTCATAGCCTCGACATCATGCATATCACGAAAAACGCGTAGAGTCCGTCGCCACCATAATCAACATGCCAGATAGGACGAAAGATGGTCCGAAAGCAAGGCACGACCTGATATGCTTGGGTATCCGGAAGGAGCTTCACGGAGGACGCACTACTCCTGATGATCAGGAAGATGACGATGATCATGAGTCGGAGACGACACAAGGTCGTCGGAAGGGTAAAAAGTTCAAGAAGAACGAATATTACTGCCCTCCTTCTTGCTTCACTCTAAGCCAGGATGAGATCAAACAGTTTTTCAAGTGCCTTCTAGGAGTCAAATTTCCTTACGGCTACGCGGGCAAGATAAGCAGATACCTAGACGAGGCGAAGCAGAGGTTCAGTGGCATGAAGTATCACGACTGTGCCGTGCTAATGACGCAGGTACTTCCGGTCGCACTAAGAGGGATAATGGACGAGCACGTCCGTGAAACGTTATTTGTCCTATGCAAGTTTTTCGACATCATCTCTAGGAAGTCGATTGGCTTGAATCAGCTCGGAAGGCTACAGGAGGAGATCGTGGTGATACTATGTGAGCTTGAGGTCTACTTCCCACCCGCATTCTTCGATATTATGGTGCATCTGCTGGTCCATGTCGTGGAGGACATCGTACAACTCGGGCCGATGTTCCTCCGCAGCATGATGGCGTTCAAAAGGATGAACGGACACATCAAAGGATACGTTCGCAACAGGTCCTGTCCAGATGGAAGCATAGACAAGGGCTTTCTGGCCGAAGAGTGCATCTCTTTCTGCAGGAATTATCTAGACATCGAGAACCCAGTCGGTCTTCCCGTTAACAGACACCTTGGCAAGCTCGACGGATCTGGTCACCGAGAGGGTCGTCGCATACTGCATGCAGACTTCAATTTTCGACGCGCAGACTTTGATCGAGCAAACCTCATCGCGCTACAGCATTTAGAACTGGTCGATCCTTGGGTACAGAAGCACAAAAGGTTAATCGATAAGAAGTGATGACTGGGCATACAGAGGGCAGGAGAAATAATCAAAGAGCACAACTCAGATTTCACGCGTTGGTTTAGGCGACGCTCCTTGATAATCCCCGCTCGCATTCTTTCGACACGAAAAGATCATATTCACCTTGTCGCAGGACCGATGCAAAACCTGGTGACCTATCAGCGTATGATATCAACGGCTACACATTCTACGGAGGAAAAGGAGAACAAGTGTGATTATCGAACTCAGCGTAACGCCGAATTCTACACCGATGACAACATGAAGGAAAGATTCTACGGAAGAATCGAGGAGATCTGGGAGCTCGACTACTGTGGAGAAAAGGTGCCGATGTTCCGTGTCAGATGGGAAAAGAGCGTCGAAAGAGAAGACCGGTATTTCACAACCATGGTTATACCCGAAGCAGCCAAATCCAAGGCCGCCGGTGCAAACGTGGCCGTGAAAAATGAACCGTAATCTGGCTACCAAAGTGGACCAATGTTTTTCATTACCGACCCGACAAAGCCTAGCCGTGTTGTCGTGAGGAGAGGAAAAGAAACATCATCGGAATGGATGGAGTTGCCAACGAGCAAGACTTCACCATCTGGCGATCCAAAGATTGAAGATGACGACTACGATGCAACAATATACATCACAAGAAGAAAAGGACAACCCTACCCAAAAAGGTAGCCCGTCGAAAGAAGAAACATTAAAGTGCCGGGGCTAAATTATTCAACCGCGACAAAGAAGGGAAAAAAGATTGTAAAACGCTAGCTCAAAAAATATTGTAAACGCGTGGTCGAAAAAGATTGTAATATTCATGGACAACTTATTATGAAATTTAGTTATACTTTGAATCATATTTGTAACACTTTTATGACATATATTACCACTTTTGGGCATTTTTGGAATATTTAAAAGTATTTTAAAAACAAAAGAAAACTTGTATGGCATATATCACCACTTTTGGGCATTTTTTGGAACATTTAAAAGTATTTTTAAAATAAAAATAAAAAAGTGGGGCACCAGGATTCGAACACAGGTGCTCACAAGTTTAGAATAGAGCGTTAAGGCGTAACCAATTGGGATAGGCAAGTGTAGTTGCTAGAAGGAGTGTTTGCAACCTTGTTATAGAGTGGTTACAACCCAGATAGGCGTAGCGTACTATGCCAGAGTGCGCTACAGATATCTATAGCGCACTCTGGCATAGTGCGCTACGCCTATCTGGGTTGTATCAACGTCATCGTTCCCAACCCCCCCATCTCACACACTCATCATCGATCCCCATCTCTCCCACTGCAGTGCGCTCAATCCCCCCTCCCCCGCCGCCGCCGCACTCGATCCCCCAAGCAGCCACCGCCAGCCGCCGCCGCACTCGATCCCCCCAGCAGCCAACGCCAGCCGCCGCCGCCGCACTCGAGGAGGAGGAGGCCGCCCGTGTCCAACACATTCCAACACATTCTTTTTCCAACACATTCCATTTGAATTTTTTGCGCAGAGATGAACACTGCACGCTCATCTCCTTATCGCCGAAGCATTCCCACGCCACGTATTTCGACTCGGGGAGTCTAGAAAAGAATAAAAACTACGACAAGATCAAGGAAGTTCTGGATAATGCCCTCACTAGCTTTGCCTCGACGGAAGGCACCAGCTTCGTGCGTAAGAAGGTCAAGTTCGGCAGGCACGTCTTCAACCACGTAACGGAGTTCCCCTGCGTGAAGCGCGGAAAACGAAGAAGGAAGCCTACTACACACTCCATCACATGAGGGCGTTCCTACTTGACCAGCAGAATTCTACGCTGCCAGATCATCTCAAACAGTGGGCCGAAGCAAAGGCTAAGATCAATGATTCGGATATTAGACAAGAGATGTATCGCATCCAGCAGCAGTTTGGGGTAATCATCTTTCGTGATGTCATGACTTCGGGGGGGATCTTCTACGGAGGAAATATCCCGAATAACCGTGACATAGAAGATCGCCTAGAGATGCATGGTGACTATAGGAAGTTCATGACGAGACAGGGCGTCCTCCCGTTCCCTAAGCCGAGCCAGAAGGCTTGATGTTGGCCTAGTTGTAGTTAAAAACTATAGATGACCTTTGTGTGTGTGTGTGGACGACAAGTGAACTTATTTTGCTTATTATTATTATATATCAATCAATGCTTGGTTTTTTTGCTTACTCTTTGGTCCTTTTCTCAATTTGGTCCTTCTTTTTTTCCTTACTCTTTTTTCGAGAATAATGCCGATGATTGAAATGTCGTGGCACACTATATATGTGAATGTGCTACGATGGGATTGTACGCCTTGTGCTATGCACAAGTCCAGGTGTTGTGCATCCTACTTGGCATACGGTTCCATCGTAGCATATTCCTGTGTCCAACGACCTATGTATATATATGAGGCATGCTTTTTGAGTTACTTTGGTCTTTTTCGAGAATAATGCCGATGATTGAAATGTCGTGGCACACTATATATGTGAATGTGCTACGATGGGATTGTACGCCTTGTGCTATGCACAAGTCCAGTGTTAATGCATCCTACTTGGTTTACTGTTCCTTCGTTGCATTTTCCTGTGTCGAACGACCTTTGTATATATATGAGGCATGCGTTTTGAGTTACTTTGGTCTTTTTCGAGAATAATGCCGATGATTGAAATGTCGTGGCACACTATATGTGAATGTGCTGCGATGGGATTGTCCGCCTTGTGCTATGCATAGGTCCAGGTGTTGTGCATCCTACTTGGCGGACAGTTCCATCGTAGCATATTACTGTGTCTAACAACCTAGTTATATATGAGGCATGCTTTTGAGTTTGGTCTTTTGATTTAGGAGTACTTTCTATAAGTGTATCTTCATGCGACTTTAATTATATATGTTTTTTCAATAGTCGGTTAATTATTATTGTCAACTTATAGATGACGTGGTACGTCGTGTACAAGGGACGGGTTCGAGTCTCGATGATTGGGAAGACTGCAAAAGCGGAGACAAAAATCGCTTAGCGGCAATAGATACAAAGGGTACGCGGAGGCGGAAGCTAGATACACGCGCTATCTAGCGGGAGTTAGGACAAGGAACCGGATGAAGACCTACACCTTCGTCGCGGCGGTGATCATGCTTATCTTCTTTGGTTATTTATCCCGCGTTTGTGTCTAGCTAGCTAGTTTAGATGTCTAGGCGAGCTTCCGAGCTCTAACTTGTTCGATCGACACATGTATTCGCATGTCACCAACTACTACTTTGTAACATGATCAAAACAATGTAATTAACTTAGACTATGTATTCATGTATGAGACTTATCTATATGTATTTGTTTCAATATTGTTTTTCATATTGAGTATTTATATATATAATTGTATATCTTGTATCTGTGTGTGTATATCTGCTGTAATATTGTATATAATCTGTATTGCATATAATCTGGCTCGAAATTAAAAAACAAAAATACATCTGTGGCGCACATATGGTCTACCTTACGTGGCGCACTACACCTAAAGCGCACTATGGAAGTTTAGTGGCGCACTAGGTAGTGCACCAGAAGATCCTGGTAGCGCACCATCCCAAACTTCTGTGGCGCACTAGGAGGTGCGCTACGCCTATCTCTACACAACCGTGGCGCACTAGGCAGTACGCCACGGCTGAGAGATAGCCGTAGCGCAAGGCCCGTGGCGTACTGCTAGTGCGCCACGGATGGGCATTCCTGGTGCGCCACTAACAGCCTGTTTCCTAGTAGTGGATCACACATAGAGAGAGAGGTGAACACATAGCTACCGGTAGAGCCCTTAGCCTCAAGAGAGAACTACTCCCTCCTCATCATGGGAGTCAGCAATGGCGATGGATATGGCGGTAGAGTCGATGGAGATGGCTCCAGGGACACTTCCCCATCCCGGCAGGGTGCCGGAACAGAGACTTCTGTCCCCCGAATCTCCTCTTTGGTGGTGGTGGCGCTGCGTAACTTTTCGTGGAATTCTGATCCTGTACTTAGGGTTTTCGTCTCGGGGGGTTTATATAGGCGAAAGGAGAGGTCGAGGCAGAGACCAAGGTGGCCACACCACCCCCTGGCGTGGCCTGGCATGGCCCGCGCCACCAGGTGGTGTGGGCCCCTCGTGGCCCCTCTCCGTATTGTCTTCTAGCTCCATGAGTCTTCTGGTAAAATAGGAACTTCGGCTTTTGTTTCGTCCAATTCCGAGAATATTTCTTTACTAGCTTTTCTGAAACCAAAAACATGCAACTGGCACTACGGCATCTAGTCAATAGGTTAGTTTTAGAAAATGTATAAAAATACCTCAAAATGTAAAGAAAACATAAGAAAGTTGATACAAAACAAGCATGGAGCATCAAAAATTATAGATACATTTATGACGTATCAGAGATCACAAAGGGAGACACTATGGTGACCCCCCCCCCCCCCGTCCATAGACTAGGGGAGAGGCCTAGCGCCGCCCTATATAAGGAGCCCTTCTCCTAACTTGGAAGGGAACGAATCCCAGAGATCTAAAACCCTAGACTTTCATCCACCATTCTAACCTTGCGAGACAAGCGAGCAATACAACCAAGCAGGAGTAGGGGCTTTACCTCCTCAGGAGGGTCCTGAACCTAGGTAAAAAAAACGGTGTTAACTCTCTGTCGTGCATCCACTTTGCCGCTATAACCGTTGCCGAACTCCTTTGGAATTGTGTGTTCAGCCCCCTCACGAACCAAGGGATCGTTGGACCCTAGTTCATTTGCGGGACAAATCTCTAAAATTTGGCACTCCAGGTAGGGGCTGAGGCGTGTTTTCAAGACCTTCGACGACCTCGTCAACATGTCGACCGGCAACAAGACGCGCGCCAAGTGGGCCCTTTGTCGTGTGGCAAGCAAGGACCAGACGGAGCCGGCCTGACAGCGCGCCACTTTCGAGCAAGTCCCGTGGAAGGAGGACGAGGGGGCTCCTCCTACCACCCGTCGCAGGGGTCAACCCCCTCCTCCAATGGTGTCACGTCGCTCTCCGGCACCTCGTATTCTTGTGGCCACCCCGAGAATCTCACCCTGGAGGCTGCCAGGCGCATGGTGTGCGAGATCTTGGACCACCCGCCGGTTGAGCAGGGCCAGGAGAAGTGGCGTGATTGGATCGCTGAGCTCCTCAGTATCGCCACCCTCTCCCCATAGGGCCCGGGGGCTCAGGCCTCTGGCGGAGTGCTGGGGGCTGGGGGCGCGCTCCCGCACCGTCCGCGCGGGGGCACGACCGAGCCGAGTGACGCCTCACTACCATCCATGAACAGCTACCCGATCATCTCGCCTCCTGTCGCCGCCTCGTCACCGCGCGAACATGAGGACCACCTCGCCGAGGAAGTCGCCACCGCCGGGCAGCAGAATCGCGCGTCCCTTAATAGCGACAGGGCAGTCCAGGCCAACGACTCCCTCGCCTTCACCAAGAACCTCCGCCACATCGTCTAGTCGCACAAGTCGCCTAGAAACACCAGCATGCTATGACGGCACCACAAACCCGTGCAAATTCCTCCAGATTTACACCATGGTCGTTGAAGCGGCCGGAGGAGAAAACCACATCATGGAGAACTGGTTTCCCATGTGCTTGGAGGAAGTGCCCAACACCTGGCTGGTGAACCTCCCTGAGGAGTCCATCGACTCATGGGCGAAGCTCAGCTCCCTGTTAATCTCCAACTTCAAGGGGACCTACGAACGCCCACTCACCTACTACGACCTCCGCCAGATATGCTAGCCGCCTGGGGAGACCCTCTTCATGTTCCTGCAGAGGTTCAGTCGAGTCTGCAACAAGATCCCTAAGATCTCAGACTTCAACGTCATCACTTCCTTCTCCGAGGGCGTGAAGAACGTCAAGATGAGGAATAGATCGGGATTCAGGGAGAGATCCTCACCACCGCTGCCGAGCTCTTCGTCATGGGCGAGAAGTGCACCAAAGCCGAGGTAGGGCACATGTTCTGCATCGCGGAGGCAAAAGTCACTCCAAAGGCCTCTGGTTCATCCAAGGGTAAATACAAGGAGCCCAAGCACAAGACCGCCACTGTCCTGGCGGTCGAGACAGACCGAAAGAGTCCTCGCGAGGGGGCTAACGAGCAGGAGTGAGACGATAGCTCGTACTGCCACTTCCACAAGAAGCCAGGCCACCCCACCAACGACTGCTACGAGCTCAAGAAACTCCGTGACCTGCGCAACAGCCATAGAAAGGGAAGGTCGGGAGGCAAGCGAGGTGGCCAAGGCAGGGGCAACCAGGGAGGAAACCACTGGAACAACAACTCCGGTGGGTGTGATGCCCCTCTAGCAGGTCACCAAACGAACGCCACACATCAGCATCCGCACCCGCAAGAGCAAGCACGCGCCAAGGACCCTAGGGCTACCAAGTGCTGCAAGGTGCCATAGTCTGCATCCTTGGTGGCTCCCAAGCCCCGATGTCCAACTGACACTTCAAACTGCTCACTCGCGAGGTCGCGGCCACCAGACCAGGAATCCCCTTGTCAAAGCTCAAGTGGTCCCAGTGAGCCATCACCTTCTATGCCAGCGACCATCCAGTCTCCACCAGGCTTGTGGTCACGCTCCCCCTGATCTGCACTCCCACCATCAACAACATCGCTGTTGTGAAGACCCTCATCGATGATGGCGCGGGCCTGAATGTGATCTCCACCGAGACTTTTGCCCAGCTGCAAGTGCCTTAAGATAGGCTGATGCCATTGTGATAAGCGGGTCCACCACACCCATCAGGTAGGTGCACCTCTCCATCATGTTCGGAACACGTGAAAACTACCACACTATTCTCGTTGACTTTGATGTGGTGCACGTCAACCTTCCGTACAATGTCATCCTCGGCTACCCTGTGTTGGCCAAGTTCATGGCCGCCACTCACCATGCCTACAACATTCTCAAGATGCCTGGTGACAGTGGCGGAGTCATCATGGTTAGTTGCGACAAAGTGGAAGCCCTACGCTCCCTAGAATACGCATACAAGACCACTGCCGCCACCTATCCTGAGGATGTGGACGCCCTGGACTACATCAGAGGCTCCACCAAGAGGAAGCAAATGATGGCCCAGGAGAACACCATGGAAAAAAGGCAGTACCCACCTCGCATGGAGTCGGGCATGACCAGTACCCGTGACCTCACGAGAGGATCGGGCGTGCCCCCGCTCATCCTCGCGAGGGAGAAGACGCCTTCCAAGGATGGCAATGACGCGGGGGCTCCCGACTTCCCCATGGACTGTACCCAGCATGCATACAACGCCAGTTGTCCTCGCAGCAACAACTAAGTGGCCAAAAGGACCAGCGGATCAGGCTACTGGAAGGTGGACAAACCTCTCTAAACGGCATGCTTGGATCTGTGACTTTTTTGAAGGTGAGCCTCGAAAGGCCCTCATCCCTTGCGGTTTTTGCCTCTCATCAGACCCCGTGCAAGCCATGGTGGCATTTGTAATAAGCCTATACTACTGGTGCTTCTTTGTATCTTGTGACGCGTGCACATTGGTTGTTTGGTTTTTTCTTTGAAAAAACATTTTCTCCAAAAAACTGCACCACCAGATTTTCCTCACACACTCCATGGGAGCGGGGGCTAGGGACAGTACCCTTCACCTGGCCGGCTCCCTGTCAGCATCAGGACCTACAGTGTAGAGCTATGAACTCACGAGATAGACCCGGCTATGCGTTACGTCATCACACGGTTCCTGGTGCCTAAGATCCTAGCACGGCACGTGTGTGGGCCTCTGACGGTGAGTGCTTTTTTCCTATGGCACTCCCAGTAAGGTCTATGGGGAACCTTGTAAAGGCCTAAAGGGTCGAGCTCTGAACTCCACGGCCCATCCCACGGCCGTGAGTTACCTCACCCATGGTCCCTAAACTCATTTTTATCCTCACGACGGCTCATGAGGTCCTGGTCCTCCACAGCCCGAGCATGTTATGGCCTAAAGTGTTGAGCTCTTAACTCCACAGCCCATCCCATGGCCGTGAGTTACCTCACCCATGGTCCCTAACCTCGTTTTTATCCTCACAATGGCTCATGAGGCCCTGCTCCTCCGCACCCCGAGCGCGTCATGGCCTAAAGTGTCGAGCTCTGAACTCCACGGCCCTTCCCACGGTTGTGAGTTACCTCACCTAGGGTCCCTGATGTAACACCCTCGAATCGGCCCTATGCAAGTTTTAGCCCTTCCCGCCAAACCCGCATAGAAACGATTCAAGGACGCCCACCAGGCACTTTCGTGCGGGTGGAAAACGAAGTAATACCCTTACACAACAGTCCTCGATGGGACCCACAGAACAGATATATATACAACAGCGACTCAGCGAATCAAGCATACAGATATACAAATACGAAGATCCAAATCACCTTGAAAACGATACAGCATCCGAGTACGGACAAGATGCAAATTGGGCTAAGAACCCTGAAGAATAACCAATGGCATCCATAACCCTGCCCAGGCCAAGCCGGTAGGGTAACCCTACTAACGACGTCGATCTCAAACCTGCTAAGCAAAAGGGGTGCCGACAAAGGGCAAAGGGAAAAAGAGGAGCGTCAGTACTGAGGCCAGTACACGGCGAGGCTATAATTTGGCGGCTCTCGCCTACATAGGTATGGTGGACTGAAGCGGCAGGGCAGCATGCACTAAACAACCTATAGAGACTCAATTAACTGTCGGCTATTAGAGAGAGATAAGAAAGACCTATTCGGTTCCAACCTGATACTAACACCAAACATACCCATCCTGGTATTTCCCCCTCGAGACCAAACGAGGAAGTCGGACCAAGGAACTCACATAGTTGGAAATTGTACTCATTCCGTTATAGTTGCAGCACTTACTAATCAGATATAGATAGCATGAGTCATCCTGATAGCATAAGTAGTGGGCAGTTTTAGTTAACCATTCAGTTGTGGTTGCAATACTTACTAATCAGATACAATTAGCATGTGACATCCCAAACCCAGCAGTTGTTGGCACTTCTATTTCATTCCATTGGAGTTGCGATACTTACTAGGCAGGTATAACATGACACGATACACCCCAGATCCACCAGTTGTTGGAATTTTTATTGTCCATTCCATTATAGTGAAGCTGATTACTAGTCACATATTAAGTCAAATTTATAACACTACTTTAGTTATGCTTGTCTATGATCGAGATACTGTGCTCCAAGTCGTCCATAACCGCGGACACGGCTTTCAGAAAGATTTACCCTGCAGGGGTGCACAAATAGCAACACACACACGATCAACCTCAGAAAAACCAACTCAAAACCCAACGAGGCTTTCACGACAAAGCAATCACAGGATTCATAAAATATTTCAGGGGGCCACCCCATTAAGCTACCCGCAAGGAAGTTGGCCGGCTCCGAGAAGGACCCAAGGTTTGTGTGGACGGCTATAAATGATTGGGAACCCGAAAGTGTGACTGGGCTTGTCGATACAGCAAAAACGTGTCACGATCCTAAACAGTACAGGTGCTCCACGCACAATCGTAAATAAAGCAGTAAATCATGGCATAATTACAGGATAGTAATAAAGCCCCAAACTAATTTGTGGCCCCAAGAAATAAGAAATGAATCAAGCTCTGGCTAAGGGGGATTCATAGACTCTCCCGGATGTGGATAGTGCGATAGTCAAGGAACAGGTATCAAGTACTCGGGGTCCTACGGGACACAAGTGAGCATGGAAGAACCAAATAACATCTATTGCCCACCGATGCCTCTGCATTAGTTATATCTATCCTCAGCAATTTAATAGTTGGAATTAAAGACATGATCAACTCCACCATAAACATCTGCTAGCATTCCAACAACTGTGGTACTTGACAACACGAGATCGCACCTAAGCAAGCAACTACGACTCGCAAGGCCAGCTATCTACCAAGCACAACTAATAGGAGGTGTCCAAGGCAATATAGAGGCTGCACGGGATATAACTGGTGTACTGAAACTAAAGCATCACGACACGGATAGCAATAGATCAACAGGAGGAAATAAAGACTATAAATGCAAAATAGGTAGAAGGGGAGAGATGCTCGCCTGGGAAACACTGCCGACGGTTCATATCCAGAGAACTTGTTGACACTCGCATCAACTCAACGGCCTAATCCACGAAGAAGCAAAGCACTAAAAGAAACACCAGATGCACTATTTAATTCTACGGCAGAAGATCAGGCATGATGCATGATATGATGCAGATGCGGTGCAATTAGGCAGTATTAAGCGGAACCGGGGTCCCGACAATTAATTAATAGGTTCTAGTTATTTAGATACCCCACAATTTAAATGTTGTCTTAACAAGGCAAAACATGGCATCGATTCACTACACAAATTTAAATGGAGGCGTCATAAGACTAGAATAGCCCGCATATGGCCTCCATATTTAATTATTAGGTGAATCGACAAAATACCCCCAAACAAATGAATATGTATGCGAGCATGAGCAATTTAATATGCAAAATGTATATAGCATTTAATAAAATAGGGGCTCAGATATGGTTCACACATTGGGGTTCGACGATCTTGGGTTCGATGTGGTTCAGGCTTGGTCTCGCCGGGATCGGTCTTCGAATCCTGGGCCTTATCATCCGTGAAGGGGACCTCAGCGATCTGGATCGGTCTTCGGGTTTGTGATGAAGGACTCGGTGTTCCGTGTAGAAGTACTTGGGGTGTTCCGTGATGGAGATCTTGCATCGGCGCCGGTGGTCTTGCGTAGGCCTTCGGGTATCGTCCCTAGAAGGGCACCGGAGATCTTGTTGGAGACTCCCGATGTCCATGTTCAAATTCTCGTTCTCGTCCACCGGGAGGTTGTGGCCAAGAACATGGTGCTCCGTAGCACCATCTTCTTATCATCGTACCACACCCGAGCAGTACCAACACCACCAGGTAGTTGAACAAGTTGTCCCGCTTTCCTTCGAGAACATGTAGCAGCAGCATCACATAGACTCCATCAAATCTTCACCACATCGTTACACTTCAATGGACAGAGCCATCACTACAAGGAAATTAGCACGAGGCATTCTTGAACAACAGCGAAACAAAGGCTCGAGGGGAAAGGCGAGCAGATGCGGTGGAGAGGCTCCTGCACATGGTGGTGCGAGGTGCTCGCAGAGAGGCGAGGGAATCCGGAGGCCGCGGTGGCGTGCGGGAGGCCGTCCGTGGTGGAGAAGAGACCGACGGAGGAGAGGGCACCGGAGACGAGAACGGAGGCGGGCCCACGCATGGCAGAGGTTCTTGGGGGCGCTGGGTCAGTGACGAGGCAGAGCGGCAGCACGGTGCTTGGTGTCAGGGATGGAGGACCACGCGCGAGCGACGGGACGGCGATGGGGCGTGGCCGGGGCAGGGAGGCCGGAGTGGGCTCGATGCAGGCGAGCTCGAGGGGTAGGCCGAGTGTAGGAGGTGGTGGCTGCGCGGGGCGAGCTCGTGTCAGGGAGGAGCCACGACAGGGTCGATGGCGGCCGGGGTGAGGAGAGGCGGCGGCGTGGAGATCCCGGCCGAGGTGCTTTGCGAACAGCGGCCAGGTCAGCGAGGCGGGACGCCGCCTGGGCTCTCGCCAGGCAGGGCGAGAGACGGGCCGGCGAGGAGAAGGGCCCGCGAGGCGGACAAGGAACCGCAGCGGGTCGAGGAAGGCCAGGGTGTCGACGGTGGCTCTACAGAGAGGAGGCGAGGTCGACGCTGGGCAAGCTGAGCGGGCGGCGGTGGACGACGACCTCGGGGCAGATCCCGCTGGCTGTCGGGTCAACCGAGAGGGGGTGGTGCACCATGGGGACAAGAGGAAGGTGGGGCTCAGCATGATAGGGAGACTGTCGTGCTTGGCAGGGATCGACAGAGAGAGAGACGTGCGTGAGCGTCGCTAGGGGTGGCGGTAGATGGGGAGAGGGTGACGATCAGTGCGGGGTTAGCGCGGGGTGGAAGCCGTGTTGCGTACGCGTGCGTGCTGCGTCGCTGGCAGGGTGTGGGACGTGCAGCATGGTGCACCGGGGTGGTTCGTGTGCGACGCGCGCCGCTCGGGGTGGTGCTGTGCAGCAGACTGCGTGCGTTGCATAGTGTGCTGCGCGCGGCGCGGCTGGGTAGGTAGGATTAGGGCTAGGGTTTGGTAGTCTAGGGTTTGGTTGGACTGGGCCTTCCGGGTAGTAGGTGGTCTGGCCGCTGCCTCCCCGTACAAAATAGTTTTATTTATATTTAGTTTGAAATATTCCTTTGTAAATTAGTTTAGACAAAAAAAGATTCGGGCGGACCAAGGGTTTTATATTTAAAATAGAGGAGGTATTTAGAAGACAAAGATAGGATTTTGGAAAATAGTTTTAGACACAAAGATGTATGATGATATGACGATGCTCAAATGCAATGTGGCATGATGATATGAGCATGTGGTCATGATGAAGCGCAGAACAGAAATAGCAAGCGATTTTCTAGTAGTGATTTTATCAGGGTGCTACACCTGACCTCGTTTTATCCTCACGATGTCTCATGAGTTTCTACTCCTCCGCAGCCTGAGCGTGACAGGGCCTAAAGTTTCGAGCTCTGAAGTCCATGGCCCATCCCATGGTCGTGAGTTACCTCACCCACAGTCCCTGACCTTGTTTTTATCCTGGCGACGGCTCATGAGGCCCTGCTCCTCCGCAGCCTGAGCGCGTCAGGGCCTAAAGTGTCGAGCTCTAAACTCTATGGCATGTCCCACGGCCATGAGTTACCTCAACCATGGTCCCTAACCTCGTTTTTATCCGTGTGATGGCTCGTGAGGCCATGTCCCTCTACAGCCGGAGCTCGTCAGCCCTAAGGTGCCAAGCTCTGAACTCCACGGATCGCTCCTCGGCCGTAAGTCACCTCACCCCGAGTCCCCGGCATTTGCAAAAACTAAGGCATAACCCTCGAAAGCCTCGGCACGAGGGCTAAAGGAAGGAACACCTAATCCTATGGTTTCTCCATGAGAGGCTCGCAGGGTGACCCAGACATCCTCTTCAACGGTTAAGCTTGGTAGGGCTGAAGCATGTGGATTCTAAAACTTACAACCCGAGACAGGGGTTAGTTACCTCACCTATGGTTCACCACCCACTAGAGGAGCCCGGGAAGGGCACGCGAGCCTCGCAAGGCCATGCTCCCTCGCAAGAGGTTGGGCTCCAGAAGCTAACATGGGACCCCTCCTCGAGGGTACATGCAGAGGTAACTCCTCGAGAGAACCTCTCGGACCCGCTGCAATCAACGAACCACGGCAAGCCGCCTGGACTCCCTAAGGCCCAATCACCTGGGCCACCCCCTGCGAGGACAGGGGCCTACCCTCACATGGTGCTAGAAGCCGCGCGGTCCATGGGGTGCCACCCTCTCATGGCGCTGAGATTCTCACCAACACAATCAGGCGCGACTCGCTCTATGACGGGCGCGGCGACTAGGGGAAGCCCCACAGGCAGCTCCCTCGAGCGCCGTCTCCGGATATCACCTCCCTAGGCACCATGCCCTCAACCATGCCTCCCGAGGGCTCCACCCTGGGACCCTTAGACCTTCAACAGATGTGATAGGCGCTCCTAGAAGGCCGTCCCTATGGAAAGTAAACATATGCCGCCCTAGTCGGCCTTAGTAAGAAGTCACTGCCCCATGAACACGCCAAGAGAGAAATAAACAGCGTAAAGATCCACTTACAGACATAGAAAACAAGTATTTCTTACAAGCCCCACACAGGAACATAGTACTAGGTGGCGTCGCCCCCACACTAGCAAAATGCTTGTAGCACCAGAGCTAGGGAAGCGGGCTCCAAATGGGCCTGGCCCAATCTCCTCAAGGGAGGTGAGCAGGTAGTCCACCTGGCACAATAGGGTATCAAACACGGAGACAGAGAACTCCACCTCCCCGACGAAGCGGAACCGCAGCATGGAACTGCACTGAATGCGGTGATCAGTGAAGAACTAGCTCCAGCCGTCGCAGAGGTACATCTCATTAGGCGGAAGGGTCTTCATGCGCACTGGCCACCCTTGTTCTCCATAGGAGTGCCACAGCACCACCATTACACCTAAGGCGAAGAGGGTCGGGAGCCTCACCTTGAGGAACCAATCGGGGTTCCCAAGGATGACGATAATATCAATGACTCTTTCAGGCTCAGGATCATCCTCGATCTTGACGATCACGGAAGCAGGGGCCTTAGCGGCAGCAGGAGTGTCCGGGCTAGATTCAACTGTGGCCCCACCACAGCACCCTCCGCGGTGACCCCTGCCGCTCTCGCGAGGACGACCGTGCCCACGCTTGGGGTAAGCTTCTCCCAAGGCCGTGCCCACCTCTGCTGGTGCAAACACGATGAGACCGTACTACGGCCGCCACGTCTCCCCCGACTGCTCCCGTGAGGACGCCCTCGACCGTGCTTCATCAGCGACATCTCCACCGCCTCAGCCATCACCGCCTTGCCCTCTCCTCGGTCGAAAAACGTGGGGGTGTCATAGAGGGGAGGAGTTTTCCACTCGAGAGCGTAAGATAGGAAGGAAGAAAGCAGAAATAGTGGGAGTGAAAAAATTCTTCCCTCACCTTTAACCGCGCCCATCGAAAAGACGTATCGTCGTGTCGCATACGCATTATTAACCACTGGGACCCACTCGTCGTTGCATCATGGGAACAACTCCTGGAGTGGGAACAGTGCGCTCTAGATCTATAGGTGAGCGCCCATGGCTGGTTGGGCTTTGATACGTTGCAAACGTATCCATAATTTTTGATGTTCCATGCTTGGTTTTATCTACTTTCTTATGTTTTGTCCACACTTTGGAGTACTTTTCATATGATTTCTTGGACTAACCTATTAACAAGAGCCACAGTGTCAGTTGCCTGTTTTCTGCTGTTTTTTGGTTCCAGAAAGTCAGAAAATGAATATTCTCGGAATTGGACCGGACAAAATCCAAAGTCGTTATTTTCCCGGAAGATTCACGAAGCCAGAAGGAGAGACGAAGGGGTGCCACAGGGTGGCCAAACCAACCCTAGGCGCGGGTCCCCCTAAGCCGCGCCAGGGCATGGTGTGGGCCCCCTGGCCGGCCATCGACCTTGCCTATTTTGCCTATATATCTCCCCCGAGGCAAAAACCATAGATCGTCAATCAGAAATCCATGAAAAGTCTCTGTTCGGCACCACAATCGACGAGGAAGTTCCCTCGGAGCCATCACCATCGCTCTCCACCACCATGTCCATCGCTGTTGCTAATTCCCATGATGAGGAGGGAGTAGTTCTCTCTCGAGGATAAGGGTTCTACCGGTAGCTATGTGTTCATCTCTCTCTCTATCTATGCATGATCATATTGTGATCATGAGCTTTGTAATCAAGTAGATCTACTTTGCTACTCAAGTGCTTTAATAGATCTCTGCTCTCCCCATGTGTGTGAAAGTGACAGCGTGCACACCATGGTGGCACTTAGGCTAGAGATTACAATTACTTGTTATGAGTTATATTTGGAGTTGGATGCTTATATGAAATTGCGGTGTTTGTTGGAACTATCTAGAGCTCAAGGTGACAGTGTGGGGTTATCTAGATGGGGAAAGCGAACTTTGAGGAGTGCTGTTATAGCCCTACCATGGATTAGAGTGTTCAACTGGAGAGTAGTTCAGAGTAGTATCATAAAGAGAAGATATTTATATGAGAGTGTTCAGTAGCGAAAGTATGATCCCTAGGCCTTGTTTCTAAGCATTGAAACACCGTTTTCTACTAGATATGTTACATGTTTGCTTGCTTCCATCTTTATTTCAGTTTTCTTTTAGTCTTTTCCACGCGTCATCAAGCTATTTTCTGGCACTGTTACCACTTATAATTATCTATACCACTCGTATTTCACTATCTCTTCGCCGAACTAGTGCACCTATACACCTGACAAGTGTATTGGGTGTGTTGGGGACACAAGAGACTTCTTGTATCTTGATTGCGGGGTTGCTTGAGAGGGGATACCTTTGACCACTTCCTCCCTAAGTTCGATAAACCTTGGGTGATCCACTTAAGGGAAAACTTGTTATTGTTCTACAAACCTCTGCACTTGGAGGCCCAACAACTGTCTACAAGAATAGAAGTGCGTAGACATCAGTCTTCACTGCTGAGATCCGAGCGAGCTGGGTCTCTGTTGACCAAATGAGCGCAGGGGCCCATCCACCGTCAGAGGCCGCTTGCCCCTTCGGGCCCATGGTGGGACACATGCAGGCCAAGCACCCGGGGGCTACTGTTAGAGCGAGTGCACCCGGGGTGCCATGTCCCCTGGTTAAACATCCCCTACAGCCTAGGAGTCCTCGACCTCTAAAGTTGGGATGCCTCATGGAGGTACCAAACCAGGTAGGCATCTCAAGGCACCCTCCCGAGGGATAGTGCCGCGGCCTCATGTAGTGCCCTCAAGCCTCGGATACCCCTGGGTGCATCCAGGGTTGAGCAGTACCTACACCGCGTGGAGCGCTTACTATAGCCCCGATAATAAGTATAGCCAGTACGAGACTATCATAGCATCAACCACCTCGGAAAAGAAGACCCGGTCCACCCTCCTTTCGCATGGGCTAGGACAGGTGGTCTTGTGGCGCGTGTTTCCCCAAGTTGCCATTCTGGTGCAAAGGAGGGAAAAGCTGAGAGTGTCAGATGAAGACGAGCGACGTCAACAAAGGACACCTTACAGGAGGATGGAGTGGAGCATGGTGAGCTGGATCGGGTCCATGTAAAGTAGTCTCCTAGATCGAGATCATGAAGGGTAGCACAATGGTGACCCCTCCGTCCATAGACCGGGGAGAGGCCCAACGCCACCCTATATAAGGAGCCCTTCTCCTACCTTGGAAGGGGACGGATCCCAGATATCTAAAACCCTAGACTTTCAGCCACCATTGTAACCTCGCGAGGCAAGCGAGCAATACAACCAAGAAGGAGTAGGGGCTTTACCTCCTCACGAGGGTCCCGAACCTGGGTAAAAAACCTTGGTGTCAACTCTATATCATGCATCTGCTTCGCCGCTATAGCCATTGTCTAACTCCTTCGGAATCGCGTGTTCAGCCCCCTCACGAACCAAGGGATCGTTGGACCCTAGTTCCTTCGTCGGACAAATCTCCGACAAACAATACTTCCTATATGCGTGCCAAGGCCACAATGGCACGCAAAGTACAAGACGACAACAAGGTCGAGAATGGTGAGCATGGGAATTTCCCTTCACCAAAGCTGGCACATGGAGTCCAGCCTATCCCTATATGCTTGAGTGATGATGTGGTACCAATCCCATTGCAGTATAAGAGTCACTTAGCCCACTTGAGTGAGAGCAAGAGTGAGATGAGTGTACATGAGATTGAGTGCTTACACTTGAAAGGAATGAGTGATACACCGAGTGAGTTGGTAGTGGTAGTTGATAGGTCAGGTCAGACCACTTTGATTTCTAACGACTTACCATCTACCTCTAGTGTGTTTTCTCATGATGTGCTCGGTTCCATGGATCAAGAAGCGCCACGCTTGGAGATGACGATGCCTTCCACCGAGAAGATATACATGGTGGATGAAGATGACGCCATCCCCACATTGGATGAACAAGTCGCCCACATGGAGGCCAATACTACCACAACACCCACTTCATATGAGAGGTATGAACAAGGTAAATATATGGGTGTTAATGATGCCATGATCCCACTAGTGGACATGATGATTTGTGATGATTTGCATTCTATGGATGATATTTGTGACATTACATATGACTCATTGATATTTCCATGTGATACTTTGCCTTTTCATAATGTTGAGCATGTGAAATTATTTGATTGTGATGATGTTGCCATAGGCATGCCATTCTCTACACATTACGTTGATGATATCATTTCTTGCACTTTGTTGGACAATTGCTCTTTCTAATGTTTTACTTGCAATGATGTTAGAAATGTCACCCCTCGGACCATGCTTTGTCATGGATGTTTTACAATTTCTCCCATTGCTTGCAATAAGATGAATGAATGCTCTTTCACTTGTTTTGCTTGCAAGAATAATCATCATATGTTTTCTATTGAGATGGCCCCCATAACTTTCTCAAATTTTTAGATTTGATGAATGCCATGATAAGCATGTTCCCCACTTGCATATGGCCCCCTTAAATTTCTCAAATTTTTCAGATTTGATGAATGCCATGATAAGCATGTTCCCCACTTGCATACTCACCATGCATTTATTTTACACTTGATTGACATTAACGGTGATGTGCATAAGAAGAGATATGTCATGATGGATGATATGTTTCTCTACCATGCACACACATTATTCCTTTTGTGTTTGATGTGTATAGGTACCCGCACTACAATGTCAACCTCGGTTGAGCATGTGTTGACAAAAAGAGCTCTATAGAGCATCCCCCAAGTGAGTTCAGGATCGAACCCAGCTCTGATACCTTTTGCATGCTTTGCATCTTTCATGTTGAAAATTGCCCTTTCCTATGGTTTGATTGCAAGCATGTTAATGGTATTCTTTCACCTTGTGACAAACACATTTCTTTTCTATTGGATTTTGATGCTTTGTGTGTTATAATAAAAATGTTGAACAATTTCTCTTTCTGATGTTTTGTGTGCAACCATAATGCCATTATGTGCATGTATTGTCATGAGAGCTTCAAAGTATCTCGTATAGTTGTTGCAGCAAAAATAAGGACCACTTGCTCTTTCATATGGTTTGTTTGCAAACATGTTGTTTTTGCTTCCATTTGCGATACTCACATTTCCATGATCTTTGCTTTTGATGATATGTGTATGGTATCCAACATATGGAACAATTTCTCTTTCCAATGGTTGGTTTGCACACATAATGATGTTGTTTTGGATATCCTTCCGCATGTGTTTTTGCCGAATTTTCCTATTCTTGCATCAAAGATGTTGATCAATATTTTGGTTAATTGCTTTGAGTGCCACACTAACTATATGGAGTTTTTGAGTTTCCACATTTGGATGATGTTCAAACAATTTCCATGCACTTTTACCTTGCACATGCATTTCGTTTACTATACTTGAGTTGTGCTAATAGTGTTGTGAATAAGAATAGACATGCCACAAATGACATGCTCCTCTATCACGCATGAACATATGTTGATTGGTATTTGTTGTGTGAAGGTACAATTGCTTACGCGTCAACCTCTATGGACCAAGAGTTGACAAGACGAATCGAAGAGAGTTACCTAGGGATGCCCTTTAATGAGCTATCTCTACAGCATAAGGTGACTTCCTTCTACTTGAGGACTCGTGCTATAACCATCATGAATTGGCTACACTTTGAGTGTTGCTTCTCTTTTCTGGTGAGCTTTGTAGGCTTCATGGAAGGTGATGGAACATTGAAGTGTTGTCAAGTCAATCTTCTCGAGGACGACTATATGGTGAACCATAGGATAAAGAAAGTCTCTCGACCGCTTCTACTTTGTGATGAGCATGTAGAGTCGAGGACAAATCTTTTTGTAGGCAGGGAGATGATGTAGCCCGACCTATGGTCATTACCACATCAAGGTCTCCAACTTATGCCAAGTCGTCATGGACTCCAAAGGTGAATATGTTCCTCTATGCGAGCCCACTTCCTACCCTATTGAATCTTATAGTACTTCATACTATGTCCCATTTTCATGATAGGTTCACACTGACAAGTACGGAGGCAAGGGAGGAAGCCTGAAGCACCAAGCCTGACAAGACAGAGGCTTGGAAGAGGAGACAGAAGAAGCTCGGACAAAGCGCTTAGGGCCAGCGACACGACGCCACCGCTGAATTATCATGACAGCCTCAAGCCCCATCAGAACGTATGGCGCCCAAACCAGAAGCTCGGACCCCGTGCCGAAATCACCTTCGATATGCCTTTCTAGCATATGACTGGAATATCCGGTGATGATCGGAAATCTCGGCGGCAGATCCGGCACCGCCGGACTTATCGCTGGAAATGCCGGTTGTGCACGGATCTGGGTTTGATGCCCTGGAATATTTACTTTACTTACCCTTTTGCCTAAACTACCCCATTCTAGTGGATGGCCTATAAATAAAGACCCACCCCTCATGTATCCATGATGCATAGATGATAGACTAAAGACACCCCCTTTATGGAATCTCTAGTTTTACCTCATCCTCTTCACCAAGGGGACCGACTATCGTCACCACCTTGTTGGAGTTTGCATTGTGCCTCCCTCGTTGTACAAGGCCTATGTTTGCGAGTGCGTGAGCGTAGTTGTCAAGAACCTCTCCAAGGTGTTCTTCTCTCTCTGCTTGGGATCTAGGGAGCATGTTGAATGATCTTTCCTTACGAGGATTCTATCGGACCGGTGGCCATCGGCGGGAGCAATCAGCCTTATATCGTGTTAGTTTTGCGTGTGTTCATTGTGTTCTTCGCGAGGTGTGTGTCCGCTTCCGCTACCTTCTCCATTTAACCTCGCTTTCCCATCGATTTGACCACAAGATCCGTGAAGATCGGGCCACCCTTGAGGTCACCCCTTATCATCTCTTCATGGAGACAAGCGAGCACAACCTTGACAGTCTGGAGCGAATCCTTGGTGGAGACGACGTGGTCCTCGATTGCAGCTATGGCGCCATCCAAGAGGTTTTCGCATATCAGCGCTTGATGGTCAAAATCAAGACCGGCTGCATCTGAATGACAGAATAATCCAAGATCAGGAGGACAGAAGCCGAAGGAAGACGAGCAATAATAGCAAATTACACAAGAAACCTTACCGAGAGAACCTTGGCAGCTGTCATTAGATGGTCCGCCAAACCATTCTCCCTCTCAGTTGTGGCTACCGCCAAGTCTTCCTCGTGCTGTTTTGACTCCGTCTTATAGTGCTCGAGGGCCTTAACTTCATCCTTCCTCTTGGTCTCTGCCGTGCCGATTCTCTTTTCAAGAGAGTCTAGTCAATGGAGAACTTGATTATTCTCCTCTGTTGCAAGAAAAAATGCATCATTCAGAAGCCAACCCCATATTCGGATGGATCACACAACAGGGCAAGTGATTTTACCTTGGAGTTGCTGGAAGTCAGCATCCAGCTACACATGTTGTTGACCTAGACGAACCATGCCCTGTAGGAAGGGCTAGAGTAGCACTTCAGGTCAGAATAAGAAAGAGACTCGAGGGCTCCCTCGAATGAACAAAACACACTTACATGATCACCTGAAGACTCCGAAGGTACTTTTCTAGTCGTCTGGGTGAGAACCCTGTGCCACCCAACTTCTAGAGGCTTGACGAGCACTCGCCGGAGGTGGCCACCGTCTTTGGGGAGGGCTTGCTTGTCTCCACGCCTTTACCCTTGGATTCCACGACTCCCTGATATTCCATGTCCTTGCGACTTTCGGACGGTGAAAACACTGTGTCACTTCAGCAAGTAGAAAGAAAATCCATCTAAGTAGAGCAACGAGTAATACACTTTAAGAAAACTGCAAGATCGCAGAGGCTTACCCACTGAAATTTTCGAGGTCGAAGAACTCCTCCCGCTTATGCTTCTTCAACTGAGGCTCGGGAGGCATGGTATGGAGGGGTACTACAGGAAATAGACTCATGGAACCCGCTCTGGGAGCAGGATCCTTCGGCGTCTCCAGTGTGGAGGCATCTGAATCTTTGCTCTGCCCCTGCTTGTGAGCCCCATCCTCGCTGGACTCAGTGGCTCCATCTACCTCCGTAGTAGGAGCAGACAACTCCGACTCCCCACCTCCTCACCATCATAAGCATGCTCCAAGCTTTTAGGTACTGGAGGCATCATACCATCCACCTTCCAATCCTAGAACATGGGCAACAACACAAATCAAATCTGAGTCAAATAAAAGCAAGGTGAATAAAGTACAAGAAAGGAAGTTACCACCGGTACAACATGGGTAGCACTGAATGTCTTAGTTGATGTCTCTGCTGGGAGCGGCTCATTCGCTGTCAATTTGGTCAACAGCCTAATTTTCTTCTTGAGCTCCTAAGAAGGCAAGTCGTCGCTAGATATGTGAGTGGGATCACCTCCACCGGCCCATAGAAACATGGGGTGGGCTCTGGCCTACAAAGGTTGCACTCAGCATCACAGGAATGTCCGGATGATGTGAACACGGTAACTTCTTTACGACGGACAAGCTGCAATGCCTCTAACCGCTGGTACAAGGCCTCGACTTTGTTTGCTTCACCTGGCATAATGGTGTTCTTCTAGGACTGTTTGTTCTTCACCTCTGCAGATGAGTCGAATGGAGCCAAGACGTACTTCTGGTGGTCAAACTTTTGGTCGTGGATGTAGAACCACTTGTCCCTCCATCCTTGAGCAGAGTCGACAATATTGAAGCTAAAATGTTGCATGTTGGGTCTCACAGATATACCACCACCACCAACATCATACACCACAGAACTAGTGCATGCTTGCCTCTTCAGCCCGTACATCTTCTTAAAGATGCCAAAGTGTGGCTCGATTCTGAGCCAGCACTCGCATAGGGTAATAAAACAAGCGATGTGGAGAATCGAGTTGGTAGTCAGCTGGTGTAGCTGAATATCATAGATAAAAAGCAAACAACATAAGAAATCATGGAGGGGAAGTCAAAGACCACAAAGAATAAAGGCAATGAACATCACCCGAAATCTAGCCAGAAGATCGGGGATTACCTCAGTGCCCAGAATTTTGCACTCTGCCTCGTCCGCTGGAATCAGGCTAGCCTTGCGAAGAGGTCGCAGGTTGCACGACCTCACTGACAAATGCTGCCATGAGCCGTTCTTGGCATGGCTCGCAGCACCCTTCTCCTTGGCGACGGTGGCAGCAATGCTCGATTTAGCACTGGTGGCCTTTTTGTTCTTCCCCATCTACACCGACAACCTCCCCCTTCAAGATCGCAAGAGCTGGCTTGGAAAGACGTGAAGAATGTCTAGCATAGGAGTTCACAATGAAGTAGTAAAACATAGGAGAAATGGAAGGAGGAACGGAGAAGATGAAGGCAAAGGGGAAAAATTACCCGTGCCCTCTGGTATTAAAAGGCAGAAGAAGAAGTGTTGCAGCTGTTGATTTACAACACATTATGCGTGGCGTGCAGCGCCACACACACACGTTGCACAGGAAGCATGAACCTTCATCGCACGATCCCCACTCCGCGTAGAAATCGTGGAGACACAGTTAAAATACCACAATTTATGCGTCACTGGTCAAATCCTGGTCAGACTTTGGGGCCCACACTCATCTAGTCCCATCAGCACCTCTCACACCGGCAACTGAGCTCACTAGTCGACAGCACTGACGTCATCAACATTCACACTATGAACACAAGACGAGAGTGTGCACCGGCAATTTTTCTTTGACTCGCTAAGTTTTTGTTCGAGTCTGACTCGACCAAATACTTGGGGGCTACTCCTAACAGGAGCGCTGGTCGCGCACCCGAAGATCTTCCAGGTCCAGTGTTACCCATCAATTGCAGGCACAATCATAGCACGCCTCGATTCCTTCTTCGAATCCATGATTCAATTACAGACTCGAGGGCTACTCCCATAGGGAGTGTTGAAAGCATAATTGATACCATACGGCCATCGATAGCAGTCGTAGAAGTTACAGTGATCGAAAACAGTCATAGAAGTTCAAAGTCCCCACTCGAGTCTACGACTTGAATAGGCACTCGGGGGCTACTCCCATAGGGATATCTAGTCATGCACCCTATGAAAAGAAGAGAAAATTGAAATAAAATCATCAGAAAACTATGTCGACTACATCCGCATCATGTCATCATAAGCAATCGAACCATTCGGCGACTTCGCCTCTAACCAACTGCAATCGCCTTGTAAAAGAGACAACGTCTCCTTGGCCACCTAAATCACCTTCGTGGTGACAAAACATTCGGATGCCGTGTTTACGATGTGAAGATAAGACCTGTTGCGCTCTACCAGAAACATATCATGCCTGCGAGGGCGATGAAAAAGCATCGACGGACGCGTCGAGTGCACACATAGAACACTGGAATTCGGCTATGTAAGGCCTCCATGACATGAGTCGAATTACACCAGCAACTTTCAGAATTCGAGTCCGGGGATTCGAGTTTGAGTAGATAGCGTTGTTTTTCCCTAAGGCAGTTAACTGATCCCAATCAGTCAGATGAATTAGGCACGCATATCAAATATACCTATGACCTAAATAGTAAGACCTGATAAAAAATTTGGATGACAAAATAAGCACTTATACACACTCGAAGACTTCATAGTCTCCCTTCAAATCCACGATTCGGATGGTCACTCGGGGGCTACTAACATGGGTATGCCCTACGCGTACCCAGGATTAGCCTATGTGGTCTAGCCCAAGAGAAGCCCATAGTGTAAATAGAGCCTATGAAGATTTGGGTGGCCGAAGCCCGTGGAGGTGCGAGTCCTTGGAGAACACGGAAAATGTTAGATAGAAAATTTAAAGGGTAAAACCCTAATCTATATCCTACTCGCCCTGCTATCCTGAGACCTGTCCTTCCTATATAAAGGCCAAGAGGGGGAAGTGAGGAGGACATCACAAACCCTAGTTCATACACTACTATATTGCATCCATGCAACTTGTAACCCTCGGTTCCATCGATAATCAAGAGCAGACATGAAGGAGTAAGATTTCCCTCCGGGGTCCCGAACCTAGGTAAACATCGTGTCCTGATTTGCTTGCCTGTTAGCCAAATGAAGCTTCCAGCACTCCCCTCTTCCTGAAACCCAAGTCCATCAACCATGGGCACTGACGTGTTACCCCCACGTCAACCACCCTCACTTACTAAAAAGATCAGGCCACCGCTTATCATCTTGGTATCATATTTCTAGCGTTTCCTCGGTAAACATCCACAAATCCACCCATAGTTAGTCGATTTTCGTCCTATATAGAAAAATCCAAAATATTTAGGTCTAGATTTTACTATATCCTAGATTGCATCGGAGTTGAGTCTTAGTTGTTGGTCGTTTCATGTCTTTTATCTAATCTCATCCAGTACAAGTCGTAGTGTCTAGGTTTTCCTTTGTCATTATCGTTTGTGCATTATTTTCATTATTTTCAACTCACTCGTCACCGTTTTGCACAAGTTTACATCTACTTTTCCGAGCCCATATAGCGTACTTTTTGGTGTTACACTTAGCTACAGCCTATCTACAGCATCCGTGCTTAGGAACGTACCTACGAGACTAGTTTCTTTGCTCTGAATAGGCTGCTCATTAGGGTCTTGAAGTGCAAAAATTCGGCCAGGCAGACCGGAATATCTGGCCCCCTTTTTTCAGAATTGTTGCATTCTTACTACATTGTGTCATATAGTTGAAAAAGCAAAAAAAAATATAGGAAAGAGATAAAGTATAAAAAAAGGAAGAGAAAAGAGCTACAAGCGTGACAAAGAGATATATCAAATTGTGCATTATTGGAGGCCTAGTTCATAATATCACTTGTAGATTGAGCAATCTTGTGCCTGTTTATTTTGAGATGTTACTAGCGTCTCTCTTGTGCATTGCAATATTCCTATTCATAAGTTGCTTTGCCATGTTTATCTCCACTGTGTGTTTCCTTGGGTCTTTATCACACGATCAACATATAGGACTTGCTTTGGTGTAGTTAGGTATCCATACCTACAACCCCACTACATACTCCTACTTTTTCATGTGATCATTCTATACCCTCGGTATCGCTTCATCACATCCATGCACGTTTTCGTCTATCCAAGTTGGTAAGCATATCTAATTCACTTTGGAATGGTAAGATTCACTGTTCTTTCTGTTTTGAGTGAGTTGTGAGGGATCCACCAAAAGACTTTCCATTTCATGCACTAACCTACTAATCATGTCTTCTAGTGTTGTTGATGTGATGCAGAAAAAGGATGGTGATAATACTATTACTTGGCAAGAATATGAAGCTTTGCAGGATCATTTGCAAGGGATCTTTACTCGCACAACGGATAAAATTTAGAAAGATGCTCAACTTATGCAGCTACAATTGTAAGAAACTGAGAAGACAGTCAATACTATCAAAACCCAGGTCACTGATATTGAAACAAGTATCCAAACTTTGACATAGTTAGTGAATGGTTTGAGGCTGCTAGTGGAGCAACAACAAAAGCCACATGCTGAGGATGATAATGCCAACATCAATGATGATCATGTAGCCATTGCCCCTATGTTTGGCAACAGTCGTGGTGATGGCCAGGGAATCCATGGTGGTGCTCATGGAGGCCGTGGGCATGGATTTGCTCCCATAGGTGCTCGGTGTTTTCCTATGGATGCACCTGCACCGCAAGATGATGGTTTGGGTAACCGCAAATTCTTTGTTGGGGATATGCTATATGGGTATCCTCATAGCATGCCACAAATCTGCCTAACCCGGGTGGCCCATAGTTGGTAGCAAGGCCTATGGCCTGCTGGGCGGCCTAGTTAGACGGATCCTGAAGGGAGGCCCACGCCGAATAAAGGAAGGCTACGCAGGAGTCACCGCCATACTTGGAGCCTTGGAGTAGAAGACACGAAAGACTAGTTCGTGTAGGTGTAGGAATCTTTACCTTGTCCGGCAAGGAACTTTCCTTATAAACCCTAGGTCTTGGCACCTTTATAAGCCGGCCTGCGGGAGCCTTTAGGGCACAACTTCTCTGATTCCTGCGTACAACATGCAACACCTCGCACGGCGAACTTATCTATGTAAGTTGGCGTATTGACATTATAGTGATTTATAGCAGGAATAGAGTTCCGCCACCGTTGTGGGACTTGAACCTGGGTAAGCTGTGTTACCTCGTACCCGCTAACTCTCCGCCTTACCCCACGTCTCTAAACACGCACTGTGAGGACCCCTCCATGGCGTACTCCTCGGCAATACCATGATAGTTGGCGCCCACCATGGGGCAAGAAGCGCTTCGAGCTCTACACCGGGTGAGGTCCAATCTCTTCGCGAGAATCGGCGACACCATAGCCATCGGTCGCGTTCTCTTCTCCGGCAACGTCCTGATCGTCCCTCTAGATGAGTTTTGGGTGCCAGTGAAGACGAACTCCACGCGCTGCTTCGTCATCCCCTTCGGAGACATCCACATCTTCATCGGCGAAACTGACTCGGTTCTAGCTCCTAGGAAGTCGGAAACTCGTCAAGCCCCTCATAGACCACCTATGAGCAGGACATGTTCACGGAAGGATCTAGGCCATACCTCTCTTTGGAGTATGGTGGCTCAGATCAGGAAATTTCAAGGCCCACCCAAACCGCCCCTGTGCAGGATATAAAGGTGGAAGGACCTTGTAAATCTGCTTGGCTTCCCCGAGCGTTAGAGATGCGCAGGTCACACTTTGTCGGTGTCATCACCATCTTCGATCTGGCCATATGTGTTCAATGGGATAGGGAACCTCCCCGCGAATACCTTGCCAGATGGATGAGGGTGAGGGAAACCCTAGAGGGCGACCACGCTGACGAGCTCGTGTACCACTCCGTGGAAGGGCTCATGCCTGGAACACTCCTTCGGCATACCCTCCAAAGACGGCATGCCGCAGGCCCTATCACCCTTTGGGAGATGGTTGCCATCGTTAATGAATACGTGGATGACAATGAAGATGCCATGGAGGCGATCACCATCGAAGCCGTAGGAGGTAACAACAACAACGGCTCGCCTCCATCACCCTCCACATCCGCCATCGCCAACACTGAAGCCAACTCCGACTCTGATGTCGATGCGCTCTACGCCGACATCAAAATGGATGCCGGTGGCTCAGACGTAACTCGGAGGAATACGACGCTATTATGAGGGAGATCGAGTAGGAGATCGAGAAGGAGGAGCACGCCGAGAAGACCAACACTTCCCACCAGGTGCTAGTCGCTATTGGGAGCGTGATGGAAGAAGACAGATAGGAACGGGAACATGAGAGTGCTCCGCCCACGCCAGCAGTAACCAGAGCAGCAGCAGCTAAAAAAGTCGTCGAGCCTCCGGCTCTGGCCAAGGCTCCGCCTCCTCCGGTGCGTGAACTTACCACGACCCCCAATACGGCCTGGCAATCGAATCAACTGTCAGTGCCACCATCAACGTCTGCAGCTAGTAACCCACTAGCCACCCCCACCGACAAAGCAATCTACGACGCACTTGTTGTCGAACCAATCACCATCGCCCATATTCAGAGCGTTACGGAGCTTGATGAGAAGCGTGCGGAAATCTTGGTGGAGGCCAAGTGCATCTCGGAGCAAGACGCTAAGCTGGAAAAAGACTTGGCTAAGGCGCATCAATCCATCAAGGCGGAAAGAGCTACGGAGGCCGAATATAAGCAATTGTTGTTGAAGCATAAGGCAAAGAAGGTACCAACTCACGTCGTCCAAGATCCCGGCGTTTAGCGAGGCTTGGGATTTGACGGGTCTAAACCGACAAAGGCCACCCCTTACATAGATTCAGAGGGGAGGCAGGTCATGCCAACTCCCGCTCTCAACATCGCCGTCACCAAAACCCTCCTAGAGCAGGACAGGTCGCCAGAAGCAGCTGCTCAGGTGTACGATCTCGTCGCTAAGGCATGCCAGCAACAGGAAAAGGCCGCCTCGCAGAGGCTTGAGTCCAACCCGGAGCTGTGCCAGCCAACCCTAAACAGCCGCAGAAGGCCAAAATCTCCCCATGGCGAAGGACCGCGCACAGGCTCTACAGAGCGAAGACGGAGGGAGGCACGCAACAGGACTGACGCTATCCCCATATCCTCCGACCACGGAGAAAAGGCTCGTCCCCACCGCTCGCTGGGCTTGTTCTTCTGCGGTACCAAAGTTGGTAGGCCAGCGCATGGCGGTACCTAAGTTGCCTGAAATCACCGCGTTTCGAAAAGTTGGGCCGCCAACTACCGAGAGGGGACATTTCAATGCAAACTCGTCTCACCCCTACCAAATCCAAACATGCCGTGAAACTGCCGAAGTGAAGTACCGGGACCCTCATGTCAGTAATATTTCTGTGACGCGAGCGCCAACGTGGCAACCACGTAGGCAAAACGAGATACTAAAGGAGCATCGTGCGTTGACCAAATTCACAAATCCACCCCCTCCCTCCTTTCGCATGAACCCTAGCACCGGCGGCGTCGAAATCCCCTCTCCTCGTCGGGCATTTGACTTCCAGCGCCAAGTTGTTGCGCCTACTCGCTGCTACCGATATCTAATGCCGAATGCCGTGCCAACCGTTGCGACGATCTAGCCCGCCTCTACCGCCGACGAGCTGAGCGGCGTGGAGGATGGCAGATCCATTTGCCGATGAAGAAGTACTTCTGGCTAATTTCGTGTGAGCTACTCTTCTCTTTGCTATTCGCACTACCTATAACTGCTAGCTGGCTATTCGCATTACAGAGATATATCAAACATAGAATTGTTTACTAGCACAACGCTGACAAACAATTCTTATCTTTTGTCTCTAATTTTCTGTCAACTAGGATCTCCGCTGAACCCAGCTACACGGTTCTGGTGAGCATCTACGGCCACCTAATTAAATTAGCACATGGGAAGAGAACGTGGAAAGAGGCTCAAAGTCTGAAGATGGAAGTGGCGCCTATGCAGTTATGCACTATCCCTAGTTTGGTTGCTGCTGTGCGTGACCTTGCTGAAATGAGGCCAGAGCAGACTGCACGGTTCAGCCTCCTTGATGACCGAGGCTTCAAGGTTCCTGTAGCGTGTGACAGTCAGCTAATTGGGTTGATGAAACAGCATGTTAGGCTTCGCGTGGTTACGCTGGTGTGTAACATAGTGGATGAGGAAGCTCCTGCTACTAGGAGTCGCCCAGCTACTATTGGACAGGGAGGTCTAACTCGAACCTCTGCTGTTGTTGAGAAAAATGTGGTTCCTCATCCGTGACATGCTTCTGTCAGGCAACCTCCTCGTAGGAGTCCCCGTATTGCCGTTGTGGAAAACTCTGCTCTGGAATCTACTGGTACTTGTCGTCCCCGTCCCCGTGGCCGTGTTGCTGCGGCTGCTGCTCACCCAATCCATGCCACTATTGAGCAAACTAAGGCGTCCGGAGGCTGCCCCGCTATTTTTGCCAACACCGCCGCCTTGTGTGCTGCTCCTCCTTGAAACCGTCCTCAAGTTGTGCAAACCCGTGCTCTGGAATCTGCTGGTACTGGTCGTCCTCGTGTTGTTGTTGATCTGGACGCTGTTGACCCAATCCCTGCCGTTGTTGAGCAAACTAAGGCTTCCGGTGGCTGCCCCACTGTTGTTGCAAAGACTGAACCATTCTCTCCTCCTCGAACCCATGCTCGGGTTCAGCGAGCTGCTGGTCTGAAGCCAGCTCATGGTCTGGACTCTGCTAGCACTCGAAACACTTCTATTGTGCGAACTTCTCCTGATCGTCAAGGTGTCATGGCAGCAGCTGATCCTATTTGGCTGCCGTTAGAAGGGGCCCTCGCCTTGCTCCTGTTCATGGTACTTCCACCGAGGTTGATCCAGCTAACGATGACGTTGGTGATGGCGGTGGTGGCATTGGAGCTGGGTTTTATGGTGCCGCTCCATCTCTCGAACCTCTCGGAGGTTTCTATCCTGAAGAACCTAATGATGGCAAAGTAATCGTTCGTATCGGTGTCGCGGATTATACTGCAAAATTAGATGATGGCACAGAAAAATTCTATGATGAGTTTGATGTAATCCTTGGCAGATACGACCCTGAAGTGGTAGAGTTATCTGACCTGATGGCATCGTTACGTGTGAAGGTGTCAGAGGGGTCCTCCGTGAAGCACGTTTGTTATATTATGGTTACAGGAGCAAAAAGGCTATCGAAGTGAAAGATACCAGGGATTTAGTCGTACCATTTACAAGGAAACATTATAGAGGTGAAGTTACTTCCACTTGGTAGTGCTCGCGGTTGGAGAGGAATTGGAACTCGACAATAGAGATGGAATTTTAGAAGGCATGCATGACCTAATCCATGGCATCATTGGGGCTGGTGCGACTGAGGGTGGCTTCGAACAGAGGAGAGTCTTACAGAGGAGCGTCATAAAGAGGAGCAGGAAGAGCATCCCCAGAAAGGGCACCCCGAAGAAGAAGGTCACCAAGGAGACCACGCTATAGAAGAGGACGCCCAAGAGTCGCACGACAAAAGGCACCATGCCGCAGAGTACACCCCTCAGATCCAGTCAAAATGCCACACCGAACGGTAGCAGCAAAACCGCTAAGAGGGCTAGCACGGTGGTGAACACTCCCAGGAGTGGTAGCAAAGAGGCGAAGATGGCCAGCACGGAGGCTACCACACCTAGTGGGAGCAGAAAAAACACTAATTTGGAGCGGAACACGCCACTGTCAGGGAATTATGCAAGCACGAAGGAGAACACGCCCAATAGTAGCAGCAAAAGGGCTAATTTGGAGCAGAACACGCCGCTGGGGTCAGGCAATAATGCCAGCACGAAGGAGAACACGCCCAATAGTAGCAGCAAAAGGGCTAATTTGAAGAAGAACATGCCGTAGAGGTCGGGCAATAATGCCAGCACCCTGGAGCCAACACCCGTGAGGGAAGGCAGTAAGGAGATCACACCCAAGAGCGGCAGCAAAAGGCCTAGTTCGATGGGGAATGGAACGCGGATGTCAAGCCGTAATGATACCATCAGGAAAGATTACATCAGGAAGGAGGATGTACAGAGGAAGAGCAAGAGGGTTCTGTACACTCAAGATGAAATTGATTCTGACTGCTGTTTGTCCAACTGAAGTACCTGGGATGCGTGCAAACCTAAGACCACCCCATGTGGTTGCAGCACAACCAACCGAGTGTCTTGGAGAAAACAGAGTTGCCGGTGAGGTGGACTGGGGCAATGTTCCTGTCCATCCGGGTGGAGACGATGGTGCAGCCCCACCCATGGGAGTCAATATGATGTGTGCAGTACTAGGAATTAGAGACGATGGCGAAGATTCTGAATCAGATGAAGAAGAAGGCACTATAGAGGATCAAGAATCTAGTGATGATGAAATAGACGAGGAACTTAATGATGAGGCTGGTATTCCAGTCGATGATTTGGGTGTTGAAGTAGAAGAAATGAAACATGACCACGAGTATCCTATAATTTCGGTCGGCACCAAGTTCAGGAGCATGCATGAGTTCAGGATGTCGTTCCGGCATTTTTGTATCAAGGGGGAGTTCGACGTTTATCGACTGAAGAACTCTGCCGAGAGGTATGAGGCCGTTTGCAAGTTAACATGGATGAATGGACGGGCCGAGGTACATTATCCATGGAGGATCATAGCAAGATCCTTACCTGCATCGACTGCAATTAGGGTATTGGGGCAATGAATGCAGCAAACCATTAGAACTCTCTCTCTCTCTCTCTCTCTTCACTCTATAATTACAATTGATGTGTGATATCTTTCTGGCAACTAGTCGACTCCGCTTATCTTTTAAATGAATCTATGTTGCAGGTGAACAGAATGGGCCCTGCACACATGTGTCCGATAGGAAGCAAACTAAAATCCTCAATGGCTGATACGGAGTGGGTGGCTATGCAATCTATGTCCATACTAAAGGATAACCCTAAGGTGACCGCGAAGAATATTCAGACTAGCCTCGGTTCTAACTACAACATTGTCCTTCCATATTACATGGTTTGGAAAGGTAAAGAGAAAGCTCTGGGGGTCTTGCACGGGGATTGGACCAATAGCTTCAGGATGATGTACAACTTCAAGGCGGAGGTACAAGCTAGGTGTCCGGGGAGTGTTGTGGAGATTGACACCGAATCAGAAGGTGGTAAAATATATTTCAAAGTATTTTTCATGGCGCTTAAACCTTGCATCGATGGATTCAACGGCGGCTGTAGGCCGTATCTGAGTGTAGACAACACTGTCCTAACTGGCAAATGGAAAGGCTGCCTGCCATCTGCCACAGCACTTGATGGTCACAACTGGATGTTCCCAGTGGCATTTGGGCTGTTTGAAACAGAAACGGAGGAAAACTGGGTCTGGTTTATGAGGCAGCTCAAGAGATCAATAGGCCACATGGATCCATTGGCTATATCCACGGATGCATGCAAAGGGCTGACGAATGCAGTGAAGGAGGTGTTCCCGCGAGATGAAGGTAGAGAATGCCATGCCCATATGATGCTCAACTTGTACTCACACTATGCAGGCAGCGTATTTCGTTACATGTTTCCTGCTACTAGAGTTTACAAACCTAGTAGCAGCGATTATTTCATGAGCAAGATTTTTGCCGAAGCCCCTGAACTTCCAGAGTACTTAGCCATCCATCATTCGTAGATATGGAAGAGGAGTCAATTCAACCCTGACATCAAAGTTGATTACATAAACAGCAACCTTGCAGAATGCCTGAATAACTGGGTGAAGGACATAAAAGTGCGTCCTGTTCATATCTTGATGGACAGCATACGTGGTATGATCATGAAGCTGTTAAATATAAGGAGAGAGATCGGTAGGAGACTTAGAGGACATATGCTACCGCCAGTTGTACAACAACTGCACAAGAGAAGCCGAGGTTTTGCTCATCTTAAGGTTCTCCCGTCAACCAACAGAAGCTGTGAGGTGGTCGATATGTCCAAGAGTGGCAAAAGGGATGTTGTGAACATCCAGCTGCGAGAATGCACCTGCTTAGAGTGGCAGCATACCAGGAAACCTTGCGACCACGCCTTGGCCTTCTTGGTGAAGAAAAGAACTCTACCACATTGGGATCAGTATTTGTCAGACTACTACTCTATGGAAAAGTTCAGAGCTGCGTACGCTGGATCCGTCGAGCCATGTAGAGACCCATCTCAGTGGCCTCAAGTCCAACTGTCTTTCGAGCTTTGCCAGCCAGTTACAAAAAGGGGCAGAGGAAGACCCCAGGTGAATAGGTTTAAGAATTTTCTCGAGAAGAAGGGTTTGGCTTTCTGTGCTACAAAGAAGGGCAAAAACAGATGCAAGAATTGCCATCTTATAGGCCATAGAGCATCTGGATGTCCCCTTAATGCTCCCAAACCTAGATATGAGTTGGTACATTCACACAAAAAATTGTTTATAGTCTGTAGATATAAGGTAGTAATCCATGTACTGTTTTTTTACAGGAAGCGCAAGGTAAGAAACAAGACAGCCGACTTAGTGATTTTGCTGCGGGAAGAAAACCAAAACGAGTGGAGTGATGATGCCGGACAAGATTCTGGTGCTGATTGGCCTAACTTCCCTCGGCCCGGAGATGCAGGGTACGTAAAGGTAAGAAAATTGGCACCCAGGAAGAGGAAGAAGGCAGGAGATGAAGAAGCCAGTGTACGTGAAGGAAAGAGGAAGAAAGTTGGCACCCAAGCAGAGAAAGAGGGCTAGCAGTGTAGCAGCCTAATGATGTATTGAACTTGAACCTATATATGTAGTTCGGTTAAACTCTGGAGCTGTGTGCGTGGAACTTGTCGGGCGAAACAATCTGCCTCTCGTACTAGCAGTAAAATGTATCGCGACTTTAGGATTTGATACAGCCGAGGCCACTAGTTGAATCCAAAACTGTGACTGTGCCACTACTATCTGAACAATCGCGATAGCTGAGGGGTTAAATCCTTTCCAAAATCGATGGGTGTTAGTGGCACAAACATGATTTATTTATAGGCGCTTAATAAATCCCTGCTGTTGGCATTACACTTATGATAAGTTTTTGGGCTGGAAAACAATTTCTTAAGCTGGCCGCTACACTCCACAAAGCAGCAACTTATTTCAGCTGCTGGACAACGAAATGGCAACATAAACTGCAAATGCAACAGATAATGCCCAGATAATGAGGAAATTGTCTCCACTATCTGGCCTAATCTTGAGCCTGTCTGTCTCACCACCTCCCTGCCCCTGCCTCCCCTGCACCTGGCGAAGCTCCCGGATCTCTCGCTCCATCGCACGAATCTCCTCTTTCTTGTCCCACACCGCATCACGCATATCCTGAACAAGCTCTTTGTGAAAACCTGTCAGTTTCTTTTCGATCCACACAAACTTGTCACAGCCAGTCCCCCTCCCTTCCTGCATAGTAGATTGAAGGAAACAAAAAAAGAATTACATTACGCTTTCCGGATCCGGGTTACCATTGTACCTACAGTAGGAACTTACCGCTCTGATGCTGCAGTTGCTGAATTTTCCTGCAGTATTTTCTTCGGTCCATGAAATCCATCTCGGCATCTTCTCACCACACAAACACAGCATATCGGGGTAGTAATCGTAGAGCGCCCTCCGGTACCTGATGGGGGCAAATGCCTGACGGCGTTGAGCCGACCCTGATTCCGCCCGAGACGAACTGCACGATCTGCGAGCCATGAGCAAGGGGAGCGAGGGCAGAAGAAAGAGGAGCCTTTGGATGTCAGGGTAATGGTGAAGCGTGATTTATCCCTACTTAATAACTCGGGTAGAATCCTACCGTCCACATTCGGCTGACAGGTGGGGGACCTAGCGTGTGGACTTGTCAAAAGAAACTCGCGCCTTCGTGGTTCAAAAGCCTTGTCGCGCGCATTGGACGAATTTTTTTGGTACCTTGCCCATGTACATATCACTGGGAGGTCTTGCTCAGGAACCAGACACGCCTAACCCACAATCTTACTCCGCTCCACCGCTTTCGGTAGGGCTCGCCGCGGCGGATCCACCCCAAGATCCTACCGCCGCAGTATCAAATGGCCATGGTTTCTTGAGAGGATTGACAACACTACGTATGCGAGCTCGGCCCCTCCTACCTGTAGAAGGACTGATGCGGCGTCGAGCTCGAGTAGGATCCGCTAGGCGCGACGGCGCTCGGTCCACGTCAACCCTGTCACCTTCGTCATTGTCGATTCTGATGTGGAGGGCGACGGGGATGAAGCTGTGCAGAACGCCATTGTTGCCTCCTTGGCCAAGGGCAAGCCACGGGCGGTAGTGGATGTCACCGGGAAGGGCACGGCGGTGTCACCAATCGAGATGGACTCCGACGATAGCTGTGTGATGTGGGTTTAGATGTTGTTTAGGATGGTTGCAATTTTGGTTGTGTTTAATGCGAGTACAATTATTGTAATGTGTTTGTCGAGCTATATTAAGAAATGTGTGCAATAGAAGCCAGTGAGTGCTTCCACTTTAGAAATTGTGTCTGTGCCATTTGCATGTTGCATTATCAACGTAGATTACTTGTAAACAATCCAACGAAAATCATCAGATTACAACCATCGGACGGGAGTGGCAGGATGGAAGAGAAGTTGGGACAGTGACTTCGAGGGGAAGGACACTGGCAGGTGGGCCCTCCGAACACGTGACACTAACATGCGGGAGCGGGAGCACACGGTATTGCCAGTCTGTCCAGAGCAAGCGGACTTTGCAACGTGACAACAGTAAGCTGATTGGACCAATATAATAACTCGTCGAAGTATTAAGGAGTACTGAAAACTACAACTGGGGTACATTCGCACAACATGTATGCTCTAAGCACGTGAGAAGCATCGCTTCAGTCTAACAGTAACGACAGCACAATTACTACATTTGTCTGTCGGTCTTCTCAATACAAATGTAGAAATACATCTGCCTGTTCGGTCCAGCACCGACAAGGTACTAAGATGGCACGCATAGGATCGACCTTAGGTCCACATACTCCACCTCCCGCGGCGTCGGGCAGCTCGGCGCCTCGGCTAGCACAAGAATGCTATCCGACGACGGCGGCTAGGCGTTCGCCCACATGCGCACCGTGTATATGGGCCAGGCGCACGAGACCGACCTGACGCATACGGCACCCACGACGGTGGCCCCGGCTCTGGTTCCCGGAACACCGGCGGTGATGGTCAGGACGAAAACAGAGCCGCCCCCCAGGAAAATTAGCAGGTGGCGTGCCGAGTCAGTGAACGGCACCTGCTCTTGGAGAAGTTAGGATTGCCCGTACGAGATCCTAATCACTTCGATCAAGTGCCCATCTGCAAGGTGGACGACAAGCTCTGCCGGCGGGCCGGTGTAGTTGCAGCCCGCCATGCAGCGCAGTGCACGCGAGCTCGTGGAGCGGGAGCTCGCGGTAGGAGTAACAGCGAAAGCATCCTGGGTGGGAGCACACGAGCGGGAACGCCGCTGCGAAGTTGCGCGCGAGGATCTCCAGATTCTTGGGCTCCCACATCTGCCACAACTGAAGTTCATCGAGAAATCGGAAAAAAGATCATTAGTTAGATTGGCGAATAGCAGGAATGTGTAGGATAAGTTCAAAAGCTTGTAAAATGATTTCTTACCATGAAGGTAGCAACCGGAGAATTGGTGGATGTCATCAGCTTGCGGCTACGGCAGGATGGAAGTGAAGTGGGGAAAGTGGATTCGAGGGGAAGGAAGAGAAGTACGGGGAGGAAGAGAAGTAACGGGGATGTGACACTGGGATATGGCCCACTGAACTCGTGAGTCATAACACTCGCAACAAGCCAGTTTGTCCAGAGCAAGCGTGGCCAATCATGTCGCAAAACAGCCTACTCGAGGATCGCTCTCGCGAAGACCATCCCAATCGTCCAAGCGCCCCAATCGAACGGTATGTAACAATCGTCTAGCAGAACAACTGTGTTATGGCGTGCCTTCTAGAAGACTCGGTCTAACGGTGGATCCATTGGGGGGTAGTGCTAGTTTTAGTATAAGAACACGCATGAAATGACTCAAATGGATCCATGTGTTGTTTGTGGAAATAACACACATGCAATGACTCTAGTGGTTGATCCATGTGTGGTTTGTGGAAATAACACACATGCAATGACTCTAGTGGTTGATCCATGTGTGGTTTGTGGAAATAACACACATGCAATGACTCTGGTTGATCCATGTGTGGTTCGTGGAAAGAACACACATGCAATGACCACTAGTGGATCCATGTGTGGTTTGTCAAAAAGAACACACATGCAATGACTCTAGTACTGGTTTATGGTTTTAGTATAAGAACACACATGCAATGACTCTAGTGGTTGATCCATGTTTGTTTGTGGAAATAACACACATGCAATGACTCTAGTGGTTGATCCATGTGTGTTTTGTGGAAATAACACACATGCAATGACTCTAGTGGTTGATCCATGTGTGGTTTGTGGAAAGAACACACATGCAATGACCACTGGTGGATCCATGTGTGGTTTGTGGAAAAGAACACACATGCAATGACTCTAGTGGTTAATCCATGTTTGTTTGTGGAAATAACACACATGCAATGACTCTAGTGGTTGATCCATGTGTGGTTTGTGAAAAGAACACACATGCAATGACTCTAGTGTTGGTTTTAGTATAATAAGAACACACATGCAATGACTCTAGTGGTTGATACATATGTGGTTTGTGGAAAGAACACACATGCAATGACTCTAGTGGTTGATCTATGTATGGTTTGTGGAAATAACACACATGCAATGACCGCTGGTGGATCCATGTGTGGTTTGTGGAAAAGAACACACATGCAATGACTCTAGTGCTGGTTTGTGGTTTTAGTATAAGAACAAACATGCAATGACTCCAGTGGTTGATCCATGTGTGGTTTGTGGAAAGAACACACATGCAATGACTCAGGTTCATCCACATGTGTGGTTTATGGAAAGAACACACATGCAATGACCACTGGTGGATCCATGTGTGGTTTGTGGAAAGAACACACATGCAATGACCACTGGTGGATCCATGTGTGGTTTGTGGAAAAGAACACACATGCAATGACTCTAGTGCTGGTTTGTGGTTTTAGTATAAGAACAAACATGCAATGAATCTAGTGGTTGATCCATGTGTGGTTTGTGGAAAGAACGCACATGCAATGACTCTGGTTGATCCATGTGTGGTTTGTGGAAAGAACACACATGCAATGACCACTGGTGGATCCATGTGTGGTTTGTGGAAAAGAACACACATGCAATGACTCTTGTACTGGTTTGTGGTTTTAGTATAAGAACACACATGCAATGACTCTAGTGGTTGATCCATGTGTGGTTTGTGGAAATAACACACATGTAATGACTCTAGCGGTTGATCCATGTGTGGTTTTTGGAAAGAACACACATGCAATGACCACTGGTGGATCCATGTTCGTTTTAGTGTAAGAACACACATGCAATGACTCTAGTACTGGTTTGTGGTTTTTGTGGAAAAGAACACACATGAAATGACTCTAGTGGTTGATCCATGTGTGGTTTGTGGAAAGAACACACATGCAATGACTCTAGTTGATCCATGTGTGGTTCGTGGAAAGAACACACATGCAATGACCACGGGTGGATCCATGTGTGGTTTGTGGAAAAGAACACACATGCAATGACTCTAGTACTGGTTTGTGGTTTTAGTATAAGAACACACATGCAATGACTCTAGTGTTTGATCCATGTGTGGTTTGTGGAAATAACACACATGCAATTACTCTAGTGGTTGATCCATGTGTGGTTTGTGGAAAGAACACACATGCAATGACCACTGGTGGATCCATGTGTGGTTTGTGGAAAAGAACACACATGCAATGACTCTAGTGGTTGATCCATGTTTGTTTGTGGAAATAACACACATGCAATGACTCTAGTGGTTGATCCATGTGTGGTTTGTGAAAAGAACACGCATGCAATGACTCTAGTGTTGGTTTTAGTATAATAAGAACACACATGCAATGACTCTAGTGGTTGATCCATATGTGGTTTGTGGAAAGAACACATATGCAATGACTCTAGTGGTTGATCCATGTGTGGTTTGTGGAAATAACACACATGCAATGACCACTGGTGGATCCATGTGTGGTTTGTTGAAAAGAACACACATGCAATGACTCTAGTGCTAGTTTGTGGTTTTAGTATAAGAACAAACATGCAATGACTCTAGTGGTTGATCCATGTGTGGTTTGTGGAAAGAACACACATGCAATGACTCTGGTTGATCCATATGTGGTTTGTGGAAAGAACACACATGCAATGACCACTGGTGGATCCATGTGTGGTTTCTGGAAAAGAACACACATGCAATGACTCTAGTACTGGTTTGTGGTTTCAGTATAAGCACACACATGCAATGACTCTAGTACTGGTTTGTGGTTTTAGTATAAAAACACACATGCAATGACTCTAGTGATTGATCCATGTGTGGTTTGTGGAAATAACACACACGCAATGACTCTAGTGGGTCCACATGTGTGGTTTGTGGAAAGAACACACATGCAATGACTCTGGTTGTTCCATATGTGGTTTGTTGAAAGAACACACATGCAATGACTCTAGTGATGGATCCATGTGTGGTTTGTGGAAAAGAACACACATGCAATGACTCTAGTTCTGGTTTGTGGTTCTAGTATAAGAACAAACATGCAATAACTCTAGTGGTTGATCCATGTGTGGTTTGTGGAAAGAACACACACGCAATGACTCTGGTTGATCCATATGTGGTTTGTGGAAAGAACACACATGCAATGACCACTGGTGGATCCATGTGTGGTTTGTGGAAAAGAACACACATGCAATGACTCTAGTGCTGGTATGTGGTTTTAGTATAAGAACAAACATGCAATGACTCTAGTGATTGATCCATGTGTGGTTTGTGGAAAGAACACACATCCAATGACTCTAGTGGTTCATCCATGTGTGGTTTGTGGAAAGAACACACAAGGAATGACCACTGGTGGATCCATGTGTGGTTTTTGGAAAAGAACACACATGCAATGACTCTAGTGGTTGATCCATGTTTGTTTGTGGAAATAACACACATGCAATGACACTAGTGGTTGATCCATGTGTGGTTTCTGAAAAGAACACGCATGCAATGACTCTAGTGATGGTTTTAGTATAAGAACACACATGCAATGACTCTAGTGGTTGATCCATGTGTGGTTTGTGGACATAACACATATACAATGACTCTAGTGGTTGATCCATGCATGGTTTGTGGAAATAACACACATGCAATGACTGTAATGGGTCCACATGTGGTTTGTGGAAAGAACACATGTGCAATGACCACTGGTTGATCCATAAGTTGTTTGTGGAAAAGAACACACATGCAGTGACTCTAGTGGTGGATCCATGTGTGGTTTGTGGAAAGAACACACATGCAATGACCACTAGTGGATCCATGTGTGGTTTGTGGAAAACAACACACATGCAATGACCACTGGTGGATCCATGTGTGGTTTGTTGAAAAGAACACACATGCAATGACTCTAGTGGTTGATCCATGTTTGTTTGTGGAAATAACACACATGCAATGACTCTAGTGGTTGATCCATGAATGGTTTGTGAAAAGAACACACATGCAATGACTTTAGTGTTGGTTTTAGTATAAAAACACACATGCAATGACTCTAGTGGTTGATCCATATGTGGTTTGTGGAAAGAACACACATGCAATGACTCTGGTTGATCCATATGTGGTTTGTGGAAAGAAAACACATGCAATGACCTCTGGTGGGTCCACATGTGTGGTTTGTGGAAAGAACACACATGCAATGACTCTAGTGCTGGTTTGTGGTTTTAGTATAAGTACAAACATGCAATGACTCTAGTGGTTGATCCATGTGTGGTTTGTGGAAAGAACACACATGCAATGACTCTGGTTGATCCATATGTGGTTTGTGGAAACAACACACATGCAATGACCACTTGTGGATCCATGTGTGGTTTGTGGAAAAGAACACACATGCAATGAATCTAGTACTGGTTTGTGGTTTTAGTATAAGAACACACATGCAATGACTCTAGTACTGTATTGTGGTTTTAGTATAAGAACACACATGCAATGACTCTAGTGGTTGATCCATGTGTGCTTTGTGGAAATAACACACATGCAATGGCTCTAGTGGTTGATCCATGTGTGGTTTGATGAAAGAACCCACATGCAATGACTCTAGTGCTGGTTTGTGGTTTTAGTATAAGAATAAACATGCAATGACTCTAGTGGTTGATCCATGTGTGGTTTGTGGAAAGAACACACATGCAATGACTCTAGTGGTTGATCCATGTTTGTTTGTGGAAATAACACACATGCAATGACTCTAGTGGTTGATCCATATGTGGTTGTGGAAAGAACACACATGCAATGACTCTAGTGGTTGATCCATGCGTGGTTTGTGGAAATAACACACATGCAATGACTCTAGTGGCTCCACATGTGTGGTTTGTGGAAAGAACACACATGCAATGACTCTGGTTGATCCATATGTGGTTTTTGGAAATAACACACATGCAATGACTCTAGTGGTGGATCCATGTGTGGTTTGTGGAATAGAACACACATGCAATGACTCTAGTGCTGGTTTGTGGTTTTAGTATAAGAACAAACATGCAATGACTCTAGTGGTTGATCCATGTGTGGTTTGTGGAAAGAACACACATGCAATGACTCTAGTGGTTGATCCATGTGTGGTTTGTGGAAAGAACACACATGCAATGATCACTAGTGGATCCATGTTCGTTTTAGTATAAGAACACACATGCAATGACTCTAGTGGTTGATCCATGTTTGTTTGTGGAAATAACACACATGCAATGACTCTAGTGGTTGATCCATGTGTGGTTTGTGAAAAGAACACACATGCCATGACTCTAGTGTTGGATTTAGTATAATAAGAACACACATGCAATGACTCTAGTGGTTGATCCATGTGTGGTTTGTGGAAATAACACATATGCAATGACTCTAGTGGTTGATCCATGTGTGGTTTGTGGAAATAACACACATGCAATGACTCTAGTGGGTCCACATGTGTGGTTTGTGGAAACAACACACATGCAATGACTCTGGTTGATCCATATGTAGTTTGTGGAAAGAACACACATGCAATGACTCTAGTGGTGGATCCATGTGTGGTTTGTGGAAAAGAACACACATGCAATGACTCTAGTGCTGGTTTGTGGTTTTAGTATAAGAACAAACATGCAATGACTCTAGTGGTTGATCCATGTGTGGTTTGTGGAAAGAACACACATGCAATGACTAGTGGTTGATCCATCTGTGGTTTGTGGAAAGAACACACATGCAATGACCACTGGTGGATCCATGTGTGGTTTGTGCAAAAGAACACACAAGCAATGACCACTTGTGGATCCATGTGTGGTTTGGGGAAAAGGACACACATGCAATGACTCTAGTGGTTGATCCATGTTTGTTTGTGGAAATAACACACATGCAATGACTCTAGTGGTTGATCCATGTGTGGTTTGTGAAAAGAACACACATGCAATGACTCTAGTGTTGGTTTTAGTATAATAAGAACACATATGCAATGACTCTAGTGGTTGATCCATGTGTGGTTTGTGGAAATAACACATGTGCAATGACTCTAGTGGTTGATCCATGTGTGGTTTGTGGAAATAACACACATGCAATGACTCTAGTGGGTCCACATGTGTGGTTTGTGGAAACAACACACATGCAATGACTCTGGTTGATCCATATGTAGTTTGTGGAAAGAACACACATGCAATGACTCTAGTGGTGGATGCATGTGTGGTTTGTGGAAAAGAACACACATGCAATGACTCTAGTGTTGGTTTGTGGTTTTAGTATAAGAACAAACATGCAATGACTCTAGTGGTTGATCCATGTGTGGTTTGTGGAAAGAACACACATGCAATGACTAGTGGTTGATCCATATGTGGTTTGTGGAAAGAACACACATGCAATGACCACTGGTGGATCCATGTGTGGTTTGTGGAAAAGAACACACATGCAATGACCACTTGTGGATCCATGTGTGGTTTGTGGAAAAGGACACAGATGCAATGACTCTAGTGGTTGATCCATGTTTGTTTGTGGAAATAACACACATGCAATGACTCTAGTGGTTGATCCATGTGTGGTTTGTGAAAAGAACACACATGCAATGACTCTAGTGTTGGTTTTAGTATAAGAACACACATGCAATGACTCTAGTGGTTGATCCATATGTCGTTTGTGGAAAGAACACACATGCAATGACTCTAGTGGTTGATCCATGTGTGGTTTGTGGAAATAACACACATGCAATGACCACTGGTGGATCCATGTGTGGTTTGTGGAAAAGAACACACATGCAATGACTCTAGTGCTGGTTTGTGTTTTTAGTATAAGAACAAACATGCAATGGCTCTAGTGGTTGATCCATGTGTGGTTTGTGGAAAGAACACACATGCAATGACTCTAGTGCTGGTTTGTGGTTTTAGTATAAGAACAAACATGCAATGACTCTAGTGGTTGATCCATGTGTGGTTTGTGGAAAGAACACACATGCAATGACTAGTGGTTGATCCATCTGTGGTTTGTGGAAAGAACACACATGCAATGACCACTGGTGGATCCATGTGTGGTTTGTGGAAAAGAAGACACATGCAATGACCACTTGTGGATCCATGTGTGGTTTGTGGAAAAGGACACACATGCAATGACTCTAGTGGTTGATCCATGTTTGTTTGTGGAAATAACACACATGCAATGACTCTAGTGGTTGATCCATGTGTGGTTTGTGAAAAGAACACACATGCAATGACTCTAGTGTTGGTTTTAGTATAATAAGAACACATATGCAATGACTCTAGTGGTTGATCCATGTGTGGTTTGTGGAAATAACACATATGCAATGACTCTAGTGGTTGATCCATGTGTGCTTTGTGGAAATAACACACATGCAATGACTCTAGTGGGTCCACATGTGTGGTTTGTGGAAACAACACACATGCAATGACTCTGGTTGATCCATATGTAGTTTGTGGAAAGAACACACATGCAATGACTCTAGTGGTGGATCCATGTGTGGTTTGTGGAAAATAACACACATGCAATAAGTCTAGTGCTGGTTTGTGGTTTTAGTATAAGAACAAACATGCAATGACTCTAGTGGTTGATCCATGTGTGGTTTGTGGAAAGATCACACATGCAATGACTAGTGGTTGATCCATATGTGGTTTGTGGAAAGAACACACATGCAATGACCACTAGTGGATCCATGTGTGGTTTGTGGAAAAGAACACACATGCAATGACCACTTGTGGATCCATGTGTGGTTTGTGGAAAAGGAGACAGATGCAATGACTCTAGTTGTTGATCCATGTTTGTTTGTGGAAATAACACACATGCAATGACTCTAGTGGTTGATCCATGTGTGGTTTGTGAAAAGAACACACATGCAATGACTCTAGTGTTGGTTTTAGTATAATAAGAACACACATGCAATGACTCTAGTGGTTGATCCATATGTCGTTTGTGGAAAGAACACACATGCAATGACTCTAGTGGTTGATCCATGTGTGGTTTGTGGAAATAACACACATGCAATGACCACTGGTGGATCCATGTGTGGTTTGTGGAAAAGAACACACATGCAATGACTCTAGTGCTGGTTTGTGGTTTTAGTATAAGAACAAACATGCAATGACTCTAGTGGTTGATCCATATGTGGTTTGTGGAAAGAACACACATGCAATGAACACTGGTGGATCCATGTGTGGTTTGTGGAAAAGAACACACATGCAATGACCACTAGTGGATCCATGTGTGGTTTGTGGAAAAGGACACACATGCAATGACTCTAGTGATTGATCCATGTTTGTTTGTGGCAATAACACACATGCAATGACTCTAGTGGTTGATCCATGTGTGGTTTGTGAAAAGAACACACATGCAATGACTCTAGTGTTGGTTTTAGTATAATAAGAACACACATGCAATGACTCAAGTGGTTGATCCATATGTGGTTTGTGGAAAGAACACACATGCAATGACTCTAGTGGTTGATCCATGTGTGGTTTGTGGAAATAACACACATGCAATGACCACTGGTGGATCCATGTGTGGTTTGTGGAAAAGAACACACATGTAATGACTCTAGTGCTAGTTTGTGGTTTTAGTATAAGAACAAACATTCAATGACTCTAGTGGTTGATCCATGTGTGGTTTGTGGAAAGAACACACATGCAATGACTCTGGTTGATCCATATGTGGTTTGTGGAAAGAACACACATGCAATGACCACTGGTGGATCCATGTGTGGTTTGTGGAAAAGAACACACGTGCAATGACTCTAGTGCTGGTTTGTGGTTTTAGTATGAGAACAAACATGCAATGATTCTGGTGGTTGATCCATGTGTGGTTTGTGGAAAGAACACAATGCAATGACTCTAGTGGTTCATCCATGTGTGGTTTGTGGAAAGAACACACATGCAATGACCACTAGTGGATCCATGTGTGGTTTGTGGAAAAGAACACACATGCAATGACTCTAGTGGTTGATCCATCTTTGTTTGTGGAAATAACACACATGCAATGACTCTAGTGGTTGATCCATGTGTGGTTTGTGAAAAGAACACACATGCAATGACTCTAGTGCTGGTTTTAGTATAAGAACACACATGCAATGACTCTAGTTGTTGATCCATGTGTGGTTTGTGGAAATAACACATATGCAATGACTCTAGTGGTTGATCCATGTGTGGTTTGTGGAAATAACACACATGCAATGACTGTAATGGGTCCACATGTGGTTTGTGGAAAGAACACACATGCAATGACCACTGGTTGCTCCATAAGTTGTGTGTGGAAAAGAACACGCATGCAATGACTCTAGTGGTTGATCCATATGTGGTTTGTGGAAAGAACACACATGCAATGACCACTGGTGGATCCATGTGTGCTTTGTGGAAAAGAACACACATGCAATGACCACTGGTGGGTCCATGTGTGGTTTGTGGAAAAGAACACACATGCAATGACCACTAGTGGATCCATGTGTGGTTTGTGGAAAAGGACACACATGCAATGACTCTAGTGATTGATCCATGTTTGTTTGTGGCAATAACACACATGCAATGACTCTAGTGGTTGATCCATGTGTGGTTTGTGAAAAGAACACACATGCAATGACTCTAGTGTTGGTTTTAGTATAATAAGAACACACATGCAATGACTCAAGTGGTTGATCCATATGTGGTTTGTGGAAAGAACACACATGCAATGACTCTAGTGGTTGATCCATGTGTGGTTTGTGGAAATAACACACATGCAATGACCACTGGTGGATCCATGTGTGGTTTGTGGAAAAGAACACACATGTAATGACTCTAGTGCTAGTTTGTGGTTTTAGTATAAGAACAAACATTCAATGACTCTAGTGGTTGATCCATGTGTGGTTTGTGGAAAGAACACACATGCAATGACTCTGGTTGATCCATATGTGGTTTGTGGAAAGAACACACATGCAATGACCACTGGTGGATCCATGTGTGGTTTGTGGAAAAGAACACACGTGCAATGACTCTAGTGCTGGTTTGTGGTTTTAGTATAAAAACAAACATGCAATGACTCTAGTGGTTGATCCATGTGTGGTTTTTGGAAAGAACACACATGCAATGACTCTAGTGCTGGTTTGTGTTTTTAGTATAAGAACAAACATGCAATGGCTCTAGTGGTTGATCCATGTGTGGTTTGTGGAAAGAACACACATGCAATGACTCTAGTACTTGTTTGTGGTTTTAGTATAAGAACACGCATGCAATGACTCTAGTGGTTAATCCATGTGTGGTTTGTGGAAATAACGCACATGCAATGACTCTATTGGTTGATCCATATGTGGTTTTACGGAAAGAACACACATGCAATGACCACTGGTGGATCCATGTGTGGTTTGTGGAAAAGAAGACACATGCAATGACCACTTGTGGATCCATGTGTGGTTTGTGGAAAAGGACACACATGCAATGACTCTAGTGGTTGATCCATGTTTGTTTGTGGAAATAACACACATGCAATGACTCTAGTGGTTGATCCATGTGTGGTTTGTGAAAAGAACACACATGCAATGACTCTAGTGTTGATCCATATTTTAGTATAATAAGAACACATATGCAATGACTCTAGTGGTTGATCCATGTGTGGTTTGTGGAAATAACACATGCAATGACTCAGTGGTTGATCCATGTGTGCTTTGTGGAAATAACACACATGCAATGACTCTAGTGGGTCCATGTGTGGTTTGTGGAAAAGGACACACATGCAATGACTCTAGTGGTTGATCCATATTTGTTTGTGGAAGAACACACATGCAATGACTCTAGTGGTGGATCCATGTGTGGTTTGTGAAAATAACACACATGCAATAAGTCTAGTGCTGGTTTGTGGTTTTAGTATAATAAGAACAAACATGCAATGACTCTAGTGGTTGATCCATGTGTGGTTTGTGGAGAGAACACATGCGCAATGACTCTGGTTGATCCATGTGGTTTGTGGAAAGAACACACTTGCAATGACCACTAGTGGATCCATGTGTGGTTTGTGGAAAAGAACACACATGCAATGACAATGACTCTAGTGGTTGATCCATGTGTGGTTTGTGGAAAGAACACACATGCAATGACTCTAGTTGTTGATCCATGTTGGTTTGTGGAAAGAACACATGCAATGACCAGTGGTGGATCCATGTGGTTTGTGGAAAAGAACACATGCAATGACTCTAGTGTTGGTTTTAGTATAAAACACACATGCAATGACTCTAGTGGTTGATCCATATGTGGTTTGTGGAAAGAACACACATGCAATGACTCTAGTGTTTGATCCATGTGTTTTATTTGCAAATAACACACATGCAATGACTAGTGGTTGATCCATATGTGGTTTGTGGAAAGAACACACATGCAATGACTCTAGTGCTGGTTTGTGGTTTTAGTATAAGAACAAACATGCAATGACTCTAGTGGTTGATCCATGTGTGGTTTGTGGAAAGAACACACATGCAATGACTAGTGGTTGATCCATATGTGGTTTGTGGAAAGAACACACATGCAATGAACACTGGTGGATCCATGTGTGGTTTGTGGAAAAGAACACACATGCAATGACCACTAGTGGATCCATGTGTGGTTTGTGGAAAAGAACACACATGCAATGACTCTAGTGGTTGATCCATGTTTGTTTGTGGAAATAACACACATGCAATGACTCTAGTGGTTGATCCATGTGTGGTTTGTGAAAAGAACACACATGCAATGACTCTAGTGTTGGTTTTAGTATAATAAGAACACACATGCAATGACTCTAGTGGTTGATCCATATGTGGTTTGTGGAAAGAACACACATGCAATGACTCTAGTGGTTGATCCATGTGTGGTTTGTGGAAATAACACACATGCAATGACTCTAGTTGATCCATATGTGGTTTGTGGAAAGAACACACATGTCTGGTTGATCCATATATGTTTTGTGTGAAAACGGTGGATCCATGTGTGGTTTGTGGAAAAGAACACACATGTAATGACTCTAGTGCTAGTTTGTGGTTTTAGTATAAGAACAAACATTCAATGACTCTAGTGGTTGATCCATGTGTGGTTTGTGGAAAGAACACACATGCAATGACTAGTGGTTGATCCATATGTGGTTTGTGGAAAGAACACACATGCAATGACCACTGGTGGATCCATGTGTGGTTTGTGGAAAAGAACACACATGCAATGACCACTGGTGGATCCATGTGTGGTTTGTGGAAAAGAACACACGTGCAATGACTCTAGTTGTTGATCCATGTTTGTTTGTGGAAATAACACACATGCAATGACTCTAGTGGTTGATCCATGTGTAGTTTGTGAAAAGAACACACATGCAAAGAACACACATGCAATGACTCTAGTGGTTGATCAATATGTGGTTTGTGGAAAGAACACACATGCAATGACTCTATTGGTTGATCCATGTGTGGTTTGTGGAAAGAACACACATGCAATGACTCTAGTGGTGGATCCATGTGTGGTTTGTGGAAAAGAACACACATGCAATGACTCTAGTGCTGGTTTGTGGTTTTAGTATAAGAACAAACATGCAATGACTCTAGTGGTTGATCCATGTGTGGTTTGTGGAAAGAACACACATGCAATGACTAGTGGTTGATCCATATGTGGTTTGTGGAAAGAACACACATGCAATGACCACTAGTGGATCCATGTGTGGTTTGTGGAAAAGAACACACATGCAATGACCACTGGTGGATCCATGTGTGGTTTGTGGAAAAGAACACACATGCAATGACTCTAGTGGTTGATCCATGTTTGTTTGTGGAAATAACACACATGCAATGACTCTAGTGGTTGATCCATGTGTGGTTTGTGAAAAGAACACACATGCAATGACTCTAGTGTTGGTTTTAGTATAATAAGAACACACATGCAATGACTCTAGTGGTTGATCCATATGTGGTTTGTGGAAAGAACACACATGCAATGACTCTAGTGGTTGATCCATGTGTGGTTTGTGGAAATAACACACATGCAATGACCACTGGTGGATCCATGTGTGGTTTGTGGAAAAGAACACACATGCAATGACTCTAGTGCTGGTTTGTGGTTTTAGTATAAGAACAAACATGCAATGACTCTAGTGGTTGATCCATGTGTGGTTTGTGGAAAGAACACACATGCAATGACTCTGGTTGATCCATATGTGGTTTGTGGAAAGAACACACATGCAATGACCACTGGTGGATCCATGTGTGGTTTGTGGAAAGAACACACGTGCAATGACTCTAGTGCTGGTTTGTGGTTTTAGTATAAAAACAAACATGCAATGACTCTAGTGGTTGATCCATGTGTGGTTTTTGGAAAGAACACACATGCAATGTCTCTAGTGGTTCATCCATGTGTGGTTTGTGGAAAGAACACACATGCAATTACCACTGGTGGATACATGTGTGGTTTGTGGAAAAGAACACACATGCAATGACTCTCGTGCTGGATCCCGGTGTGGTTTGTGGAAAGAACACACATGCAATGACTCTAGTGCTGGTTTGTGGTTTTAGTATAAGAACACACATGCAATGACTCTAGTGGTTGATCCATGTGTGGTTTGTGGAAAGAACACACATGCAATGACTCTAGTGGTTGATCCATGTGTGGTTTGTGGAAATAACACACATGCAATGACCACTAGTGGATCCATGTGTGGTTTGTGGAAAGAACACACATGCAATGACCACTGGTGGATCCATGTGTGGTTTGTGGAAAAGGACACACATGCAATGACTCTAGTGGTTGATCCATGTTTGTTTGTGGAAATAACACACATGCAATGACTCTAGTGGTTGATCCATGTGTGGTTTGTGAAAAGAACACACATGCAATGACTCTAGTGTTGGTTTTAGTATAATAAGAACACACATGCAATGACTCTAGTGGTTGATCCAAATGTGGTTTGTGGAAAGAACACACATGCAATGACTCTAGTGGTTGATCCATGTGTGGTTTGTGGAAATAACACACATGCAATGACCACTGGTGGATCCATGTGTGGTTTGTGGAAAAGAACACACATGCAATGACTCTAGTGCTGGTTTGTGGTTTTAGTATAAGAACAAACATGCAATGACTCTAGTGGTTTATCCATGTGTGGTTTGTGGAAAGAACACACATGCAATGACTCTGGTTGATCCATATGTGGTTTGTGGAAAGAACACACATGCAATGACCACTGGTGAATCCATGTGTGGTTTGTGGAAAAGAACACACATGCAATGACTCTAGTGCTGGTTTGTGGTTTTAGTATAAGAACAAACATGCAATGATTCTAGTGGTTGATCCATGTGTGGTTTGTGGAAAGAACACAATGCAATGACTCTAGTGGTTCATCCATGTGTGGTTTGTGGAAAGAACACACATGCAATGACCACTAGTGGATCCATGTGTGGTTTGTGGAAAAGAACACACATGCAATGACTCTAGTGGTTGATCCATCTTTGTTTGTGGAAATAACACACATGCAATGACTCTAGTGGTTGATCCATGTGTGGTTTGTGAAAAGAACACACATGCAATGACTCTAGTGTTGGTTTTAGTATAAGAACACACATGCAATGACTCTAGTTGTTGATCCATGTGTGGTTTGTGGAAATAACACATGCAATGACTCTAGTGGTTGATCCATGTGTGGTTTGTGGAAATAACACACATGCAATGACTGTAATGGGTCCACATGTGGTTTGTGGAAAGAACACACATGCAATGACCACTGGTTGCTCCATAAGTTGTGTGTGGAAAAGAACACGCATGCAATGACTCTAGTGGTTGATCCATATGTGGTTTGTGGAAAGAACACACATGCAATGACCACTGGTGGATCCATGTGTGCTTTGTGGAAAGAACACACATGCAATGACTCTGGTGGGTCCATGTGTGGTTTGTGGAAAGAACACACATGCAATGACCACTAGTGGATCCATGTGTGGTTTGTGGAAAAGGACACACATGCAATGACTCTACTGGTTGATCCATGTTTGTTTGTGGAAATAACACACATGCAATGACTCTAGTGGTTATTCCATGTGTGGTTTGTGAAAAGAACACACATGCAATGACTCTAGTGTTGGTTTTAGTATAATAAGAACACACATGCAATGACTCAAGTGGTTGATCCATACGTTGTTTGTGGAAAGAACACACATGCAATGACTCTAGTGGTTGATCCATGTGTGGTTTGTGGAAATAACACACATGCAATGACCACTGGTGGATCCATGTGTGGTTTGTGGAAAAGAACACACATGCAATGACTCTAGTGCTGGTTTGTGGTTTTAGTATAAGAACAAACATGCAATGACTCTAGTGGTTGATCCATGTGTGGTTTGTGGAAAGAACACACATGCAATGACTCTGGTTGATCCATATGTGGTTTGTGGAAAGAACACGCATGCAATGACCACTGGTGGATCCATGTGTGGTTTGTGGAAAGAACACACATGCAATGACTCTAGTACTGGTTTTTGGTTTTAGTATAAGACCACACATGCAATGACTCTAGTACTGGTTTGTGGTTTTAGTATAAGAACACACATGGAATGACTCTAGTGGTTGATCCATGTGTGGTTTGTGGAAATAACACACATGCAATGACTCTAGTGGTTGATCCATATGTGGTTTGTGGAAAGAACACACATGCAATGACCACTGGTGGATCCGTGTCGGTTTTAGTATAAGAACACACATGCAATGACTCTAGTGGTTGATCCATGTTTGTTTGTGGAAATAACACACATGCAATGACTCTAGTGGTTGATCAATGTGTGGTTTGTGCAAAGAACACATGCAATGACTCTAGTGTTGGTTTTAGTATAAGAACACACATGCAATGACTCTAGTGGTTGATCCATATGTGGTTTGTGGAAAGAACACACATGCAATGACTCTAGTGGTTGATCCATGTTTGGTTTGTGGAAATAACACACATGCAATGACCACTGGTGGGTCCACATGTGTGGTTTGTGGAAAGAACACACATGCAATGACTCTGGTTGATCCATATGTGTATTGTGGAAAAGAACACACATGCAATGATTTTAGTGCTGGTTTGTCGTTTTAGTATAAGAACAAACATGCAATGACTCTAGTGGTTGATCCATGTGTGGTTTGTGGAAAGAACACACATGCAATGACTCTGGTTGATCCATATGTGGTTTGTGGAAAGAACACACATGCAATGACCACTGGTGGATCCATGTGTGGTTTGTGGAAAAGAACACACATGCAATGACTCTAGTGGTTGATCCATGTTTGTTTGTGGAAATAACACACATGCAATGATTCTAGTGGTTGATCCATGTGTGGTTTTTGGAAAGAACACACATGCAATGACTCTAGTGGTTCATCCATGTGTGGTTTGTGGAAAGAACACACATGCAATGACCACTGGTGGATCCATGTGTGGTTTGTGGAAAAGAACACACATGCAATGACTCTAGTGGTTGATCCATGTTTGTTTGTGGAAATAACACACATGCAATGACTCTAGTGGTTGATCCATGTGTGGTTTGTGAAAAGAACACACATGCAATGACTCTAGTGCTAGTTTTAGTATAAGAACACACATGCAATGACTCTTGTGGTTGATCCATGTGTGGTTTGTGGAAATAACACATATGCAATGACTCTGATTGATCCATATGTGGTTTGTGGAAAGAACACACATGCAATGACCACTGGTGGGTCCACATGTGTGGTTTGTGGAAAGAACACACATGCAATGACTCTAGTGCTGGTTTGTGGTTTTAGTATAAGAACAAACATGCAATGACTCTAGTGGTTATCCATGTGTGGTTTGTGGAAAGAACACACATGCAATGACTCTGGTTGATCCATATGTGGTTTGTTGAAAGAACACACATGCAATGACCACTTGTGGATCCATGTGTGGTTTGTGGAAAAGAACACACATGCAATGACTCTAGTACTGGTTTGTGGTTTTAGTATAAGAACACACATGCAATGACTCTAGTGGTTGATCCATGTGTGGTTTGTGGAAAGAACACACATGCAATGACTCTGGTTGATCCATGTGTGGTTTGTGGAAAGAACACACATGCAATGACCACTGGTGGATCCATGTGTGGTTTGTGGAAAAGAACACACATGCAATGACTCTAGTGGTTGATCCATGTGTGGTTTGTGAAAAGAACACACATGCAATCACTCTAGTGTTGGTTTTAGTATAAGAACACACATGCAATGACAATAGTAGTTGATCCATATGTGGTTTGTGGAAAGAACACACATGCAATGATTCTAGTGGTTGATCCATGTTTGGTTTGTGGAAATAACACACATGCAATGACCACTGGTGGGTCCACATGTGTGGTTTGTGGAAAGAACACACATGCAATGACTCTAGTGGTTGATCCATGTGTGGTTTGTGGAAATAACACACATGCAATGACCACTGGTGGATCCATGTGTGGTTTGTGGAAAAGAACACACATGCAATGACTCTAGTGCTGGTTTGTGGTTTTAGTATAAGAACAAACATGCAATGACTCTAGTGGTTGATCCATGTGTGGTTTGTGGAAAGAACACACATGCAATGACTCTGGTTGATCCATATGTGGTTTGTGGAAAGAACACACATGCAATGACCACTGGTGAATCCATGTGTGGTTTGTGGAAAAGAACACACGTGCAATGACTCTAGTGCTGGTTTGTGGTTTTACTATGAGAACAAACATGCAATGATTCTAGTGGTTGATCCATGTGTGGTTTGTGGAAAGAACACAATGCAATGACTCTAGTGGTTCATCCATGTGTGGTTTGTGGAAAGAACACACATGCAATGACCACTGGTGGATCCATGTGTGGTTTGTGGAAAAGAACACACATGCAATGACTATAGTGGTTGATCCATCTTTGTTTGTGGAAATAACACACATGCAATGACTCTAGTGGTTGATCCATGTGTGGTTTGTGAAAAGAACACACATGCAATGACTCTAGTGCTGGTTTTAGTATAAGAACACACATGCAATGACTCTAGTTGTTGATCCATGTGTGGTTTGTGGAAATAACACATATGCAATGACTCTAGTGGTTGATCCATGTGTGGTTTGTGGAAATAACACACATGCAATGACTGTAATGGGTCCACATGTGGTTTGTGGAAAGAACACACATGCAATGACCACTGGTTGATCCATAAGTTGTGTGTGGAAAAGAACACGCATGCAATGACTCTAGTGGTTGATCCATATGTGGTTTGTGGAAAGAACACACATGCAATGACCACTGGTGGATCCATGTGTGCTTTGTGGAAAAGAACACACATGCAATGACCACTGGTTGATCCATGTGTGGTTTGTGGAAAAGAACACACATGCAATGACCGCTAGTGGATCCATGTGTGGTTTGTGGAAAAGAACACACATGCAATGATTTTAGTGCTGGTTTGTCGTTTTAGTATAAGAACAAACATGCAATGACTCTAGTGGTTGATCCATGTGTGGTTTGTGGAAAGAACACACATGCAATGACTCTGGTTGATCCATGTGTGGTTTGTGGAAAGAACACACATGCAATGACCATGGTGGATCCATGTGTGGTTTGTGGAAAAGAACACACATGCAATGACTCTAGTGGTTGATCCATGTTTGTTTGTGGAAATAACACACATGCAATGATTCTAGTGGTTGATCCATGTGTGGTTTTTGGAAAGAACACACATGCAATGACTCTAGTGGTTCATCCATGTGTGGTTTGTGGAAAGAACACACATGCAATGACCACTGGTGGATCCATGTGTGGTTTGTGGAAAAGAACACACATGCAATGACTCTAGTGGTTGATGCATGTTTGTTTGTGGAAATAACACACATGCAATGACTCTAGTGGTTGATCCATGTGTGGTTTGTGAAAAGAACACACATGCAATGACTCTAGTGCTAGTTTTAGTATAAGAACACACATGCAATGACTCTTGTGGTTGATCCATGTGTGGTTTGTGGAAATAACACATATGCAATGACTCTGATTGATCCATATGTGGTTTGTGGAAAGAACACACATGCAATGACCACTGGTGGGTCCACATGTGTGGTTTGTGGAAAGAACACACATGCAATGACTCTAGTGCTGGTTTGTGGTTTTAGTATAAGAACAAACATGCAATGACTCTAGTGGTTATCCATGTGTGGTTTGTGGAAAGAACACACATGCAATGACTGTTGTTGATCCATATGTGGTTTGTTGAAAGAACACACATGCAATGACCACTTGTGGATCCATGTGTGGTTTGTGGAAAAGAACACACATGCAATGACTCTAGTACTGGTTTGTGGTTTTAGTATAAGAACACACATGCAATGACTCTAGTGGTTGATCCATGTGTGGTTTGTGGAAAGAACGCACATGCAATGACTCTGGTTGATCCATGTGTGGTTTGTGGAAAGAACACACATGCAATGACCACTGGTGGATCCATGTGTGGTTTGTGGAAAAGAACACACATGCAATGACTCTAGTGGTTGATCCATGTGTGGTTTGTGAAAAGAACACACATGCAATCACTCTAGTGTTGGTTTTAGTATAAGAACACACATGCAATGACAATAGTAGTTGATCCATATGTGGTTTGTGGAAAGAACACACATGCAATGATTCTAGTGGTTGATCCATGTTTGGTTTGAAGAAATAACACACATGCAATGACCACTGGTGGATCCATGTGTGGTTTGTGGAAAGAACACACATGCAATGACTCTAGTGGTTGATCCATGTGTGGTTTGTGGAAATAACACACATGCAATGACCACTGGTGGATCCATGTGTGGTTTGTGGAAAAGAACACACATGCAATGACTCTAGTGCTGGTTTGTGGTTTTAGTATAAGAACAAACATGCAATGACTCTAGTGGTTGATCCATGTGTGGTTTGTGGAAAGAACACACATGCAATGACTCTGGTTGATCCATATGTGGTTTGTGGAAAGAACACACATGCAATGACCACTGGTGAATCCATGTGTGGTTTGTGGAAAAGAACACACGTGCAATGACTCTAGTGCTGGTTTGTGGTTTTACTATGAGAACAAACATGCAATGATTCTAGTGGTTGATCCATGTGTGGTTTGTGGAAAGAACACAATGCAATGACTCTAGTGGTTCATCCATGTGTGGTTTGTGGAAAGAACACACATGCAATGACCACTGGTGGATCCATGTGTGGTTTGTGGAAAAGAACACACATGCAATGACTATAGTGGTTGATCCATCTTTGTTTGTGGAAATAACACACATGCAATGACTCTAGTGGTTGATCCATGTGTGGTTTGTGAAAAGAACACACATGCAATGACTCTAGTGCTGGTTTTAGTATAAGAACACACATGCAATGACTCTAGTTGTTGATCCATGTGTGGTTTGTGGAAATAACACATATGCAATGACTCTAGTGGTTGATCCATGTGTGGTTTGTGGAAATAACACACATGCAATGACTGTAATGGGTCCACATGTGGTTTGTGGAAAGAACACACATGCAATGACCACTGGTTGATCCATAAGTTGTGTGTGGAAAAGAACACGCATGCAATGACTCTAGTGGTTGATCCATATGTGGTTTGTGGAAAGAACACACATGCAATGACCACTGGTGGATCCATGTGTGCTTTGTGGAAAAGAACACACATGCAATGACCACTGGTTGATCCATGTGTGGTTTGTGGAAAAGAACACACATGCAATGACCGCTAGTGGATCCATGTGTGGTTTGTGGAAAAGGACACACATGCAATGACTCTACTGGTTGATCCATGTTTGTTTGTGGAAATAACACACATGCAATGACTCTAGTGGTTGATCCATGTGTGGTTTGTGAAAAGAACACACATGCAATGACTCTAGTGTTGGTTTTAGTATAATAAGAACACACATGCAATGACTCAAGTGGTTGATCCATACGTTGTTTGTGGAAAGAACACACATGCAATGACTCTAGTGGTTGATCCATGTGTGGTTTGTGGAAATAACACACATGCAATGACCACTGGTGGATCCATGTGTGTTTTGTGGAAAAGAACACACATGCAATGACTGTAGTGCTGGTTTGTGGTTTTAGTATAAGAACAAACATGCAATGACTCTAGTGGTTGATCCATGTGTGGTTTGTGGAAAGAACACACATGCAATGACTTTGGTTGATCCATATGTGGTTTGTGGAAAGAACACACACGCAATGACCACTGGTGGATCCATGTGTGGTTTGTGGAAAGAACACACATGCAATGACTCTAGTACTGGTTTTTGGTTTTAGTATAAGACCACACATGCAATGACTCTAGTACTGGTTTGTGGTTTTAGTATAAGAACACACATGGAATGACTCTAGTGGTTGATCCATGTGTGGTTTGTGGAAATAACACACATGCAATGACTCTAGTGGTTGATCCATGTGTGGTTTGTGGAAAGAACACACATGCAATGACCACTGGTGGATCCATGTTGGTTTTAGTATAAGAACACACATGCAATGACTCTAGTGGTTGATCCATGTTTGTTTGTGGAAATAACACACATGCAATGACTCTAGTGGTTGATCCATGTGTGATTTGTGAAAAGAACACACATGCAATCACTCTAGTGTTGGTTTTAGTATAAGAACACACATGCAATGACTCTAGTGGTTGATCCATATGTGGTTTGTGGAAAGAACACACATGCAATGACTCTAGTGGTTGATCCATGTTTGGTTTGTGGAAATAACACACATGCAATGACCACTGGTGGGTCCACATGTGTGGTTTGTGGAAAGAACACACATGCAATGACTCTGGTTGATCCATATGTGGTTTGTGGAAAAGAACACACATGCAATGACTCTAGTGCTGGTTTGTGGTTTTAGTATAAGAACAAACATGCAATGACTCTAGTGGTTGATCCATGTGTGGTTTGTGGAAAGAACACACATGCAATGACTGTGGTTGATCCATATGTGGTTTGTGGAAAGAACACACATGCAATGACCACTGGTGAATCCATGTGTGGTTTGTGGAAAAGAACACACGTGCAATGACTCTAGTGCTGGTTTGTGGTTTTACTATGAGAACAAACATGCAATGATTCTAGTGGTTGATCCATGTGTGGTTTGTGGAAAGAACACAATGCAATGACTCTAGTGGTTCATCCATGTGTGGTTTGTGGAAAGAACACACATGCAATGACCACTGGTGGATCCATGTGTGGTTTGTGGAAAAGGACACACATGCAATGACTATAGTGGTTGATCCATCTTTGTTTGTGGAAATAACACACATGCAATGACTCTAGTGGTTGATCCATGTGTGGTTTGTGAAAAGAACACACATGCAATGACTCTAGTGCTGGTTTTAGTATAAGAACACACATGCAATGACTCTAGTTGTTGATCCATGTGTGGTTTGTGGAAATAACACATATGCAATGACTCTAGTGGTTGATCCATGTGTGTTTTGTGGAAATAACACACATGCAATGACTGTAATGGGTCCACATGTGGTTTGTGGAAAGAACACACATGCAATGACCACTGGTTGATCCATAAGTTGTGTGTGGAAATAACACACATGCAATGACTCTAGTGGTTGATCCATGTGTGGTTTGTGGAAAGAACACACATGCAATGACCACTGGTGGATCCATGTGTGCTTTGTGGAAAGAACACACATGCAATGACCACTGGTGGATCCATGTGTGGTTTGTGGAAAAGAACACACATGCAATGACTCTAGTGGGTCCACATGTGGTTTGTAAAAATAACACACATGCAATGACTCTACTGGTTGATCCATGTTTGTTTGTGGAAATAACACACATGCAATGACTCTAGTGGTTGATCCATGTGTGGTTTGTGAAAAGAACACACATGCAATGACTCTAGTGTTGGTTTCAGTATAATAAGAACACACATGCAATGACTCAAGTGGTTGATCCATACGTTGTTTGTGGAAAGAACACACATGCAATGACTCTAGTGGTTGATCCATGTGTGGTTTGTGGAAATAACACACATGCAATGACCACTGGTGGATCCATGTGTGGTTTGTGGAAAAGAACACACATGCAATGACTGTAGTGCTGGTTTGTGGTTTTAGTATAAGAACAAACATGCAATGACTCTAGTGGTTGATCCATGTGTGGTTTGTGGAAAGAACACACATGCAATGACTCTGGTTGATCCATATGTGGTTTGTGGAAAGAACACACATGCAATGACCACTGGTGGATCCATGTGTGGTTTGTGGAAAGAACACACATGCAATGACTCTAGTACTGGTTTTTGGTTTTAGTATAAGACCACATGCAATGACTCTAGTACTGGTTTGTGGTTTTAGTATAAGAACACACATGGAATGACTCTAGTGGTTGATCCATGTGTGGTTTGTGGAAATAACACACATGCAATGACTCTAGTGGTTGATCCATGTGTGGTTTGTGGAAAGAACACACATGCAATGACCACTGGTGGATCCATGTCGGTTTTAGTATAAGAACACACATGCAATGACTCTAGTGGTTGATCCATGTTTGTTTGTGGAAATAACACACATGCAATGACTCTAGTGGTTGATCCATGTGTGATTTGTGAAAAGAACACACATGCAATCACTCTAGTGTTGGTTTTAGTATAAGAACACACATGCAATGACTCTAGTGGTTGATCCATATGTGGTTTGTGGAAAGAACACACATGCAATGACTCTAGTGGTTGATCCATGTTTGGTTTGTGGAAATAACACACATGCAATGACCACTGGTGGGTCCACATGTGTGGTTTGTGGAAAGAACACACATGCAATGACTCTGGTTGATCCATATGTGGTTTGTGGAAAAGAACACACATGCAATGATTCTAGTGCTGGTTTGTGGTTTTAGTATAAGAACAAACATGCAATGACTCTAGTGGTTGATCCATGTGTGGTTTGTGGAAAGAACACACATGCAATGACTGTGGTTGATCCATATGTGGTTTGTGGAAAGAACACACATGCAATGACCACTGGTGGATCCATGTGTGGTTTGTGGAAAAGAACACACATGCAATGACTCTAGTGGTTGATCCATGTTTGTTTGTGGAAATAACACACATGCAATGATTCTAGTGGTTGATCCATGTGTGGTTTTTGGAAAGAACACACATGCAATGACTCTAGTGGTTCATCCATGTGTGGTTTGTGGAAAGAACACACATGCAATGACCACTGGTGGATCCATGTGGTTTGTGGAAATAACACACATGCAATGACTCTAGTGGTTGATCCATGTTTGTTTGTGGAAATAACACACATGCAATGACTCTAGTGGTTGATCCATGTGTGGTTTGTGAAAAGAACACACATGCAATGACTCTAGTGCTAGTTTTAGTATAAGAACACACATGCAATGACTCTTGTGGTTGATCCATGTGTGGTTTGTGGAAATAACACATATGCAATTACTCTGATTGATCCATATGTGGTTTGTGGAAAGAACACACATGCAATGACCACTGGTGGGTCCACATGTGTGGTTTGTGGAAAGAACACACATGCAATGACTCTAGTGCTGGTTTGTGGTTTTAGTATAAGAACAAACATGCAATGACTCTAGTGGTTATCCATGTGTGGTTTGTGGAAAGAACACACATGCAATGACTATAGTGGTGCATCCATGTGTGGTTTGTGGAAAAGAACACACATGCAATGACTCTAGTGCTGGTTTGTGGTTTTAGTATAAGAACAAACATGCAATGACTCTAGTGTTTGATCCATGTGTGGTTTGTGGAAAGAACACACATGCAATGACTCTGGTTGATGCATATATGGTTTGTGGAAAGAACACACATGCAATGACCACTGGTGGATCCATGTGTGGTTTGTGGAAAAGAACACACATGCAATGACTCTAGTGCTGGTTTATGGTTTTAGTATAAGAACAAACATGCAATGACTCTAGTGGTTGATCCATGTGTGGTTTGTGGAAAGAACACACATGCAATGACTCTAGTGGTTCATCCATGTGTGGTTTGTGGAAAGAACACACATGCAATGACCACTGGTGGATCCATGTGTGGTTTGTGGAAAAGAACACACATGCAATGACTCTAGTGGTTGATCCATGTTTATTTGTGGAAATAACACACATGCAATGACTCTAGTGGTTGATCCATGTGTGGTTTGTGGAAATAACACACATGCAATGACTCTAGTGGTTGATCCATGTGTGGTTTGTGGAAAGAACAAACATGCAATGACCACCGGTGGATCCATGTCGGTTTTAGTATAAGAACACACATGCAATGACTCTAGTGGTTGATCCATGTTTTTTTGTGGAAATAACACACATGCAATGACTCTAGTGGTTGATCCATGTGTGATTTGTGAAAAGAACACACATGCAATCACTCTAGTGTTGGTTTTAGTATAAGAACACACATGCAATGACTCTAGTGGTTGATCCATATGTGGTTTGTGGAAAGAACACACATGCAATGATTCTGGTTAATCCATATGTGGTTTGTGGAAAGAACACACATGCAATGACCACTGGTGGATCCATGTGTGGTTTGTGGAAAAGAACACACATGCAATGACTCTAGTGCTGGTTTGTGGTTTTAGTATAAGAACAAACATGCAATGACTCTAGCGGTTGATCCATGTGTGGTTTGTGGAAAGAACAAACATGCAATGACTCTAGTGGTTGATCCATGTGTGGTTTTTGGAAAGAACACACATGCAATGACTCTAGTGGTTCATCCATGTGTGGTTTGTGGAAAGAACACACATGCAATTACCACTGGTGGATACATGTGTGGTTTGTGGAAAAGAACACCAATGCAATGAATCTAGTGGTGGATCCATGTGTGGTTTGTGGAAAAGAACACACATGCAATGACTCTAGTGCTGGTTTGTGGTTTTAGTATAAGAACAAACATGCAATGACTATAGTGGTTGATCCATGTGTGGTTTATGGAAAGAACACACATGCAATGACTCTAGTGGTTCATCCATGTGTGGTTTGTGGAAATAACACACATGCAATGACCACTAGTGGATCAATGTGTGGTTTGTGGAAAAGAACACACATGCAATGACCACTGGTTGATCCATGTGTGGTTTGTGGAAAAGGACACACATGCAATGACTCTAGTGGTTGATCCATGTTTGTTTGTGGAAATAACACACATGCAATGACTCTAGTGGTTGATCCATGTGTGGTTTGTGAAAAGAACACACATGCAATGACTCTAGTGTTGGTTTTAGTATAATCAGTACACACATGCAATGACTCTAGTGGTTGATCCAAATGTGGTTTGTGGAAAGAACACACATGCAATGACTCTAGTGGTTGATCCATGTGTGGTTTGTGGAAATAACACACATGCAATGACCACTGGTGGATCCATGTGTGGTTTGTGGAAAAGAACACACATGCAATGACTCTAGTGCTGGTTTGTGGTTTTAGTATAAGAACAAACATGCAATGACTCTAGTGGTTGATCCATGTGTGGTTTGTGGAAAGAACACACATGCAATGACTCTGGTTGATCCATATGTGGTTTGTGGAAAGAACACACATGCAATGACCACTGGTGAATCCATGTGTGGTTTGTGGAAAAGAACACACGTGCAATGACTCTAGTGCTGGTTTCTGGTTTTAGTATGAGAACAAACATGCAATGATTCTAGTGGTTGATCCATGTGTGGTTTGTGGAAAGAACACAATGCAATGACTCTAGTGGTTCATCCATGTGTGGTTTGTGGAAAGAACACACATGCAATGACCACTGGTGGATCCATGTGTGGTTTGTGGAAAAGAACACACATGCAATGACTCTAGTGGTTGATCCATCTTTGTTTGTGGAAATAACACACATGCAATGACTCTAGTGGTTGATCCATGTGTGGTTTGTGAAAAGAACACACATGCAATGACTCTAGTGCTGGTTTTAGTATAAGAACACACATGCAATGACTCTAGTTGTTGGTCCATGTGTGGTTTGTGGAAATAACACATATGCAATGACTCTAGTGGTTGATCCATGTGTGGTTTGTGGAAATAACACACATGCAATTACTGTAATGGGTCCACATGTGGTTTGTGGAAAGAACACACATGCAGTGGCTCTGGTTGATCCATATGTGGTTTGTGGAAAGAACACACATGCAATGACCACTGGTGGATCCATGTGTGGTTTGTGGAAAAGAACACACATGCAATGACCACTGGTGGATCCATGTGTGGTTTGTGGAAAAGAACACACATGCAATGACCACTAGTGGATCCATGTGTGGTTTGTGGAAAAGGACACACATGCAATGACTCTACTGGTTGATCCATGTTTGTTTGTGGAAATAACACACATGCAATGACTCTAGTGGTTGATCCATGTGTGGTTTGTGAAAAGAACACACATGCAATGACTCTAGTGTTGGTTTTAGTATAATAAGAACACACATGCAATGACTCAAGTGGTTGATCCATACGTTGTTTGTGGAAAGAACACACATGCAATGACTCTAGTGGTTGATCCATGTGTGGTTTGTGGAAATAACACACATGCAATGACCACTGGTGGATCCATGTGTGGTTTGTGGAAAAGAACACACATGCAATGACTGTAGTGCTGGTTTGTGGTTTTAGTATAAGAACAAACATGCAATGACTCTAGTGGTTGATCCATGTGTGGTTTGTGGAAAGAACACACATGCAATGACTCTGGTTGATCCATATGTGGTTTGTGGAAAGAACACACATGCAATGACCACTGGTGGATCCATGTGTGGTTTGTGGAAAGAACACACATGCAATGACTCTAGTACTGGTTTTTGGTTTTAGTATAAGACCACACATGCAATGACTCTAGTACTGGTTTGTGGTTTTAGTATAAGAACACACATGCAATGACTCTAGTGGTTGATCCATGTGTGGTTTGTGGAAATAACCCACATGCAATGACTCTAGTGGTTGATCCATGTGTGGTTTTTGGAAAGAACACACATGCAATGACCACTGGTGGATCCATGTCGGTTTTAGTATAAGAACACACATGCAATGACTCTAGTGGTTGATCCATGTTTGTTTGTGGAAATAACACACATGCAATGACTCTAGTGGTTGATCCATGTGTGGTTTGTGAAAAGAACACACATGCAATCACTCTAGTGTTGGTTTTAGTATAAGAACACACATGCAATGACAATAGTAGTTGATCCATATGTGGTTTGTGGAAAGAACACACATGCAATGACTCTAGTGGTTGATCCATGTTTGGTTTGTGGAAATAACACACATGCAATGACCACTGGTGGGTCCACATGTGTGGTTTGTGGAAAAGAACACACATGCAATGACTCTGGTTGATGCATATGTGGTTTGTGGAAAGAACACACATGCAATGACTCTAGTGGTGGATCCATGTGTGGTTTGTGGAAAAGAACACACATGCAATGACTCTAGTGCTGGTTTGTGGTTTTAGTATAAGAACAAACATGCAATGACTCTAGTGGTTGATCCATGTGTGGTTTGTGAAAAGAACACACATGCAATGACTCTGGTTGATCCATATGTGGTTTATGGAAAGAACACACATGCAATGACCACTGGTGGATCCATGTGTGGTTTGCGGAAAAGAACACACATGCAATGACTCTAGTGGTTGATCCATGTTTGTTTGCGGAAATAACACACATGCAATGATTCTAGTGGTTGATCCATGTGTGGTTTTTGGAAAGAACACACATGCAATGACTCTAGTGGTTCATCCATGTGTGGTTTGTGGAAAGAACACACATGCAATGACCACTGGTGGATCCATGTGTGGTTTGTGGAAAAGAACACACATGCAATGACTCTAGTGGTTGATCCATGTTTGTTTGTGGAAATAACACACATGCAATGACTCTAGTGGTTGATCCATGTGTGGTTTGTGAAAAGAACACACATGCAATGACTCTAGTGCTAGTTTTAGTATAAGAAGACACATGCAATGACTCTTGTGGTTGATCCATGTGTGGTTTGTGGAAATAACACATATGCAATGACTCTGATTGATCCATATGTGGTTTGTGGAAAGAACACACATGCAATGACCACTGGTGGATCCACATGTGTGGTTTGTGGAAAGAACACACATGCAATGACTCTAGTGCTGGTTTGTGGTTTTAGTATAAGAACAAACATGCAATGACTCTAGTGGTTATCCATGTGTGGTTTGTGGAAAGAACACACATGCAATGACTCTGGTTGATCCATATGTGGTTTGTTGAAAGAACACACATGCAATGACCACTTGTGGATCCATGTGTGGTTTGTGGAAAAGAACACACATGCAATGACTCTAGTACTGGTTTGTGGTTTTAGTATAAGAACACACATGCAATGACTCTAGTGGTTGATCCATGTGTGGTTTGTGGAAAGAACACACATGCAATGACCACTGGTGGATCCATGTCGGTTTTAGTATAAGAACACACATGCAATGACTCTAGTGGTTGATCCATGTTTGTTTGTGGAAATAACACACATGCAATGACTCTAGTGGTTGATCCATATGTGGTTTGTGGAAAGAACACACATGCAATGACTCTAGTGTTGGTTTTAGTATAAGAAAACACATGCAATGACTCTAGTGGTTGATCCATGTTTGGTTTGTGGAAATAACACACATGCAATGACTACTGGTGGGTCCACATGTGTGGTTTGTGGAAAGAACACACATGCAATGACTCTAGTGGTTGATCCATGTGTGGTTTGTGGAAAGAACACACATGCAATGACTATAGTGGTGCATCCATGTGTGGTTTGTGGAAAAGAACACACATGCAATGACTCTAGTGCTGGTTTGTGGTTTTAGTATAAGAACAAACATGCAATGACTCTAGTGTTTGATCCATGTGTGGTTTGTGGAAAGAACACACATGCAATGACTCTGGTTGATGCATATATGGTTTGTGGAAAGAACACACATGCAATGACCACTGGTGGATCCATGTGTGGTTTGTGGAAAAGAACACACATGCAATGACTCTAGTGCTGGTTTATGGTTTTAGTATAAGAACAAACATGCAATGACTCTAGTGGTTGATCCATGTGTGGTTTGTGGAAAGAACACACATGCAATGACTCTAGTGGTTCATCCATGTGTGGTTTGTGGAAAGAACACACATGCAATGACCACTGGTGGATCCATGTGTGGTTTGTGGAAAAGAACACACATGCAATGACTCTAGTGGTTGATCCATGTTTATTTGTGGAAATAACACACATGCAATGACTCTAGTGGTTGATCCATATGTGGTTTGTGAAAAGAACACACCTGCAATGACTCACATGCAATGACTCTAGTGGTTGATCCATGTGTGGTTTGTGGAAATAACACATATGCAATGACTCTAGTGGTTGATCCATGTGTGGTTTGTGGATATAACACACATGCAATGACTCTAGTGGTTGATCCACATGTGGTTTGTGGAAAGAACACACATGCAATGACTCTAGTGGTTGTTCCATGTTTGGTTTGTGGAAAGAACACACATGCAATGACTCTAGTGGTTGATCCATGTGTGGTTTGTGGAAAGAACACACATGCAATGACTCTAGTGGTTGATCCATATGTGGTTTGTGGAAAGAACACACATGCAATGACTCTAGTGGTTGATCCATGTGTGGTTTGTGGAAAGAACACACATGCAATGACTCTGGTTGATCCATGTGTGGTTTGTGGAAAGAACACACATGCAATGACTCTGGTTGATCCATATGTGGTTTGTGGAAAGAACACACATGCAATGACTCTAGTGGTGGATCCATGTGTGGTTTGTGGAAAAGAACACACATGCAATGACTCTAGTGCTGGTTTGTGGTTTTAGTATAAGAACAAACATGAAATGACTCTAGTGGTTGATCCAGGTGTGGTTTGTGGAAAGAACACACATGCAATGACTCTGGTTGATCCATATGTGGTTTGTGGAAAGAACACACATGCAATGACCACTGGTGGATCCATGTGTGGTTTGTGGAAAAGAACACACATGCAATGACTCAAGTGGTTGATCCATGTTTGTTTGTGGAAATAACACACATGCAATGAGTCTAGTGGTTGATCCATGTGTGGTTTTTGGAATTAACACAGATGCAATGACTCTAGTGGTTCATCCATGTGTGGTTTTTGGAAAGAACACACATGCAATGACCACTGGTGGATCCAGGTGTGGTTTGTGGAAAAGAACACACATGCAACAAATTTAGTGGTTGATCCATGTTTGTTTGTGGAAATAACACACATGCAATGACTCTAGTGGTTGATCCATGTGTGGTTTGTGAAAAGAACACACATGCAATGACTCTAGTGCTAGTTTTAGTATAAGAACACACATGCAATGACTCTAGTGGTTGATCCATGTGTTGTTTGTGGAAATAACACATATGCAATGACTCTGATTGATCCATATGTGGTTTGTGGAAAGAACACATGCAATGACTCTAGATCCCATGGATCATGTGGTTTTAGTAAAGAACACACATGCAATGACTCTAGTGCTGGTTTGTGGTTTTAGTATAAGAACAAACATGCAATGACTCTAGTGGTTATCCATGTGTGGTTTGTGGAAAGAACACACATGCAATGAATATGGTTCATCCATATGTGGTTTGTCGAAAGAACACACATGCAAAGACCACTTCCTGATCCATGTGTGGTTTGTGGAAAAGAACACACATGCAGTGACTCTAGTACTGGTTTGTGGTTTTAGTATAAGAACACACATGCAATGACTCTAGTGGTTGATCCATGTGTGGTTTGTGGAAAGAACACACATGCAATGACTCTAGTGGTTGATCCATGTTTGTTTGTGGAAATAACACACATGCAATGACTCTAGTGGTTGATCCATGTGTGGTTTGTGGAAAAGAACACACATGAAATGACTCTAGTGTTGATCCATGTGGTTTAGTATAAGAACACACATGCAATGACAATAGTAGTTGATCCATATGTGGTTTGTGGAAAGAATACACATGCAATGACTCTAGTGGTTGATCCATGTTTGGTTTGTGGAAATAACACACATGCAATGACCACTGGTGGGTCCACATGTGTGGTTTGTGGAAAGAACACACATGCAATGACTCTGGTTTTTCCATATGTGGTTTGTGGAAAGAACACACATGCAATGACTCTAGTGGTGGATCCATGTGTGGTTTGTGGAAAAGAACACACATGCAATGACTCTAGTGCTGGTTTGTGGTTTTAGTATAAGAACAAACATGCAATGACTCTAGTGTTTGATCCATGTGTGGTTTGTGGAAAGAACACACATGCAATGACTCTGGTTGATGCATATGTGGTTTGTGGAAAGAACACACATGCAATGACCACTGGTGGATCCATGTGTGGTTTGTGGAAAAGAACACACATGCAATGACTCTAGTGCTGGTTTATGGTTTTAGTATAAGAACAAACATGCAATGACTCTAGTGGTTGATCCATGTGTGGTTTGTGGAAAGAACACACATTCAATAACTCTAGTGGTTCATCCATGTGTGGTTTGTGGAAAGAACACACATGCAATGACCACTGGTGGATCCATGTGTGGTTTGTGGAAAAGAACACACATGCAATGACTCTAGTGGTTGATCCATGTTTGTTTGTGGAAATAACACACATGCAATGACTCTAGTGGTTGATCCATGTGTGGTTTGTGAAAAGAACACACATGCAATGACTCTAGTGCTAGTTTTAGTATAAGAACACACATGCAATGACTCTAGTGGTTGATCCATGTGTGGTTTGTGGAAATAACACATATGCAATGACCCTAGTGGTTGATCCATGTGTGGTTTGTTGAAATAACACACATGCAATGACTGTAATGGGTCCACATGTGGTTTGTGGAAAGAACACACATGCAATGACCACTGGTTGATCCATAAGTTGTTTCTGGAAAAGAACACACATGCAATGAGTCTAGTGGTTGATCCATTTGTGGTTTGTTGAAAGAACACACATGCAATGACCACTGGTGGATCCATGTGTGGTTTGTGGAAAAGAACACACATGCAATGACCACTTGTGGATCCATGTGTGGTTTGTGGAAAAGAACACACATGCAATGACTCTAGTGGTTGATCCATGTTTGTTTGTGGAAATAACACACATGCAATGACTCGAGTGGTTGATCCATGTGTGGTTTGTGAAAAGAACACACATGCAATGACTCTAGTGATGGTTTTAGTATAAGAACACACATGCAATGACTTTAGTGGTTGATCCATATGCGGTTTGTGGAAAGAACACACATGCAATGACTCTGGTTGATCCATATGTGGTTTGTGGAAAGAGCACACATGCAATGACCACTGGTGGGTCCACATGTGTGGTTTGTGGAAAGAACACACATGCAATGACTCTAGTGCTGGTTTGTGGTTTTAATATAAGAACAAACATGCAATGACTCTAGTGGTTGATCCATGTGGGTTTGTGGAAAGAACACACATGCAATGACTCTGGTTGATCCATATGTGGTTTGTGGAAAGAACACACATGCAATGACCACTTGTGGATCCATGTGTGGTTTGTGGAAAATAACACACATGCAATGACTCTAGTACTAGTTTGTGGTTTTAGTATAAGAACACACATACAATGACTCTAGTACTGGTTTGTGGTTTTAGTATAAGAACACACATGCAATGACTCTAGTGGTTGATCCATGTGTGGTTTGTGGAAATAACACACATGCAATGATTCTAGTGGTTGATCCATGTGTGGTTTGTGGAAATAACACACATGCAATGACTCTAGTGGTTGATCCATGTGTGGTTTGTGGAAAGAACACACATGCAATGACCACTGGTGGATCCATGTCGGTTTTAGTATAAGAACACACATGCAATGACTCTAGTGGTTGATCCATGTTTGTTTGTGGAAATAACACACATGCAATGACTCTAGTGGTTGATCCATGTGTGGTTTGTGAAAAGAACACACATGTAATCACTCTACTGTTGGTTTTAGTATAAGAACACACATGCAATGACTCTAGTGGTTGATCCATATGTGGTTTGTGGAAAGAACACACATGCAATGACTCTAGTGGTTGATCCATGTTTGGTTTGTGGAAATAACACACATGCAATGACCACTGGTGGGTCCACATGTGTGGTTTGTGGAAAGAACACACATGCAATGACTCTAGTTGATCCATATGTGGTTTGTGGAAAGAACACACATGCAATGACTCTAGTGGTGGATCCATGTGTGGTTTGTGGAAAAGAACACACATGCAATGACTCTAGTGTTGGTTTGTGGTTTTAGTGTAAGAACAAACATGCAATGACTCTAGTGGTTGATCCATGTGTGGTTTGTGGACAGAACACACATGCAATGACTCTGGTTGATCCATATGTGGTTTGTGGAAAGAACACACATGCAATGACCACTGGTAGATCCATGTGTGGTTTGTGGAAAAAAACACACATGCAATGACTCTAGTGCTGGTTTGTGGTTTTAGTATAAGAACAAACATGCAATGACTCTAGTGGTTGATCCATGTGTGGTTTGTGGAAAGAACACACATGCAATGACTCTAGTGATTCATCCATGTGTGGTTTGTGGAAAGAACACACATGCAATGACCACTGGTGGATCCATGTGTGGTTTGTGGAAACGAACACACATGCAATGACTCTAGTGGTTGATCCATGTTTGTTTGTGGAAATAACACACATGCAATGACTCTAGTGGTTGATCCATGTGTGGTTTGTGAAAAGAACACACATGCAAATACTCTAGTGCTAGTTTTAGTATAAGAACACACATGCAATGACTCTAGTGGTTGATCCATGTGTGGTTTGTGGAAATAACACATATGCAATGACTCTATTGGTTGATCCATGTGTGTTTGTGGAAATAACACACATGCAATGACTGTAATGGGTCCACATGTGGTTTGTGGAAAGAAAACACATGCAATGACCACTGGTGGATCCATGTGTGGTTTGTGGAAAATAACACACATGCAATGACCACTGGTGGATCCATGTGTGGTTTGTGGAAAAGAACACACATGCAATGACTCTAGTGGTTGATCCATGTTTGTTTGTGGAAATAACACACATGCAATAACTCTAGTGGTTGATCCATGTGTGGTTTGTGAAAAGAACACACGTGCAATGACTCTACTGTTGGTTTTAGTATAAGAACACACATGCAATGACTCTAGTGGTAGATCCATATGTGGTTTGTGGAAAGAACACACATGCAATGACTCTAGTGCTGCTTTATGGTTTTAGTATAAGAACAAACATGCAATGACTCTAGTGGTTGATCCATGTGTGGCTTGTGGACAGAACACACTTGCAATGACTCTAGTTGATCCATATGTGGTTTGTGGAAAGAACACACATGCAATGACCACTTGTGGATCCATGTGTGGTTTGTGGAAAATAACACACATGCAATGACTCTAGTACTGGTTTGTGGTTTTAGTATAAGAATACACATGCAATGACTCTAGTACAGGTTTGTGGTTTTAGTATAAGAACACACATGCAATGACTCTAGTGTTTTATCCATGTGTGGTTTTTGGAAATAACACACATGCAATGACTCTAGTGGTTGATCCATGTGTGGTTTGTGGAAAGAACACACATGCAATGACCACTGCTGGATCCATGTTGGTTTTAGTATAAGAACACACATGCAATGACTCTAGTGGTTGATCCATGTTTGTTTGTGGAAATAACACACATGCAATGACTCTAGTGGTTGATCCATGTGTGGTTTGTGAAAAGAACACACATGCAATGACTCTAGTGTTGGTTTAGTATAAGAACACACATGCAATGACTCTAGTGGTTGATCCATATGTGGTTTGTGGAAAGAACACACATGCAATAACTCTAGTGGTTGATCCATGTGTGATTTGTGGAAATAACACACTTGCAATGGCTCTGGTTTATCCATATGTGGTTTGTGGAAAGAACACACATGCAATGACTCTAGTGGTGGATCCATGTGTGGTTTGTCGAATAGAACACACATGCAATGACTCTAGTGCTGGTTTGTGGTTTTGGTATAATAACAAACATGCAATGACTCTAGTGGTTGATCCATGTGTGGTTTGTGGAAAGAACATACATACAATGACTCTGGTGGTTGATCCATGTGTGGTTTGTGGAAAGAACACACATGCAATGACCACTGGTGGATCCATGTTGGTTTTAGTATAAGAACACACATGCAATGACTCTAGTGGTTGATCCATGTTTGTTTGTGGAAATAACACACATGTAATGACTCTAGTGGTTGATCCATGTGTGGTTTGTGAAAAGAACACACATGCAATGACTCTAGTGTTGGTTTTCGTATAAGAACAAACATGCAATGACTCTAGTGGTTGATCCATGTGTGGTTTGTGGAAATAACACAGATGCAATGACTCTAGTGGTTGATCCATGTGTGGTTTGTGGAAATAACACACATGCAATGACTCTAGTGGGTCCACATGTGTGGTTTGTGGAAAGAACACACATGCAATGACTCTGGTTGATCCATATGTGGTTTGTGGAAAGAACACACATGCAATGACTCTAGTGGTGGATCCATGTGTGGTTTGTGGAAAAGACCACACATGCAATGACTCTAGTGCTGGTTTGTGGTTTTAGTATAAGAACAAACATGCAATGACTCTAGTGGTTGATCCATGTGTGGTTTGTGGAAAGAACACACATGCAATGACTCTGGTTGATCCATATGTGGTTTGTGGAAAGAACACACATGCAATGACTAGTGGTTGATCCATGTTTGGTTTGTGGAAATAACACATGCAATGACTCTAGTGCTGGTTTGTGGTTTTAGAACACACATGCAATGACTCTAGTGGTTGATCCATATGTGGTTTGTGGAAAGAACACACATGCAATGACTCTAGTGGTTGATCCATGTGTGGTTTGTGGAAATAACACACATGCAATGATTCTAGTGCTGGTTTGTGGTTTTAGTATAAGAACAAACATGCAATGACTCTAGTGGTTGATCCATGTGTGGTTTGTGGAAAGAACACACATGCAATGACTCTAGTGGTTGATCCATGTTTGTTTGTGGAAATAACACACATGCAATGACTACTGGTGGATCCATGTGTGGTTTTTGGAAAAGAACACACATGCAATCACTCTAGTGCTGGTTTGTAGTTTTAGTATAAGAACACATGCAATGACTCTAGTGGTTGATCCATATGTGGTTTGTGGAAAGAACACACATGCAATGACTCTAGTGGTTGATCCATGTGTGGTTTGTGGAAATAACACACATGCAATGACCACTGGTGGGTCCACATGTGTGGTTTGTGGAAAGAACACACATGCAATGACTCTAGTGGTTGATCCATATGTGGTTTGTGGAAAGAACACACATCCAATGACTCTAGTGGTGGATCCATGTGCGGTTTGTGGAAAAGAACACACATGCAATGACTCTAGTGTTGGTTTGTGGTTTTAGTGTAAGAACACACATGCAATGACTCTAGTGGTTGATCCATGTGTGGTTTGTGGAAATAACACACATGCAATGACTCTAGTGGTTGATCCATATGTGGTTTGTGGAAAGAACACACATGCAATGACTGTAGATCCATGTGGTTTGTGGAAAGAACACACATGCAATGACTCTAGTGCTGATCCATGTGGTTTGTATAAGAACACACATGCAATGACTCTAGTGGTTGATCCATGTGTGGTTTGTGGAAAGAACACACATGCAATGACTCTAGTGATTCATCCATGTTTGTTTGTGGATATAACACACATGCAATGACTCTAGTGGTGGATCCATGTGTGGTTTGTGAAAAGAACACACATGCAATGACGCTAGTGTTGATCCATGTTTTTGTATAATAAGAACACATATGCAATGACTCTAGTGGTTGATCCATGTGTGGTTTGTGGAAATAACACACATGCAATGACTCTAGTGGTTGATCCATGTGTGGTTTGTGGAAATAACACACATGCAATGACTCTAGTGGTTGATCCATGTGTGGTTTGTGGAAAGAACACACATGCAATGACTCTAGTGCTGGTTTGTGGTTTTAGTATAAGAACACACATGCAATGACTCTAGTGGTTGATCCATGTGTGGTTTGTGGAAAGAACACACATGCAATGACTCTGGTTGATCCATGTGTGGTTTTTGGAAATAACACACATGCAATGACCACTGGTGGATCCATGTGTGGTTTGTGGAAAAAGAACACACATCCAATCACTCTAGTAATGGTTTGGGGTTTTTGTATAATAACACACATGCAATGACTCTAGTTGGTTGATCCATGTGTGGTTTTAGTATAAGAACACACATGCAATGACTCTAGTGGTTGATCCATGTGTGGTTTGTGGAAATAACACACATGCAATGACTCTAGTGGTTGATCCATGTGTGGTTTGTGGAAAGAACACACATGCAATGACTCTAGTGTTGGTTTTAGTATAAGAACACACATGCAATGACTCTAGTGGTTGATCCATGTGTGGTTTGTGGAAAGAACACACATGCAATGACTCTAGTGGTTGATCCATGTGTGGTTTGTGGAAAGAACACACATGCAATGACTCTTGTGGATCCATGTGTGGTTTGTGGAAAGAACACACATGCAATGACACTGGTTGATCCATGTGTGGTTTGTGGAAAGAACACACGTGCAATGACTCTAGTGCAGGTTTGTGGTTTTAGTATAAGAACACACATGCAATGACTCTAGTGTTTTATCCATGTGTGGTTTGTGAAAAGAACATATTCAATGACTCTAGTGGTTGATCCATGTGTGGTTTGTGGAAGGAACACACATGCAATGACCACTGGTGGATCCATGTGTGGTTTGTGGAAAGAACACACATGCAATGACTCTAGTGGTTGATCCATGTTTGTTTGTGGAAATAACACACATGCAATGACTCTAGTGGTTGATCCATGTGTGGTTTGTGGAAAGAACACACATGCAATGACTCTAGTGTTGGTTTAGTATAAGAACACACATGCAATGACTCTAGTGGTTGATCCATGTGTGGTTTGTGGAAAGAACACACATCCAATGACTGTAGTGGTTGTTCCATGTGTGGTTTGTGGAAATAACACACATGCAATGACCACTTGGTCATCCATGTGTGGTTTGTGGAAAGAACACACATGCAATGACTCTAGTGGTGGATCCATGTGTGGTTTTAGTATAAGAACAAACATGCAATGACTCTAGTGGTTGATCCATGTGTGGTTTGTGGAAAGAACACACATGCAATGACTCTAGTGGTTGATCCATGTGTGGTTTGTGGAAAGAACACACATGCAATGACCACTGGTGGATCCATGTGTGGTTTGTGGATAAGAACACACATGCAATGACTCTAGTGGTTGATCCATGTTTGTTTGTGGAAATAACACACATGCAATGACTCTAGTGGTTGATCCATGTGTGGTTTGTGAAAAGAACACACATGCAATGACTCTAGTGTTGGTTTTAGTATAAGAACACACATGCAATGACTCTAGTGGTTGATCCATGTGTGGTTTGTGGAAATAACACACATGCAATGACTCTAGTGGTTGATCCATATGTGGTTTGTGGAAAGAACACACATGCAATGACCACTTTGGTGGATCCACATGTGTGGTTTTTTGAAAGAACACACATGCAATGAGTCTTGTGTTGGTTTGTGGTTTTAGTATAAGAACAAACATGCAATGACTCTAGTGGTTGATCCATGTGTGGTTTGTGGAAAGAACACACATGCAATGACTTTGGTTGATCCATATGTGGTTTGTGGAAAGAACACACATGCAATGACCACTTGTGGATCCATGTGTGGTTTGTGGAAAAGAACACACATGCAATGACTCTAGTACTAGTTTGTGGTTTTAGTATAAGAACACACATACAATGACTCTAGTACTGGTTTGTGGTTTTAGTATAAGAACACACATGCAATGACTCTAGTGGTTGATCCATGTGTGGTTTGTGGAAATAACACACATGCAATGATTCTAGTGGTTGATCCATGTGTGGTTTGACTCTAGTGGTTGATCCATGTGTGGTTTGTGGAAAGAACACACATGCAATGACCACTGGTGGATCCATGTCGGTTTTAGTATAAGAACACACATGCAATGACTCTAGTGGTTGATCCATGTTTGTTTGTGGAAATAACACACATGCAATGACTCTAGTGGTTGATCCATGTGTGGTTTGTGAAAAGAACACACATGCAATGACTCTAGTGTTGGTTTAGTATAAGAACACACATGCAATGACTCTAGTGGTTGATCCATATGTGGTTTGTGGAAAGAACACACATGCAATGACTCTAGTGGTTGATCCATGTTTGGTTTGTGGAAATAACACACATGCAATGACTGTAATGGGTCCACATGTGTGGTTTGTGGAAAGAACACACATGCAATGACTCTGGTTGATCCATATGTGGTTTGTGGAAAGAACACACATGCAATGACTAGTGGTTGATCCATGTTTGGTTTGTGGAAATAACACACATGCAATGACCACTGGTGGGTCCACATGTGTGGTTTGTGGAAAGAAGACACATGCAATGACTCTGGTTGATCCATATGTGGTTTGTGGAAAGAACACACATGCAATGACTCTAGTGGTTGATCCATGTGTAGTTTGTGGAAAGAACACACATGCAATGACTCTAGTGTTGGTTTGTGGTTTTAGTATAAGAACAAACATGCAATGACTCTAGTGGTTGATCCATGTGTGGTTTGTGGAAAGAACACACATGCAATGACTCTAGTGGTTGATCCATATGTGGTTTGTGGAAAGAACACACATGCAATGACCACTGGTGGATCCATGTGTGGTTTGTGGAAAAGAACACACATGCAATGACTCTAGTGCTGGTTTGTGGTTTTAGTATAAGAACAAACATGCAATGACTCTAGTGGTTGATCCATGTGTGGTTTGTGGAAAGAACACACATGCAATGACTCTAGTGGTTGATCCATGTGTGGTTTGTGGAAAGAACACACATGCAATGACCACTGGTGGATCCATGTGTGGTTTGTGGAAAAGAACACACATGCAATGACTCTAGTGGTTGATCCATGTTTGTTTGTGGAAAGAACACACATGCAATGACTCTAGTGGTTGATCCATGTGTGGTTTGTGAAAAGAACACACATGCAATGACTCTAGTGATGGATAGTTGTTTTAGTATAAGAACACACATGCAATGACTCTAGTGGTTGATCCATGTGTGGTTTGTGGAAAGAACACATATGCAATGACTCTAGTGGTTGATCCATGTGTGGTTTGTGGAAATAACACACATGCAATGACTCTAGTGGGTCCACATGTGGTTTGTGGAAAGAACACACATGCAATGACCAGTGGTTGATCCATGTGTGGTTTGTGGAAAGAACACACATGCAATGACCACTGGTGGATCCATGTGTGGTTTGTGGAAAGAACACACATGCAATGACTCTAGTGGTTGATCCATGTTTGTTTGTGGAAATAACACACATGCAATGACTCTAGTGGTTGATCCATGTGTGGTTTGTGAAAAGAACACACATGCAATGACTCTAGTGTTGGTTTGTGGTTTTAGTATAAGAACACACATGCAATGACTCTAGTGGTTGATCCATGTGTGGTTTGTGGAAAGAACACACATGCAATGACTCTAGTGGTTGATCCATGTGTGGTTTGTGGAAAGAACACACATGCAATGACCACTGGTGGATCCATGTGTGGTTTGTGGAAAAGAACACACATGCAATGACTCTAGTGCTGGTTTGTGGTTTTAGTATAAGAACAAACATGCAATGACTCTAGTGGTTGATCCATGTGTGGTTTCTGGAAAGAACACACATGCAATGACTCTGGTTGATCCATATGTGGTTTTATGGAAAGAACACACATGCAATGACCACTGGTGGATCCATGTGTGGTTTGTGGAAAAAAACACATGCAATGACTCTAGTGGTTGATCCATGTTTGTTTGGAAATAACACCATGGTTTGTGGTTTTAGTATATAAGAGAACACATGCAATGACTCTAGTGGTTGATCCATGTTTGTTTGTGGAAATAACACACATGCAATGACTCTAGTGGTTGATCCATGTGTGGTTTGTGAAAAGAACACACATGCAATGACTCTAGTGTTGGTTTTAGTATAAGAACACACATGCAATGACTCTAGTGGTTGATCCATGTGTGGTTTGTGGAAATAACACACCTGCAATGACTCTAGTGGTTGATCCATGTGTGGTTTGTGGAAAGAACACACATGCAATGACTCTGGTTGATCCATATGTGGTTTGTGGAAAGAACACACATGCAATGACCACTGGTGGATCCATGTGTGGTTTGTGGAAAAGAACACACATGCAATGACTCTAGTGCTGGTTTGTGGTTTTAGTATAAGAACAAACATGCAATGACTCTAGTGGTTGATCCATGTGTGGTTTGTGGAAAGAACACACATGCAATGACTACGGTGTTGATCCATGTGTGGTTTGTGGAAAGAACACACATGCAATGACCACTGGTGGATCCATGTGTGGTTTGTGGAAAAGAACACACATGCAATGACTCTAGTGGTTTATCCATGTTTGTTTGTGGAAATAACACACATGCAATGACTCTAGTGGTTGATCCATGTGTGGTTTGTGAAAAGAACACACATGCAATGACTCTAGTGCTGGTTTGTGGTTTTAGTATAAGAACAAACATGCAATGACTCTAGTGGTTGATCCATGTGTGGTTTGTGGAAATAACACATATGCAATGACTCTAGTGGTTGATCCACGTGTGGTTTGTGGAAATAACACACATGCAATGACTGTAATGGGTCCACATGTGGTTTGTGGAAAGAACACACATGCAATGACTCTATTACTAGTTTGTGGTTTTAGTATAAGAACACACATGCAATGACTCTAGTGGTTGATCCCTGTGTGGTTTGTGGAAATAACACACATGCAATGACTCTAGTGGTTGATCCATGTGTGGTTTGTGGAAAAGAACACACATGCAATGACCACTGGTGGATCCATGTGTGGTTTGTGGAAAAGAACACACATGCAATGACTCTAGTGGTTGATCCATGTTTGTTTGTGGTTTTAGTATAAGAACAAACATGCAATGACTCTAGTGGTTGATCCATGTTTGTGGTTTGTGAAAGAACACATGCTCTGACTCTCTCTCTCTCTCTCTTTAGTATAAGAACACACATGCAATGACTTTAGTGGTTGATCCATGATTGGTTTGTGGAAAGAACACATGCAATGACTCTGGTTGATCCATATGTGGTTTGTGGAAAGAGCACACATGCAATGACCACTGGTGGGTCCACATGTGTGGTTTGTGGACAGACAACGCGAGATAGCACGGACGTCTCCCTCAACGAGACTTCTACAAGAAGGAACACGATGTCGTCCATGGAAAAAGTGGTTGAGTGGTCATGTCATGTTTAATCTAGTCTGCAAAGGCTACAAGTCTACTACACGGCAACTGGTCATCCACGGACCACCGGCTATACCATTTTTACTATGCAGCACGCCTGCACTCTCACTTCCGTTAGGCCCCCACCACATGAACCTTCCACACGGCAGCCATAGCCGAAAGAGCTGTCAACCGGGGCCTGATGTCTACGCACTTCTATTCTTGTAGACAGTTGTTGGGCCTCCAAGTGCAGAGGTTTGTAGAACAACAACAAGTTTTCCCTTAAGTGGATCACCCAAGGTTTATCGAACTCAGGGAGGATGTGGTCAAAGGTATCCCCTCTCAAGCAACCCTGCAATCAAGATACAAGAAGTCTCTTGTGTCCCCAACACACCCAATACACTTGTCAGGTGTATAGGTGCACTAGTTCGGCGAAGAGATAGTGAAATACAAGTGGTATGGATATAAGACAATGGTGCTAGAAAATAGATTGATGGCGTGGAAGAGACTAAAGGCAAACTGAAATAAGGATGGAAGCAAGCAAACATGTAACAGATCTAATTGCAAACGGTGTATCAATGCTTAGAAACAAGGCCTAGGGATCATACTTTCACTAGTGAACACTATCTCATAAATATATTATCTTCATGATACTAGTCTTAACTACTCTCCAGTTGGAGACTCTAATCATTATTAGGGCTATAACATCACACCTCAAAGTAAGCCTTTCCCATCTAGAAAACCCCACACTGTCACCTTGAGTACTAGATGAGTCCAACAAACACCACAATTTCATATAGACATCCAGCTCCAAATATAACTCATAACAAGTATTTGTAATCTCTAGCCTAAGTGCCACCATGGTGTGCACGCTGTCACTTTCACACACATGGGGAGAGTAGAGATCTATTAAAGCACTTGAGTAGCAAGGTAGATCTACTTGATTACAAAGCTCATGATCACAATATGATCATGCATAGAGAGAGATGAACACATAGCTACCGGTAGAACCCTTAGCCTCGAGAGAGAACTACTCCCTCATCATCATGGGAATCAGCAATGGTGATGGAGATGGCGGTGGAGATCGATGGAGATGGCTCCGGGGGCACTTCCCCGTCCCGGCAGGGTGCCGGAATAGAGACTTTCTGTCCCCCGAATGTCCCCTACGGTGGCGGCGGCGCTGCAAAACTTTTCGTGGCTGGAGGCTTGATGATTTAGGGTTTTCGCATCGGGAGGCTTCTTATAGGCGAAGAGGCAAGGTCGGTGGGCGGCCAGGGGGCCCACACCATGCCCTGGCGCGGCCTAGGTGGACCCGCACCTAGGGGTGGTGTGGCCACCCTGTGGCCCCTCCCTCCTTCCGCTCCGTGAATCTTCCGGGAAAATAGTAACTTTGGCTTTTGTCCTGTCCAATTCCGAGAATATTCATTTTCTGACTTCCTGGAACCAAAAACAGCCGAAAACAGGCAACTGGCACAGTGGCATCTTATTAATAGGTTAGTCCAAGAAATCATATGAAAAGTACTCCAAAGTGTGGACAAAACACAAGAAAGTAGATAAAACCAAGCATGGAACATCAAAAATTATAGATACATTTGCAATGTATCAACATCCCCAAGCTTAACTCCTGCTCGTCCTCGAGTAGGTAAGTGATAAAAAGAAAGAATAATTTTTGAGGTGACATGCACCATCAAAGACTTTATCAAAGTATTTGTAAAACATTCAAAGCTGGGATCATAGTACTTCAAGCATACCATGAAAGACAAAGTTCTAGCAATAAGACATAGAAACTATGTTGCAACATGAAAAGGCACAAACAAAAGATTCATGAATAAGAATGCTTTGCAAGACATTTGTTTGTTTCACATAAAGAAAACATAGCATAATAGTATTCAGCTTGTCCCTCATAGAGTAGCAAATATAAATGCATAGGACACCTTCAAAGTTCATAAGAGTGACTAGATACAATAGTTTCAAATAAGCAATAACAAGTTATGCATCAATCAACTAGTCTTGGGACAATGCACATAAAACTAAGAATGGCCACTATCCTCTCAAAGTAGTGCATAAAGATAGACGGTGGAGACTCAATATAATGGTGGAAGAAAGGCCTTTTGTAAAAGGAAGTAGGGATTCAAGTCTCATAAAGAGCTTCCAAAAATTATGGTACTTATAGCTTTTAGCTCTCATTGCCCCTATCATAAGCATCTTGAAGGTGATTAAGGTTAAAGTGACACAACTAAGAGGATATGCTTGACAAGTTATAAACCGAAATCTCATGCCCCTTACTTACGAAGACCGATCCTCATGCTACTCAACTTCAGTCACGAGTAAGCTCTTGACATTGTAAGTATATGTGTATCATTACGAACCGCCAATGGGGGTACCCCTTGCACATGATACGGGAGCTTTCCCATAATCAAAATGACAAGGCAAGCAGACAATGAGCATCTCAGCGATCTTTTTATTTGCTATTTGCAAAGGTTTTTATTGAGGATGCTTCATAGAGTGCTCATTATGGTGATGCTGCAAGTTTCCACCATGATTAGGCATGGCTTAGGCTAGCGGCCCAGGCGTTTCTCTAACACACATACAAACTCCATGATCTTACAAGTTCCACTTTTATTTCACATCGCCGGGATCCGTAAGCAAAAGAACATGATATCAACGAGGTACAAAGTACAAGTGCAATGTTAAAAGCGTTCCCCATGAAAAATGGTTCTGCTAATTTCAACTTATAAAGCGCAAGCATATACACAACAAAGAAGGACCCAATGGTTCAGGTTTATTAGAGGCAAAAAAGGTAAAGTGTGCCATCAAGTTCGTGAGAGCTTTAATCACTAGTTTTCTCATAACAAGTGAAAGGTAGACAAAAGCATGAATATACTTGGAATAGAATAAGCTAGTAGGTAGGTATGGTGGACTATTTGGAAAAACTTGGTTTAGGAAGTTGGATGCATGAGTGGAACTCATACTTTGTTGTGGAGGCTAGCAAAAGACTGGGAGCGACAAACTAAGAGAGCAATAATGGCCATAATCATGCAGAGCGACAAAACATCAATGATCAAAGCATAAAGTGACACTACAAGTTGAAAACTAAAGGATCATAAAGGCTATGGTGACTTGTGACAGTGATAACATGGTGTGAGCATGTGCCAAGTCAACCCAAATAAAGCATCAAAGGAGAATACCACTATACTATGCTTTAATATGCTACAACAACGCATGATTCATCCAAGGCACATTAAGCAATCTCAATTGTTTATAACAAGTCATGCTACAGAAAATAATACTAATCATAAAGCCAAAACAATATCAAGCATGGCATGACAAAGCATAGCCACAGTAAAAAACAAGCTCTTTTTACCACATAAGCATGAACTTTCCTACTCTTTTCCAAACCAAACCAAACCATTTGCAAACCAATGTATGAAAGAGGGGGTCCAACCAACTTATTCAGAAAACTAAGCAAACCAAGCAAACTAAAAACCAAAACGAAAACGAAAAAGAAGATGCTCTAAGAAAAACACAACTGTGCATGAAACAATAAAAATGAAGCGTTTGGAAGAAACCTGAGATTTTTATTGATGAAGAGGGGGATGCCTTGGGAATCCCCAAGCTTTGACGCTTGTACTTCTTGGATATTTCTTGGGGTGACACGCGTGGAATCCCCAAGCTTGATATTTAGTCCATCCTTCATCTCATCACTCATTCCTTCCATACACCTGAAATTTTTCCTTCATACAAAACTTCACACAATCTTTATTAGCAACATTACTGCACTCAAGATAATAGGTCTTTAGGTTCAGTTCCAACACCAATAAAACTTCCATTAAAACACTAGATACTGTAGCACTTCCCTCAAAAAGCTCAATTCCCCAAAAGAACTCAAAACGGAACCAACAAGAAGCAAATGCAGAAAATGGCAGAAATTGGTCAAAACAGACCAGCAGGTAAAGACGAATTTTTTCGAAGAACTTCTGTTGCTCAAATCAAAAAGTGTTGAACTAAAGAAAGTTATATAACAACCTGTTGCAGAAGCACAAAAAATTACAGCTCATTCCGACATACAGAGCTCTCTCACGAGTTTTTATGGTGAAGCACAAAAATCTGTTTCGGGACAGCAACTTTCCCAAGCATTACTTCTCTCTCATTAGAGGTTACTCTTGGCACAAAAAGCAAATAAAAAGGATAAGGAGCGGTTATTACTGAAGTAATAACTTTTAAGACTCATCTAAAACTCTTGGGTTATCTCCCAACAAGTACTTTTGTTTAACGCCTTTAAGTTAGGCATGATAGTTTGAGAAGATGCTCACATAAGAAATATGAATTGAAGTAAAAGAGAGCATCAAGAAGCAAATTCAAAACACATTTAAGTCTAACCCGCTTCCAATGCATAGGAATCTTGTAAAGAAACAAGTCATGAAATCACAAAGCAACAAGCATAGGAAAGCAAAACAAGTGCAACTTCAAAATTTTCAACATAAAGAGGGGAAACTTAATATTATTGAGATGCATAGAACCATATTTCGCTCTCTCATAATAACTTTCAGTAGCAACATGAATAAAATTAACAATATAACTATCACATAAAACATTCTTATCATGAGCCACATGCATAAAAGAATTAATACTCCCCACATAAACATAGTCATTCTTGTTAATTGTAGTGGGAGCAAATTCAACAAAATAGCTATCTTTATTATTCTCATCACCATAATCATCAAATATAGGAGGAATATTGTAATCATAATTAATTTTCTCCTCAATAGTAGGTGGATTGAAAATAACATATTCATCATTGTAATCATCATATATTGGAGGTTTGGTATCATCATAAGCAATAGAATAGCTATCTTCCAAAGCTGGGGAACTAAAAAGATCATTTTCATAATTCATACAAACAACATTGCTATTAGCATGCAAATAAAGTTCCATAGGTTTTTTAATTTTCTCTTCAAACACCTCATGTCGTAACTCAAGATAAATACTATAAAGCTCTCTAATTTTGTTGTTGTTTTCCATTAAGCCTAACTAGTGAAAACAAGAAACAAAAAGGCAAAATTGCAGAATCTGAAGGAAATAACTTCGAGCACTCACACCGGAGGATGTGAGTACCTTTTACCTTACCTCCCCGGCAACGGCGCCAGAAAATAGGCGTTTGCCATGGGAGGTTCTTATTCTTTAATCCTCCGATGTGAATACCTTTTACCTTACCTCCCCGGCAACGACGCCAGAAAATAGCTTGATGTCTACGCACTTCTATTGTTGTAGACAGTTGTTGGGCCTCCAAGTGCAGAGGTTTGTAGAACAGCAGCAAGTTTTCCCTTAAGTGGATCACCCAAGGTTTATCGAACTCAGGGAGGAAGTGGTCAAAGGTATCCCCTCTCAAGCAACCCTGCAATCAAGATACAAGAAGTCTCTTGTGTCCCCAACACACCCAATACACTTGTCAGGTGTATAGGTGCACTAGTTCGGCGAAGAGATAGTGAAATACAAGTGGTATGGATATAAGACAATGGTGCTAGAAAATAGATTGATGGCGTGGAAGAGACTAAAGGCAAACTGAAATAAGGATGGAAGCAAGCAAACATGTAACAGATCTAATTGCAAACGGTGTATCAATGCTTAGAAACAAGGCCTATGGATCATACTTTCACTAGTGAACACTCTCTCATAAATATATTATCTTCATGATACTACTCTTAACTACTCTCCGGTTGGAGACTCTAATCATTGGTAGGGCTATAACAACACACCTCAAAGTAAGCCTTTCCCATCTAGAAAACCCCACACTGTCACCTTGAGTACTAGATGAGTCCAACAAAGACCACAATTTCATAAAGACATCTAACTCCAAATATAACTCATAACAAGTATTTGTAATCTCTAGCCTAAGTGCCACCATGGTGTGCACGCTGTCACTTTCACACACATGGGGAGAGAAGAGATCTATTAGAGCACTTGAGTAGCAAGGTAGATCTACTTGATTACAAAGCTCATGATCACAATATGATCATGCATAGAGAGAGAGATGAACACATAGCTACCGGTAGAACTCTTAGCCTCGAGAGAGAACTACTCCCTCATCATCATGGGAATCAGCAATGGTGATGGAGATGGCGGTGAAGATCGATGGATATGGCTCCGGGGGCACTTCCCGGGTGGTGCCTAAGAGACTTTCTGTCCCTCAATCTCCCTATGGTGGCGGCGCGGCGGAACTTTTCGATGCTGGAGGCTTGATGATTTAGGGTTTTCGCATCGGGAGGCTTCTGATAGGCGAAGAGGCAGTTTTGGGCGGCCAGGCCCACCATGCCTGGGCGCTACTAGGTGGACCTGCGCCTAGGGGTGGTGTGGCCACCTGCCCCCCTCCGCTCTCCTTAAGCTCCGTGAATCTTCCAGAAAATAGTAACTTTGGCTTTTGTCCCCCAATTCGAGAATATTCATTTTCTGACTTCTGGAACCAAAACATCGTAAAACGAGCAACCGCACATGGCATCTTGTTAATAGGTTAGTCCAAGAAATCATATGAAAAGTACTTCAAAGTGTGTAAAAAACACAAGAAAGTAGATAAAACCAAGCATGGAACATCAAAAATTATATATACATTTGCAATGTATCAGGGCCGTCGAGGAGACCTAAACGTCCCCACATTAAAAACCCAGCCTATCGGGTCCTCCATTCGCACTCATCCACTACTCTCTCTTCCCTATCCAGCAAAACACCACAATCTTGAACGTACTTGCACGAACCTTCTCCATGAAACCAGTGTGTGGGGGTGAGTGTCCGGGCATCGCCACCGGGGTGGTGCTTCACGCGGCAGATCTGGAGGAGCATCACGCAGCACAGGCCGAGGAGGACGTGCAGTTCAACCCCTTGGGGGACCATGTGCCGCGGTCTTGACGACTTCGGAGGCGCCGATGAGGGCGTGGAGTTGGACGAACACGCTCCGCTCGTGTACCCGGAGGTACATCTATTTCTACATGTTTCATATTTTCTGCTCGAGCTTAATCTATCCAGGCATCATAAAAAAATCTAGTCCTAATGATTAGATGCAATGTACGAACCGGTACATGGAGAGATCTAGTCTGTTCTGAATGAATCCACATTATTTATTTATTAATAAGTTACCAAGAACACAAACCACATTAATTTAGAAGCGAGCTGGGGAGACGGCCGTAATGAACTGCTGAACCTGTATAGACATGTTATTGCATCGAAAGTAACTTGGAATGGTGGAAGGAATATGTATTTATTATTTTGCTCATTTCGGTTTGTATTCCATATATTACAGTTGTATTCAAGTGAGATGGACTCTGACAAGGAGACCAGGGATAACAAGAGACGCCATGTCATGAAGAAGCTCAAGAGCGGGATAATCCCTTTTCACACTCGACTTGGGGAGCTAAGGTGCCCTTTCTATAAGAAAGAAGTCAACTCGAGGATTGCCAGCTTGATTCCGCATGCGATTGGCATCAGTAAAAGCCCGGCTAGTAAACACAAGTCGGCGACCAAGACTAAGCATGCTGCTTATGGCAAGTTCCTGAGGGAGTATGTCAAGAACGGCCTAGTTTCCCCTTACATAGGAATCATGTACTCCTAGCCGACCAACCCCTTCACTGTGTTGGCCCGGCCACTAATAATATTTAGTTTTCTTACCGTATCTAGACCCTTAAACTATGTGGATTTCTATTTTCGTACCCTTCAAAATATATTCAAGTTCATCTGTTTATGTTGTTAAAGTTCCGGTGGCATACTCGTTATTTTGCATGGATAGAGGGGTGCCCCCGACAGATATAAGGGTTATCCTGTCCGCTAGATCACAGAGGATCAACGGTTGGTGGGCAAAACTGAGTACAACTGAATCGCCATGGTTAGACACGAGGGAAAAAACGTGACTCACGGTATACGTGACTCACGGTACACGTGTGCAGTGCACGTGGCGGTAGCGGACACGTGTGGCCGTGCACGGTGCATTAGCCTACGCGGTGCACGGTAGTGCAACGAAACGCCGCTTCCCTTCTCCTTTAATAGAGGCCTCCCCAGTCCCACTCCCACTCATCACGCACTCGCTCACTCAACCGTTTCCACTGTCCCATCACCTTCTGCAAACGCCCAACAAAACCCCAACCATGCCGGCGATGGAGAAGATCGGCGCGGTGGCCATCGGTGCCTCCAAGGCAGCCGGCGAGGAGCCCCCCGTCCCCGTCCCCGCATCCGCCGTAGCCTCCGGCGAGGAGGCCCCCGCCGGTCTCGGACAGATCCCGCTCGGCTGGACCCCTACGAGGAGGTTGTCTACATAAGGCCAGAGAACCCCTACGACACCAGCATCGCCGACCCGTGGTCTGAGGTAACCAGGGTTTTCTCCCCTTCCCTTGTTCTTCCCCCGTTCCCATCGTTGGATGCTAGATTGTATGTTATTAGGGCTCGGCTATTCGTATTTTTTATAGTAGCTAATCCTATTGTGTTAGATCTCGATTTTCGATGAATCCCCCTGTTTGTAGTTGGGATCGATATTCGATTTGGTTTGAGATTTGGGGAATAATCGGGAGATCTCATTCGGTTAATTTATGCAAAAAATCAATCTCGATAATCAAAGTATCTCAATCATGTCCTTATTTCACTCTTCTGTTTTTTCCAACAGGAGGATAGCAGCGACCTCCGCAGCGACGACGAGTCGCAGGACACCAAGACTCGTCATGTGCTGAGGAGGCTGATGTCTGGTCAGTACAACAATTTCTTCGCCGACGATGTGTACAGGTGCCCCTTCTGCCCCACCAGGAGGCTTCGCGGCACGGACTTCAACTCCCTCGTGAAGCATGCCGAGGTCGTGAGGACCTGCGGCGAGTCTGTGAACGTCCACGGCTTCAAGGCCAAGCACCAGGCGCACGGTCTTCACCTCCGCAACCTCTAGAAGGTGGCTATCAAGGAGGGTCGCATGCCTCCGATCAGACCCAAGGTGCCTAAGGTCAAGGGGCTGGGCAGCAAGAAGTGGAGGAGGCGCCAGAGGGAGGAGGCGGATGCCCTCCTGGCAGAGGCCACGAGGGTCCACTGATCAGCTGCTGCTGTCATGACTTCTTTTGTCTTGTCTGTGTTGAAGCAGTCCGCTGCTGCTGAGCAGCCTAATTGTCGAACCTCGTTAAGTACTGTACTATATAACCTATATTAGCTGCTTTATCTACATCTTCTCTATTTACTGAATTTATTTATGGTGCTGGTTTGTTTTGCTGCTCTAGATTTGCTACCAAATTGGGGTAAAACGATCGCAAAAGGAACAATGAATGAAGAGAGAAGCTGCTCTAGATTCCCTACCTTTTTGGGCAAAAAAACACAACTGTTAGAGAGAGAGGGGAAAAGGCGCTCTTTAAAAAGGCCACTTTAGGCGTCATGGCGCATGTAACGGCCAAGCCTTTGGCCAGACGGCACCCCCCTCCGAGCACATGTGAGGGCTTCGGAATATCAGGAGGGAAAAAGTGAGGACAAACGAGACACATTGTTGCTATAGCTAAATCTGACAAAAAGTTGAATTTGGCTTTACCATGCAATTTGGCTAGAGCTCCACAATGTAGCTATTCTAAATCCCTAAACTATGTGGTGCGTTAAAACCTAATGCTTTTCCACCAACACGTGTGTTGCAAAGTTGCTTGATCGTGCATGCTTACACAAGTGGCCTACAGAGAAACTTATAGAAACATGGGCAAACGAGCTTCATTTTGGCAAATTCAGGACAAGCTTTGTGCAATCGGCAGGCCTGATCGGCTAGGGGGCTGCCCCGGGTGCAGGGATGCTAGGTCCATGTCTATGCTTACACTTCTTAAACTTGTACACTTCCTTCCGTCACACGTTACGTCATGTCGAACCGCCAGCACCATTGCGGATCGGCAACGGACGGTGGTCTACATGACCGGTCTCGCCACGCCAAAGCCACGCCGCACACCGCCCCATCGCCACCGGACGGACGAATTTAATCGCTAGGATTGGAAACCATCGGTGCTCGCCGGTCAAACTTGCTTCCGCATGGGTATGACCGAATATTGCTAAACGGAATTTAAGCATATACATCTCCTCAGCACATCACTGTGCAAAAATCCCCAACTCATTCATTCCGCCGGCGCCGCCACCGCAAGAACCATCGACCCTGCCGCAGGCACCGCCTCTGCCTGGCCATACCACTGCAACAGATCACTCCACCTCCATGCCCAGTCCCAGCCACCGCTACCAAAACTAGGTCACCGCCGCCACATTAGCTACTGCCATGGATGCAGAGTACGGCGTGTTCGGCGATGGGAGCAACTACACCGACGAGTACACCGTCACCGCCCATGGCACCACCAAGCTGACGGTCGTCCACACAAATGCGTCAGCGGAGGTGGCCAAGGTCATCGCAATGTACGAGCGGTGGCTACAAGATCCGATGGACAGGTACAAGATCGTCGGCCTTGACCTCGAGTATACCAGAGATAGGAAGAGGAGGGCGCTTTTGCAGCTGTCCATGCGCAACCACTGCCTACTATATCACGTATGTAGGGCCAAATCTGTATGCCCGGAGCTTCGCGAGTTCCTACACAGGAGGGAGATCTACTTCTCCAGGGTCGACATCAAGAACGACACTCCGAAGCTAGAACGGGATCTCCTCGTTCATGTCGTCAATCACGTCGATCTCCAACGTTTGTGGAGGTACCCGGATGGCGGTATGGGGAAAGCCGGCATGGCTAGACTCGCTTCCGACATCATCGACCGCGAGTACGCCGGCATGAAAATTGAGTTCCCAAATCACTTGCACGAGCGATGTGAGTGGAGGCACCTGGATTACGATGCGATCAAGTACGCAACCAGGGACGCGTATGTCTGCTACGAGATGCTCAACAGGATCTGGTGGGTGGGTGAGTGTGTTGTTTACCACTACTAGTTTCACATTTTGTTCCTAGTTTTATCTCGCCTGTATTTTCTAAGCATTCTGTGTGTAAGAACCAAGCTCGTATGATCCCTGTGCTATTAGCTACTTAACCTGTATGAATTACATTCCCCCTTTTGTATGCTCAGCATTCATTCTTATAAATTCTGTCTGTGCCATTTGCATGCGGCAGAATCCAGGACTGACATGCATAAGGTGTGATACAGTCATAAGTCATAACCAAACCCAGATTATAGAGGAGGATACAGTCATAAACCAAATTATAGTTTGACAAAGGTAATACACAGCAGTTCGTAATTGCTCACATAGTGTACTTGTGAAATAACATGTTTTCATAAACACAACAATCATGCACTAATAGTCTACATCCCAGCCTGTTGGAGAAGGCAACCGATCCCAGGATGCCTTCGGTCGCTTGCCCCGATTTGTAGATTCATCTACGATCCGACATCTGGGACAAACAACTTTCCTTGGTGGTGGTTCAATGATGCGATGCCTGGAACGAGATTTTACAATCTGACGGTACAGCTCGTGGCTAACATACCCGTCAATTGCAGCGTACTTCAGTTTAGGTTCAGAAAGTGGCTTATCCTCCCAGTAATCATGTCCTAAACGCCTCCACGAACATCTCGGCAATCTGTCCTTCATGTCAGCGTACCACGGGTCTATGAGTTCGGAGGCAAGAGTGGCCATCCCGGTGTTGCTGCCCTTCGTCCCTGGGATCCAGTAAATTTCCTGGATGTCCACTCTGCACTCCTTTGGGATTCTAATGTTGACAGCCGGGCTTTCAAGCAGTTTACTGTCATTCGTGATGTCAACACTGGTAAATGTTATGTGCTGGTTCACGAGAAAGTCATGAAATAGATCCCTAATGCTTTCGCCCCACCTGCATGAAAATGAATCCAGACAAATAATATAGCAATAACTTCTGCAAATAGACGGTTCATGAACAAAAAGATAGCAAAGTCTACCAGATCCCGTCAGCCCCCTTCTCGCAAAAAGGCTGGTATACGAGGACGTGCCCCTTCATGGAGAGTTGCACCACGGCGATCCTACGGCAATCGCCGCTGTACTCGAGGCCGAGCCCTACGAACTTGTTTTCTTCGAACTGCAGCCAACTCGTGAAATTATTTAGAGTGTTCCTCACCGTCCGAGGGTCGGTGGTGTAGATGACATCGATCTTCTTCCTGCCATGTACTTCGATGTCGAAGTGCGCAGTTTCTTACCTGCCGTCGTTTCGGATGTTCGGAGCGTCGATGACTACATGCAAGAGGGAAAGGATACGGAGGAAGAGGGTCATGCGGTGGTGGAGGAAATGGATGAGGCCATGGAGGAGAAAGACGATGAGGCCGTGGAGGAGGAAATGAGACATAGAAGTGAAAGATTGGAACCGCCCTTACCAATATCTGGAATGGTGCACGACCGTTCATAGTAGGGTGAAGGTGGCGAAAAATGGCAGTTTTACACGTCGACGCTAGCACTTCCTAAAATTTGTTCTGCGCCACTTGCATGCGGTGGAATCAATTCAAACGTAGGCACGTTTACACGTGCCGACCTTCACTCACTGACAGGCGGGACGCATATTTCCCTTTTACGATTTATTTTTTCACTTCCTTAGACGGTTCCGGTGCCCGCCCTCAATAATTACGCCCCCGTTCTTTTCTTCCATGCGGACGAGAAGCGGCGGCAGCGACGGTTCCTTGCAGATTCGCTCCCCACTGGAACAACTGCCCCCATCCCTGATTCCACCCCCTCTCGAATCCATCTGCCTCCTTATCACAACGCCTCCATTAATCCACCGGATTCCAGACTCCATTTGCCGCTATGGGTAGAGCTTGAGGTAGTAGCAGGCTGAAGCGAAAGGCATGCGACGACGACGCGAATGGCCAGGGCGACCGCTACCGCGAGGATTGGGGATGGCCGAACCTCAGCGCTGCGAACGTGCACAGGATCGCCTCGGAGTTGGACATCATCTCAGCCGGCCGCCTCGATCGCTGCATCCCTGGCTACCGCGTGACGATGCGGAACATGGACGAACAACCATTCGGCACGCCAGGCCTTCTTTACCCCGATAACAGCAAATGGACAGACGACCGTGATGGCCACGTAAGTTCTAGTATCTAGCTTATTCGTTCAGTCATATCGTTGATTCATATGTGCTTAACTCTCATCGGAATCCTATGTTCCTTTCGTCGAACATGTTGTGCACGCGCGGTTTAAACAAATCGATCCATTTAAGACTTCTGTACAGCGGAAGCTCTGCTCGTACCTGATATTCTGGTATTTTCATAGTGAAACAGTCTTACTTTAGGTGATAGACGAGTTGTCAATTTTGATTTTGCAATGGAATGCCTGCTAGGTGATATTCTGTTTCCTAAAATAAAAACAAACAGATTAGACGATTTAAGGTTGTTATGCCTCGAGTTGTTTAATCATCATCAGGAGTTTATTCTGGGGGGGCTCTACTCCTACTCCATATATTGAGTATCTTCGTAGTGACACAGGCACAATTTAGGCGATATCTGAGGAGACACTCGTATTTAGGCGATATTTTGTGTACTTTAATATAAAGATCCAGTTGTCAAATTGTATCTGCAATGGAATCCATGCTAGGTGATTGTACCAACTGATAACAAACTCTGCAGAATATTCATGCAAAACTGATGCTGCTGGATAAGTGGTCGGAATCAGTAGTGGTGAATATCAAGGAAGAAGAAGAGACGGAAATGAGAGATGACCAGAACTGGGTGGGTGGCAACAACGAGTGGCTGGTCCTTTTATCCCAGGATGGGAGTACTTGGACTCTAAAAAATTGCTACAGATCGGAGAGGCTAGAAGTGCCATCTTTGAAGGGTGTCGGCATTACTACATTCAACAACGGGTGGCCGCCGCCCATTTCCGAATTCGCTTATAGGTTCAACATGGCAGAACTTGAGCTCGTGAAGGTACAGCTCCCACATAGACCGCGGGAGGGGGCGTGGAAGAACTGGGAGTATGACCTCTTGGCGGTGTTCGACAAGGCAATCGCATTCATTAGATGCGCAGAAGACAATGAATGGACAGTCTTGCGCGACAACTTTCTGCGGCCGAAGAAGTATGTCGACGCCGTCTTCACCTCACGCTCTTTCTGAGCCTTAGCGCATTTATGCGGTCACTGATCCTAGCGGCGACGTGCGTGTTTGGGAGCCGTCCATTTGGGGTGAGTCATGGTGTCATATAGCATGTAAAATCCCATTCAAAATTCTACTTACTAACCGTTAGTAACATGCAGGTACCCACGCAGCCCCGCGCATAATTCCAGCTCCGGTCATCGAAGATGCAGTAGCAGATGCTGAACTTGGGACAGGGTGCTGGTTCCTGGCACCTCTCAGAGACAACACGGAACATCATGATGAACTCTTGTGGATTCATATTAGGGGAGCACTAAACAGCGTTGGTGATACAATAGAACATATGGGGACACAACTTTCTTCATACCCATCGCTGCGGTGTCATGTTTTCTTGAGGTCCGCATGCCCATCCGAAGACCCAGTAGAGTAAGTCTAGAGTAGAGTCAATAATCTGAAGGGACAATCTATGTTTCTTGGGATAAACTACCCTTTCTTTGTCGGAGCCCCTGGAGCTGTTGAACCTATAATTCCTTAGGTATCCCTGGCCCCTGATGCTGCTGCTACTACTGCTGGTGGTGGTGGTGGTGGTGGTGTTAGTGGTGGTAGAGCTGACGAAGAACTAGCTGCTGCTCCTCCTGGTGAAGCTGACGAAATACTTGGTGATGCTGCTGCTGGTGAAGCTGACGAAATACTTGCTAATGCTGCTGCTGGTGAAGCTGACGAAATACCTGCTGAGTCTGCTGCCGGAGTCCAAGAAGAACTTGTTGGTGTTGTTGCTGAGGTGCCAGCACTTCCAGTGTTGATAGCAGACTGTGTGTTTGCTGCACACTCACGCGCCTATCATGTTGACACTCTAGATCCGACCTGGAGCCGAATCCACGTCGGGGGGAGGGGGCCTACAATTGGCTCATCAGTGGGGTCGTACTATTTGAAGGAGAATGAAAGACGGCCAAACGCAGCATTCTGGTTCGTTCCGACGATACCACCAGCTCCAGGGACCTAGTGCTCATCTTGGCGCATCCGATGAACCATTTGTCTTTATCTTTATCATTAGTTACGCTTATGTGTGTAAAGACTAAGCTGTGCTTATTTGTGTAAGACTAAGTTAGGCCTAACTGCGTAATATTCAGTGAAGCCCAACTTTTCTTTCCACGCCCATAACAACAGAATTGCACCATAGAACATACAAATGTAATGTGCATACCACACATTTTTTCTCAGGATAACAACCACTTCAAGCAAATGATACATCGTGTACGCATTTGAACGCATCACTAGAATGTGCCACCTATTGATGATTGATGACATGGATCTAGATTTTCTGCGCTTATTTGTATTGAATCGCTCATTGATTTGTTCACATATTTTTTGGCAATGGCTGATGAACTCCACTCTCTTGGTAACTTACTTCGTCAACGAGCACTTGTTGATGCAATGCAAAGTACAGAACATGGTTGTCATCGTCATTCCATTTAGGTTCTCTATGTTTCGTCATCACGGAGCTACTAATTTCAAATGAAAATCTAGTAAACAATATATGTGTACATTGTTAGAGTATGCTACGACCATGGTACATACATGTTTTTCTACAATCACAAGAAGAAAACTTGATGCATTTTCACCTTGTTGGCATTGCGCCAAACTGGGTGGATGTGGCTTTGGGGTTCGGATAGGAAGGCGCCATGGCTGGTGCATGTGCGAGCATGGCAACGGCGAGCTCGGATTTTGGAGGAGACCAACAGGACCGAACATGGTCGGCATGGGTATAGATCTCACCTGGGAATGAATTCCCGTCCCCGCGCTGTGCCAATGGTGCAGTCATGGTAAGGGCGAGCTCCGATTCGGGATGGGGAGGAGAACGGGCCGAGCAGGTTTGTCCAAGTCCTAGCTCCGCGCCATGGCCGTGACCACAGATTGCCGCCCCGGAGGAAGAAGCAGACGCGTAAAGGATGCATGCGCCAACACTGCAACCCTACATGGCAGCCTACATGGCAGCGACGATGACAACGACATAACGGCGAAAGCTGTAGGGGGACCCAACTTGATGGCCGTTAGCCTGATTTTTTGTATTGAAACGTAAAGTTGAATTCGTGCCTAAAAGGACCCTCTAAGTATTTGGCACACCAACTATAGTCATCGCGGATGATATCAGGGAACTCGGGTACCGCGTTGCCTCGCCACCCCAACTTTCGGGCCGCAAAATGATATTATCAACCTCTAGGGTGCCCGATCTTTCACGGATTCCCGTGGAAATCGAGGGGTAAGTGCGAGGGAAAGAGGGAGGGGATGAACACCACGAACTCACACACGAAGAACTCGATGAACACACTCACGTAAAAACATGATATAAGCCAATAACTCACGCTGATGGCGACCGGTCTTGCGTAATCCCTAGGATCAGCGTCGGGCGAAGATCTCTCTCTCGAACCGGCATGACGAGTGGGAGTCTTGGTGAGATCTTGACGTATTGGCAAAGGGCTCCGATGCCAAGGCCTTATACAACAAGGGAGGAACGATGCAAACTCCAATGAGGTGGGGGATATTTGGTGCTCCTCTAGAAAAGGAGCATGAGACAAGAACTAGAGAGATCCACAAGAGTGTCTTCTAATTCCAATATCCAGTCTAGGGTTTAGAATAGAGGTGGGGGGTATTTACAAGCCAGCCACTAGTTTAGGGGTACTTTTTTTTTGAAGGTGAAACAGTAGGGAAAGGCCCCACTGTAATTTTTTAAGGGATACTTTAGGCAATAAAGGGTAAAGTCTGGACGAATTTGGGGTTTCATGGGCCCAAGGCCCAAAGGCCTTAACATGCCTGGCGTCATGGACACTGGAGACTCCGGTGTCATGGGTCGGAGAGTCTGATGTGACCGGAAACTCCGGTCTTTCTCCGGTGTTGACTCTGGAGTGGGTTACTGAAGGGTTCAGGCCACGGTCTAGAGATTGGTCTGGAGTCAAGTCCGGAGACTCTGGGGTGGCAGGCCGTAGACTCTAGTTCTCAGGGTCGGAGACTCCGGTGTTTCATCCTCAGCAGCTTCTTCTTCTCATCTAGCTCCTTGTACTTCATCCGTGGGGGCTTGGCGATGCGTCAGGGCTTCATAGTTGATGATGCATAGAGTAGTGGCATGAAGTATCAAGCCATCCAAGGATGTATCAAATTCACACGAGGAGAGGAGCGAGTTAACCTTAGCTTGTAGGAGGTAGATCGGGCACGAGTTATTGGTCCACTTGGGGGACTTGGTGGTGTAGATGTAGGGACATCTGTAGGACGGGCTGCATCAGCTCCCCCTTTGGGAAAGAGTCATCCTCGACTCTTCATGGTTTTCATCTTGAACATCTCCATGGTAGGGTGAAAGGTCCTTAACATTGAATGTTGATCTCACGAGGTACTTCGAGGTTGGTATGTTGATGATGTAATCGTTGTTGTTGATTCGCTTGAGGACCTTAAAGGGACCATCTCCTCTTGGTTTGAGCTTGGAGTCGTGCTCCTTGGGGAAGCGGTCATAGCTCAAGTGTATCCACACAAGGTCACCTTCTTCGAACACCATCTCTTTCTTGTCCTTGTTCAGCCTTATGCTTGGCGAAGGACTTGTTGTTCGATAGTAGCTCTTGTTTCTTTCTGAAGCTTCTTCATAGCTTGTGCGTGCTTGTCGATGTCCATGTTGGTGCGCTCATGGAGAGGAAGTGGTAGGATGTCAAGCGCGGTGAGGGGCTCGAAACCATAGATGATCATGAATGGGCTCATCTTTTTTATAGAGTGCTTGGCACAATTATAGGCGAACTCAGCATGGGGAATGCATTCCTCCCAATCCTTGAGGTTTTTCTGGATCAACACATGAAGTAGAGTTCCGAGGCTTAGGTTGACGACCTCGGTTTGGCCATCGGTTCGCAGATGCAACGCGAATGAGAAGAGCTTGACGTCGAGCTTGGACATGAGGGTCTTCTATAAGTAGCTCATGAATTTGCTATCGTGGTCGGAGACGATTGTTTGTGGCACACTGTGAAGACGAACGATTTCCCTGAAAACAAATTGGCAACATGTGAAGCATCGTCGGTCGTACAACATAGTATGAAGTGTGCCATTTTGGAAAAGCGATCCACAACAACATATATAGAATCATGACCATGCTTAGACCTAGGCAATCCTAAAACAAAATCCATGTTAATATCGGACCAAGGTGCATGAGATATAGGCAATGGCATATAAATACCAAATGGGTTAGACTTAGACTTAGCTTGAACGCATGTAGTGCATCGTTGAGTGTAGCGCTCCACGTATTGCTTCATCTTGGGCCAATAGTAATGTGTGGAAAGCATGTCCAATGTCTTATCACGGCCAAAGTGACCTATGAGGCCTCCACCATGTGATTCTTGGAGAAGCAAAAGTTGGAGAGACGACTTCGGAATGCAAACCTTGCTTTGTTTAAAGAAAAAGCCCTTATGCAAATAGAAATCATCAACTCCTTTGTCAATAGAGCACTTTGCAAAAATTGGTCCAAAGAATGGGTCGGAAGCATACAAATTTTTGATTTCATCAAGACCCAACAAGTTTACTTCGAGTCGAGTAAGAAGGCTTGTGTGCTTGCGACACAAAGCATCCGCAACTATATTATCTTTGCCCTTCTTATACATGATAATGTAAGGAAAATACTCCATGAACTCAACCCACTTAGCGTGTATCTTACTCAAGTTGGCTTGGCCTTTGAGATATTTCAACAACTCATGGTCGGAATGTATGATAAATTATTTAAGCCAAAGGTAGTGTTGCCAAACTTGAAGAACACGGAAGACAAGGTAGTGTTGCCAAACTTGCCAAAGGTAGTGTTGCCAAACTTAAAGGAAAAAAGCTCTTTGTCATAAATCGGGTAGTTAATGCGTGCTCCATCAATTTTCTCTCTATAGTGGGCAATAGGACGTCCGTTTTGCATAAGGACTCCTCCAATACCAATACCACTAGCATCACACACTATCTCAATTTTTTTTGTGAAATCCGATAACGCGAGAAGAGGTGCTTCAGTAAGCCTCCTTTTAAGATCATCAATATCTTTTTGTTGTGCTTTGCCCCACGCAAAGGTGACATTCTTTTTTTCAACTCGTTGAGAGGGAAGCGATGGTAGAGCGGTCTTTCACAAAGCAACGACAAAAACTAGACAACCCATAAAAACTTCGAAGTTCACTCACATTTGTGGGGATGGGCCAATCTCGAATGTCTTTGACTTTACAAACATCAACTTCAATGCCATTAGAAGAAACAACAAAACCAAGGAAATCAACTTGTCTTTAGAAAAAGTACACTTGGGAAGATTAGCATATATCTTTTCATTTTGAAGGATTTGCAAAACCTCCTTTACATGTGTAACATGTTCCACAAGTGACTTGCTATAAACAAGAATATCATCGAAATAAATAGCAACACTCTTTCCAATGAGAGAATGCAAAATATGATTAATAAGGCTCATGAAGGTGGATGGGGCATTAGATAAGCCAAAAGGCATGACAAACCATTCATAGAGACCAAGTTTGGTCTTGAAGGCGGTTTTCCACTCATCAACCTCCACCGTACGTATTTGATGGTAACCACTACGAAGATCAATTTTCGAGAAAATAGTGGCTCCACACAACACATCAAGCATGTCATCGAGATGTGGTACAGGATGTCGATAACGCAAGGTGATATCATTGATTGTACAATAGTCCATGCATAACCACAACGTATCATCCATTTTTGGAACAAGAATCACGGGTACTGCACTTGGACTAGTGCTTACTTGGATCATACCTTTGGAGACGAGTTGGTTGATTTGACGTTCGATATCCTTCATCTCCTCCGAGTTTGTGCAGCAGGCGGATCGGTTTGGAAGAGGTGCACCGGGTATGATCTCAGTGTGATGCTCGATTCCGCAAAGAGGAGGAATTCCATGAGGGAGCTTTTCAGGAAACACATCCTTGAATTCCCGCAAAATAGCCATCAAAGAGGGAGGAATATTTGCTAAGTAATTAGATCCTTGTGCTAGTCCCTTGCAAATGAGGACGTTGTAATACCTCGGACACTACGCTCTAAGCAACAAGCCGGTATGATCCAAAAGTGGACAGGACATACTACTGTGGGGCCACACAGCCACACAGTAGGCCCACCTCGTGGAGCAGGGCACGGTACCAGCCAACCATCCCGCCCACTTTTATCATCATAGCTTCAGGTGCGAGAAGCATAGTCGACAGGTAATGCGATCAAAACATACATAAATGAGTATGTATGTTAGCGACATACATAGTACATCAGAGCCAGACCATCTAAGACAACAGAAAGAAAAATATTCAATGCCATACGGCAAGATCCAAATATCCTATATAGAGATAATAGTTTAGGATACACCTCATAATCACACATCAGAGTATCAAGCGGAAGTAGAAAACAAGATTCGAGTATTAATAAGAAGCAAATGGGCATAAGAGTCCCTGAAAATAAGCACATCTCTCCCACAGATCTCCCGGATCTCCATCCCTGGAATCTCTACACCTAACAGTCGTTGCCACCATCATCAGTCTCTTTGACCTAGTAACCTTCCTGAGAGTATACCTATCCATCTGAAGCAAATATTTATCAAGTGAGACCCTAGGGGTACTCAGCAAGTCTTAATGCATCTAAAGGGAACAACCTGGGGTGACGCAATTGCAGCGAAAGATAATAACAAAATAGTTCTATGGAGACACGTTATACATCCACCCAACCAGAGATGGATGGACGTTCGTTAATGAGTAACAACAATTATATGAGCAACATAAATAAACATCACCCGCCCTCCTTCTTGCTTACCGACGAGAAGGCGGAAGAATATCCCATTTGTTGGCAGTTTTATTAACCATTCCATTAGTGTTGCACTATTTACTAGTCATGTCTTAGTCAAATTAAAGGAGATACTTTAGTTATGCTTGTCTATGATCGAGAAACTGTGCTCCAAGTCGTCCATAACCGTGAACACGACTTTCAGAAAGATTTACCCTGCAGGGGTGCACAAATAGAAACACACACACAATCAACCTCGGGAATAACCAAATAAAATGCAACGAGGCCTCACGATAATTAATTCATAGGATTCATAAATCATTTCAGGGGCCACCCTACTAAGCTACCTGCAACAAAGACGGTCGGCTCCGAGACGGACCCAGGGTTTGTGTAGACGGGAACCCAAACGATCGAACAAAGTGTGACTAGGCTTGTCGATATCACAAAAACGTTTCATAAGTCCTAAACAGTACATGCGCTCCATGCGCAATCATAAATAAAGCAGTAAAGCATGGCATAAGTACAGGATAGTAACAAAGCCCCAAACTACTTTGTGGCCCCAAGAAATAAAGTCTGAATCAAGCTTAGGCGAAGGGGGATCCGTAGAGTCTCCCGTATGTGGATAGTGTGAATTGCCAAAGAACAGGAGTCAAGTACTCAGGGTCCTACAGGACACAAGTGAGCATGGAAGAACCAATTATCATCTATTGCCCATCGATGCCTCTTTCTTTAGTTATCCCATTACTACATAATTTAGGTTGTTTAGGTACCTCATTATCAAAAGGCTCGCACAAACCCTACACATGCAGTTCTATGAATCACATGGCTCAAACAACTCATGTATTAATAGCTCATAGGGTTGAGGGTACAAGTTTCGGTGGGGTTTAAAAGTAAAGACTATGCAATACTTGGTATTCAATTTAATGCAACCGTGGCTTAATTATCCAAGAATAGGACAGAGGCATAGGTGCTATATATATGCAAGCATGGGGAATAGCTTGCCTGTCGAATCAGCTACAAAGTAGGAAGGATCCGGGTAATACTCCTGAGGCTACTGATATTCTCTTTTCTTAGTGTCTATCCGGATAAAAACCAAACACACAAGGGCCAAAATAAATTCATTACACACTCATATAAATCATATGCAACAAGCAAACAAGGTATGCCATGATGGAATGATGCACAATTGCATGGTATAATATAGCATGGCATGGGTGAGGGGCTTGTTCGTCTGTGGTACCAAAGTTGGCAGGCCAGCGCATGGCGGTACCTAAGTTGCCTGAAATTACCGCGTTTCGAAAAGTTGGGCCGTCAACTACTGAGAGGGGCCATTTCGATGCAAACTCGTCTCACCCCTACCAAATCCAAACATGTCGTGAAACTGCCCCGTGAAGTAGACGGTCGGGACCCTCATGTCAGTAATATTTCCGTGACGCGAGCACTAACACGACAACCACGTAGGCAAAACGAGATACTAAAGGAGCATCGTGCATTGACCAAATTCACAAATCCACTCCCTCCCTCCTTTCGCATGAACCCTAGCACCAGCGGCGTCGAAATCCCCTCTCCAACCAGAATGATCTCTTCGGGCATTTGACTTCCGGCGCCAAGTTGCTGCGCCTACTCGCTGCTACCGAGCTCTAATGCCGAATGCCATGCCAGTCGTTGCGACGATCTAGCCTGCCTCTACCGCCGACGAGCTGAGCAGCACGAAGGATGGAAGATCCATTTTCCGAGGAAGAAGTACTTCTGGCTAATTTCGGGTGAGCTACTCTTCTCTTTGCTATTCGCACTACCTATAACTGCTAGCTGGCTATTGGCATTACAGAGATATATCGAACATAGAATTGTTTGCTAGCACGACGCTGACAAACAATTCTTATCTTTTGTCTCCAATTTTCTGTCAACTAGGATCTCTACTGAACCCAAATACACGGTTCTGGTGAGCATCTGCGGCTACCTCGTTAAATTAGCACATGGGAAGAGCACGTGGAAACAGGCTCAGAGTCTGAAGATGGAAGTAGCGCCTGTGCAGTTATGCACTGTCCCTGGTTTGGTTGCTGCTGTGCGTGAACTTGCTGAAATGAGGCCAGAGCAGACTACACGGTTCAGCATCGTTGATGCACGAGGCTTCAAGGTTCTTATAGCGTGTGACAGTCAGCTAATTGGGTTGATGAAACGGCATGTTAGGATTCGCATGGTTATGCTGGTGTGTAACATAGTGGTTGAGGAAGCTCCTGGTACTGGGAGTCGCCCAGCTATTATTGGATTGGGAGGTCTAACTCGAACACCTGCTATTGTTGAGCAAAATGTGGTTCCTCGTCCATGACATGCTTCTGTCAGGCAACCTCCTCGTAGGAGTCCCCGTATTGTCGTTGTGGAAAACTCTGCTCTAGAATCTGCTGGTACTGGTTGTCCCCGTCCCTGTGCCCATGTTTCTACGACTGCTGCTCACCCAATCCATGCCGCTATTGAGCAAACTAAGGCGTCCGGAGGCTGCCCCGCTGTTGTTGCCAAGACCGCCTCCTTGTGTGCTGCTCCTCCTTGAAACAATCCTCAAGTTGTGCGAACCCGTGCTCTAGAATCTGCTGGTACTGGTCGTCCTCGTGTTGTTGTTGATCTGGACGTTGTTGACCCAATCCCTGTCGCTGTTGAGCAAACTAAGGCTTTCGGAGGCTGCCCCACTGTTGTTGCAAAGATTGATGCCTTGTCTCCTCCTCGAACCCGTGCTCGGGTTCAGCGAGCTGCTGGTCTGAAGCCAGCTCATGGTCTGGACTCTGCTAGCACTCGAAACACTTCTGTTGTGGGAACTGCTCCTGATCATCGAGGTGGCATGGCAGCAGCTGATCCTATTGTGGCTGCCGTTATAAGGGGCCCTGCCTGTCCACCATGCAATGTAGCTCCCGCTGCTAAGTGCCCTCGCCTTGCTCCTGGTCCTGGTACTTCCACCGAGGTTGATCCAGCTAACGATGACGCTGGTGATGGCGGCGGTGGCATTGGGGTTGGGTCTGATGGTGCCGCTCCCTCTCTCGAACCTCTCAGAGGTTTCTATCCTGAAGAACCTGACGATGGCAAAGTAATCGTTTGTATCGGTGTCGTGGATTATACTGCAAAATTAGATGATGGCACAAAAAAATTCTATGACGAGTTTGATGTAATCCTTGGCAGATACGACCCTGAAGTGGTAGAGTTATCTGACCTGATGGCATCATTACGTGTGAAGGTGCTGTGGGGGTCCTCCCAGGAAGCACGTTTGTTATATTATGGTTACAGGAGCAAAAAGTCTATCAAAGTGAAAGATACCAGGGATTTAGTTGTACCGTTTACAAGGAAACATTATAGAGGTGAAGTTTACTTCCACTTGGTAGTGCTCACGGTTGGAGAGGAATTAGAACTCGATAATAGAGATGATGGACTTTTAGAAGGCATGCGTGACCTAATCCATGGCATCACTGGGGCTGGTGCGACTGAGGGTGGCTTCGAACAGAGGAGAGTCTTACAGAGGAGCGTCATAAAGAGGAGCAGGAAGAGCATCCCTAGAAAGGGCACCCCAAAAAAGAACGTCGCCAAGGAGACCATGCCAGAGAAGAGGACGCCCAAGAGTCGCACGACAAAAGGCACCACGCCGCAGAGTACACCCCTGAGATCTAGTCAAAATGCCACACCGAACGGTAGCAGCAAAAACGCTAAGAGGGCGAGCACGGTGGTGAACACTCCCAGGAGTGGTAGCAAAGAGGCGAAGATGGCCAGCACGGAGGCTACCACACCCAGTGGGAGCAGAAAAACACTAATTTGGAGCAGAACACGCCGCTGTCAGGGAATTATGCTAGCACGAAGGAGAACACGCCCAATAGTAGCAGCAAAAGGGCTAATTTGGAGCGAAACATGCCGCTGAGGTCAGGCAATAATGCCAGCACGAAGAAGAAGACGCCCAATAGTGGCAGCAAAAGGGCTAATTTGGAGCGGAACACGCCACTGGGGTTAGGCAATAATGCCAGCACGAAGGAGAACACACCCAATAGTAGCAGCAAAAGGGCTAATTCGAAGAAGAACACACCGCAGAGGTCAGGCAATAATGCCAGCACCCTGGAGCCAACACCCATGAGGGGAGGCAGTAAGGAGATCACACCCAAGAGCGGCAGCAAACGGCCTAGTTCGATGGGGAACGGAACGCGGATGTCAAGCCCTACTGATACCATCAGGAAAGATTACATCAGGAAGGAGGATGTACACATGAAGAGCAAGAGGGTTCTGTACACTCAAGATGAAATTGATTACATTGCATTTGTCCTTTGAAGTACACGGGATGCGTGCAAACATAAGACCACCCCATGTGGTTGCAGCAGAACCAACCGAGTGTCTTGGAGAAAAGCGAGTTGCGGTGAGGTGGATGGGCAATGTTCCTGTCCATCCGGTGGAGACGATGGTACAGCCCACCATGGAGTCAATATGATGTGTGCAGTACTAGGCATTAGAGACGATGGCAAAGATTCTGAATCAGATGAAGAAGAAGGCACTGTAGAGGATCAACAATCTGGTGATGATGAAATAGACGAGGAACTTAACAATGAGGCTGGTATTTCAGTCGATGATTAGTGTGTTGAAGTAGAAGAAATGAAACATGACCACGAGTATCCTATAATTTCGGTCGGCACCGAGTTCAGGAGCATGCATGAGTTCAGGATGTCGTTCTGGCATTTTTGTATCAAGGGGGAGTTCGACATTTATCGACTGAAGAACTCTGCCGAGAGGTATGAGGCCGTTTGCAAGTTAACGTGGATGAATGGACGGGCCGAGGTACATTTTCCATGGAGGATCACAGCAAGATCCTTACCTGTGTCGACTGCAATTAGGGTATTGGGGCAATGAATGCAGCAAACCATTAGAACTCTCTCTCTCTCTTTTCACTCTATAACTACAATTGATGTGCGATATCTTTACAGCAACTAGTCGACTCGCTTATCTTTTAAATGAATACGTATTGCGGTGAACAAAATGGGCCCTCCACACATGTGTCCGACGGACAAACTGAAATCCTCAATGGCTGATACAGAGTGGGTGGCTATGCAATCTATGTCCATACTAAAGGATAACCCTAAGGAGACCGCGAAGAATATTCAGACTAGCCTCGGTTCTAAATACAACAGTGTCCTTCCGTATTACACGGTTTGGAAAGGTAAAGAGAAAGCTCTGGGGGTCTTGCACGGGGATTGGACCAATAGCTTCAGGATGTTGTACAACTTCAAGGCGGAGGTACAAGCTAGGTTTCCGGGGAGTGTTGGGAGATTGACACTGAATCAGAAGGTGGTAAAATATATCTCAAAAGATTTTTCATGATGCTTAAACCTTGCATCGAGGGATTCAAGGACGGCTGTAGGCCGTATCTGAGTGTAGACAACACTGTCCTAACTGGCAAATGGAAAGGCTGCCTGCCATCTGACACAGCACTTGATGGTCACAACTGGATGTTCCCAGTGGCATTCGGGTTGTTTGAAACAGAAACAGAGGAAAATTGGGTCTGGTTTATGAGGCAGCTCAGGAGATCAATAGTCCACATGGATCCATTGGTTATATCCACGGATGCATGCAAAGGGCTGACGAATGCAGTGAAGGAGGTGTTCCCGCGAGCTGAAGGTAGAGAATGCCATGCCCATATGATGCTCAACTTGTACTCACACTACACAGGAAGTGTATTTCGTTACATGTTTCCTGCTGCTAGAGTTTACAAACCTAGTAGCAGCGATTATTTCATGAGCAAGATTTTTGCCGAAGCCCCTGAACTTCCAGAGTACTTAGCCATCCATCATTCGCAGCTATGGAAGAGGAGTCAATTCAACCCTGACATCAAAGTTGATTACATAAACAACAACCTTTCAGAATGCCTGAATAACTGGTTGAAGGACATAAAAGTGCGTCCTATTCATATCTTGATGGACAGCATATGTGGTATGATCATGAAGTTGTTAAATATAGGGAGAGAGATCGGTAGGAGACTTAGAGGACATATGCTACCGCAGTTGTACATCAATTGCACAAGAGAAGCCGAGGACTTGCTCATCTTAAGGTTCTCCCGTCAACCAGCAGAAGCTGTGAGGTGGTCGATATGTCCAAGAGTGGCAAAAGGGATGTTGTGAACATCCAGCTGCGAGAATGCACCTGCTTAGAGTGGCAGCATATCGGGAAACCTTGCGACCACGCCTTGGCCTTCTTGGTGAAGAAAAGAACTCTACCACATTTGGATCAGTATTTGTCAGACAACTACTCTATGGAAAAGTTCAGAGCTGCGTACGTTGGATCCGTCGAGCCATGTACAGACCCATCTCAGTGGCCTCAAGTCCAACTATCTTTTGAGTTTTGCCAGCTAGTTACAAAAAGGGGAAGAGGAAGACCCCGGGTGAATAGGTTTAAGAATTTTCTCGAGAAGAAGGGTTCGGCTTTCTGTGCTACAAAGAAGGGCAAAAACAGATGCAAGACCTGCCATCTTATAGGCCATAGAGCAGCTGGATGTCCCCTTAATGCTCCCAAACCTAGGTATGAGATGGTACATTCACAAAAAAAAATTGTTTATAGTCTGTAGATATAAGGTAGTAATCCATGTACTATTTTTTTATAGGAATCACAAGTAAGAAACAAGACAGCCGACTCAGTGATTTTGCTACGGGAAGAAAACCAAAACGAGTGGAGTGATGATGCCGGACAAGATTCCGGTGCTGATTGGCCTGACTTCCCTCGGCCCGGAGATGTAGGGTACATGAAGGTAAGAAAATTGGCACCCAAGAAGAGGAAGAAGGCAGGAGCTGAAGAAGCTAGTGGACGTGAAGGAAAGAGGAAGAAAGTTGGCACCCAAGCAGAGAAAGAGGGCTAGCAGTGTAGTAGCCTAATGATGTATTGAACTTGAACCTATATATGTAGTTCGGTTAAACTCTAGAGCTGTGTGCGTGGAACTTGTCGGGCGAAACAATCTGCCTCCCGTACTTGGAGTAAAATGTATCGCGACTTTATGATTTGATACGGCTGAGGCCACTAGTTGAATCCAAAACTGTGACTTTGCCACTACTATCTGAACAATCGCGATAGCTGAGCGGTTAAATCCTCTCCAAAATCAATGGGTGTTAGTGGCACAGACATGATTTATTTATAGGCTCTTAATAAATCCCTTCTGTTGGCATTACACTTATGATAAGTTTCTGGGCTGGAAAACAATTTCTTAAGCTGGCCGCTACACTCCACGAAGCAGCAACTTATTTTAGCTGCTGGACAACGACATGGCAACATAAACTGCAAATGCAACAAATAATGCCCAGATAATGAGGAAATTGTGTCCACTATCTGGCCTAATCTTGAGCCCGTCTGTCTCACCACCTCCCTGCCCCTGCCTCGCCTGCACCCGGCGAAGCTCCCGGATCTCTCGCTCCATCGCACGAATCTCCTCTTTCTTGTTCCACATAGCATCACGCAGATCCTGAACAAGCTCTCTGTGAAAAACTGTCAGTGGCTTTTCGATCCACACAAACTTGTCACAGCCAGTCCCCCTCCCTTCCTGCGTAGTAGATCAAAGGAAACAAAAAAAAATTACATTACGCTTTCCGGATCCGGGTTACCATTGTACCTACAGTAGGAACTTACCGCTCTGATGCTGCAGTTGCTGAATTTTCCTACAGTATTTTCGTCGGTCCATGAAATCCATCTCGGCATCTTCTCACCGCACAAACACAACATATTAGGGTAGTAATCGTAGGGCGCCCTCCGGTACCTGATGGGGGCACCCGCCTGACGGCGTTGAGCCGACCCTGATTCCGCCCGAGACGAACTGCACGAGCTGCGAGCCATGAGCGAGGGGAGCGAGGGCAGAGGAAAGAGGAGCCTTTGGATGTCAGGGTAGTGGTAAAGCGTGATTTATCCCTACTTAATAACTCAGGCAGAATCCTACCATCCACATTCGACTGACTGGTGGGGGACCTAGCATGTGGACTTGTCAAAAAAAATCGCCCCTTCGTGGTTCAAAAGCCCTGTCGCGCGCATTGGACGAATTTTTTGGTACCTTGCCCGCGTACATATCACTGGGAGGTCTTGATCAAGAACCAGACACGCCTGTCCCACAATCTTACTCCCTCCTAGGAACTTGTCATAGCTCGCGCCGGCAGATCCATCCGCTCCACCGCTTTCGGTAGGGCTCGCCGCGGCGGATCCACTCCAAGATCCTACCGTCGCAGTATCAAATGGACATGGTTTCTTGAGAGGAGCGATGATGCTACGTATGCGACCTCGGCCCCTCCTACCTGTAGAAGGACTGATGCAACGTCGAGCACGAGCAGGAGCCGCCAGGCACGACGGCGCTCGGTCCACGCCAACCCCGTCACCTTCGTCATTGTTAATTCCGATGTGGAGGACGATGGGGATGAAGCTGTGCATTGTTGCCTCCTTGGCGAAGGGCAAGCCACGGGCGGGAGTGGATGTTGCCGGGAAGGGCATGGCGGTGTCACCAATCGAGGTGCACTCTGATGACAGTTGTGTGATATGGGTTTAGATGTTGTTTAGGATGGTTGCAATTTCGATTGTGTTTAATGCGAGCACAATTATTGTAATGTGTTTGTCAAGCTATATTGAGAAATATGTGCAATAGCAGCGTGTGAGTGCTTCCACTTTAGAAATTGTGTCTGTGCCATTTCCATGTTGCATTATCAACGTAGATTACTTGTAAACAATCCAACAAAAATCATCAGATTAGAACCATCGGACGGGAGTGGCAGGATGGAAGAGAAGTTAGGATAGTGGCTTCAAGGGGAAGGAAGAGGGGGGGCGTGACACTAGCAGGTGGGCCCTCGAAACACGAGACACTGACATGCGGGAGCAGGAGCACACGGTATTGCCGGTCTGTCCAGAGCAAGCGGACTTTGCAACATGACACCAGCAAGCTGATTGGACCAATATAATAACTCGTCGAAGTATTAAGGAGTACTGAAAACTACAACTGGGGTACATTCGCACAACACGTATGCTCTAAGCACCTGAGAAGCATCGCTTAAGTCTAACAGTAATGACAGCACAAGTAATACATTTGCCTGTCGGTCTTCTTGATACAAATGTAGAAATGCATCTGCCTATTCGGTCCAGCACCGACAAGGTACTGAGATGGCACGAATAGGATCGACCTTAGGTCCACATACTCCACCTCCCGCGGCGTCGGGCAGCTCGGCGCCTCGGCTAGCACAAGAATTCTATCTGACAACGGCGACTGGGCGTTCGCCCACATGCGCACCATGTATACAGGCCAGGAGCACGAGACTGACCTGACGCATGTGGCACCCACGACGGTGGGCCCGACTCTGGTTCCTAGAACACCGACGGTGATGGTCAGGACGAAAACAGAGCCATCCCCCTGGAAAATTAGCAGGCGGCATCTTGCAGTCAGTGAGCGGCTTTGCTCTTAGAAGTTGGGCTTGCCGTGAGATACTAATCACTTTGATCAAGTGCCCATCTGCAAGGTGGACGATGAGCTCTGCCGGCGGGCCGGTGTAGTTCAGTAGCTGCGTCTTGCGAGCACCTGTGAGCTCGTGGGCGGGGAGCTCGTGGTAGGAGTAATGGCGAAAGCATCCTGGGTGGGAGCACATGAGCGGGAACACCGCTGCGAAGTTGCGCGCGAGGATCTTCAGATTCTTGGGCTGCAACATCTGCCACATCTGAAGTTTGTCAAGAAATCGGAAAAAAGATCAGCAGTTAGATTGGCGAATAGCAGGAATATGTAGGATAAGTTCAAAAGCGTGTAAAATGATTTCTTACCATGAAGGTAGCGACCCGAGAATTGGCGGATGTCGTCGGCTTGCGGCTACGGCAGGATAGAAGTCAAGTGGGGAAAGTGGCTTGAGGGAAGGAAGAGAAGTACGGGGAGGAAAAGAAGTAACGGGGACGTGGCACTGGGATATGGCCCACTAAACTCGTGAGTCGTAACACTCGCAACATGCCAGTTTGTCTAGAGCAAGCATGGCCAATCATGTCGCAGAACAACCAACTCGAGGATCGCTCTCGCGAAGACCATCCCAATCGTCCAAGCGCCCCAATCGAACGGTATGTAACAATTGTCAAGCAGATCAACTGTGTTATGGCGTGCCTTCTAGAAGACTCTGTCTAATGGTGGATCCATTGCGGGGCAGTTCTAGTTTTAGTATAAGAACAAACATGAAATGACTCAAATGGATCCATATGTGGTTTGTGGAAAGAACACACCTTCAATGACACTGGTTGATCCATGTGTGGTTTGTGGAAAGAACACACATGCAATGACTCTAGTGGTTGATCCATGTGTGGTTTGTGGAAACAACACACATGCAATGACTCTAGTGTTGGTTTTAGTATAAGAACAAACATGCAATGAATCAAATGCATCCATATGTGGTTTGTGGAAAGAACACACATGCAATGACACTGGTTGATCCATATGTGGTTTGTGGAAAGAACACACATGCAATGACCACTGGTTGATCCATATGTGGTTTGTGGAAAAGAACATACATGCAATGACCACTGGTTGATCCATATGTGGTTTGTGGAAAGAACACACATGCAATGACTCTATTGCTAGTTTTAGTATAAGAACACACATACAATGATTCTAGTGGGTCCACATGTAGTTTGTGAAAATAACACACATGTAATGACCACTAGTTGATCCATAAGTTGTTTGTGGAAAAGAACACACATGCAATGAGTCTAGTGGATCCATGTGTGGTTTGTGGAAAAGAACACACATGCAATGACTCTAGTGCTGGTTTGTGGTTCTAGTATAAGAACAAACATGCAATTACTCAAATGGATCCATATGTTGTTTGTGGAAAGAACACACATGCAATGACTCTGGTTGATCCATATGTGGTGTGTGGAACAAACACACATGCAATGACCACTGGTTGATCCATATGTGGTTTGTGGAAAAGAACACACGTGCAATGACCACTAGTTGATCCATGTGTGGTTTGTGGAAAGAACACACATGCAATGACAGTGGTGGATCCATGTGTGGTTTGTGAAAAGAACAAACATGTGATGACTCTAGTGTTGGTTTTAGTATAAGAACACACATGCAATGACTCTAGTGGGTTCACATGTGGTTTGTGAAAAGAACACACATGCAATGACCACTGGTTGATCCATATGTGGTTTGTGGAAAGAACACACATGCAATGACACTACTTGATCCATGTGTGGTTTGTAGAAAAGAACACACATGCAATGACCACTGGTTGATCCATGTGTGGTTTGTGGAAAGAACACACATGCAATGACCACTGGTTGATCCATATGTGGTTTATGGAAAAGAACACACATGCAATGACCACTGGTTGATCCATATGTGGTTTGTGGAAAGAACACACATGCAATGACTCTAGTGCTAGTTTTAGTATAAGAACACACATACAATGACTCTAGTGGGTCCACATGTAGTTTGTTAAAAGAACACACACGCAATGACCCTTTGGTTGATCCATAAGTTGTTTGTGGAAAGAAAACACATGCAATGAGTCTAGTGGATCCATGTGTGGTTTGTGGAAAAGAATACACATGCAATGACTCTAGTGCTGGTTTGTGGTTTTAGTATAAGAACAAACATGCAATTACTCAAATGGATCCATATGTGGTTTGTGGAAAGAACACACATGCAATGACTCTAGTTGATCCATATGTGGTTTGTGGAAAGAACACACATGCAATGACCACTGGTTGATCCATTTGTGGTTTGTCGAAAAGAACACACATACAATGACCACTGGTTGATCCATGTGTTGTTTGTGGAAAGAACACACATGCAATGACAGTGGTGGATCAATGTGTGGTTTGTGAAAAGAACACACATGCAATGACTCTAGTGTTGGTTTTAGTATAAGAACACACATGCAATGACTCTAGTGGGTTCACATGTGGTTTGTGAAAAGAACACACATGCAATGACCACTTGTTGATCCATATGTGGTTTGTGGAAAGAACACACATGCAATGACACTGCTTGATCCATGTGTGGTTTGTGGAAAAGAACACACATGCAATGACCACTGGTTGATCCATGTGTGGTTTGTGGAAAGATCACACTTGCAATGACCACTGGTTGATCCATATGTGGTTTGTGGAAAAGAGCACGCATGCAATGACCACTGGTTGATCCATATGTGGTTTGTGGAAAGAACACACATGCAATAACCACTGGTTGATACATGTGTGGTTTGTTAAAAGAACAAACATGTGATGACTCTAGTGTTGGTTTTAGTATAAGAACACACATGCAATGACTCTAGTGGGTTCACATGTGGTTTGTGAAAAGAACACACATGCAATGACCACTGGTTGATCCATATGTGGTTTGTGGAAAGAACACACATGCAATGACACTACTTGATCCATGTGTGGTTTGTAGAAAAGAACACACATGCAATGACCACTGGTTGATCCATGTGTGGTTTGTGGAAAGAACACACATGCAATGACCACTGGTTGATCCATATGTGGTTTATGGAAAAGAACACACATGCAATGACCACTGGTTGATCCATATGTGGTTTGTGGAAAGAACACACATGCAATGACTCTAGTGCTAGTTTTAGTATAAGAACACACATACAATGACTCTAGCGGGTCCACATGTAGTTTGTTAAAAGAACACACACGCAATGACCACTGGTTGATCCATAAGTTGTTTGTGGAAAGAAAACACATGCAATGAGTCTAGTGGATCCATGTGTGGTTTGTGGAAAAGAACACACATGCAATGACTCTAGTGCTGGTTTGTGGTTTTAGTATAAGAACAAACATGCAATTACTCAAATGGATCCATATGTGGTTTGTGGAAAGAACACACATGCAATGACTCTAGTTGATCCATATGTGGTTTGTGGAAAGAACACACATGCAATGACCACTGGTTGATCCATTTGTGGTTTGTCGAAAAGAACACACATACAATGACCACTAGTTGATCCATGTGTTGTTTGTGGAAAGAACACACATGCAATGACAGTGGTGGATCAATGTGTGGTTTGTGAAAAGAACACACATGCAATGACTCTAGTGTTGGTTTTAGTATAAGAACACACATGCAATGACTCTAGTGGGTTCACATGTGGTTTGTGAAAAGAACACACATGCAATGACCACTTGTTGATCCATATGTGGTTTGTGGAAAGAACACACATGCAATGACACTGCTTGATCCATGTGTGGTTTGTGGAAAAGAACACACATGCAATGACCACTGGTTGATCCATGTGTGGTTTGTGGAAAGATCACACTTGCAATGACCACTGGTTGATCCATATGTGGTTTGTGGAAAAGAGCACGCATGCAATGACCACTGGTTGATCCATATGTGGTTTGTGGAAAGAACACACATGCAATAACCACTGGTTGATACATGTGTGGTTTGTTAAAAGAACACACATGCAATGCCACCGGTTGATCCATAAGTGGTTTGTGGAAAAGAACACACATGCAATAACCACTAGCTCATCCATCAGTGGTTTGTGGAAAGAACACACATGCAATGAACACTGGTGGATCCATAAGTGGTTTGTGGAAAGCACACGCATGCAATGACTCTAGTGCTGGTTTGTGGTTTTAGTATAAGAACAAACATGCAATGCCACAAATGGATCCATATGTGGTTTGTGGAAAGAACACACATGCAATGGCACTGGTTGATCCCTGTGTGGTTTGTGGAAAGGACACACATGCGATGACTCTAGTGCTGGTTTGTGGTTTTAGTATATGAACAAACATGCAATTACTCAAATGGATCCATATGTTGTTTGTGGAAAGAACACACATGCAATGACACTGGTTGATCCATATGTGGTTTGTGGAAAGAACACACATGCAATGACCACTAGTTGATCCATATGTGGTTTGTGGAAATAACACACATGCAATGACTCTAATGGATTCATAAGTGGTTATGGAAAAGAACACACATGCAATGACCACTGGTTGATCCATATGTGGTTTGTGGAAAGACCACACATGCAATGACCACTTGTCGATCCATGTGTGGTTTGTGGAAAGAACACACAAGCAATGACATAGGTGGATCCATGTGTGGTTTGTGGAAAGAACACACATGCAATGACTTTTAGTGCTAGTTTTAGTATAAGAACACACATGCAATGACTCTAGTAGGTCCATTTGTAGTTTTGGAAAAGAACACACATGCAATGAGTCTAGTGGATCCATAAGTGGTTTGTGGAAAGAACACATGCAATGACTCTAGTGCTGGTTTTGGTTTAGTATAAGAACAAAATGCAATTACTCAAATGGATCCATATGTGGTTTGTGGAAAGAACATACATGCAATGACTCAAGTTTGATCCATATGTGGTTTGTGGAAAAGAACACACATGCAATGGCCACTGGTTGATCCATATGTGGTTTGTGGAAAGAACACACATGCAATGACTCTAGTTCTAGTTTTAGTATAGGAACACACATACAATGACTCTAGTGGGTCCACATGTAGTTTGCGAAAAGAACACACATGCAAGGACCTTGTGTTGATCCATCAGTTGTTTGTGGAAAAGAACACACATGCAATGAGTCTAGTGGATCCATGTGTGGTTTGTGGAAAAGAACACACATGCAATGACTCTAGTGCTGGTTTGTGGTTTTATTATAAGAACAAACATGCAATTACTCAAATGGATCCATATGTGGTTTGTGGAAAGAACACACATGCAATGACTCTGGTTGATCCATATGTGGTTTGTGGAAAGAACACACATGCAATGACCACTAGTTGATCCGTATGTGGTTTGTGGAAAAGAACACACATGCAATGACCACTGGTTGATCCATATGTGGTTTGTGGAAAGAACACACATGCAATGACTCTAGTGCTAGTTTTAGTATAAGAACACACATACAATGAATCTAGTGGGTCCACATGTAGTTTGTGAAAAGAACACACATGCAATGACCACTGGTTGATCCATAAGTTGTTTGTGGAAAAGAACACACATGCAATGAGTCTAGTAGATCCATGTGTGGTATGTGGAAAAGAACACACATGCAATGACTCTAGTGTTGGTTTGTGGTTTTAGTATAAAAATAAACATGCAATTACTCAAATGGATCCATATGTTGTTTGTGGAAAGAGCACACATGCAATGACTCTGGTTGGTCCATATGTGGTTTGTGGAAAGAACACACATGCAATGACCACTTGTTGATCCATATGTGGTTTGTGGAAAATAACACACATGTAATGACCACTGGTTGATCCATATGTCGTTTCTGGAAAGAACACACATGCAATGACTCTAGTGCTAGTTTTAGTATAAGAACACACATACAATGACTCTAGTGGGTCCACATGTAGTTTGTGAAAAGAACACACATGCAATGACCACTGGTTGATCCATGTGTGGTTTGTGGAAAGAACACACATGCAATGACAGTGGTGGATCCATGTGTGGTTTGTGAAAAGAACAAACATGCAATGACTCTAGTGTTGGTTTTGGTATCAGAACACACATGCAATGACTCTAGTGGGTTCACATGTGGTTTGTGAAAGGAACAGACATGCAATGACCACTTGTTGATCCATATGTGGTTTGTGGAAAGAACAAACATGCAATGAAACTGCTTGATCCATTTGTGGTTTGTGGAAAATAACACACATGTAATGACACCTGGTTGATCCATATGTGTTTTGTGGAAAGAACACACATGCAACGACACTGCTTGATCCATGTGTGGTTTGCGGAAAATAACACACATGCAATAATCACTGGTTGATCCATGTGTGGTTTGTGGAAAGAACACACATGCAATGACCACTGGTTGATCCATATGTGGGTTGTGGAAAAGAACACACATCCAATGACCACTGGTTGATCCAGATGTAGTTTGTGGAAAGAACACACATGCAATGACTCTAGTGCTAGTTTTAGTATAAGAACACACATACAATGACTCTAGTGGGTCCACATGTAGTTTGTGAAAAGAACACACATGCAATGACCACTGGTTGATCCATAAGTTGTTTGTGGAAAAGAACACACATGCAATGAGTCTAGTGGATCCATGTGTGGTTTGTGGAAAAGAACACACATGCAATGACTCTAGTGTTGGTTTGTGGTTTTAGTATAAGAACAAACATGCAATTACTCAAATGGATCCATATGTGGTTTGTGGAAAGAACACACATGCAATGACTCTAGTTGATCCATATGTGGTTTGTGGAAAGAACACACATGCAATGACCACTGGTTGATCCATATGTGGTTTTTGGAAAAGAACACACATGCAATGACCACTGGTTGATCCATGTGTGGTTTGTGGAAAGAACACACATGCAATGAAAATGGTGGATCCATGTGTGGTTTGTGAAAAGAACACACATGCAATGACTCTAGTGTTGGTTTTAGTATAAGAACACACATGCAATGACTCTAGTGAGTTCAGATGTGGTTTGTGAAAAGAACAGACATGCAATGACCACTGGTTGATCCATATGTGGTTTGTGGAAAGAACACACTTGCAATGAAACTGCTTGATCCATGTGTGGTTTGTGGAAAAGAACACACATGCAATGACCACTGGTTGATCCATGTGTGGTTTGTGGAAAGAACACACATGCAATGACCACTGGTTGATCCATATGTGGTTTCTGGAAAAGAACACACATGCAATGACCACTGGTTGATACATGTGTGGTTTGTGAAAAGAACACACATGCAATGACCACTAGTTGATCCATATGTGGTTTGTGGAAAGAACACACATGCAATGACTCTAGTGATAGTTTTAGTATAAGAACACACATACAATGACTCTAGTGGGTCCACATGTAGTTTGTTAAAAGAACACACATGCAATGACCACTGGTTGATCCATAAGTTGTTTGTGGAAACGAACACACATGCAATGAGTCTAGTGGATCCATGTGTGGTTTGTGGAAAAGAGCACACATGCAATGACTCTAGTGCTGGTTTGTGGTTTTAGTATAAGAATAAACATGCAGTTACTCAAATGGATCCATATGTGGTTTGTGGAAAGAACACACATGCAATGACTCTAGTTGATCCATATGTGGTTTGTGGAAAGAACACACATGCAATGACCACTGGTTGATCCATTTGTGGTTTGTGGAAAAGAACACACATACAATGACCACTAGTCGATCCATGTGTGGTTTGTGGAAAGAAGACACATGCAATGACAGTGGTGGATCTATGTGTGGTTTGTGAAAAGAACACACATGCAATGACTCTAGTGTTGGTTTTAGTATAAGAACACACATGCAATGACTCTAGTGGGTTCACATGTGGTTTGTGAAAAGAACACACATGCAATGACCACGGGTTGATCCATATGTGGTTTGTGTAAAGAACACACATGCAATGACACTGCTTGATCCATGTCTGGTTTGTGGAAAAGAACACACATTCAATGACCACTAGTTGATCCATGTGTGGTTTGTGGAAAGAACACACATGCAATGACCACTGGTTGATCCATATGTGGTTTGTGGAAAAGAACACACATGCAATGACCACTGGTTAATCCATATTTGGTTTGTGGAAAGAACACAGATGCAATAACCACTGGCTGATACATGTGTAGTTTGTTAAAAGAACACACATGCAATGCCACCGGTTGATCCATAAGTGTTTTGTGGAAAAGAACACACATGCAATGACCACTGGTTGATCCATAAGTGGTTTGTGGAAAGAACACACATTCAATGAACACTGGTGGATCCATAAGTGGTTTGTGGAAAGAACACGCATGCAATGCCTCTAGTGCTGGTTTGTGGTTTTAGTATAAGAACAAACATGCAATGCCACAAATGGATCCATATGTGGTTTGTGGAAAGAACACACATGCAATGACACTGGTTGATCCATGTGTGGTTTGTGGAAAGAACACACATGAAATGGCTCTAGTGGTTGATCCATGTGTGGTTTGGGGAAATAACACACATGCAATGACTCTAGTGCTGGTTTGTGGTTTTAGTATAAGAACAAACATGCAATTACTCAAATGGATCCATATGTGGTTTGTGGAAAGAACACACATGCAATGACTCTCGTTGATCCATAAGTGGTGTGTGGTAATGAACACACATGCAATGACCTTTGGTTGATCCCTTCGTGGTTTGCGGAAACGAACACACTTGGAATGACATTGCTTGATCCATGTGTGGTTTGTGGAAAGAACACACATGCAATGACTCTAGTCGTTGATCCATGTGTGGTTTGTGGAAATAACACACATGCAATGACTCTAGTGGTTGATCCATGTGTGGTTTGTGGAAATAACACACATGCAATGACTCTAATGGATCCATAAGTGGTTTATGGAAAAGAACACACATGCAATGACCACTGGTTGATCCATATGTGGTTTGTGGAAAGAACACACATGCAATGACCACTTGTCGATCCATGTGTGGTTTGTGGAAATAACACACATGCAATGATAGTGGTGGATCCATGTGTGGTTTGTGGATAGAACACACATGGAATGACTCTAGTGCTAGTTTTAGTATAAGAACACACATGCAATGACTCTAGTGGGTCCACATGTAGTTTGTGAAAAGAACACACATGCAATGACCACTAGTTGATCCATAAGTTGTTTGTGGAGAAGAACACACATGCAATGAGTCTAGTGGATCCATGTGTGGTTTGTGGAAAAGAACACACATGCAATGAATCTAGTGCTGGTTTGTGGTTTTAGTATAAGAACAAACATGCAATTACTCAAATGGATCCATATGTGGTTTGTGGAAACAACACACATGCAATGACTCTGGTTGATCCATATGTGGTTTGTGGAAAGAACACACATGCAATGACCACTGGTTGATCCATATGTGGTTTGTGGAAAAGAACACACATGCAATGACCACTACTTGATCGATGTGTGGTTTGTGGAAAGAACACACATGCAACGACAGTGGTGGATCCATGTGTGGTTTGTGAAAAGAACAAACATGCAATGACTCTAGTGTTCGTTTTAGTATAAGAACACACATGCAATGACTCTAGTGGGTTCACATTTGGTTTTTGAAAAGAACACACATGCAATGACACCTGGTTGATCCATATGTGGTTTGTGGAAAGAACACACATCAAATGACACTTCTTGATCCATGTGTGGTTTGTGGAAAAGAACACACATGCAATGACTCTAGTGCTGGTTTGTGGTTTTAGTATAAGAACAAACATGCAATGCCACAAATGGATCCATATGTGGTTTGTGGAAAGAACACACATGCAATGACTCTGGTTGATCCATATGTGGTTTGTGGAAACAATACACATGCAATGACCACTGGTTGATCCATATGTGGTTTGTGGAAAGAACACACATGCAATGACCACTGGTTGATCCATGTGTGGTCTTTGGAAAAGAACACTGTGCAATGACCACCGGTTGATCCATGTGTGGTTTGTGGAAAGAACACACATGCAATGACAGTGGTGGATCCATGTGTGGTTTGTGAAAAGAACACACATGCAATGACTCTAGTGTTGGTTTTAGTATAAGAACACACATGCAATGACTCTAGTGAGTTCACATGTGGTTTGTGAAAAGAACAGACATGCTATGACCACTGGTTGATCCATATGTGGTTTGTGAAAAGAACACACTTGCAATGAAACTTCTTGATCCATGTGTGGTTTGTGGAAAAGAACACACATGCAATGACCACTGGTTGATCCATGTGTGGTTTGTGGAAAGAACAAACATGCAATGACCACTGGTTGATCCATATGTGGTTTTAGGAAAAGAACAGACATGCAATGACCACTGGTTGATCCATATGTGGTTTGTGGAAAGAACACACATGCAATGACCACTGGTTGATACATGTGTGGTGTGTGAAAAGAACACACATGCAATGCCACTAGTTGATCCATAAGTGGTTTGTGGAAAACAACACACATGCAATGACCACTGGTTGATCCATAAGTGGTTTGTGGAAAGAACACACATGCAATGAACACTGGTGGATCCATAAGTGGTTTGTGGAAAGAACACGCATGCAATGACTCTAATGTTGGTTTGTGGTTTTAGTATAAGAACAAACATGCAATGCCACAAATGGATCCATGTGATTTGTGGAAAAGAACACACATTCAATGACACTGTTTGTTCCATTTGTGGTTTGTGGAAAGAACACACATGCAACGACTCTAGTAGTTGATCCATGTGTGGTTTGTGGAAATAACACACATGCAATGACACTAGTGCTGGTTTGTGGTTTTAGTATAAGAACAAACATGCAATTACTCAAATGGATCCATATGTGGTTTGTGGAACGAACACATATGCAATGACACTGGTTGATCCATATGTGGTTTGTGTAAAGAACACATGCAATTACCACTGGTTGATCCATATGTGGTTTGTGGAAAAGAACACACATGCAATGACACTGCTTGATCCATGTGTGGTTTGTGGAAAAAACACACATGCAATGACTCTAGTGGTTGATCGATGTGTGGTTTGTGGAAATAACACACATGCAATGACTCTAGTGGTTGATCCATGTGTGGTTTGTCGAAATAACACACATGCAATGACTCTAGTGTTGGTTTGTGGTTTTAGTATAAGAACAAACATGCAATTACTCAAATGGATCCATATGTGGTTTGTGGAAAGAATACACATGCAATGACTCTTGTTGATCCATATGTGGTTTGTGGAGCGAACACACATGCAATGACCTTGGTTGATCCATATGTGGTTTGTAGGAAAGAACACACATGCAATGACCACTGGTTGATCCATGTGTGGTTTGTGGAAAGAACACACATGCACTGACAGTGGTGGATCCATGTGTGGTTTGTGAAAAGAACAAACATGCAATGACTCTAGTGTTGGTTTTAGTATAAGAACACACATGCAATGACTCTAGTGGGTTGACATGTGGTTTGTGAAAAGAACACACATGCAATGACCACTGGTTGATCCATATCTAGTTTGTGGAAAGAACACACATGCAATGACACTACTTGATCCATGTGTGGTTTGTGGAAAAGAACACACATGCAATGACCACTGGTTGATCCATGTGTGGTTTGTGTAAAGAACACACATGCAATGACCACTGGTTGATCCATATGTGGTTTGTGGAAAATAACACACATGCAATGACCACTAGTTGATCCATATGTGGTTTGTGGAAAGAACACACATGCAATGACTCTAGTGATAGTTTTAGTATAAGAACACAAATACAATGACTCTAGTGGGTCCACATGTAGTTTGCTAAAAGAACACACATGCAATGACCACTGGTTGATCCAGAAGTTGTTTGTGGAAAATAACACACATGCAATGAGTCTAGTGGATCCATGTGTGGTTTGTGGAAAAGAACACACATGCAATGACTCTAGTGCTGGTTTGTGGTTTTAGTATAAGAATAAACATGCAGTTACTCAAATGGATCCATATGTGGTTTGTGGAAAGAACACACATGCAATGACTCTAGTTGATCCATATATGGTTTGTGGAAAGAACACACATGCAATGACCACTGGTTGATCCATTTGTGGTTTGTGGAAAAGAACACATATACAATGACCACTAGTTGATCCATGTGTGGTTTGTGGAATGAACACACATGCAATGACAGTGGTGGATCTATGTGTGGTTTGTGAAAAGAACACACATGCAATGACTCTAGTGTTGGTTTTAGTATAAGAACACACATGCAATGACTCTAGTGAGTTCACATGTGGTTTGTGAAAAGAACACACATGCAATGACCACGGGTTGATCCATATGTGGTTTGTGTAAAGAACACACATGTAATGACACTGCTTGATCCATGTCTGGTTTGTGGAAAAGAACACACATGCAATGACCACTATTTGATCCATGTGTGGTTTGTGGAAAGAACACACATGCAATGACCACTGGTTGATCCATATGTGGTTTCTGGAAAGAACACACATGCAATGACCACTGGTTAATCCATATGTGGTTTGTTAAAAGAACACACATGCAATGCCACCGGTTGATCCATAAGTGTTTTGTGGAAAAGAACACACATGCAATGACCACTGGTTGATCCATAAGTGGTTTGTGGAAAGAACACACATGCAATGAACACTGGTGGATCCATAAGTGGTTTGTGGAAAGAACACGCATTCAATGCCTCTAGTGCTGGTTTGTGGTTTTAGTATAAGAACAAACATGCAATGCCACAAATGGATCCATATGTGGTTTGTGGAAAGAACACACATGCAATGACACTGGTTGATCCATGTGTGGTTTGTGGAAAGAACACACATGAAAAGTCTCTAGTGGTTGATCCATGTGTGGTTTGTGGAAACTTTTACACATGCAATGACTCTAGTGCTGGTTTGTGGTTTTAGTATAAGAACAAACATGCAATTACTCAAATGGATCCATATGTGGTTTGTGGAAAGAACACACATGCAATGACACTGGTTGATCCATATGTGGTTTGTGGAAATAACACACATGCAATGACCACTGGTTGATCCATATGTGGTTTGTGGAAAAGAACACACATGCAATGACATTGCTTGATCCATGTCTGGTTTGTGGAAAGAACACACATGCAATGAATCTAGTGGTTGATCCATGTGTGGTTTGTGGAAATAACACACATGTAATGACTCTAGTGGTTGATCCATGTGTGGTTTGTGGAAATAACACACATGCAATGACTCTAATGGATCCATAAGTGGTTTATGGAAAATAACACACATGCAATGACCACTGGTTGATCCATATGTGGTTTGTGGAAAGAACACACATGCAATGACCACTTGTCGATCCATGTGTGGTTTGTGGAAATAACACACATGCAATGATAGTGGTGGATCCATGTGTGGTTTGTGGATAGAACACACATGGAATGACTCTAGTGCTAGTTTTAGTATAAGAACACACATGCAATGACTCTAGTGGGTCCACATGTAGTTTGTGTAAAGAACACACATGCAATGACCACTAGTTGATCCATAAGTTGTTTGTGGAGAAGAACACACATGCAATGAGTCTAGTGGATCCATGTGTGGTTTTGGAAAGAACACACATGCAATGAATCTAGTGTTGGTTTGTGGTTTAGTATAAGAACAAACATGCAATTACTCAAATGGATCCATATGTGGTTTGTGGAAGAACACACATGCAATGACTCTGGTTGATCCATATGTGGTTTGTGCAAAGAACACACATGCAATGACCACTGGTTGATCCATATGTGGTTTTGTGGAAAAGAACACACATGAAATGACCACTAGTTGATCGATGTGTGGTTTGTGAAAAGAACAAACATGCAATGACTACAGTGTTGGTTTTAGTATAAGAACACACATGCAATGACTCTAGTGGGTTCACATGTGGTTTTGGAAAAGAACACACATGCAATGACACCTGGTTGATCCATATGGTTTGTGGAAAGAACACATGAAATGACACTTCTTGATCCATGTGTGGTTTGTGGAAAAGAACACACATGCAATGACTCTAGTGCTGGTTTGTGTTTTAGTATAAGAACAAACATGCAATTACTCAAATGGATCCATATGTGGTTTGTGGAAAGAACACACATGCAATGACTCTGGATTTGATCCATATGTGGTTTGTGGAAAGAATACACATGCAATGACCCTGGTTGATCCATATGTGGTTTGTGGAAAGAACACATGCAATGACCACTGGTTGATCCATGTGTGGTTTTTGGAAAAATGACCACTGGTTGATCCATGTTGTGGTTGTGGAAAGAACACACATGCAATGACAGTGGTGGATCCATGTGTGGTTTGTGAAAAGAACACACATGCAATGACTCTAGTGTTGGTTTTAGTATAAGAACACACATGCAATGACTCTAGTGAGTTCACATGTGGTTTGTGAAAAGAATGTAGATGCAATGACCAACTGGTTGATCCATATGTGGTTTTGTGAAAGAACACACTTGCAATGAAACTGCTTGATCCATGTGGTTTGTGGAAAGAACACACATGCAATGACCCTGGCTGATCCATGTGTGGTTTGTGGAAAGAACACACATGCAATGACCACTGTTGTTCCATATGTGGTTTCTGGAAAAGAACACACATGCAATGACCCACTGGTTGATCCATATGTGGTTTTCTGGAAAGAACACACATGCAATGACCACTAGTTGATACATGTGTGGTTTGTGGGAAAAGAACAAACATGCAATGACACTGGTTGATCCATTAGTGGTTTGTGGAAAGAACACACATGCAATGAACAATGGTGGATCCATAAGTGGTTTGTGGAAAGAACACGATGCAATGACTCTAGTGCTTCTTTGTGGTTTTTAGTATAAGAACAAAACATGCAATGCCACAAATGGATCCATGTGTGGTTTGTGGAAAGAACACACATGCAATGACACTGGTTGATCCATGTGTGGTTTGTGGAAAGAACACACATGCAATGACTCTAGTAGTTGATCCATGTGTGGTTTGTGGAAATAACACACATGCAATGACTCTAGTGCTGGTTTGTGGTTTTAGTATAAGAACAAACATGCAATTACTCAAATGGATCCATATGTGGTTTGTGGAAAGAACACACATGCAATGACACTGGTTGATCCATATGTGGTTTGTGTAAAGAACACATGCAATTACCACTGGTTGATCCATATGTGGTTTGTGGAAAAGAACACACATGCAATGACATCGTTGATCCATGTGTGGTTTTGGAAAACACACATGCAATGACTCTAGTGGTTGATCAGTGTGGTTTGTGGAAATAACACACATGCTATGAATCTAGTGGTTGATCCATGTGTGGTTTGTCAAAATAACACACATGCAATGACTCTAGTGGTGGTTTGTGGTTTTAGTATAAGAACAAACATGCAATTACTCAAATGGATCCATATGTGGTTTGTGGAAAGAATACACATGCAATGACTCTTGTTGATCCATATGTGGTTTGTGGAACGAACACACATGCAATGACCACTGGTTGATCCATATGTGGTTTGTGGAAAAGAACACACATGCAATGACCACTGGTTGATCCCTCTGTGGTTTGTGGAAAGAACACACATGCACTGACAGTGGTGGATCCATGTGTGGTTTGTGAAAGAACAAACATGCAATGACTCTAGTGTTGTTTTTAGTATAATAACACACATGCAATGACTCTAGTGGGTTGACATGTGGTTTGTGAAAAGAACACACATGCAATGACCACTGGTTGATCCATAGTTTAGTTTGTGGAAAGAACACACATGCAATGACACTTTCTTGATCCATGTGTTGTTTGTGGAAAAGAACACACATGGCATGACCTCTTGTTGATCGATGTGTGGTTTGTGTAAAGAACACACATGCAATGACCACTAGTTGATCCATATGTGGTTTGTGGAAAATAACACACATGCAATGACCACTAGTTGATCCATATGTGGTTTGTGGAAAGAACACACATGCAATGACTCTAGTGATAGATTTATTATAGGAACACACATAATGACTCTAGTGGGTCCACATGTAGTTTGCTAAAAGAACACACATGCAATGACCACTGGTTGATCCATAAGTTGTTTGTGGAAAAGAACACACATGCAATGAGTTAGAGTGGATCCATGTGTGGTTTGTGGAAAAGAACACACATGCAATGACTCTAGTGCTGGTTTGTGGTTTAGTATGAGAACAAACATGCAGTTACTCAAATGGATCCATATGTGGTTTGTGGAAAGAACACACATGCAATGACTCTCGTTGATCCATATGTGGTTTGTGGAAAGAACACACATGCAATGAGCACTGGTTGATCCATTGTAGTTTGTGGAAAAACACACATACAATGACCACTAGTTGATCCATGTGTGGTTTGTGGAGTTGATCCATGTGGTTTGTGGAAAGAACACACATGCAATGACAGTGGATCTATATGTGGTTTGTGAAAACAACACACATGCAACGACTCTAGTGTTGGTTTTAGTATAAGAACACACATGCAATGACTCTAGTGGGTTCACATGTGGTTTGTGAAAGAACACACATGCATGACTAGGTTGATCCATATGTGGTTTGTGAAAGAACACACATGCAATGACACTACTTGATCCATGTGTGGTTTGTGGAAAGAACACATGCAATGACCACTAGTTGATCCATGTGTGGTTTGTGGAAAGAACACACATGCAATGACCACTGGTGATCCATATGTGGTTTGTGGAAAGAACACACATGTAATGCATCCACTGGTTAATCCATATGTGGTTTGGAAAGAACACACATGCAATAACCACTGGCTGATCCATGTGTGGTTTGTTAAAAGAACACAATGCAATGCCACCGTTGATCCATAAGTGGTTTGTGGAAAAGAACACACATGCAATGACCACGGGTCGATCCATAAGTGGTTTGTGGAAAGAACACACATGCAATGAACAATGGTGGATCCATAAGTGGTTTGTGGAAAGAACACACATTCAATGCCTCTAGTGCTGGTTTGTGGTTTTAGTATAAGAAGAAATATGCAATGCCACAAATGGACCCATATGTGGTTTGTGGAAAGAACACACATGCAATGACACTGGTTGATCCATGTGTGGTTTGTGGAAAGAACACATGAAATGACTCTAGTGGCTGATCCATGTGTGGTTTTTTGTAAATATCACACATGCAATGACTCTAGTGCTGGTTTGTGGTTTTAGTATAAGAACAAACATGCATTACTCAAATGGATCCATATGTGGTTTGTGGAAAGAACACACATGCAATGACACTGGATGATCCATATGTGGTTTGTGGAAGAACACACATGCAATGACCACTGGTTGATCCATATGTGGTTTGTGGAAAGAACACACATGCAATGACATTGCTTGATCCATGTGTGGTTTGTGGAAAGAACACACATGCAATGACTCTAGTGGTTGGATCCATGTGTGGTTTGTGGAAATAGCACACATGCAATGACTCACCTAGTGGTCGATCCATGTGTGGTTTGTGGAAATAACACATGCAATGACTCTAATGGATCCATAAGTGGTTTATGGAAAGATTACACATGCAATTACCACTGGTTGATCCATATGTGGTTTGTGGAAAAGAACACATGCAATGACCACTTGTCGATCCATATGTCCGTTTGTGGAAATAACACACATGCAATGATAGGTGGATCCATATCGCTTTTGTGGATAGAAGACACATGCAATGACTCTAATGGTTGATCCATGTGTGGTTTGTGGAAAGAAACACATGCAATGACCACTAGTTGATCCATTAGTGGTTTGTGGAAAAGAACACACATGCAATGAGTCTAGGTGGATCCATGTGTGGTTTTAGTGAAAAGAACACACATGCAATGAATCTAGTGCTGGTTTGTGGTTTGTGAAAAGAACAAACATGCAATTACTCAATGGATCCATATGTGGTTTGTGGAAAGAACACACATGCAATGACTTGGTTGATCCAGATGTGGTTTGTGGAAAGAACACATGCAATGACCACTGGTTGATCCATATGTGGTTTGTGGAAAGAACACACATGCAATGACCCACTAGTTGATCCATGTGTGGTTTGTGGAAAGAACACACATGCAATGACCAGGTGGATCCATGTGTGGTTTGTGAAAAGAACAAACATGCAATGACTCTAGTGTTGGTTTTAGTATAAGAACACACATGAAATGACTCTAGTGGGTCCACATGTAGTTTGTGAAAAGAACACACATACAATGACACCTGGTTGATCCATAAGTTGTTTGTGGAAAGAACACACATGCAATGAGTCTTCTTGATCCATGTGTGGTTTGTGGAAAAGAACACACATGCAATGACTCTAGTGCTGGTTTGTGGTTTAGTATAAGAACAAACATGAATTACTCAAATGGATCCATATGTGGTTTGTGGAAAGAACACACATGCAATGACTCTGGCTGATCCATATGTGGTTTGTGGAAGAACACACATGCAATGACCACTGGTTGATCCATATGGTTTGTGGAAAAGAAACACACATGCAATGACCACTGCTGATCCATATGTGGTTTGTGGAAAGAACACACATGCAATGACAGTGATGGATCCATGTGTGGTTTGTGGAAAGAACACACATGCAATGACTCTAGTGTTGATTTTAGTATAAGAACTCATGCAATGACTCTAGTGAGTTCACATGTGGTTCGTGAAAAGAACAGACATGCAATGACCACTGGTTGATCCATATGTGGTTTGTGAAGAACACACATGCAATGAAACTGTTTGATCCATTTGTGGTTTGTGGAAAAGAACACACATGGAATGACCACTGGTCGATCCATGTGTGGTTTGTGGAATTAACACACATGCAATGACCACTGGTTGATCCATATGTGGTTTGTGGAAAATAATACACATGCAATGACCACTGGTTGATCCATATGTGTTTTGTGGAAAGAACACACATGCAATGACCATCAAGTTGATACATGTGTGGTTTGTGAAAAGAACACACATGCAATGCCACTGGTTGATCCATATGTGGCTTGTGGACAAGAACACACATGCAATGACCATTGGTTGATCCATAAGTGGTTTTTGGAAGAACACACATGCAATGAACACTGGTGGATCCATAAGTGGTTTGTGGAAAGAACATGCATGCAATGACTCTAGTGCTTCCTTTGTGGTTTTAGTATAAGAACAAACATGCAATGCCACAAATGGATCCATATGTGGTTTGTGGAAAGAACACACATGAATGACACTGGTTGATCCATGTGTGGTTTGTGGAAACAACACACATGCAATGACTCTAGTGGTTGATCCATGTGTGGTTTGTGGAAACAACACACATGCAATGACTCTAGTGCTGGTTTGTGGTTTTAGTATAAGAACAAACATGCAATTACTCAAATGGATCCATATGTGGTTTGTGGAAAGAACACACATGAAATGACACTGGTTGATCCATATATGGTTTGTAGAAAGAACACACATGCAATTACCACTGGTTGATCCATATGTGGTTTGTGGAAAAGAACACACATGCAATGACACTGCTTGATCCATGTGTGGTTTGTGGAAAAAACACATGCAATGACTCTAGTGGTTGATCATGTTGTGGTTTCAGAAATAACACACATGCAATGACTCTAGTGGTTGATCCATGTGTGGTTTGTCGAAATAACACACATGCAATGACTCTAATGGATCCAAAAGTGGTTTATGGAAAAGAACACACATGCAATGACCACTGGTTTATCCATATGTGGTTTGTGGAAAAACACACATGCAATGACAGTGGTGGATCCATGTGTGATTTGTGGATAGAACACACATACAATGACTCTAGTGCTAGTTTTAGTATAAGAACAAATATGCAATGACTCTAGTGGATCCACATGTGGTTTCTGAAAGAACACATGCAATGACACTGGTTGATCCATAAGTTGTTTGTGGAAAGAACACACATGCAATGACCAGTTGATCCATATGTGGTTTGTGGAAAGAACACACATGCAATGACTCTAGTGCACATTTACTCAAATGGATCCATATGTGGTTTGTGGAAAGAACACACATGCAATGGCTCTGTGGTTGATCCATATGTGGTTTGTGGAACGAACACACATGCAATGACCACTGGTTGATCCATATGTGGTTTGTGGAAAGAACACACATGCAATGACCACTGGTTGATCCATGTGTGGTTTGTGGAAAGAACACACATGCAATGACAGTGGTGGATCCATGTGTGGTTTGTGAAAAGAACACACATGCAATAACTCTAGTGTTGGTTTTAGTATAAAAACACACATGTAATGACTCTAGTGGTTTCACATGTTGTTTGTGAAAAGAACACACATGCAATGACCACTGGTTGATCCATATGTGGTTTGTGGAAAGAACATACATGCAATGGCACTGCTGATCCATGTGTGGTTTGTGGAAAAGAACACACATGCAATTACCACTAGTTAATCCATGTGTGGTTTGTGGAAAGAACATAGATGCAATGACCACTGGATTTGATCCATATATGGTTTGTGAAAAGAACACACATGCAATGACCACTGCTTGATCCACATGTGGTTTGTGGAAATAACACACATGCAATGACAACTGTTTGATACAAGTGTGGTTTGCGAAAAAAACACACATGCAATGCCACCCGGTTGATCCATAAGTGGATTGTGGAAAGAACTCACATGCAATGACCACTGGTTGATCCATAAGTGGTTTATGGAAAGAAAAAACATGTAATGAACACTGGTGGATCCATAAGTGGTTTGTGGAAAGAACACGCATGCAATGGCTCTAGTGCTGGTTTGTGGTTTTAGTATAAGAACAAACATGCAATGCCACAAATGGATCCATATGTGGTTTGTGGAAAAACACACATGCAATGACACTGGTTGATCCATGTGGTTTGTGGAAGAACACACATGCAATGACTCTAGTGGTTGATCCATGTGTGGTTTGTGGAAATAACACACATGCAATGACTCTAGTGCTGGTTTGTGGCTTTTATAAGAACAAACATGCAATTACTCAAATGGATCCATATGTGGTTTGTGGAAAGAACACACATGCAATGACACTGCTGATCCATATGTGGTTTGTGGAAAGAACACACATGCAATGACCACTGGTTCATCCATATGTGGTTTGTGGAAAGAGCACACATGCAATGACATTGCTTGATCCATGTGTGGTTTGTGGAAAGAACACATGCAATGAATCTAGTGGTTGATCCATGTGTTGTTTGTGGAAATAACACATGCAATGACTCTAGTGGTTGATCCATGTGTGGTTTGTGGAAATAACACACATGCAATGACTCTAATGGATCTACATGTGGTTTATGGAAAAGAACACATGCAAATGACCACTGGTTGATCCAAATGTGGTTTGTGGAAAGAACACACATGCAATGACCACTTGTTGATCCATGTGTGGTTTGTGGAAAGAACACACATGCAATGACAGTGGTGGATCCATGTGTGGTTTGTGGATAGAACACACATGCAATGACTCTAGTGATAGTTTTAGTATAAGAACACACATGCAATGACTCTAGTGGGTCCACATGTAGTTTGTGAAAAGAACACACATGCAATGACCAGTTGTTGATCCATAAGTTGTTTGGGAAAAGAACACACATGCAATGAGTCGAGTGGAACCAAGAGTGGTTTGTGGAAAAGAACACACATGCAATGACTATAGTGCTGGTTTGTGGTTTTAGTATAAGAACAAACATGCAATTACTCAAATGATTCCATATGTGGTTTGTGCAAAGAACACACATGCAATGACTCTAGTTGGTCCATATGTGGTTTGTAGAAAGTACACACTTGCAATGACCACTGGTTGATCCATGTGTGGTTTGTGGAAAGAACACACATGCAATGACAGTGGTGGATCCATGTGTGGTTTGTGAAAAGAACAAACATGCAATGACTCTAGTGTTGGTTTTAGTATAAGAACACACATGAAATGACTCTAGTGGGTTCACATGTGGTTTGTGAAAAGAACACACATGCAATGACACTTGGTTGATCCATATGTGGTCTGTGGAAAGAAAACACGCAATGACACCGTTGATCCATGTGTGGTTTGTGGAAAAGAACACACATGCAATAACCACTGGATGATCCATGTGTGGTTTGTGGAAAGAACACACATGCAATGACCACTAGTTGATCCATATGTGGTTTGTGGAAATTAAAACACATGAAATGACCACTTGTTGATCCCTATGTGGTTAGTGGAAAGAACACACATGCAATACCTCTAGTGCTAGTTTTAGTATAAGAACACACAAACAATGACTCAGTAGGTCCACATGTAGTTTGTGAAAAGAACACACATGCACAACCACTGGTTGATCCATAAGTTGTTTGTGAAAGAACACACATGCAATGAGTCTAGTGGATCCATGTGTGGTTTGTGGAAAAGCACACACATGCAATGACTCTAGTGTTGGTTTGTGGTTTTAGTATAAGACCAAACATGCAATTACTCAAATGGATCCATATGTGGTTTGTGGAAATAACACACATGCAATGACTCTGGTTGATCCATATGTGGTTTGTGGAAAGAACACACATGCAATGACCACTGGTTGATCCATGTGTAGTTTGTGGAAATAACCCACATGCAATGACCAACGTTGATCCATGTGTGGTTTGTGGAAAGAACACACATGCAATGACAGTGGTGGATCCATTGTGGTTTGTGAAAAGAACACACATGCAATGACTCTAGTGTTGGTTTTAGTATAGGAACTCACATGCAATGACTCTAGTGAGTTCACATGTGGTTTGTGAAAGGAAGAGACATGCAATGACCACTGGTTGATCCATATGTGGTTTGTGGAAAGAACACACATGCAATGAGTCTACTGGATCCATTTGTGGTTTGTGGAAAAGAACACACGTGCAATGACTACTGTTGATCCATGTGGTTTGTGGAAAGAAGACACATGCAATGACCACTGGTTGATCCATAAATGGTTTGTGGAAAGAACACACATGCAATGACCATCGGTCATACATGTGTGGTTTGTGAAAAGAACACATGCAATGCCACAAGTTGATCCATATGTGGTTTGAAAAGAACACACATGTAATGACCATTGGTTGATCCATAAGTGGTTTTTGGAAAGAACACACATGCAATGAACAACGGGTGGATCCATAAGAGGTTTAGGGAAAGAACATGCATGCAATGACTCTAGTGCTTTTTGTGGTTTTAGTATAAGAACAAACATGCAATGCCACAAATGGATCCATATGTGGTTTGGAAAGAACACATGCAATGACACTCGTTGATCCATATGTGGTTTGTGGAAAGAATACACATGCAATGACCACTAGTGGTTGATCCATGTGTGGTTTGTGGAAATAACACACATGCAATGACTCTAGTGCTGGTTTGTGGTTTTAGTATAAGAAGAAACATGCAATTACTCAAATGGATCCATATGTGGTTTCTGGAAAGAACACACATGCAATGACACTGCTGATCCATATGTGTTTTGTGGAAAGAACACACATGCAATTACCACGGGTTGATCCATATGTGGTTTGTGGAAAAGAACACACATGCAATGACACGCTTGATCCATGTGTGGTTTGTGGAAAACGCACATGCAATGACTCTAGTGGTTGATCCATGTGGTTTGTGGAAATAACACACATGCAATGACTCTAGTGGTTGATCCATGTGGTTTGTCAAATAACACATGCAATGACTCTAATGGATCCATAAGTGGTTTATGGAAAAGAACACATGCAATGACCACTGGTTTATCCATATGTGGTTTGTGGAAAGAACACACATGCAATGACCACTTGTCGATCCATGTGGTTTGTGGAAAGAACACATGCAATGACAGGTGGTCCATATGTGGTTTGTGGAAAGAACACACATGCAATGACTCTAATGTTAGTTTTAGTATAAGATCACACATACTATCACTCTAGTGGGTCCACATGTAGTTTGTGAAAAGAACACACATGCAATGACCACTGGTTGATCCATATGTTGTTTGTGGAACAGAACACGCATGCAATGAGTCTAGTGGATCCATGTGTGGTTTGTGGAAAAGAACACACATGCAATGACTCTAGTGCTGGTTTGTGGTTTTAGTATAAGAACAAACATGCAATTACTCAAATTGATCCAAATGTGGTTTGTGGAAAGAACACACATGCAATGACCTGGTTGATCCATATGTGGTTTGTGAAAGAACACATGCAATGACCACCGGTTGATCCATATGTGGTTTGTGGAAAAGAAGACACATGCAATGACCAATGGTTGATCCATGTGGTTTAGGAAAGAACACACATGCAATGACAGTGGTGGATCCATGTGTGGTTTGTGAAAAGAACACACATGCAATGACTCTAGTGTTGGTTTTAGTATAAGAACACACATGCAATGACTCTAGTGGGTTCACATGTGGTTTGTGAAAAGAACACACATGCAATGACCACTGGTTGATCCATATGTGGTTTGTGGAAAGAACACATGCAATGACACTGCTTGATCCATGTGTGGTTTGTGGAAAGAACATAGATGCAATGACTACTGTGTTGATCCATATGTGGATTGTGGAAAGAACACACATGCAATGACCACTCGTTGATCCATATGTGGTTTGTGGAAAGAACACACATGCAATGACAACTGGTTGATACATGTATGGTTTGCAAAAAGAACACACATGCAATGCCACCGGTTGATCCATAAGTGGTTTGTGGAAAAGAACACACATGCAATGACCACTGGTTGATCCATAAGTGGTTTATGGAAAGAACACACATGTAATGAACCCTGGGGGATCCATAAGTGGTTTGTGGAAAGAACACGCATGCAATGGCTCTAGTGCTGGTTTGTGGTTTTAGTATAAGAACAAACATGCAATGCCACAAATGGATCCATATGTGGTTTGTGGAAAGAACACACATGCAATGACACTGGTTGATCCATGTGTGGTTTGTGGAAAGAACACAAATGCAATGACTCTAGTGGTTGATCCATGTGTGGTTTGTGGAAATAACACACATGCAATGACTCTAGTGCTGGTTTGTGGTTTTAGTATAAGAACAAACATGCAATTACTCAAATGGATCCATATGGTTTGGTTTGGAAAGAACACAGATGCAATGACCACTGCTGATCCATATGTGGTTTGTGGAAAAGAACACACATGCAATGACCATCGGGTTGATCCATATGTGGTTTGTGGAAAAGAACACACATGCAATGACATTGCTTGATCCATGTGTGGTTTGTGGAAAGAACACACATGCAATGACTCTAGTGGTTGATCCATGTGTGGTTTGTGGAAATAACACACATGCAATGACTCTAATGGATCTACAAGTGGTTTATGGAAAAGAACACACATGCAATGACCACGGGTTGATCCATATGTGGTTTGTGGAAAGAACACATGCAATGACTACTTGTTGATCCATGTGTGGTTTGTTGAAATAACACACATTCAATGACATTGGTGTATCCATGTGTAGTTTGTGGATAGAACACACATGCAATGACTCTAGTGCTAGTTTTAGTATAAGAAAACACATGCAATGACTCTAGTGGGTCCACATGTAGTTTGTGAAAAGAACACACATGCAATGACCACTTGTTGATCCATAAGTTGTTTGTGGAAAAGAACACATGCAATGAGTCTAGTGGATCCATGAGTGGTTTGTGGAAAAGAACACACATGCAATGACTCTAGTGCTGGTTACAGGTTTTAGTATAAGAACAAACATGCAATCACTCAAATGGATCCATATGTGGTTTGTGGAAAGAACACACATGCTATGACTCTAGTTGATCCATATGTGGTTTGTGGAAAGAACACACTTGCAATGACCATCGGTTGATCCATGTGTGGTTTGTGGAAAGAACACATGCAATGATGTAGGATCCATGTGTGGTTTGTGAAAAGAACAAACATGCAATGACTCTAGTGTTGGTTTTAGTATAAGAACACACATGCAATGACTTAGTGGGTTCACATGTGGTTCGAAAAGAACACACACCAATGTGATGAGGACATCCCTACAATTACACCTACCCAATGACTACCCAAGATGCTACAACTCACAAGAAAGGATCATGTAATGAGATTAGAATTGGACCTATTACAAGAGCTCGTGCTAAGCTATCGAACAACAGGTGAATTTACTCCTAAACGAATCTGGTACTTTGATTGATGAGAACTTTATACACCTAAGTTCATTTATGTATGATCGTTCGTTGGAGAAACAAGCATGGCGCCAGAGGAGAGGGGCTACAAGAGAAGCTCAATATGATGATCGCCCAAGGATGCGACGGAGGAGCAGGAGGAAGGCGCAAGAGAAGATCATCAAGATTAAGGCAAAAGATCTCCCATGACCGAGTGTCCGCCAGATCCACCGGATCGCTTGGCTCTGGTCGAGAGGCAAACCGGCATGGACATTTAGTATGCCAGTTCGACACTACACGGACGCCACCCGAAACTTCAAAGTTTCCGCCGTACCAGCTGTCGGCACACTTCACGGAGTTCTCCCGCTTGAACGGGACCGGGTCAATCAATTCGACCGGAGTGTCCGCTTCACCTAATCAATCGTCCCAAATGTTTGTATCGCTGAGTCGTTTATGCTTAGTTTCAGCTTTCGTTGCTCCACTACTTTTATAAGCCTTTGGGACGACCTCTAGTTAGGTTTTAGACCATGTTGAAATATTTTGGAGTTGTTTCTTTCATAGAACCTCCGAATTACCCCGTGTTCGAATCTACCAACTATAATTGAGTGTGATCTGTTGTTCCATTGGGAATTAGTAGATTGGCATACTACCGCTCGTGGTCACGCTGTACGCGCAAGAGCTGGTGTTGTGAATATCCTACAAGATTCGAGAGCGTTGCATTGGCATCGTGGATCGAAGGAGAGTTCATAACTACAAAGGCTAGTTATCTATCATCCACCATTATCATTGCCATCCACTTCATCGGTAGAAGATCTGCCACCCCATATCATCTTTGGTATCAGATTTCCAAAGAGCTCGGTAAGAATCCACAAATCCATCCATAGATTAGAGAGTGTTTTCGTCCCATACGTAAAAAAGCCTTACAAAAGATTTTACCATAGACTAGATTGCATCGCTTAAGTTTTAGTTGCTGATCGTATCTTCTCAGAGATCCGATCCGCAGATTTTTCCTCAGAGGAATCTAGTTTCCGCTTGTGCCTAGGTGTAGGGTTTGATCTTGTTTTCCACGTGTTCCCACTGCTACCGCTTTCCGCAAGTGTTTAATCGCTTTCCGAGTCCACATAGCGCATTTTGTTTGTATTACCATAAACATGTACCTTATCAACATCATCTCGTTCAGAAACGCACTCCATGACTAGTTGCTTTGTTCGACAGGCTGTCGCTCATTAGGGTTTGCAGTGCGTAATTTTTTGACAGCAAAACCGGACTATCCGGCCCCACCGAGTCTCCGGCGAATATCAACCGACTATCCAGCCCAGTTTCATATAAGTTGTCGTGCTCGCTTGCATTGAGTAATATAGTTGCAAAAAGAGAAAAGAAAAGAGAATCATAAAAAAGAGAAAAGAGCCAAGCCTACAAAAAAAGAGATATGGAAGTGTGCAATATTGAGGCCTTTGTCAGAGATAGCACCGTAGATTGAGCAATCTTGTGCTCGCTCTATTTGATCTATTACTAGCGCCTCTTGTGCATTGCAATATTCCATTTCATGTTGCTTTGCCACGCTATCTCCAATCGTGTGTTTTTGGGTATTTGTACGATCAATGAGGGACTTGTTTATGCTGTAGATAGGATACCATACCTATAGCTCCACCTTAAATAACCTGTGCCCTCAAGATCATTCTCTATACCTTGATATTCACTTCATCACATCAAGTGCATCACATTGATTTCGCTTTGGTAGAGCATCTCTATTCACTTTGGAACGGTAAGATCTCCTTTTCTTATTAGTTGCAGGAGTTGTGAGAGTTTCCACCATACAAATTCTGATTTTGCACTAACTCTACTAATCATGTCTACTAGTGATAATGATGTTAGTTATGTAAAAGAAGGATGAGGAGCCTGCCAATTGGCGTGAATATGAGGCTTTGAAATCCCACTTGACACGCAGTGTTTACTAACATGACAGATGCCATTGACAAGAATCTCCAAGATATGAATATGAGATTGATCAAAGATGTTGGAACAGCTTGATACTATCCAAACGCAAGTGGTTACCAATGTCAATGTCACCACTTTGCAGCAGTCCATTGAGGGTTTGATAGCCGCTTTGCATAGAAGGGAAGATCCTCAACATGATGATGCCTTTGATGATTTCAATGAGGGTAGCGTTTTTGATGCTGCCCACATGTTATGGGGACGGTTATTCCGCCCATGCACCCGCCATGGTCATGGGTTTTCTCATCTTGGGTGTGGTCCACGTAGCCCAACCAAGCTATCGATGACGGTTTAAAGCCAAAATTTCGATTCCTAAGTTTGATGGTTCCATTGATCCCGAAGACTACCTCACCTGAATTGAAGATTTAATAACTCGCGCTTATTTGACTATCCAAGATAATAAGGTCAAGCTTACAAGATCTAAATTTGATGGTTATGCTTTATGCTGGTGGGATGCTCTTGTGCAACATAGGCGGAGGATAGTGAACTTCCGTGATGGATTGGCGCCAGATGAAGCAAAAACATGAAGGCTCAAGCTTGCACCAACCAACTACTTATGATCAGTTTTTGATAAATTGACGAATCGAAGCAAGGCACCATGACAAATTGGATGACTATTACATGGAGATGGAGATGCTTACAAAGATGCTAGAATTCGTGAGTCCATTGAGATGACCATGCAAATATTCCTAAACAATTTGAAGTTACCAATCAAGAGCATTGTTTGTCATCACAAGTATGAGACCATGAATGAGTTGTTGCATCATGCTAGAGAGGCCGAATCCCGCTTGGCGTAAGAGGCTAAGTCACGTGCTTTTTTCGTCCTCCAAAGAGATTTTCATTCAGGTTTACACTCTACACCAAGGCCACCACCTGCCGTTCGCTTACACCATCGCCAAACCAGCAAGTACACCTTCGCTTGGTTCTAATGCTCGAAACCCGCTGTTCCTTCTACTAGCTCGGGTTCCAACATGTCTACTACATCGCATCGTGATGTAGTGTGCCATACAGGAGGTAGAGGTCACTACAAGAAGGATTGTCCAAACAGGAAGGTTATGTTTCATAATGAACAAGGTGAAGTAGAAAAGTGAGATGAAGCTTCATGATGATATTGATGATGGCGAGAAGGTGCCGATGACATGCTAAGCGTGCACCCACTATTGTCGATATTCACATGTACTTAGTGCAACCGGTTGAGGAATCCCAGCATTGCAACTTGTTCCAAACAAAAGCTCTAGTTGGACCAAACAAAGCTTGCAAGGTAATTATTGATGGAGGTAGTCAGAAATCTTGCAAGTATGAACTATGTGCCAAACTGAATTTGACATACTTACCTCATCCCAAGCCATACTACATACAATGGTTGAGCAACAATGGTGAGATGAAGGTAAATCATATGGTACGTGTGAATTTCAAATAGGGCCATAAAGATTCTATTGATTTTGATGTGGTTCCTATGACAGTTTGTCACCACTATTGAGTCACCTCTTGGCTCTAAGGATCGCCATGTGCAACACAATGGGTCGAGCCAATACATATCACTTGAATTCAAAGGAAGAAGATTACTATGCAGCCAATGACACCACGAGAAATTGTGAATGATTCTCACTAGAAGATAGAGGTGAACTTGAAGGAAGATACTACCTCAAGTAGACTGGCGAGACCGTGAAACATGTACCTGTTCCTGATGTAATTGAGCCTAAATTGAGTGATATAACGAATAGTGAGAGAGTGCCTGGTTATTGGATACTAGCCACCAAGGAGGATATGAGAGAGTTTCGTGAGGATCCTATACCATGCCACTTGTGCTCATGTATAAGGGCGTAGGTATTGGTTTCTAAATCTACATGACCCCTATTTCTCATGGTGTCTCTTTTCCTTTTGGGACTTTGGGGATGTGTTTCATAAGACGATCTGGGCAGGTTTGTTTCATTGCGTGGGTATAGAACATCAAGGGACTCTAATTCATGGCGCCACACTTCCCAACTGCACCTTACAAAAAAAGATTAATCCCAAGAAACTAAGGAAATTCAGAAGGGCAAAGCGTTGTTGGGTAAAGGGTACATTCGTGTCTCTCTTAGCCCTTGTGTTGTTCCTGTTATTTTAGTTCCTAAGAAAGATGGTACATGGCGATGTGTGTTGATTGTAGAGCGATTAATAACATCACTATTCGATATCGCCATCCTATTCCACGCTTAGAGGATATGCGCGCGCTAGATGAATTGAGTGGTGCCGCTGTTTTCTAAAATTGACTTGCGTAGTGGTTATCATCAAATTAGATGAAAGAAGGGGATGAATGGAAAACTTCTTTCAAAACTAAATTCGCTTGTAAGGAGTGGTTAGTTATGTCGTTTGGTCTTACTAATGCACCTAGTACTTTCATGCTTTGATGAATCATGTTTTGAGAGAGTTTATTGGTCGCTTCATGGTTGTTTACTTTGATGATATACCATACGTTACACCGAATCTGGAACATTGCACTCATATTAGACAAGTTTTGCAAGTGTTACGTGATAATAAACAGTTATGCTAATCTTGAGAAGTGTACATTTGCAAAAGATAAGGTCATATTCCTAGGATTTGTTGTTTCTAAGGATGGAGTAGAGGTAGATCAATCTAAAATTGAATCAATTCAGAATTGGCCTACTCCAATGAATGTTATTCATGCGTAGTTTCCATGGTCTCGCTTAGTTTCTATAGGCGCTTTGTGAAGGATTTTAGCACCATTGTCGCGACCATTAAAATGATTTGACAAAGAAAGGTGTTCCTTTTGTATGGGTGCGGCTCAAGACATTGCATTTGATACATTAAAACGCTTGCTTACTTCGCACCATTACTTGCATTACCTAATTTTCAAGCAATTTGAAGTCGAATGTGATGCTAGTGGTATAGGCATAGGTATGCTTTTTGATGCAAGAGGGTTGGCCTATAGCTTATTTTTCCGAGAAATTGACCGGTGCTCGCTTTGAATTATTCTATCTATGATAAAGAATTGTATGCACTTGTTAGAGTACTTGAGGTTTGGCAACATTATTTGTGGCCAAAAGAATTCATCATACATTCGATCATGAAGCATTGAAATACTTGAAAGCTCAATCAAACTTGCATAGAAGATTAGCTAAATGGGTTGAGTTCATTGAGTCTTTTTCCTTACATCATTAACTATAAGAAGGGAAAAGAGAACGTTGTTGCCGATGCTCTATCTAGGAAGAACATGCTATTAACCAATCTTGATGTTAAAATTCGGATTAGAAGCTATTTGTGCACTTTTATGCAATCGACCATGATTTTGCCGAACTATATCGCTTTGTGTGCTCTTAGAAACGATGGGATAAGTATCATATACATGATGGATATTGTTTCGAGCTAACAAACTATGTATTCTAGAATTGCTGCTATGCTTGTTCTTAGTGTGAATCACATGTCGGGTGGTTTGATGGGTCACTTTACGTGAGAAGACGCTTCTCATGCTTGTCGACATCACTTTTATTGGCCCAAGATGAGGTGTGATGTGTACAGATTTGTGAGCCGATGTATTACATGCCACAAGCTCTAAATCTAAGTCAAGCCTCACGTTTGTATACACCTCTCTCTCGTGACCGACTCATTCCATGGGAAGACATTAGTATGGATTTTGTGCTAGGTCTACCTAAAACTCGTAGAGGTCATGATTCTATATTTGTGGTAGTGGATAGGTTCTCTAAGATGGATCATTTTATTGCTCGCCACAAAGCTATTTACGATGCGTGCATGTTGCTAACCTATTTTTCAAGGACATCGTGAGATTACATGGAGTACCAAATGATTGTTTCACCGTGATGTGAAGTTCATGAGATACTTTTGGAAGACCTTATGGGGCAAGCTAGAACGAAGTTGCTGTTCAAGATTACATGTCATCCCCAAATGTATGGTCAAACTGAGGTGGTGAATCAAACATTATCATAGCTACTAAGGACCATGATTAAAAAGAATCAAGTGAGTGGAAGAGTGTTTGCTACATGTTGAGTTTGCTTACAACAGGTTGCATTCAACTACTCAACTTTGTCCTTTTGAGGTGTTGTATGGTTTCAGCCATTGACGCCACTTCTGATATGTTGCCTATTCCATTACATGAGAGAGTTGATATGGAGGCATCAAACGTACGATTATGTGAAGAAAATACATGAGAAGACTCGAGAGGCTATTGAGAAGAAAGGCAAGAACATTGTCACGTAAGGAATCAAGCAAGGAAAGAAGTGTTGTTCGAGCCTCGAGATATGGTTTGGGTGGATCTACGCAAGGATAGGTTTCCACTACTTCGAAGTCAAAATTGAAGCCACGCGGTGCTGGTCCTTACAAGGTGTTAGCCAAGATTAATGATAACGCCTACTTGCTGATATACCTATCGAGGAGTTTGGTGGAGTTAGCAATAGCTTCAACTTTGCTAATTTGTCACCATATGCTGGAGAAGACCTTTGGAGCATCGAGGTCACCTTTTGAAGGGGGGAGATGATGAGGATATCCCTACAATTACACCTACCCCAATGACTATCAAGATGCTACAATCAAAGAAAGGATCACCCAATGAGATTAGAATTTGACCTATTATAAGAGATCGTGCTAAGCTACTAGAACAACAGAATTTACTCCTAAACTAACTGGTACTTTGATCGATGAGAACTTTATACCCGCTTAAGTCTATGCATTTATGTATGATCAGGTTCATGGAGAAACAAGCATGGCGCGAGGAGGAGAGGGGCTACAAGAGAAGCTCAACATGATGATCACCCAAGGATGCGCGAGGGAGGAGCGGAGGAAGGCGCAGAGAAGATCATCAAGACGAAGGCAAAAGATCGCCACGCATCGAGTGTCCGCCAGATCCACCCGGACCGTCCTACCTGATCGAGAGGCAAACCGGCGTGGACATTCAAGATACCAGTTCGACACTACACGGACGCCACCCGAAACTTCAAAGTTTCGCCAGACCGTCTGTCTCAAGACACTTCACCCGGAGTGTCCGGCCGATCGATCGTCTACCGACTGACCGAGTGTCCACCCACCGAGCTAATCTGGTCCGAGCCGGGCTTGTATCGCTTGAGTCGCTTATGCTAGTTTCGCTTCGGTCGCCTAGCCGGCCTTATAAGCCTTGGGACTAATTCTCTAGTTAGGTTTTAGACCACGCTAAAATATTTTGAGCTGTTTTTCATAGAACCTCCGAATTACCCTGGTTCAATATACCAAAAATAATTGAGGTGATCTGTTGTTCCATTGGGAATTAGTAGATAATACCTTTCGCGGGTCACGATCACAAGTAAGAGCGTGGTGTTGTGGAATATCCTACAAGGTTCTCGAGAGATGTTGCATTGGTATCGTGATCGAAGTGAGAGTCTTATAGCTACAGGCTGTGCATACTACCTTCGTGGTCACGATCGCGCGCAAGAGCGCAGTTGTGAATATCCTAAGGCGTCTGAGATGTTGCATTGCACGTGGATCGAGCGAGAAGCCCTGCGCCAGTTCATAGCTACGTGCTAGTTATCTATCATCCACCATTATCATTGCCATCCGCCATCGAGAAGATCGGGCCACCCTATATCACAATGACCAACGGTTGATCCATATGTTGTTTGTGGAAAGAACACACATGCAATGACACTGCTTGATCCATGTGTGGTTTAGGAAAGAACACACATGCATGACCACTGGTTGATCCATGTGTGGTTTGTGGAAAGAACATATACGCAATGACCACTGGTTGATCCATATGTGGTTTGTGGAAAGAACACACATGCAATGACTCTGGTTGATCCATATGTGCTTTGTGGAAAGAACACACATGAAATGACTCTTGTGCTAGTTTTAGTATAAGAACACACATGTATAACAATGACTCTAGTGGATCCACATGTAGTTTTGATAAGAACAAACATGCAATGTCCACTTGTTGATCCATATGTTGTTTGTGGAAAAGAACACACATGCAATGAGTCTTGTGGATCCATGTGTGGTTTGTGGAAAAGAACACACATGCAATGACTCTAGTGCTGGTTTGTGGTTTTAGTATAAGAAAAAACATGCAATTACTCAAATGGATCCATATGTGGTTTGTGGAAAGAACACACATGCAATGACTCGGGTTGATCCATATGTGGTTTGTGTAAAGAACACACATGCAATGACCACTGCTGATCCATATGTGTCAGTGTGGAAAAGAACACACATGCAATGACCACTGGTTGATCCATGTGTGGTTTGTGGAAATAACACACATGTAATGACAAAGGCTGATCCATGTGTGGTTTGTGAAAAGAACACACATCCAATGAATCTAGTGTTGGTTTTAGTATACGCAACACACATGTAATGACTCTAGTGGTTCACATGTGGTTTGTGAAAAGAACGCACATGCAATGACCACTGGTTGATCCATATGTGGTTTGTGGAAAGAACACACATGCAATGACTCTACTTGACACATGTGTGGTTTGTGGAAAGAACACACATGCAATGACCATCTGGTTGATCCATGTGTGTTTGTGGAAAGAACACTTGAAATGACCTCTGGTTGATCCATGTGTGGTTTGTGGAAAAGAACACACATGCAATGACCACTGGTTGATCCATATGTGATTTGTGGAAAGAACACACATGCAATGACTCTAGTGCTGGTTTTAGTATAAGAACACACATACAATGACTCTAGTGGGTCCACATGTAGTTTGTGAATAGAACACACATGCAATGACCACTGGTTGATCCATAAGTTGTTTGTAGAAAAGAACACACATGCAATGAGTCTAGTCGATCCATGTGTGGTTTGTGGAAAAGAACACACACTCAATGAATATAGTTCTGGTTTGGGTTTTAGTATAAGAACAAAACATGAAATTACTCAAATGGATCCATATGTGGTTTGTGGAAAGAACACACGGCAATGACTCGCCAAGTTGATCCATATGTGGTTTGTCTAAAGAACACACATGCAATGACCATCTGTTGATCCATATGTGGTTTGTGGAAAAGAACACACATGCAATGACCACTGTTGATCCATGTGTGGTTTGTGGAAAGAAACACATGCAATGACAGTGGTGGATCCATGTGTGGTTTGTGAAAAGAACACACATGCAATGACTCTAGTGTTGGTTTAAGTATAAGAACACACATGCAATGACTCTAGTGGGTTCACATGTGGTTTGTGCAAAGTACACACATGTAATGACCACTGGTTGATCCATAAGTTGTTTGTGGAAAAGAACACACATGCAATGACACTGCTTGATCCATGTGTGGTTAGTGGAAAAGAACACATATGCAATGATTCACTGGTTGATCCATGTGTGGTTTGTGGAAAGAACACACATGCAATGACCACCGGTTGATCCATATGTGGTTTGTGGAAAAGAACACACATGCAATGACCACTAGTTGATCCATAAGTTGTTTGTGGAAAAGAAGACACATATAATGAGTCTAGTGTATACATGTGTGGGTTGTTGTAAAGAACACACATGCAATGACTCTAGTGCTGGTTTGTGGTTTTAGTATAAGAACAAACATGCAATTACTCAAATGGATCCATATGTGGTTTGTGGAAAGAACACACAAGCAATGACTCTAGTGGTTGATCCATGTGTGGTTTGTGGAAAGAACACACATGCAATGGCTCTAGTGGTTGATCCATGTGTGGTTTGTGGAAATAACACATATGCAATGACTCTAATGCTGGTTTTAGTTTAAGAACACATATGGATCCATATGTGGTTTGTGGAAAAGAACACACATGCAATGACCAATCGATTGATCCATAAGTGGTTTGTGGAAAGAACACATTGGCCATGTAGTGAACAGTGGTTGATCAATGTGTGGTTTGTGTAAATAACACACATGCAATGCCATTGGTTGATCCATATGTGGTTCGGGAAAGAACACACATGCAATGACACTGGTTGATCCAAATGTGGTTCATGATGAACACACATGCAATAACTCTTGTGGATACATATGTGGTTTGTGGAAAGAACACATGCAATGAACTCTAGTGGATCTATCTTGGCATAATTTGATGTATGCCACGATGCATTTCATTGTAAAAGACACCCACTTTCCATTTTTTATACTACTCAGCTTTGCCCCTCCCCTCTGCCTTCTCTCTCTCGGGCCTCGTAGAGAAGCCCAAACCTCGTACCATTCTCGTTCGCTTATGCCCGATTGAATGTCACAAATTGTCATGGATCGTGCACCAACCGCTGATCCTGTGTGATCCAACGAGGCTTGCTTGCACACGCCGGCACATAGGGATGAAGCGCCAGACAAGACGCGACGCTTCCCCTCAATGAGACTTCTACAAGAAGGAACACGATGCCGCCCATGGAAAAAGTCGTCGCCGAGTGGTCATGTCATGTTTAATCTAGTCTACAAAGGCTACTAAGTTCATCGTGACGCAATCGGTCATCCACTTTTAATTCCACCTATCTATTCCATTTTTTTTACTATGCAACACATCAAGGCCAGACTTCATTCTCACTTTCTCGCTGTAGCCCCATCACACATTTAACCTTCCACGCTGGGCCGGGCAGCCTGTAGCTGTAATGGACGAGCTGTCACAACCGGCTCCTCGAGGAGGCCTAAACGCCCCTCAGAGATTAAAAACTCCAGTAGCCTAGCGGTCTCCTCCATTCAAGCACTCATCCACTACTTCTCTCTTCCCTATCCAAAGAAAACCCCACAATCTTTGGAACGCATTTCGCACGAACCTTTCTCCATGAAAACCAAAGGCAAGTGAGTGTCCGCATCGCCACCGGGGTGGTGCTTCATGCGGCAGATCTCGATGGAGCATCACGCAAGACATGCCGAGGAGGACGTAGCAGTTCAACCCCTTGGGGACCATGTGCACGCCGGTGCCGGGATGACGGATTCGAGGCGCCGCTGAAGGAGGGCGTGGAGTTCGGTTTAACACGCTTTCCGCCTCATGTACCCGGAGGTACATCTAGTTTCTACATGTTTCATATTTTCGCCGAGCTTAATCTATCCAAAGGCCATAAAAAAATCTAGTCCTAATGATTAGATGCAACGTGACGAACCTGCAGACATGGAGAGATCTAGTCTGCTCAATGAATCCACATTATTTATTTATTAATAAGTTACCAAGAACAGTAAAACCACATTAATTTAGGGAGCGAGCTAGGAGACGCTATAATGAATCGTAAACCTGTGGTAGACATGTTATTGCATCGAAAGTAATCCCTTGGAAATGGTGGAAGGAATATATATTTATTATTTTGCTCATTTCCTGCTCTGTATTCCATACATTACGTGTGTATTCAAGTGAGATGGACTTCAACAAGGAGACCAGGACAACAAGAGCCGCCATGTCATGAAGGCTAAGCTCAAGAGCGGGATAATCCCTTTCCTCAAGACTCGACTTGGGAGCTCAGTGTGCCCTTTCAGAAGAAAGGAGTCAACCCGAGGATTTCCAGCCCTTTGATTACGCATGCGGTTGGCATTGGTAAAAGCCCCGCTAGTAAACACAAGTTGGCTTACAACAAGGCTAAGCAAGCTGCTCATGGCGGCAAGTTCCCGAGGGAGTAAGGTCAAGACCGCCTAGTGTCCCTTACTTAGGAATCAGCATCTCTAGCCGCACCAACCCTTGCAAGCATCAGGTTGGCCTCGGCCACTAATAATATGTAGTTCTTCACTGTGATTCTAGCCCCTTAAACTATGGGATTTATATTTTCTGCACTTTCTTCAACAAATATATTCAAGTTCATCTGCTTATGGAGTTAAAGTTCCTGGGTGGCATACTCAAGTATTTTGAATGGATAGAGGGTGCCCCACAGATATAAGGTTATCATGTCCGCTTAGATCACAGAGATCAACGGTTGGTGGAAAACTGAGTACAACCAATCGCCATGGTTAGACACGAGGGAAAAACGTGACTCACGCAGACGCATGCGCGGTGCACCTGGCGTGTAGAAGACACGCGGTGGCGTGCATCTGCATTAGCGTGACGTATAAACACCAAAAGAGGTAGCAAACGTAAAATGTTGCTTCCTTCTCCTTTTAATGCAGAGGCTCTCCCCACTCCCACTCATCAACGCTACTTCGCCACTCAACCGCTCTTCCACCTGCCCCCATCACCTTCGCAAATTACCAAACAAAACCCCAACCACGCCGCGAGTAGAGAAGATCGGGCGCTGTGCACATCGGGCGCCCAAGGTCAGCCGGGCGAGGAGCCCCCGTCCCCGCTCTCCCATTTCATCTATGAGCTACCGGGCAGGGAGGCCCTCCGCCGGGTCTCTGGAGCAGATCCCGGCCGGCCGGGACCCCTACGAGGAGGTCAGTTCACATAAGGCCGGAGAACCCTTATGACACTCAAAGATCGCCGACCCGTGGTCCGAGGTAACTTCGGTGGCTTTCTCCCTTCCCTTGTTCTTTTCCCTGCTCCCACTCGTTGGATGCTAGATCGTATGTTATTAGGTTCTATTGTTCATATTTTTACAAGTAGCTAATCCTATTGCAGTTAGATCTCGATTGGCGATGAACCCCCTATTCGTAGTTGGGATCAAGATTCAGATTTGGTTTGAGATTTGGGGAATAACGGGAGAGTCTCATTCGGTTAATTTCCATGCAAAAATCAATCCCGATAATCAAAGCTATCTCAATCATGTCCTTATTTCACTCTACCGCTTTTTTTTTCCAACAGAGGATTAGCAATGCACCGCAATGGATTTCTAACGAGTCCAAGGACACCAAGACTCGCTATGTGCTGAGGAGGCTAAAGTACCGGGTCAAGACAACAACTTCTTCGCCAACGTACGCAGGCTGTGTGCCCCTTCTGCTCCACTCAGTGAGGTTCTCACAAGGCACGACTTCAACTCCCCGTGAAGCATGCCGAGGATGGAGGATCTACGGCGCAGTCCGTGAACGCCCACGACTGCTTTAGGCCACACCAGGCGCTTTGTCTTCACGTCCGGCAACCTCCAGTGTATAGTGGCTATCGCAGGAGGGTCGCGATGCCTCATCATACTCCAAGGTGCCTAAGGTCAAGGGCCGGGCTTCCAAAGAAGAAGTGGAGGAGTTTTGCAGTGAGGAGAGGCGATGCTTCTCCGCAGCCAAGAGGCCACTGAGGGGCCACTGTATCATTGCTCGCCATTGGCCATCAGAAAGCAGCTTTTTGTCTTGTCCGCAAAGTTGAAGCAGTTCCGCATTGTTGCTAAGCTGCAGCAGCCTAATGGTCGAACCTCGCTAAGTACCGCATTATATAAATATATATTAGTCGCTTATCTACATCTCGTCATTTACTGAATTTATTTATGGTGTTGGTTTATTTTGCTGCTCTAGATTTGCTACCAGATTGGGGGAAAAACGACTGGTGCAAAACTTAACAATGAATGAAGAGAGAAGTCGCTCTAGATTCCTCACCTTTTGGGCAAAAAAACACAACCTCGTTAGAGAGAGAGGGGAAAGACGCTCTTAAAAAGGCCAAGCCAATTAACAAAAAAAAATCACTTTAGGCGCCATGTATGACGGACGTGAACGTGCCAAGCCTTTTGATCAGACGTGCACCCCCTCCAAAGCGCTTATGAGGGCTTTGGAATATCTGGGAGGGCAAAAGTGAGGACAAACGAGACAACAATGTTGCAGTATAGCTAATCCCACAAAAAGCTGAATTTGGCTTTACCATGCAATTTTGGCTATAGAGCTCCACACAATGGTAGCTATTCTAAATCCCTAACTATAAGTATGCGTTGAAACCTAATGCTTTTCGCACCCATTATTGCAGTTACAAAGTTGTTTCGATCGCAGCATGCTTTCACTACAAGTGGCCTACAGAGAAAATTATAGAAGCTATTGTGCAAATGAGCTTCATTTTGGCAAATTCGGGACAAGCTTTATGGCGTTAATCGGAAGCTCCTCATCGGTTGGGCGGTTGCCCCTGTGGTGCATGGATGCTAGGTCCACGCTCTATGCTTACACTTCTTAAACTTGCCAGAATTAATAATACCATTGTATACTTCCTTCGTCGCTCCGTCAATGCGAAAATACATAAATGTCAAGACTGCGGCAAAATTCTCCCTACTTTCATCAGCAACGGGACGGTGGCCCACGTGACCGGACTGCCGGCCATCGCCAAAGCCATCGCCTCATCACCGCCCCATCGCTTCAATGACTGGACGCCTAATTTAATCGCTAGGGATTGGAAACCATCGGTGTCAGCTCGGTCAATAAACTTGTTTCGCGATGGGTAATGACTCTTAATATTGGTAAACGGAGCGCTTTAAGCATCGCCTTATCATTCTCTTAGCAATATCAATGCGAAAAAATCCTGCAACTCATTTCTTCCGGCCGGGTGCCAAGCCGCCACCGGAAGAACCATCGACGCCAAGTCGCACGTGCACCAGCCCGGGCTTCGGGCCTGGCCACACGGCCCACCGCAATTGCATCACTCCACCTCCATCGGCCTACCAGCTCCAGCCCAACCGCTAATACCCACCTTTGAAGGGCCACCGTGCCGCCGCAGATTAGCTGCTGCCGCCATATGGATGCCGAAAGTACCTGGGCAGGTGTTCGGCGCGACGGAGCGCGGCTACACCGACGAAAGTACACCGCCACCGCCCATGGCACCACCAAGTCGACGGTCACCCACACACAAATGCATTAGCGGAGGTGGCCAAGGTCATCGCAGCTCGTAACGAAGCGGTGGCTGCTGTGTTAAGCCGAAGCTGTACAGGTACAAGATCGCCGGGCTTGAATTTCTCGAAAGTATACCGTAGATAGGAAGAGGACGACGCCGGCAGTCTGTCCATGCACAATCAATCGCTTACTATATCAATGCGCATGTAGGGCCAAATTCAGTTGCCCGAGCTTCAATGAAGTTCTTGGCACAGGAGGAGATTACTTTTACCTAGCATCGACATCAACAACGCATACACTTCGGCTAGAACAAGATCTTCCCTCGCTCATGCGTCGCCAATCACGCCGATCTCCAACATTTGTGGGAGGTACCCGGATGGCAGTACGGGAAAGTTTCTAAGCATGTGGATAGACTTCCCGCCTGTACATCATCGCATCATGAGTACGCCAAAGATGAAAATCAACAGTTCTCAAGCACCTGCAACGAAAGCAATGGGAGTGGAGGCACCTAGATTACGGCTGCCCAATAAGTACTGCCATACTGCTGGACGCCTGTGATAAGTTCTGGCGCGGAGATGCTCAACGGGATCCTCGCGGGTGGGTGAGTGTGTTGTTTACCACTACTAGTTTCGTGATTTTGTTCCTAGTTTTATCTCGCTTCTCTGTATTTTATCTCGCATGTATTTTTCTAAGCATTCTCGTGTGTAAGAAACCAAGCTCGTATGATCCCTCGTAAGTATTAGCTACTTAACTCCAGATGAATTACATTCCCTTTTGTATTGCTCAACATTCAGCTCTACAAATTCTGTATGTGATAAAGCCATTTGCATGCTACATAATCCAGACTGACATGCATAAGGTGTGATATAGTACATAAGTCATAACCACAAACCTGCATTATAGAGAAGGATACGTCATAAACCAGATTATAGTTTGATAGGTTCATCTTAGAGGGGAAGAAGGTAAACATTGGGAACTCAAACCTGTGTTCTTGTATTTCATGGAGTAATGAATTTGCGGAGTCGCTACCATAGCAATACGTAA